>JAWZYU010000018.1:2400000-3600000 GCA_038380435.1 Ryuthela nishihirai | reverse complement strand
ATTATCTCAAGAGTAATGTTACATATACTGGTAATATACAATATGAGATAAATAGTAGAATAAGCATTGCTACTGGGACCTTCAAGAATCTGTTGAGATCATGGAAAAGTAGCATATATGCCTAAAGATTAAAATTAGGCTACATAACAATTTAGTCTCCTTTCTAAAATTTGCTATGGTACCAAAACTTGGACATTTGTAAGTGAGATAAAGGAAACTTGATGCTCTTGATTATAGGTGTTTACTCAATAATTTGGATGATAGGTAGCTTCACTATGGAAGAAATGATAAATAGATGAGTCATTAACCACCATTGAGCTGCATTTTGTATAAGGAGAGACTGCATTAGTTTAGCATATTGCCCACATGCAGAACTACGAGTTAGTGAATAAAGTTATGAACAGTGTGTCTAAATTTAATATATAAAGAAGAAAGTTTGTTCATGTGTTTATTTGTGTGTTTGTCTGTCTGCTTATGCATTGGCCTCCAGAAGAGCTAGCAGCACCAAAATTAACATGAACATTCCCTTCACCCATGTGAAGAATATGGACTATGTGCAAACTTGCTGGGGTCAACCAAAATTGGGGTGGGTTGGTTCGACTTTCTCAGAATTCCCATAGACTTAACATTAATGGTTGAAAGTTATTCAAAATAACTGTTGCCACCAATAATTTTGAAAGAATGACTGCATCAAACAATTTTTTTTTAATTTTGCATGATAAAGTCATTGTTCAGTTTGTTTAGTCAAGAGCATGAATATCCAAGGAAATCGAAATCGTTCTAATTAAGTATGAGCAGAACATGGGATTCTTTGTTGAAATGAAAGCTTCCGAAACTAAGAATTCAATATGTATCAAAAATTAAAATCATTAACTTAATTAGAAAAAGATGTAAAAGTTAATGAACATAAGTTAATAAAAGTTTTAATATATTAAGTAATTAATGTTTTTAAATAATAATCTTTTGTAGTACCTATACATTTTTTTGGCAATTTACCATGTTTAATTTTCGTTTTCTGTAAAGTTAATTTGCCTTGTAAACTATATCCGATGGACTCTGGTGAATATGAAATGATTTGAAAAGTTTGATTTTATGAGTAAAGCAATTCTATTGTTTGGTTTAAAAACTTCTAATGTGGGGAGGATCTTACAGTACTTTGAAATATGTCCATTTCTTTCCTTTCCTAAAAGGCAGGGAGAAAAATTGAACTGGAGGGGATTGATCATAATGATTTTTATGCCAAAAGCTTGTGATGTGGGGAGTGCCATCTACTCTATATTTTAGAAAGTTTCAGACCCGAGCCAACACCAGGTAAATCTGCTGGTGCCTCATAAAAAGAGGGATATCTAGAATGAATGAGCAGGCAATGTCAAACAAGGCAGAACACCATTGGTGTTCAATGTTTTTAATACGTGAGCTACTTTTTTTCTTTTGTAATCCTGCAGTCTACTGGCATTATTTTTTATGAAGTAAGAGTAAATTATTGCATTTTTATAATTAAATTCTTTGACAAAATCCCAAGTTGTGGCTAGGATTCAGCTATGTACAGGCCACAAAATAAAAGGAATTGGAAGTTAAAAAAATGGTACAACTAAACATTATAACAAATAAAAATCTTTAATTATATTAAAAATCTAAGGTGTAAAAAAAATGCACCTCAAGGCACATTCAACTAAAATATATGCATGATTAACCAGTAGCTCATGATTGACAGGTCGAACACTCGTTGAATAAGCCAACTTCTAGTTGTAGAGTATAAAGTTTAAACATGTGAGTGACAGCTATGTACAATGTTCATTAAGTAAAAGAGGGATGAAAAGTGAAACAAGTAGTTTAGTATACTTAACTTTTCCTCTTACAAGCTGAAAACACAGTGGCAAAAAGGCTTGCAATGTATGCATGTCTGTATTACTGTTTGGCTAACCAAGCAGTGTTTTCTTATTCAACAGAAATCACAATTTTCTTATTAATGGTACAAAGCATAGTTTAATTTCATGCACACGAAATCCAGTCCATGCCCTGAGCAAAAAAAATTTATCTGGATATCAAAAAACAATTAATTATTTAAAGTCCTGCATGAAAATTTTTGAAAATTTAAAGTTTGGTCGTAAATGACATTGGAAGCCATGTCAAAATGGTGTCTCATTCTTGTTATCCCGATAGTCCTTGATTTACAGGAATTGTTTTTAGATAAAGAAAATTACATTTCCCTCTTAACGTCTTGCTTTTTCCCAAGACTGCCTTGAAAACCTCTTTTCAAGTGTTCGTGCAATTCATACAGTGCCCTCAGCATTGCAACTTAAATGCAATTTAAAGTTGATTTGCATTGCCCAATATTTAAAATATGTATCGAATGGGAACTACGAAGAAAATGGCGGAGTTTTATCTGAATTCTTAGACCCTTCCAAATTTGCAAATCACGCTGAAAAGCCTGAAATGTCACCATGTTTTGCTACTAAAAAATTGGAATACTCGTTCAAATCTGTCATTGTCAGAAGAGAATGCATTATATCACATTTCAGGTTATATAATATCAAGAGTTTTTTCAAATGAAAAGGTTTGTTCTGAATGTTGTAATCCATTGCAAAGTAAAACGATCTTGACTACTGTGTATGTTGCACTAAACGAACTGAGAAGCTATTAAGAAAACTCTTTGGTGAAGGCTAGTGCCTAAATTTATAACCTGTTCACATGTGTGAAAAATATTTTCGTAAGTTTCAACAGATGTACTGTGCGTCATATGTTAAAATATATAGGTAATGCGTAATGAAACTTTTCATTATGCGTCGTATGTTAAAATATAATACAAAATCGCAGGGTGCTAAGTCCGGGGAATATGGAGGATGTAGCAGAACCTCGGCACCTATGGCAGTGATCACTGGCTGCACAATATTAGCCGTAACGTTTGTATTTATATAATATTAGCCGTAACGCTGCACAATATTAGTCTTACGTTTTGTATTATATTTTAGCATATGACGTGTAATGAAAAGTTCAACAGATGTACAAACTTGAAAACTTTCCAACATCAAAAAGCATTGCTTCAGAAATATACTGCTCACAAAAAATAAGGGATATTTCTTCGCTTCATATTCATTTTGAAATATCCCCTAATTTTTGTGAGCAGTATATATAGATATATTTCAGCTTCCAAATTGCCATAATATTAAGCAGAAACTAATATATCGTGTTGCGTATGAGAATTTAGACAGTAGAAATGTAGGCTTTTAAAAAGGCAGAAGCAAAATGAAAAGTCAAGCAAAAGTGTTGCAATGAGATTGATAATTGCAAAAGTAAATTAATTACCAAAGCTGGGTAGGTGGAATTTTTCTTCTAGTTGGTGATATATTTATAAACAGCATAGTGTCCGAGTGGTTAGCGTTCTTGGTTACTGATCAAAGGGACCTGGGTTCGAGCCCCGGGTAAGATATGGATGTTGTATTTCTTCTGAGGTCCCACCATCCTCACTGATCTAGTGTGGCATATTAAACTGACAGGCTCCTGTCAGACCTCTGTGGCAAGCAGCTGCTTAAGGGATATTTATTTATATTATAGTGTAATAAAGGGAAAAAATGATTTAGAATGTTTTAGTTCTTTATATATATAGCATAATTTTGACATTTCAGAATATGTAAAAATATTTTTATAAAACTTGCTTATGCTACAAGTGTTCAACTATTATTTTTGAATAGAATTTGAATATTAATTTTGTAAAAGCATAAATCAGAGCCCAAATAAAAAATATTGTCATCTTTTCAGGAATGTTAAGCATTTTTACTTTTTAAGTAAAAATTAAACATGAGTATCCAAGGACTGAATGTATGAGGGGTGATCATTTAATTCGTGGACTGACTCCATAAGTACTCGTACGTAGCGCTTTTTCCAAAGTAACACTAGATGGCGCTGTGCGTGACTGCTGTGAAGGAGGCTCCATGTGCCAAAATCATTTAGGGGCGGGGGTGGCTCAGTCGGTAGCGCGCCAGGCTCGTAATCTGTAGTTCCCAGGTTCGAGTCCCAGCTGGGTCAGCGTTGAGATTTATCTCCGCAAAATTCCCCGCCCTGCCCACGGTCAGTAGGGGACACCGATGGGCTTGGAAAGGCCGCCGTCCGTCGGATGGGACGTTAAGCCGTGGTCCCGTGTGCGGGAGAGTCATACCCTGTGCACGTTAAAGAACACACTGGATGGCCTTGACGGGAGGCTACCATCTGTCTCCCAACAGCTGTTCCAGTGGGTCCTCTCCCCCAACCTTCTCTGAGCCTTCGGGGTCCATGTGACCTGGCCATTTAGCCCATGGTGTGCAAAAAAGTGCCGCTCAGAGGTAAAACAACCCAACCCAAAATCATTTGGTGTCGACTGCTGTTGTGGTAAGACATTCGAGTTGTGTGCCATAGAATGTCAGAAATTTTAACGGAACAGCGGTATGTTATTGTGTTAGGCGAGGCCTAAGTGCTGCTGCGACTGTTGAAGAGATGAGTGAAGCCTATAGTAATGACTGTCTTTGTAGGTCTAGCATTTTTAAGTGATATAAGGAATTCAAAGAAAGACGAGAATCTGTTGCCGATGATCCAAGACCTGGCCAGCCTACTTCCTCAATAACTCCTGAGCAAATAGAAAGAGCCCTGGCAATCCTGAATAAAGACAGACGATTGTGTTTTTTGACATCAAACGTGTTCTCATTACTCATTTTGTGGGGCGGGGGTGGCTCAGTCGGTAGCGCGCCAGGCTCGTAATCTGTAGTTCCCAGGTTCGAGTCCCAGCTGGGTCAGCGTTGAGATTTATCTCCGCAAAATTCACCGCCCTGCCCACGGTCAGTAGGGGACACCGATGGGCTTGGAAAGGCCGCCGTCCGTCGGATGGGACGTTAAGCCGTGGCCCCGTGTGCGGGAGAGCCATACCCTGTGCACGTTAAAGAACACGCTGGATGGCCTTGACGGGAGGCTACCATCTGTCTCCCAACAGCTGTTCCAGTGGGTCCCCTCCCCCAACCTTCTCTGAGCCTTCGGGGTCCATGTGACCTGACCATTTAGCCCATGGTGTGCAAAAAAGTGCCGCTCAGAGGTAAAACAACCCAACCTGTTCCTTTAGCCCACAATAAGAAAATATCAGAAATGAAATTCTTATAAAGGCAGTCGAGAACATCAATAACAGAAATTTTGTGAAAGTTTTTGAGTTACATAAAAAGTAAATAAAAAAGACCATATTAAATCATAATTTATTTCACATATGTACACTATATGCTATTTATTGAAATATGAGCATTAAGACATAATCAGAGAAATTACCTTCATAGATAGTTATGAAGTTACATTGATTATTAGAACTTCGTTGGTAACCATAGGACGGTTTTTCTTGGAATGATAAACGGAAACGGTCGAAGATTCGCTTAGTAACCGATTTCTTCGTTGCTTTTTCGCCGAACAACAGTTTAATAAAATATTCAACAATCCGTTTATCAACATAAGTTAAAAAGGATTTTCATTAATTTACAAAATCTAGTGTTTCCTCATTCAAAAAAGAATACTTAGAAAAATAGCCTCAAAAATAGTCCTTAATTTTAATAATAATCATTGGCAAACTATTCATCGGTGAGGGATCGTTATTGTTGGATGAATCACTGCCGTAATAAAGCTTATTCTAGCCTTTATTACGGATCAGTATATTGCAGGTTTAAAATGAATTGCTGATTCATTCTCACCATTGTTATGAAACAGAATGTATTAACGGTGTTTAAATGAATTTCTAGTGGACTTTTACTGGCTGAATGGAATTTATTCTCGTTATTGTTATGAAACAATGTAATAACGGTTTTTAAATGAACCATTCATTCATTGGCGCAATGAAACTCGTTTCCGAAAAAACTCGTTATGAAAGCATTAAAATTAACTGCAAGCTAATTTCCTTTGCTCAATTGACCTTGTACTCTCCCCTATCACGAACATAAACGTATTATAGGCATTTCAATGAATTGTGGAATGGGATTTTTTTGATTCTATAAAGCTCATAATTATCACTACTGTGAATCAGAATATGTTACAAAGATTTATATCAATTATAAGCTGGACTCCCTTTGGCTCTATGCCGTTCATTCTAGCCATTGTTAGGAATGAAAATGTAATACAAGTATTCGGATGAATTGTTGAATAGAATTTTATTGTAGAAATAACTTGACGTAAAAAAAAAATGATTTGCTCCCTGAGTGGGACTTGAATCCATGTTTCCCAGTTAAATACTAGGTATTCTTACCCATAAACTATCAATGGCAAAGTCATTTATCCTCCAGTTGCGATATTGAATTCCGGGCAACATTGGATCTGTTCTTGATCATAGATGGTGCCACGAGAGGGAAGATTTATAGTCAAACTTGGCGGATTTATGAACTAGTCATTGATAGTTTAGTCACAATTGGCGGATATATAAACTAGCCATTGTAGTTTTATCACAATTGGCAGATATATGAACTAGCCATTGATAGTTGTGGCAAGAATTCCCAGCATGTAACGGAGCCATGGCTTGGAATCCCACTCGTAGCGAAACTTTTTTTTTTCTGAGAAATAACCTCTTGAATTTTGTGTTTACAGGTAATCTGTGAATTTACTATTGTTTGATTCTTGTTTCAGCGTGAGCGACTCCAATTTAACGCCCCCTCTGAGCTTAACGGAAGGTTGCACTTTCCGATCATAAATGTGCCACGAACGACAAAGTCGGGAAGATTTATAGTCGCAATTGGTGTGAAATGTATGCATTTGGACAGTTGAACCCTGCATTTGCCGTTGCCAGGATATGTGCAACAGTCTTGTAAACAATGTAAAAGACAGCACATATGTAGCTCAGGTATCTAATGGCGTTTTGGCTGCATTTTTTCCATACTAGTGGCAACAGGCATTACACAATGGCAAATCAAAATGTGTGTATTCCTTCCATCATGCTGTACGGATTCAGAAATGGTGTCGGTGTCCTCCCTTGGTAACCACCAGAATTTCAAGCTGCAGCGAACACGCTTGCGACTGGTCACTGATTTCTTTCAGAACATTGGCCTTTTCTGCAAGGTCTGTCTCTTTTACTTTATCGATATTAGTATGGTTAATAGTTTAGAGAAATAGCTGAGAGGTAGTCTTTCTTCCTCTGCTATCTCGTTCTCCTATTGTGACTGGTGTAGGGAGCCCTCATTGGAGGCTAATTTCACCATGATCTTACAAGACCTAGAACCTTGGGTAAGCTGTGCAAAGCTTATGGGGACAAAGTAATCTCTAAGAGCATCTGTTACTGGTGGTATGTCAAGTTCCAGTCAGGAGACTTTCAGATTTTTTTTTTCAAATTTTTTCTTTTTTTTTTTCGCTCGGAAACGAACCTTGAAGTGGCAGACCAGTGGAATTGAACGATGACCGTTTAAAAGCATTGCTGAATGAAAATCCACGTCGGACATTCAGAGAATTGCCTCAGCCACTGAACACCAATCAGTCCTCTGTCATTCAACATCTGCAAAAGCTGGGTTATGCGTCAAAACTGGATCCCACATCAGTTGTCCCAGCAGACTAAGGTGTCTCGCTGTACTGTATGTGCTTCATTGCTTACTCGGCAAAAGGCAGATGGTTTTCTTAACAGAATGATTACAAGGGATGAAAAGTGGGTCATTTATGGTAATGTCCATAAAAGATAATGGTGATAAGCAGGAGAATCGTGCCAGGCTACTGCAAAACCGGAACTGCATTCTCATAAAGTGATGCTCTGTTGTTGGTGGGATTGCAGGAGTATCATCCACTATGAGCTTTTTACTCGGTCCCAAACAGGTCCAAACTCGGATCTCTACTGTGAGAAGTTGGACCATTTAAGTGCACCACTAAAGACCAAACTGCCGGCTTTGGTAAACAGAAAAGGTCTCTGTTCTACCAGGACAATGCGAGACTTCATGTTGCATTACGAAAACAGAAATTGTGGCAGTTGGGCTGGGAAATAATAATGCATTATCCATATTTAACGGACATGGCACCCTCAGCTCATCTGTTCTGATCCCTGAACAATTTCATTTCCAATGGGAAGTTTCGGAATGACGATGAGGTGAGAGTGCATTGCCGACTTCGTTGCCACAAAGGACAAGAGTTGTTTCTACAGGAATGGCATGTACAAAATTGTAGATCGTTGGAACATGGTCCTATCTAGTTATGGATTAAATAACACATTGGTTAATCATGGAAACGATTATTCTTTCGTGTCTCGTATTTTCCCATTACTTTTGCATTAACTCTATGCTAGTTTAGTGCAGTAATCAACGGCAGTACCAAGCTGAAAACAGCAGTTCTCGTCCGATCACCAAAGTCGAACAGCTTTGGGCGCGGTCGGTACCTGGAAGGGTGACCACTGGGAATCACCGCTTGCAGTTGGCAAAAAATCTGCTGAGGACCCGCCATCCTCACAGAACCCTCTACTATGGCATATTAAACTGACAGGTTCCTGTCAGACATCTGTGGCAAGCAGCTGCTTGAGGAGGTATTTTTTTTAGTGCACAGCTGGAAAAACAATGGCTCTTTTTATAATTTTTTATCTGACCGTTATACAATTTTTCTACTCTGTGATATATTAAACTGACAGGATTCTGTCAGATTTCTCTTCAAATAGCTGCATGAAGAGTAATTTATATAATGGATCTCTTTTGATTTCTTTCATAACTTCAATTTTGTAAACATTGCTAATTCTTCATGCCTCTCTTTTCCTCCCACCAATTTTTTTTGTGTGTGTATTTGAAAGAGCGTTATAACAGACCTGAACTATAGTTTACTTCTAATGCTTTGTGATTATGAACTTTTCAATACATTACAGTTTCCCTACTCGAATTAAGTTTTCGAAAACTCTTTTAGGCTCCTGCGTTAGATACTTTTTATAATAGTTCCTTTTTTTACCTGGTTATAGTGTTTATTTCTCATGGGGAAAATGATTTGTTGTTTAAGTTAACGTGCAATAACTCTGCTGGCATTAATTTCTTTTTTCTCTGATCGGACAGGAGATTATGACAGCAAAGATGACGTTATTTTTGTCACCAGATTTCTTACTGGGAAGACCTTCAGGTGAGAATTCGCAGCAGAGGTAAATGAAAAAAGAAATAAAAGAGTAATGGCGAATTCCTTTGATGCTTGAAGTTTTTTTTTCAATGCGTGAAGTTCTAAATATAAAGAATTTTAGTATTCTGGCTTCATTAAATGCGAATGACATAATCCAAATAGAATTGTTTTCTTGATTTATTCAACATTTCTATTTCCCCATTTTAAGTGACAAAGCATGGAAATCTTCATCACGTGAAGTCAAACGCGGACTTACCAACTTTTACCGTTTCCCATTGCAACCGAAATCAGGAGGCTATTGTTAGAAGAGTGCATCGTAATCGAATTGTTATCGATTTCTACTGCGCGCGCAGAGCACAGCCTCTAGCACGACGCGGCTCTGTCGTGCACACTCTGCCCAAACATTATTGCTTTAACCATACTTAGAATCTTTGGGCTTTGCGATTTCATTAATTCAAACCCAAAGACAATGCACCAACAATGTTCACATCGGAGGTGGTTGAAAATTCCTTATTGCATTAACAATGCTCTCACGTATTGTGGTAATAACATTTTGTTCTGTATTGTTATTCGACGCCTTCATCTTGTAGGTCGCATAAAATGAAATCGCTATCAATTAACAACTGACAACTCGTCAAATAGTGAAATACGATTTCGGACGTAGAACTTCAGTTGAATTTTCAGCTGAATTCAGTGATTGATGAGCACAGTGTCCACTTCTTCCATGCGACGTTTTTTCCGAGAGAATCGTCGGTGGGAAGGCACGACCTGGGGCACGCAAGAATTGCCGTGGCAAGGTAAGGGCTGTAGGGTCAGCTGCTGGGTCACGGAGAACGAGGTCGCAGCGGTGGAACTGTGAACTCCGTACACGAAATATAGAGAGAAGCCTGCAAAAAAAAAACAATGAATTAAATAATGCATTTTGACAGCAGATTGTTATTGTTCTATAAATAAAAGCTTGTTTGTAGAACAATATTGCAAACAAATTGCCAAAAATAAAATGAAATTTTTTTTGCATTAATAGCTAGTATTTCATTGATTGCCACTTAATTCACAAATCTTCATAGGGTAGCTGTAGAGAATTAAGATCAGTTATGCAATTCTGATACGCGATAGCCGTCCCATGGCCGAGTGGTTAGCACGCTTGGCTAGTGATCTATGGGACCTGGGTTCGAGCCCCGGGTAAGGCATGCATGTTTGTGTCGTTTTTCTGCTGAGGTCCTACCATCCTCACAGACCTTCTTCTCTGGCATATAAACTGACAGACTCCTGTCAGACCTCTGTGGCAAGCAGCTGCTTGAGGGGGTATTTATTTATTTTTATTTTTTATGCAATTATTATTCCGTTCTCTATCATCCATTTCGACATATCCCTTTAATGAGTTTCTGTTCTTGTTTTCTTCAATTCTGTTTATGCGAATTTTTCATATCCACCTAGAACTATTTTTACGTTGCCTTTACTTCCATTGCCCGACATTCAGAAAGCATGGGAATGATGATCTCAACTGACAATTCTGTTTAAAGTGCTGCAGAAAATGGCGATGCCATTTACTTGGCTGTCGCAATCCAACCACACCCGACCTAATTTGCACAAAGGGGTTCGTCCTTTCACCCATGCAAAGCAACAAAAGCCACTGTCAACTACACAGAGAGTGATGTTTCTGGCGCCAAGGCTAGAGATCGGACACGGCGGCACAGGAGGAGGATAGTCAGGTGGTTTTGGAACAATGATATTGTAGTATGATGAACTGGTCAGATTTTCTTCCCTCACCACCATCCACCAACACCCTTGGCAGAGAGAATGCTTGCCCAATCAAGTGCTGGCCTCCTTTTGTCTGCAAGAGAGTGAGGAGAGGGAAGAACGTGTTTGGAGAGAGAGAGGGGGTAGGATGCTTAGGAGGAAGTCTGGAAGAGTTAGCAGTTTCGATGAGTAAAATAATTGTAGAGAAGAAGACGCAATGCACTTGCTGAACTTTGAACACTTGACAAAGTGATGTAAGTTGTTGCTTCCATTACAATATATCGCCATATTTCTGTTTAGAATTTTATTAAATGAAAATTGTGATGTGACTTGAAAAAGCAATGCTGAGTTTTACCGCGAAGCTGGTCGTGATATCAAAGGAAATGTATATACACCGAAGAGACAAAACATTATGACCAGCGAGTCTATACAAATCGAAGCAACTGCAGGTAAACGACGGCGCATGTGAAGGTCATGAAACGGTATAAATAACACCTGATACTGAGCTCTGTTAATCAGTGTTATTCTTGTTCTTCAGATGGGAAAGACAGCGGACTAAGTGAATTCGACAAAGGCTAAATTGTAATGGTCAAACAACTGGATCAGAGCATTTCCGAGATGGCAAAGCTTGTGGGCGCTCACCGTCAGCCGTGATTAGTACCTTCAAAAAGTGGTCTGAGGAGGGAAAAACCATGAACCGCCGGCAAGGTGTGGGCCGACCACGGCTCGTCAATGCTTGAGGGAGCAATCTATCCCGTTTAGCACGAGCCAACAGAAGGGATGCTGTGGCGCAACTTGCCCGTAATTTGAATGCTGATGACTGGAGTAATGGGTTGGGTTGGGTTGTTTTACCTCTGAGCGGCACTTTTTTGCACACCATGGGCTAAATGGCCAGGTCACATGGACCCCGAAGGCTCAGAGAAGGTTGGGGGAGGGGACCCACTGGAACAGCTGTTGGGAGACAGATGGTAGCCTCCCGTCAAGGCCATCCAGCGTGTTCTTTAACGTGCACAGGGTATGACTCTTCCGAACACGGGGCCACGGCTTAACGTCCCATCCGACGGACGGCGGCCTTTCAAAGCCCATCGGTGTCCCCTACTGACCGTGGGCAGGGCGGGGAATTTTGCAGAGATAAATCTCAATGCTGACCCAGCTGGGACTCGAACCTGGGAACTACAGATTACGAGCCTGGCGCGCTACCGACTGAGCCACCCCCGCCCCTACTGGAGTAATGTGTCATAACACAGAGTACATTGAACTGTGCTGAAAATGGGGCTGTGTAGCCGTAGGTTGCTCTGAGTGCCTATGCTAAACTCGGTTCACTGTCGATATCGCCTACAATGGGCACGCGAACATCAAAACTGAACCTCGAACGATTGGAAGAAGGTCATCTGGTCAGATGAATCTCGTTTCTTGTTGCATCATGTGGACAGCTGGTACATGTGTGTCGTTTACCTGGGAAAGTGTTGGCACCAGAATGCACCGTGGGACGAAAACAAGCTGGTGGAGGAAGTGTAATGCTTTGGACAATGTTCTGCTGATGTCCAGTCATTCATGTGCAGGAAACTATGACGTCTACCACCTACCTAAACATCATTGCAGAGCAGGTACATCCTTTCATGGCAACGGTATACCCCTCTACTAGTGCCTTCTTTCAACAGGATAATGCGCCATGCCACAATGCCTGGATTGTTAGAGAATGGTTCTCGGAGCATGAGGAAGACTTCCAGGTATTGCCCTGGCCTCCAAATTCCCCAGACATCAATCCAATCGAGCATCTGTGACTTGTGTTGGAATAGCACGTCCGATCTGCAGCAGCTCAACCACATAGCTTACAAGAGTTAAAGGATCTGCTGGTAACGTGTTGGTACCAGATACCACAAGAGACATCTTTAAAAATCTTGTAGCGTCCATGCCTCGCCGGGTAAGAGTTGTTTTGGCGGCACATGGAGGATCAACATCATATTTGGCAGGTGGTCATAATGTTTTCGCTCTTCGGTGTAGGACCAAGCACGTTGTAAATAAATATCTAAGGCTTTTTGTTTAAACTATTACCTACGATTGTGTATTCATATTTCTATTTGTGTGTGAGTTTTATCTTATACCTCTGGAAATATGTTTGGCAGAAGTTAAATTACTGCCTAAGAGTTTTTAACTCTACAATAGTTTTGTTACATGTGATTATACTTTAACTAAAAAAAAGCTTAACAACGCAATGTTTGAAAACGATCATAGACATGTAGCATGAAACGGAGAAGGGCCATTTTCACCCCATATAACAATTCTATAACCATAACAAGTTGGCATCGGACAAGCTTGTGCATTCGTAGTTTAGGCAAGGAATCCAATGGCTACAAAGATTTTTTTCGCTCTCAAACACCTACCATCGCTTAGGAAGAGGACTTTCTCTGCCCTTGAGAATGTCTCTCTCTCCTTCGGATGGGATAAAAACCCACGGATCTGTGGTTTCACGCAGAATCACGGGTGAAGTTTAATTCACTGGACACGATGGATGGCCTTGATGGGAGTCCAGCGGGCCCCCTTCCCCGACCCTCTTCTTCTCAGCCTTGGAGTCCTTGTGGCGTCGCTATATAGACCACTGGCGGTAAATAAAGTGCAGATGTAGCGTAAAAACAATTCAGCGCTTAAGGTGTATACTGCTCTGTCGACTGAATATGATATGGAGTCATCCATAAATTAACTAGCGGTCTTTTAGCTGAATTATCCTTCCAATAGATAACACCACGTTAAGCTTGGGCAGACGCCTCCACTCTGCGTTACGCAATACTTTTATTTGTAATGGTTTTTCACTTTTGTAACGAGTACCAATAGGTCAGTGTTAGGGTAATAGCGGTTAATGATAATTAATAACTTAAAAATTACCTGATTTTTGCCATCAGAAAACGAAAAGAATTATTAATTGTCATGCTGGGACGAGTGGTGGTCGACCCCCCGAATTTCTCCTTTAATTAATTATTTCAATGAATTAAACTTCACCCGTGATTCTGGGTGAAACCACAGATCCGTGGGTTTTTACGCCCATGTTAGATGCACGTCCGAGTTGATGCGCGCCAGATGTGATGTTGGCTCGATGAAAGAAGTGTAGAGGACAACATATTATTTATTCACATTCCCACCATCCACGAAACCACGAGAGCTTCGAACTTGGATTTGTCCAAAATTCTGCTTTGCTTTTGCAGGACATTCACTTAATGAGGTGGAAATCTGTACTTGAGTATGATTGAATGATGCCATCCGACGTTCCACTATACAGGATAATACTACATATGTATATGCAATATGGGAATGAGCTTGACTCTGTGGGCTTTAGCTGTGCTCAACACTTCGTTGGGTGAAATGGCTTTATTTGATATTCCTTGGAGACTTTCTCCAGTCCTCTTATCACAGCTTGAATTCGGCTTTGCTTTTGCAGGCATTACTTTCCCGTGCTTGAGTGTGATTGAATGATGCCATCCGATGTTCCACTATACAGGACAGTACTACATCTTATGGATGGCACAGAACGCCACCTTTGTGTGTTGGTTGAAGCCTAACAGAACAATGACATTAAGGCTGTGGAGAGAGTACCCATCGTCTACATTACTACAATATTATCGAAATCTGTCAGTTCATTCATATCTCTAATTTTGAACCGTGCCAATGATTTATTACCAATAGGGTTAGATAGCATTATGGTCTAATTTTTACTGCAACCCTGTACATCAATTGTGCAGAAAGTCTTCCATGAAGAAGATCTCCATGCAGAAGCTCTATTATTTTTAAAAACATGATATTCGCTACTTAAATATCAAACAACAAATGTCCAAGTTCGAAGCTCGCGTGGTTTCGTGGATGGTTGGGTGAGGGGACCCACTGGACAGCTGTTCGGAAAAGGGTGTCGGCCTCCCGTCAAGGGAGTCTAACGTGCGCGGTGTGTGTGTTTGTGTGTGTGTGTGTGTGGCGGCTCTCCCACACACGGAACCACGGCTTAACGTCCTATCCGACGGACGGCGTTTTCAAGCCCGACAGTGACCCCTATTTCTGTGGGCAGAAAGTTTGGCAGAGAAAAATCTCTACACTTGCCCAGCTGGAACCCGAACCTGAGAATTGCAGATTACGAGCCTGGCACGCTACAGAAATCGCTTTACAGACCTCCAAACTTGGCAAGAGGATATCCTAATCCTTCGTATGTAATCTGGTTCACACAGAACCGAACCCTGCTACTTTAGGGTTTTCGAGAAAGAGCTACGTCACTTTGACGCGCTAAACGAACCTGACTCGTCCGTTCCTTCTCCCTGTCGCTGCTCTTGGTGACCCACTTAACCCTTCCTGCTACAAGTGGAGCGGAGTGCCGGAGATATCACAAAGCCATTGGCCGGCATTCGCTTCCTGAGCATGTGGAAAACGGCACAATACTGCCCACTGGAACCAACTGCTCATGTATCAGCTGATGGGAGGGGATACAAAATGGTCCAGTTAACAGAAGAGGATGTTTAGAAGAAGAAAACGGCACAGCTTGAACACTAATGACAATTAATGAGCAACATTACCATCTAAGAAACTTCTGAAATTACAATTATAATATATATACAATAACAATAAATAAGATAAATAAATTAGAGGGATACGACACCAATTGTGGAAATAAGCAACATTTGTAATTCTTCCTCCTGTTCCCCCCCCCCCCTCCTGTAACACGAAGCAACAGAATCCATGGTGGCTCAGTCGGTAGCGCGTCAGGCTCGTAATCTGTAGTTCCCAGGTTCGAGTCCCAGCTGGGTCAGCGTTGAGATTTATCTCCGCAAAATTCCCCGCCCTGCCCACGATCAGTAGGGGACACCGATGGGCTTGGAAAGGCCACCATCCGTCGGATGGGACGTTAAGCCGTGGCCCCGTGTGTGGGAGAGCCATACCCTGTGCACGTTAAAGAACACGCTGGATGGCCTTGACGGGGGGGGGGGGGGCTATCATCTGTCTCCCAACAGCTGTTCCAGTGGGTCCCCTCCCCCAACCTTCTCTGAGCTTTCCGGGTCCATGTGACCTGGCCATTTAGCCCATGGTGTGCAAAAAAGTGCCGCTCAGGGGTAAAACAACCCAACAGAATCCATACTTCTTGGGCCTTGCGATTTCATTAACAATGAGTGCTCAGACCCAAAGACTTATTGCACAAACAATGTTCACATCGGAGGTGGTTGCAAATTCCTTGTTGCCTTGACAATGCTCTCGCATGTTTTGCTGGCTGAATCCTTTTTCCTTCTGTTCCCCCTCTCCAGGGAACACATAATTTATCGGCGAATCCTGTGCACTATGGAAAGCCCACACTGCCTCAAGTGCGACTATGGACCCGTCTATAAGAAAGCCATATTCTGTGCATTTTAGAAAGGTTCCCATCTTCCAGTATTATTCGTTATCCATGGGATCTCCTCTATAATCCCTGTTCTAAAATTTTGGGGTCTTTTAAACCTGGCCGTTTACCAGCCACACTGCGCGAAAGAAAAAAACAATCGTTTTTCAGAGATAAAAGAAGCGGACCGTAGAGGCGACTTCTGTCCGAGATCATGTAAGCAGTGTTCATTTGCGCAGTGTTTTGTTGTAAAGCAGCATGGATGCAGCAGCTTCAAGGCACTGGCACAGTGCCAACTGTCTTGCTGTCACTACCAACTAATGGCAGCCAGTTTTTTAAGATTTTTTTCGTCTCAACTTGGAGGAAAAAATTTTGCAGAATTTTCCAGAACTCTTGGTCGAAGTTATAAAAGTTCGCCAAGTCTTTCCATTATTGACCATTTCTCTCTTCTTCTTGTGGCACGACAATGTGAGCCCTGAAATGCCGCTGCGTCTCGTGATACTCAATACTGAAAATTGTTGGAGCATTTGTTGTTTTAGTCTTTGTTTATTACCAAAATTGAAATGAGTTATTTTCTCGTCATATTTTTGGCCCCATTCTTTCATGCATTCTTGCTGATTTTTAATCGATGATTCAGGTTAATATTTTTTGTATTAATCTGATTTCCTTATCGTTTTAATTGATATTTTTCGCCAAGATTTTGATCTGCTTTTGAAGAAATCAGATATTTATTATCTTTCATAAATAAAATTCCATCCCTCCCCCAATAATTTCGATTTTCTTTCCCTACATTTTTGATTTTATTTTCATATATTTCTGTTCCTTTCTTCTACCCGCTAGTGGGGCGAGAGTAACTCATCGGTAGCGCGCCAAGCTCGTAATCTGTAGTTCCCTGTTTCGAGTCCCACCTGTTCCAGCTTTGAGATTTATTTCCGCTAAACTTCCACTTTGCCGTCGATCAAAAAGGGATATCGATAAGCATGGAAAAGTCACCGTCCGTCGGATGTCACGTTAAACCGTGTTTGTGTGCATGGGAGCCATCCCTGTTCACATTAAAGAACACTATGGATGACTTTGACCCTAGGTTTCCATCCTCTCCTAACAGTTGTCCAGTGGGTTTACTTCCCTCAACTTCCTCTGAGTTATGGGATCCTTGTGACTTGGTCATTTATCACATTATATGCAAAAAAAAAGTGCCGCTCAGAGGCAAAACAACTCACAACCAAATCCCCCCCCCCCCAATAATTTTAATAATTTCCTTTTAATTCTGGTTTTCTTCGCTGACATAATATTTTTTCCAGATTGCATGCATTCTGAATTTTTTTTTTCATCAACAGGATTTCTTCTTTCCTTTGATTTAGATTTTCTGTCTCCGTGATTCCCATCTTTTATCACTTCTGATTTTTTTCTTCCATTAATTCGAAACATTACCTCCCCCCCCCACATCTCATCGACTCTTTACTTTGTAATCCGCTTTTATTTATAAATTGAGTGATTTGATTATCATTCTGACTTTATTATTTTCATCTTTTAATAATAATTGTTTAGTTCAGGAACGAAAAAAAAAAAACAGTTTCTAGATATAATGAAATATGCCAAAATTGAGCCATATGAGCTGAACATTTTCCTTCCTTCTCTGGGGGCGGGGGTGGCTCAGTCGGTTGCGCGTCAGGCTCGTAATCTGCAGTCCCCAGGTCCGAGTCCCAGCTGGGTCAGCGTTGAGATTTATCTCCGCAAAATTCCACGCCCTGCCCACGGTCAGTAGGGGACACCGCTGGGCTTGGAAAGGCCGCCGTCCGTCGGATGGGACGTTAAGCCGTGGCCCCGTGTGCGGGAGAGCCATACCCTGTGCACGTTAAAGAACACGCTGGATGGCCTTGACGGCAGGCTACCATCTGACTCCCAACAGCTGTTCCAGTGGGTCCCCTCCCCCAACCTTCTCTGAGCCTTCGGGGTCCATGTGACCTGGCCATTTAGCCCATGGTGTGCAAAAAAGTGCCGCTCAGAGGTAAAACAACCCAACGTTAAAGAACACGCTGGATGGCCTTTACGGGAGGCTACCATCTGTCTCCCAACAGCTGTTCCAGTGGGTCCCCTCCCCTAACCTTCTCTGAGCCTTCGGGGTCCATGTGACCTGGCCATTTAGCCCATGGTGTGCAAAAAAGTGCCGCTCAGAGGTAAAACAACCCAACCTTCCTTCTCTTACCTCCTCCTTTACGTTAACTGATTAGCAAACCTTAAACCGAGCATTTCAACAAACTGAACAGAAAACGATAAAATTCGGATTTTTCTCTCTCTGTAATCCCCTTTTATATTTTTACGTTTCCGATTTTATTCCCAAGAAATCGGATTTCGTTCCTTCAGTTTCGATTTCTGTCTCCTATAATTCTGAATGTTCTCGTGTAATTTCGAATTCCTCTCTAAATGCCGACTCCCTCCTGAACAAAGAATTTTTTTTCTTCATAAGTATTCTCTTCTAATTTTCGTTTCTTTAGAATTTTGATTCTCCTCGACTTAAATCCGATTTCTTTTATTCTTCTAATTCCCGTTTCCCTCTGACACTGCGAACTTCTCTCGTCTGTAACATCAGTTACATCAGTTAATCCTGATCAGAGGAAATTGCCAGGTACCCTTCCTTTTTTCCTCGAGTAATATGTCTCAGTCTCTCTCTTTAGGGGAGCGGGTGTGGTCAGTCGGTAGCGCGCCAGGCTCGTAATCTGTAGTTCCCAGGTTCGAGTCCCAGCTGGGTCAGCGTTGAGATTTATCTCCGCAAAATTCCCCGCCCTGCCCACGGTCAGTAGGGGACACCGATGGGCTTGGAAAGGCCGCCGTCCGTCGGATGGGACGTTAAGCCGTGGCCCCGTGTGTGGGAGAGCAATACCCTGTGCACGTTAAAGAACACGCTGGATGGCCTTGACGGGAGACTACCATCTGTCTCCCAACAGCTGTTCCAGTGGGTCCCCTCCCCCAACCTTCTCTGAGCCTTCGGGGTCCATGTGACTTGGCCATTTAACCCATGGTGTGCAAAAAAGTGCCGCTCAGAGGTAAAACAACCGAACACAACTCTCTCTTTAGATTCTAGTTCTTGAAAAGGTCCGTTTCCATAAAGGTGATGTCTACAGTTCTCACCGGCATTAGCGGCTTAAGACTTTTAATAGTGAGGGAAAGGAATTATTCTTCGTCTAATGGTTCAGAGCCCCAATGAAGAAGGGATCCTCCGGTGGACTTCTTTGGGATGGATGCGGAAGAGGCTGTGTGCTCGCGATGAAGCAGTAAGTAGAGATGGCAGCACTATCACATTATTCTCAATGTTAATCATCATATATCACATTGTTCTCCCTTTTCATCATTTACGTCAGCTGTTCATAAACTGTGTCCTCCGAGGACCGTTCCCGAGGATCCGCGAATTCCCACACTCTCTCTAACGGATATTCCTTTTCCGGGTTCAGCGATATCGATACGATTACTTATATCGGTATCGATATAGTTCGGTTCCTCCATGTTACTTACATCACCATCGTCAACATTTTTCCGCACAACGTCATCATCAACAATTTGTCATCTTCATCATTCACATCATCACAAATCACCACTCTTTAGTGTCATTATTCGAACTACCGCCATTTCATCATTCACATTATTGCCAGCAATTCTCAAGAAGTTATACAATTACGAAAAACTCTTCTTTATTCGATGTATTTTTCGTCATCATCATTCACGCAATCGTCAACATTCATCTCCAGCAATCACCAAGAATCATCATCCTCATCATAATTAACATTTATCACATTAATACAATCACCAAAAATTATTTGTCATTGTTATTCTCAATATCTCCAACAATTCATCATCATTCACGCAATCGCTAACAATTCATCATCATCTTCATTCGCACTATCGCTAACAATTCATCTTCATCATTCAGACTCGGAGGCATAAAGGAAGGTTTTAAATCTCCCCCCCCCAACCATGAGACCTTCGTTAAGTAAGAGTTTCGTTTCTTCCTCTCCCTTCCTTGCTCCAATCATCTCCAACAATCCGCATTCCCCCCATGTCGAAAATCATCATTAAAGGATGAAAGAAATCGCCACTCACCGATCAGAGTCCAGATGAGAAGGACGTGCCAGACATCGATGAGCACGTGAGCCAGCAGGCAGAGACTGAGGAGAGCTGCGATGCCCGGGATCCACGGCATCAGAGGAACTCGCGCTTGGGGCTTGTTGGAGAGGAGCGTGGAGAACTTATTCTGGGGGAGTCGGGCCAGCACGACCAGCAGAAGCAGAGACGCTGCGGCTGACGCCACCCCCACCGTCAGGAGGGCCGGATGCCCGAGGGATTTCGTCCGTGACCCTATGCTCACGATGAACGCGAGGGTCAGGTAAGTGATGAAGAGTCCTGTGACTGCGAGCTTGGCCCGAAGTGTCGTGGCCACTGTGGGCTCCTGCACCAGACTGTCGGTGATCGGGCCCTCGAGGTGGGTGAGGGCGGCCACGCGCACCTGCTCCTTGTACTCGGCGACGATGGCGTCGATGTCCGTTTCGGAGCTGGAGTCGGATTCGGCCACGCACACTTCTGCAGACGTCCTCTTGAAGAACTCGGGGTGACAGTCATGGCGGACGTGTCCGTTGCTATCCTGATGTCGAGGTTGTGGTTCGTCCACGAGGCTGACCCCTACCTCACCTTTGTTGCTGGCCGACTTCTTGGTTCGTTTCCTAGTTTCCAGCTCCGAAGTCTGCTGCAGCATCGGCTCGTACTGCCACGAGTCTCGGTCCTCGTAGCGCTGCAGAAGCACCAGCAGACAGACCACACTGTTGACGAAGAGAGGCCCTGCCACGGCCACGCGCAGGACGTCGACGAGGCGCAGCACGAGAGCGAGCACGCTGGTCGTGATCACAGTGAGCACGTGGATGGCGAACGAAGGCACCGAGGCGCAGTACGGTTGCCAAGGGCGCGCGAAACTGCGCAGGAGGAGTCCGTCTCCTGCTAAGTCTTCGGCTGTCGCGTGCAGCGGATGGCAGGCCTCGAAACCGAGTAGCAACAGGGAGGCCACGGACAGGGATCCGACCGAGTACCACGAGGAGAGGCACTCGCGCACCCGGAACAGTTCGAGGACAGGCACAGCCGAGTGCAGGGGCGTGAAGCGCATCGAGTAGGCGAGGAGGACGGAGAAGGCGAACGTGAAGACGAAGCACGCGGCGTTCAGGGGCCCCAAGGAAGATGGGATCCTCCGGTGGACTTCTTTGGGATGGATGCGGAAGAGACTGTGTGCCCCGATGAAGCAGTAAGTGGAGATGGCAGCACCGGACAGCAACTGAAAAAATAAAGAGGCCGACGCATTAGAAAAATCTAAAATATACAGCAATATAATAAGCAATCTTTTGATGCGCTGGTTTGACAAAGCTATTAGACAGTTTCTATCTTATATTTGTAGAAAATGAAGTTAGGAGCTTTGTAATTTCCAAAGTGAGTTTTTTTATGGCAAAGTTTGACTAAAGATAAAGATCTGCACCACATATCACTGAATCCTGATTTTCAAAATTATCCAGCCTCCATTTCAAATGTTATAGAAGACGGAATATTGAAGAGATTCCTTTATTGGCCTCAAAAAAAAAGATGTCCCGGCGGAAGTGGCACTAATTTTATTTCAAACATATTTTGATGAAAATTTTGGTGAAACTTTTAATATTTATACAGATGGATCTGTTTTAAAAGAAACAGGATCATCTGCTGCTGCTTTTTATATTCCTCTCAATAACTTTTCTCAAACTTTTAAATTCTCAAATAATACTTCAATTATTTAAGCTGAACTTATAGCCATTATAGAAACTTTTAAATGGGTTTTAAATAATTTAGACAATTATGACATTGTAATTTTTTCAGACTCTAAGAGTGCATTACAAGTTCTGGAACAAGAAATTTATTTCTCAGATTACAATTACTATATCTCAAAAATTTTACAACTAAATTTTTCATACACTAATCTTAAAAAGTAATAAAATCAGATTACAATGGATCCCAAGTCATATATTGGGAGGGGCGGGGGTGGCTCAGTCGGTAGCGCGCCAGGCTCGTAATCTGTAGTTTCCAGGTTCGAGTCCCAGTTGGGTCAGCGTTGAGATTTATCTCCGCAAAATTCCCGCCCTGCCCACGGTCAGTAGGGGACACCGATGGGCTTGGAAAGGCCGCCGTCCGTCGGATGGGACGTTAAGCCTTGGCCCGGTGTGCGGGAGAGCCATACCCTGTGCACGTTAAAGAACACGCTGAATGGCCTTGACGGGAGGCTACCATCTGTCTCCCAACAGCTGTTCCAGTGGGTCCTCTCCCCCAACCTTTTCTGAGCCTTCGGGGTCCATGTGACCTGGCCATTTAGCCCATGGTGTGCAAAAAAGTGCCGCTCAGAGGTAAAACAACCCAACATATATTGGGATCAAAGAAAATGAAATGGTTGACTCCCTAGTCAAAAATGCACACAAGCTAAATGATATCACCCCTACATATAACTTCTTTTACACCTTTAAACAAGATCTTATTAAACTTGAATTTATTCTAACAGAAAAATATTTTCAAGCTCATGCAATATGCAAAAACAATTATAGATATAACTTATCAAATAAAATTAATTATATTGAAAAATTATCTTTCCAAAGGAAAGAAAATAAAATAATTTATAGATCAAAAACATATACAATTAATTTAAATAAACAAAAATTTCATATGAGGCTTTTAAATTCTTCAAACTGTTTAAATTGTAACCTTCTAGAAAACACCAAACAAAGAGATTTTTTAATTACAGAATTAGAAAATTTGGGGATACACGAAATTAATATTCAAAATTTATTAAACTACCCAATTTATGATACAAAAATCAAAATTTATAAATTAATACTAAACTTCCTCTTTTCAACACTTTTATGGAATAAATTATAAAAAATAAAAATAAAAAAAAAATTCCAAAAAGATGGTTTTAATATTTTTTGGTTTTGTATGAATGGAAATACTCCATTTTATGTTTCAAAATTGTATTGGGAAAGCCTGAGTAAGAACTTCCCATTCAACCTGTAACGTAATGATGATATTGAAACGCACCAATGCCAATACTAAAAACGTGATAAAATATTCGTGAATGTTGAACCTATTAGTTACAGAAACTTATAAAATATATCTTGAAATAATAAAATTTTAATTAACTTCTGAAGTAAATACTTATGACACATTTCTGTTGTTCATTATTCAAACTATACCGAATAACTTGTATTAACTTATATAAGGGGCGGGCGTTGTTGGGTTGTTTTACCTCTGAGCGGCACTTTTTTGCACACCATGGGCTAAATGGCCAGGTCACATGGACCCCGAAGGCTCAGAGAAGGTTGGGGTAGGGGACCCACTGGAACAGCTGTTGGGAGACAGATGGTAGCCTCCCGTCAAGGCAATCCAGCGTGTTCTTTAACGTTGGGTTGTTTTACCTCTGAGCGGCACTTTTTTGCACACCATGGGCTAAATGGCCAGGTCACATGGACCCCGAAGACTCAGAGAAGGTTGGGGTAGGGGACCCACTGGAACAGCTGTTGGGAGACAGATGGTAGCCTCCCGTCAAGGTCATCCAGCGTGTTCTTTAACGTGCACAGGGTATGGCTCTCCCACACACGGGGCCACGGCTTAACGTCCCATCCGACGGACGGCGGCTTTCCAAGCCCATTGGTGTCCCCTACTGACCGGGGCAGGGCGGGGAATTTTGCGGAGATAAATCTCAACGCTGACCCAGCTGGGACTCGAACGGCGGGCGTTGTTTATGGGTGTAGAACGGAGAAGAGCCTACCGTTGACACGAAATTTAAATGTGTTCGTTCATGTGGGCAAGCCCAGTTCTGGAACAAAATAGGGGGGGGGGGGTGGCAAATGACTTATCGAGCCGAAAAAAAAAGTAAGAGATGGGAATTCCACTGCGGTATAACATTTTCCTCTCTGCCCGTTTCTCTCTGCCCGTTTTAGAGTCCTTTAAAGATTTTTTTTTTAGAGAAATGAGTGCAATGCACACAAGTTTAATAATGTTTTTTCCCCCGACTATTCTTATTAGCATTCTCGAAGACCGTGACCCCCTTGCGCTTTCCCCCTAATCTATCACTGAATCCGAGATTACGATTGCAGAAGAAAGCCTGGTTCATTTGATCAGAATGGTAAAAATTCTATTAGCTTTTTTAGTGAAATTTTCAGATTAGTTATTATATTCTAAAAAAAAAAATAATTATTACTTTTTATATTCTACCGAATATAGATTTATTGTTTAAATTGAAATTAGGTTACATTGTAATATGCTATTGAGCTCACCGGACAAAAAATTAGTCATCTCCCGCATAAGAGGGTTACGTCCGTACGACAGCAACAGAGGGCGCACCAGTAATAAATGCGTCCTACGAATAGCTGTGCCGTGCGCGCTACGGTGGTTCATACAGTGACAAGAAGCGGTCGTGTGCCACGTGTGTGTTAGTCTCTCCGTGAAACGGGTCACGCACAAAGATTGTGAATGAGTGGCAAAAAGGGTGTTATTGCGTTTGGACGAGCCAAAAGGCATAGTATACAATAAGTTGCTGCCTTGGTGCCAGGTGTGTCGAAATGTACTATCCGAAGGGTTTTTCCAGCAATAGCGTACATAGCAGTCCACCGCTAATCATCGCCAGAACTGCGGCAGAAATAGACCGTGCTCACCAATAGGGACTGCCGCAGTGTGTTGTTGGGGTTGTTTTACCTCTGAGCGGCACTTTTTTGCACACAATGGGCTAAATGGCCAGGTCACATGGACCCCGAAGGCTCAGAGAAGGTTGGGGGAGGAGACCCACTGGAACAAGCTGTTGGGAGACAGATAGTAGCCTCCTGTCAAGGCCATCCAGCATGTTCTTTAACGTGCACAGGGTATGGCTCTCCCGTACACGGGGCCACGGCCTTAACGTCCCATCTGACGGACGGCGGCCTTTCCAAGCCCATCGGGTGTCCCCTACTGACCATGTGGCAGGGCGGGGAATTTTGCGGAGATAAATCTCAACGCTGACCCATCTGGGACTCGAACCTGGGAACTACAGATTACAAGCCTGGCGTGCTACCCACTGAGCCCCCCCCCCCCCCACCCCCCCCCCCGCTGCCCCCCCCCCCCCCCCCGCTGCAGTGCTTGTGTCACGCACTGTTAGGGCAAACCACTTTGCAACGAGGCAGAAATTGCTCCTGTCAGTTAATGCAGGCCTACAACAAGCTGTTTCCGAGACGAACACTTCGAAGGGAACTGCATGTCATGGATGGAGCAGAGTACGGTGGAAGAGACCCATGTTAACAGCTCTGCACAAGGCTGCACGGCTACAGTGGGCACGGCGCCACAAAGACTGGGCTGTCGACTCTTGAAGCGTGTGATGTGGTCGGATGAGTCACGTTTTTTGCTTGTACACGAATGATGCGAGGCGACGGGTACATCGTAAGCCACATGAAGTCTTCCATGCGGACTGTGTGCAAGGTTCTGTTGAAGCTGGAGGAGGCTCTGTGATGTTCTGGTGGTGTTTCACGTACGAGGTCCTTTGGTTGCGGTGGACGTCACACTTGAACCAGAAGGGCTATATGAAGCCACTGGACGACCATATTTTGCCTTTTGTGCAGCATCTCGACAGTGAACACCAGAAGGATACCCCAATCTTCCAAGACGACAATTGTCGCTTTCACAGCTCACGAAGTGTGTTGGATTGGCACGATGAGCATTCTGAAGCCTTCGAACATCTCGAAATGGCCCGCCAAATCCCCGGATTTGAATCCCATAGAAAATTTTTTGAGACTATTTGGAGCAATGAGTGAAGCGCCGTCCCAGCCATCCAGCCAATCTTGCCGAACTGCGGCATTTGCTGCTGGAAGAGTGGATGAATATCGATGTGCACTACATCCGCACGCTGGTGGCATCCATGCCAGACAGGATTTCGGTTGTTCTTCAGTCGCACGGAGGCGTTACGCGCTATTAGGTGACATTCAGCCAGGGGTGACTAATTTTTTGTCCCGTGAGGTTATGTCTTTATGCTATTTTGTAATTATTCCTGCTGTAACCACTTTATTTTTATCTTTTAATCTAAAAAGAGACTTTTCTAATTGAGATACATTTTGTAACACTTATCTTTTCATTTATTTTAAACTTTTCTTTTCCTTTTGTATTTTGCAAAACTTTGTATTGGGAAAAAGTGAAAAATAACCTCCCAGTGTTGTGTCAGATTCAATAAACAAATAAATAATAAGTCCAAATGAGCGAACCAGAGAGATCGAGCTTTCACTTCCATTCATCCACAATGAGGCGGTGGCTCAGTCGGTAGCGCGCCAGGCTCGTAATCTGTAGTTCCCAGGTTCGAGTCCCAGCTGGGTCAGCGTTGAGATTTATCTCCGCAAAATTCCCCTGCCCTGCCCACTGTCCAGTAGGGGACACCGATGGGGCTTGGAAAGGCCGCCGTCCGTCGGATGGGACGTTAAGCCGTGGCCCCGTGTGCGGAAGAGCCATACCTTGTGCACGTTAAATAACACGCTGGATGGGCTTGACGGGAGGCTACCATCTGTCTCCCAACAGCTGTTCCAGTGGGTCCCCTCCCCCAACCTTCTCTGAGCCTTCGGGGTCCATGTGACCTGGCCATTTAGCCCATGGTGTGGCAAAAAAGTGCCGCTCAGAGGTAAAACAACCCACCCATTCTCAAAACTCCAAATTTCAAATGTTCTAATGTTTCATCTTGTTGTATTAGAAGATCCACTTCCTCTGAAATTCTTTTTCTTTCAAAAGAGATTCCCAAATAATTCCCACCTCCCCTCCAACAACATATAATCGCCATTTATTCTGATAAACTCCGAAATCGAACCTCTCTTTGAACGAATGTACTATTAATTTACCTTTATCGAAATGTCGTCTTCGCCTTCCGTCTTCCACATCATTCTTGAACACCTCACAGCGAACCTAATACCTATTATTATCAATGATCAAATGATATCGTTCAACATCCTCTTGCTCCGAGTCCATAACTCCACTTCGTCCTCCTCCTCTTCCCCCAGTCCACAACTCCTCTTCAAGTTTTCTTCAAAGGTGACACTAATTCTCATCCCATGTTATTCCAGAACATTCTCCAGAAATAATCTATGTCGCTAATAAATAATTTTGCGTAACATTTCATCGGATTTTCGGTAATGATATACCTCGAAGGCGAAGCGTTAATAGTTTCAATATTGCTACTGATAAATCCTTTTCTGAATGCAAACAATTCTTAAGCACCTCCTTTAGTTACGTGTGAGGAAACCTTTCGATTAATGAGACGACAACAAGAAGAGGATCAAACTCTTCAGAATGCAGCTAAGATCGTTGAGAGATCTTTCGAGTTCTTCTGGAGCGATTATCAACCTCCTGATTGATGTCATCAGCTGAATCTAAACGATATCAGCTGGGTTGGGTTGTTTTACCTCTGAGCGGCACTTTTTTGCACACCATGGGCTAAATGGCCAGGTCACATGGACCGCGAAGGCTCAGAGAAGGTAGGCGGAGGGGGACCACTGGAACAGCTATTGGGAGACAGATGGTAGCCTCCCGTCAAGGTCATCCAGCGTGTTCTTTAACGTTGGGTTGTTTTACCTCTGAGCGGCACTTTTTTGCACACCATGGGCTAAATGGCCAGGTCACATGGACCCCGAAGGCTCAGAGAAGGTTGGGGGAGGGGACCCACTAGAACAGCTGTTGGGAGACAGATGGTAGCCTCCCGTCAAGGCCATCCAGCGTGTTCTTTAACGTGCACAAGATATGGCTCTTCCGCACATGGGGCCACGGCTTAACGTCCCATCTGACGAACGGCGGCCTTTCCAAGCCCATCGGTGTCCCCTACTGACCGTGGGCAGGGCAGGGAATTTTGCGGAGATAAATCTCAACGCTGACCCCAGCTGGGACTCGAACCTGAGAACTACAGATCACGAGCCTGGCGCGCTACCGACTGAGCTACCCCCCGCCCCATTGTGGATGAATGGAAGTGAAAGCTCGATCTCTCTGGTTCGCTCATTTGTGACTTATTATTTATTTGTTTATTGAATCTGACACAACACTGGGAGGTTATTTTTCACTTTTTCCCAATACAAAGTTTTGCAAAATACAAAAGGAAAAGAAAAGTTTAAAATAAATGAAAAGATAAGTGTTACAAAATGTATCTCAATTAGAAAAGTCTCTTTTTAGATTAAAAGATAAAAATAAAGTGGTTACAGCAGGAATAATTACAAAATAGCATAAAGACATAACCTCACGGGACAAAAAATTAGTCACCCCTGGCTGAATGTCACCTAATAGCGCGTAACGCCTCCGTGCGACTGAAGAACAACCGAAATCCTGTCTGGCATGGATGCCACCAGCGTGCGGATGTAGTGCACATCGATATTCATCCACTCTTCCAGCAGCAAATGCCGCAGTTCGGCAAGATTGGCTGGATGGCTGGGACGGCGCTTCACTCATTGCTCCAAATAGTCTCAAAAATTTTCTATGGGATTCAAATCCGGGGATTTGGCGGGCCATTCGAGATGTTCGAAGGCTTCAGAATGCTCATCGTGCCAATCCAACACACTTCGTGAGCTGTGAAAGCGACAATTGTCGTCTTGGAAGATTGGGGTATCCTTCTGGTGTTCACTGTCGAGATGCTGCACAAAAGGCAAAATATGGTCGTCCAGTGGCTTCATATAGCCCTTCTGGTTCAAGTGTGACGTCACCGCAACCAAAGGACCTCGTACGTGAAACACCACCAGAACATCACAGAGCCTCCTCCAGCTTCAACAGAACCTTGCACACAGTCCGCATGGAAGACTTCATGTGGCTTACGATGTACCCGTCGCCTCGCATCATTCGTGTACAAGCAAAAACGTGACTCATCCGACCACATCACACGCTTCCAAGAGTCGACAGCCCAGTCTTTGTGGCGCCGTGCCCACTGTAGCCGTGCAGCCTTGTGCAGAGCTGTTAACATGGGTCTCTTCCACCGTACTCTGCTCCATCCATGACATGCAGTTCCCTTCAAAGTGTTCGTTCGGAAACAGCTTGTTGTAGGCCTGCATTAACTGACAGGAGCAATTTCTGCCTCGTTGCAAAGTGGTTTGCCCTAACAGTGCGTGACACACTGCAGCGGGGGGGGGGGGGGGGGGGGCTCAGTGGGTAGCACGCCAGGCTTGTAATCTGTAGTTCCCAGGTTCGAGTCCCAGCTGGGTCAGCGTTGAGATTTATCTCCGCAAAATTCCCCGCCCTGACCACGGTCAGTAGGGGACACCGATGGGCTTGGAAAGGCCACCGTCCGTCAGATGGGATGTTAAGCCGTGGCCCCGTGTACGGGAGAGCCATACCCTGTGCACGTTAAAGAACACAATGGCCTTGACGGGGGGCTACCATCTGTCTCCCAACAGCTGTTCCAGTGGGTCCCCTCCCCCAACCTTCTCTGAGCCTTCGGGGTCCATGTGACCTGGCCATTTAGCCCATGGTGTGCAAAAAAGTGCCTCTCAGAGGTAAAACAACCCAACCCATTCATCCACGGTCGGCCTTTATTGCAGGAAAAAGTTCCAAGTGGCTTCGAAGTGGAGCAGCATAATTTGGGGTTTAAAAGTGCCTTCAAAGTGTTTCTCACAGTAAAAAAAAAATCATTCACCAATGAAACACGAGGAGGCTTACCACGTTCTCGAATTTGTTTCATTTGAAGAAAAATTGCAATAAATCAGAAATGTGATATTTTTTTTTACTGCAGCTAAAAACCTAAAAGAATTTTTGGTTTGCAAAAGGAAAATGTGTCTGGAAGAACAAATATATAATTTCACTTTATGTATCTGAATTCAGTTCTTTTGGAGATGGCGAAAATCACCCTCCATATCTCTGGTAGGGTTCCACGTTGAGTTGGCGCTGTCCAATGTCGATGCAAAGCTCTTTTCAACACATTGTGATGTCATTTTACTCTCAATGGATTGGGTTGGATTGTTTTACCTCTGAGCGGCATTTTTTTGCACACCATGGGCTAAATGGCCAGGCCACAATAACCCCGAAGGCTCAGAGAAGGTTGTGGGAGGGGACCCACTGGAACAGATGTTGAGAGACAGATGGTAGCCTCCCGTCAAGGCCATCCAGCGTGTTCTTTAACGTGCACAGGGTATGGCTCTCCCGCACACGGGGCCACGGCTTAACGTCCCATCCGACGGACGGCGGCCTTTTCAAGCCCATCGGTGTCCCCTATTGACCGTGGGCAGGGCGGGGAATTTTGCGGAGATAAATCTCAACGCTGATCCAGCTGGGACTCGAACCTGGGAACTGCAGATTACGAGCCTGGCGCGCCACCGACTGAGTCACCCCCACCCCATTTATTAAAGGACTAATTGAAATCCACGAACTGATCGGAATGAATGAAATCTCACTCACTTCTTCAGAGTCTTCTATCTGGTAATTGGCGAGTGCAGTCCACTTCCCTTTATCGTTTGCCATGTAGATCATGACGGTGGAGAAGACGGCCACCACGAGGGCCAAGGGCATGCAGTACACGAAGCATGCCGACGACTCGTTCACCCCTGTCAGGATGAGCAGGGTGATGAGCAGGATGATGAGCACCGAGAGGAGGTCCGGACACGAGGACGAGATCGTCGAGTGGAAGAAGTTGGTGAGCTTGTGGTCGGAGAGTTCGTCGATGGTGGCACTGAGGACTCGGCTGATGGAGGCCAAGGCGGCCGACAGGTACAGCAGGGACGTCCAGCCAATGAGGAAGGCCAGCAACTCGCACGTGGTCTGGTAGCAGCAGCTGTAGACGGATCTCAGTCCTTGCGACTGGCTCGTCAGGAATTCAGCCAAACACAGACCTAAGATGGGAGGTTTGAAAAAAAGAAATAGTGGAGTAGTGTTATGTTTCTTTATTCTAGTTTTAAAGAAAATATTTGGCATTTTTGGTTGCTACTTTTTAATCAATAATATGGAATAAAAAATGGTACATTCAAGGGACGGAATGGGGGGAAGGGATGCGTAAGGGGGACCCATCCCCACAGAGAAGTTTAATAACCGAAAAAACATACATATATATATATATACTGTATATACCACATTTATTTTTAAAGAATACTTTTTTGAATATTTATTTTAAAGATATTGAGAAAGAAGAGATGTACCTTGCGCTGTTTAGTGCTGATAATTTTTTTTTCAAAAATGCAACAAGAAGAAATGCGTTCTCGTTTTTAACTGTTCAACCCCGTTCAGTGACGTAATCAGAAACTTCCAATGGGTGGGTCTGATGGAGGCGGGATAGGGCGGAGGGGGGGGGGTGACATCTTGAGTCTCTGATTTGCAGGGACTTTCTTATAAAATATATACTCTTCTAGCGCTGAAAAGGGGGGACGGAGTTATAACCCTCTCGGGTATGCCATTGATCTCTTCACACTTCCTAGGGGCGTGGGTGGCTCAGTCGGTAGCGCGCCAGGTTCGTAATCTGTAGTTCCCAGGTTCGAGTCCCAGCTGGGTCAGCATTGAGATTTATCTCCGCAAAATTCTCCGCCCTGCGCACGGTCAGTAGGGGACACCGATGGGCTTGGAAAGGCCGCCGTCCGTCGGATGGGACGTTAAGCCGTGGCCCCGTGTGCGGGAGAGCCATACTCTGTGCATGTTAAAGAACACGCTGGATGGCCTTGATGGGGGGCTACCATCTGTCTCCTAACAGCTGTTCCAGTGGGTCCCCTTCCCCAACCTTCTCTGAGCCTTCGGGGTCCATGTGACCTGGCCATTTAGCCCATGGTGTGCAAAAAGTGCCTCTCAGAGGTAAAAGAACCCAACGTTAAAGAACACGCTGGATGGCCTTGACGGGAGTCTACCATCTGTCTCCCAACAGCTGTTCCAGTGGTCCCCTCCCTCAACCTTCTCTGAGCCTTCGGGGTCCATGTGACCTGGCCATTTAGCCCATGGTGTGCAAAAAGTGCCGCTCAGAGGTAAAACAACCCAACAACTCTTCACACTTCCGTCAGTATTGATTGTCTTAGGATTTAACTTTGCAGAAAAAAAGGGATATTTTAAGACTAAAAAATGTGTTTTTCGGATTTATTTGCAATAAGAGAACGTTCCCATGAACGAAAATAGCTTCTACTTTCTCTTATGAAATTTATTCACCTTTCCATGTTGTCTCGGGTCATTCTCATTTCGTTTTTTTTTTATTTTTCGTGCTGTCTCTTTTTAGAAACTCTACAATGCATTGAAATTTTTTTTTAAAATATTAAGTTTCAGTTTCGAATCATTCGTGCAAAAAACTCTCAAAACTTGGTTCCCGATAAAAAGTTGTTTTTAATGAATCTTGTGTTTACCGTTAACGAAGCGAGAGACATCTTTTGGATCCGGTGCTTGTCCAAGTCTCGCCGTCTTTCAGACGAATGCATTTTTTCTTTTGCCCTGGGAAACAATGCAATCGTCTGCTCTGTGACTAAGTGACGCAACGGGGACCCAATGCTCATCCAAGAATATTTGCAATTTTTCATCTGGCAACTGAGTCACAGATTTTGGCAAGGCTGTGTGGTGGTGTTGCGGGGGGTGGGGGGAGGATTATAGAAACTGGAGATGGCAGCTGTCTCATCCGCTCCGAGAATTAACACCAAAGGTTGTCGCGTAAATCAAATTTTGACGCAACCTTCTGTCCGAGAGATCTCTAACGGACGAAGGCGATCTTCTGTCTGCTGGAATGAAGCGTTACGAGAAGGGAAGATTCGTTTTAGTGGCCGAGTGGTGAGCGCAGTTGGCTATTGATCTACAGGACCTTGGTTTGAGCCCCGTGGATGTTTGTTTTTCTGCTGAGGTCACGCCATCCTCACAGACCTTCTACTATGGCGTATAGACTGGCAGGCTCTTGTCAGACCTCTGTGGCAAGCAGCTGATTGAGGGGGGATTTAGTTATTTTATTATTTATTCCACAATTACTTCTTGGAACTTAAATGTTTCGGACTATACTTCCTATCAGGGGCTTAGCCATGGGGGGGGGGCATCGTAAAAATCTAGGTGAGTTGTGAAAATTTGTAATTTTTTTTTTGGAAAATTAAGGGGAGTTGTCAAAATTGAGGCAGTTTGGAAAATCTAAGGCAGTTTGGAAAATGGAGAGACGGCAAAATTTGGAGCAGTTGACAAAATTCGAAGCCACTTAGTAAAATACAGGTGAGTTGGCAGAATCTTGGGGAGTTGGCAAAATTCAGAGTGACTTGGTAAAATCTTGGGGAGTTGGCAAAATTCGGAATGACCTGACAAAATTCGGAGTGACTTGGCAAAATCGTGGGGAGTTGGCAAAATTCAGGTAAAATGTGAAAATTTGGATTTTTTCTGTAAAATTATGGCGAGTTGGCAAAATCTAGTGGTAGTTGGAAAAACTAGGGGCAGTTGACAAAATTCAGGTGAGATGTAAAAATTGTAATCTTTTTTCTGTAAAATTATGGCGTGTTGGCAAAATCGAGGCAGCTTCGCAATATCTAGGAGAGTTGGAAAATCTTGGGGGAGCTGGGAAAATTCAGAGTGGCTTTGCAAAAATCAGGTGTAATGTAAAATTGGGATTTTTTTTCTGTAAAAAAATGTGGCCAGATGACAAAATCTAGGGCAGTTGGCAAAATTCGAATCCACTTGGTAAAGGGCGATTTGTGAAAATTGGGATTGGTTTTGTGAAATTAAGGAGAGTTGGAAAAACCAAGAACTCTTGGCAAAATCTAGGGGAGTTGGAAAAATTCGAAGCCACTTCGTAAAATCCAGGGGAGTTGTGAAAATTGTGCCTTTCTTGTGCAATTAAGGAGAGTTGATAAAATTCGAAGTGGCTTGGCAAATTCAGGGAAGATGTGAAAAGTGCGATTTTTTCTGTAAAATTACGGCGAGTTGGCAAAATTCGAATGCACTTGGTAAAATATAGACGAGTTGTGAAAATTGAGATTTGTTTTGTGAAATGAAGGAGTGTTGGATAAATTGAAGAAACTTAAAAGAATGTAGGGCAGTTGGCAAAATTCGAATGAACTTGGTAAAATATAGAGGAGTTGTGAAAATTGAGATTTGTTTTGTGAAATGAAGGAGTGTTGGATAAATTGAGGAAACTTAACAGAATGTAGGGCAGTTGGCAAAATTCGAATGCACTTGGTAAAATATAGAGGAGTTGTGAAAATTGAGATTTGTTTTGTGAAATGAAGGAGTGTTGGATAAATTGAGGAAACTTAACAGAATGTAGGGCAGTTGGCAAAATTCGAATGCACTTGGTAAAATATAGACGAGTTGTGAAAATTGAGATTTGTTTTGTGAAATGAAGGAGTGTTGGATAAATTGAGGAAACTTAACAGAATGTAGGGCAGTTGGCAAAATTCGAATGCACTTGGTAAAATATAGAGGAGTTGTGAAAATTGAGATTTGTTTTGTGAAATGAAGGAGTGTTGGATAAATTGAGGAAACTTAACAGAATGTAGGGCAGTTGGCAAAATTCGAATGCACTTGGTAAAATATAGACGAGTTGTGAAAATTGAGATTTGTTTTGTGAAATGAAGGAGTGTTGGATAAATTGAGGAAACTTAACAGAATGTAGGGCAGTTGGCAAAATTCGAATGCACTTGGTAAAATATAGAGGAGTTGTGAAAATTGAGATTTGTTTTGTGAAATGAAGGAGTGTTGGATAAATTGAGGAAACTTAACAGAATGTAGGGCAGTTGGCAAAATTCGAATGCACTTGGTAAAATATAGACGAGTTGTGAAAATTGAGATTTGTTTTGTGAAATGAAGGAGTGTTGGATAAATTGAGGAAACTTAACAGAATGTAGGGCAGTTGGCAAAATTCGAATGCACTTGGTAAAATATAGAGGAGTTGTGAAAATTGAGATTTGTTTTGTGAAATGAAGGAGTGTTGGATAAATTGAGGAAACTTAACAGAATGTAGGGCAGTTGGCAAAATTCGAATGCACTTGGTAAAATATAGACGAGTTGTGAAAATTGAGATTTGTTTTGTGAAATGAAGGAGTGTTGGATAAATTGAGGAAACTTAACAGAATGTAGGGCAGTTGGCAAAATTCGAATGAACTTGGTAAAATATAGAGGAGTTGTGAAAATTGAGATTTGTTTTGTGAAATGAAGGAGTGTTGGATAAATTGAGGAAACTTAACAGAATGTAGGGCAGTTGGCAAAATTCGAATGCACTTGGTAAAATATAGAGGAGTTGTGAAAATTGAGATTTGTTTTGTGAAATGAAGGAGTGTTGGATAAATTGAAGAAACTTAAAAGAATGTAGGGCAGTTGGCAAAATTCGAATGAACTTGGTAAAATATAGAGGAGTTGTGAAAATTGAGATTTGTTTTGTGAAATGAAGGAGTGTTGGATAAATTGAGGAAACTTAACAGAATGTAGGGCAGTTGGCAAAATTCGAATGCACTTGGTAAAATATAGACGAGTTGTGAAAATTGAGATTTGTTTTGTGAAATGAAGGAGTGTTGGATAAATTGAGGAAACTTAACAGAATGTAGGGCAGTTGGCAAAATTCGAATGCACTTGGTAAAATATAGAGGAGTTGTGAAAATTGAGATTTGTTTTGTGAAATGAAGGAGTGTTGGATAAATTGAGGAAACTTAACAGAATGTAGGGCAGTTGGCAAAATTCGAATGCACTTGGTAAAATATAGAGGAGTTGTGAAAGTTGAGATTTGTTTTGTGAAATGAAGGAGTGTTGGATAAATTGAGGAAACTTAACAGAATGTAGGGCAGTTGGCAAAATTCGAATGCACTTGGTAAAATATAGAGGAGTTGTGAAAATTGAGATTTGTTTTGTGAAATGAAGGAGTGTTGGATAAATTGAGGAAACTTAACAGAATGTAGGGCAGTTGGCAAAATTCGAATGCACTTGGTAAAATATAGACGAGTTGTGAAAATTGAGATTTGTTTTGTGAAATGAAGGAGTGTTGGATAAATTGAGGAAACTTAACAGAATGTAGGGCAGTTGGCAAAATTCGAATGCACTTGGTAAAATATAGACGAGTTGTGAAAATTGAGATTTGTTTTGTGAAATGAAGGAGTGTTGGATAAATTGAGGAAACTTAACAGAATGTAGGGCAGTTGGCAAAATTCGAATGCACTTGGTAAAATATAGACGAGTTGTGAAAATTGAGATTTCTTTTGTGAAATGAAGGAGTGTTGGATAAATTGAGGAAACTTAACAGAATGTAGGGCAGTTGGAAAAATTCGAATGCACTTGGTAAAATATAGAGGAGTTGTGAAAATTGAGATTTGTTTTGTGAAATGAAGGAGTGTTGGATAAATTGAGGAAACTTAACAGAATGTAGGGCAGTTGGCAAAATTCGAATGAACTTGGTAAAATATAGACGAGTTGTGAAAATTGAGATTTGTTTTGTGAAATGAAGGAGTGTTGGATAAATTGAGGAAACTTAACAGAATGTAGGGCAGTTGGCAAAATTCGAATGCACTTGGTAAAATATAGACGAGTTGTGAAAATTGAGATTTGTTTTGTGAAATGAAGGAGTGTTGGATAAATTGAGGAAACTTAACAGAATGTAGGGCAGTTGGCAAAATTCGAATGCACTTGGTAAAATATAGACGAGTTGTGAAAATTGAGATTTGTTTTGTGAAATGAAGGAGTGTTGGATAAATTGAAGAAACTTAACAGAATGTAGGGCAGTTGGCAAAATTCGAATGAACTTGGTAAAATGTAGACGAGTTGTGAAAATTGAGATTTGTTTTGTGAAATGAAGGAGTGTTGGACAAATTGAGGAAACTTAACAGAATGTAGGGCAGTTGGCAAAATTCGAATGCACTTGGTAAAATATAGACGAGTTGTGAAAATTGAGATTTGTTTTGTGAAATGAAGGAGTGTTGGATAAATTGAGGAAACTTAACAGAATGTAGGGCAGTTGGCAAAATTCGAATGCACTTGGTAAAATATAGACGAGTTGTGAAAATTGAGATTTGTTTTGTGAAATGAAGGAGTGTTGGATAAATTGAGGAAACTTAACAGAATGTAGGGCAGTTGGCAAAATTCGAATGAACTTGGTAAAATATAGACGAGTTGTGAAAATTGAGATTTGTTTTGTGAAATGAAGGAGTGTTGGATAAATTGAGGAAACTTAACAGAATGTAGGGCAGTTGGCAAAATTCGAATGCACTTGGTAAAATATAGACGAGTTGTGAAAATTGAGATTTGTTTTGTGAAATGAAGGAGTGTTGGATAAATTGAGGAAACTTAACAGAATGTAGGGCAGTTGGCAAAATTCGAATGCACTTGGTAAAATATAGACGAGTTGTGAAAATTGAGATTTGTTTTGTGAAATGAAGGAGTGTTGGATAAATTGAGGAAACTTAAAAGAATGTAGGGCAGTTGGCAAAATTCGAATGCACTTGGTAAAATATAGACGAGTTGTGAAAATTGAGATTTGTTTTGTGAAATGAAGGAGTGTTGGATAAATTGAGGAAACTTAACAGAATGTAGGGCAGTTGGCAAAATTCGAATGCACTTGGTAAAATATAGACGAGTTGTGAAAATTGAGATTTGTTTTGTGAAATGAAGGAGTGTTGGATAAATTGAGGAAACTTAAAAGAATGTAGGGCAGTTGGCAAAATTCGAATGCACTTGGTAAAATATAGACGAGTTGTGAAAATTGAGATTTGTTTTGTGAAATGAAGGAGTGTTGGATAAATTGAAGAAACTTAACAGAATGTAGGGCAGTTGGCAAAATTCGAATGCACTTGGTAAAATATAGATGAGTTGTGAAAATTGAGATTTGTTTTGTGAAATGAAGGAGTGTTGGATAAATTGAGGAAACAACAGAATGTAGGGCAGTTGGCAAAATTCGAATGCATTTGGTAAAATATAGACGAGTTGTGAAAATTGAGATTTGTTTTGTGAAATGAAGGAGTGTTGGATAAATTGAGGAAACTTAACAGAATGTAGGGCAGTTGGCAAAATTCGAATGCACTTGGTAAAATATAGACGAGTTGTGAAAATTGAGATTTGTTTTGTGAAATGAAGGAGTGTTGGACAAATTGAGGAAACTTAACAGAATGTAGGGCAGTTGGCAAAATTCGAATGCACTTGGTAAAATATAGACGAGTTGTGAAAATTGAGATTTGTTTTGTGAAATGAAGGAGTGTTGGATAAATTGAGGAAACTTAACAGAATGTAGGGCAGTTGGCAAAATTCGAATGCACTTGGTAAAATATAGACGAGTTGTGAAAATTGAGATTTGTTTTGTGAAATGAAGGAGTGTTGGATAAATTGAGGAAACTTAACAGAATGTAGGGCAGTTGGCAAAATTCGAATGCACTTGGTAAAATATAGAGGAGTTGTGAAAATTGAGATTTGTTTTGTGAAATGAAGGAGTGTTGGATAAATTGAGGAAACTTAACAGAATGTAGGGCAGTTGGCAAAATTCGAATGCACTTGGTAAAATATAGACGAGTTGTGAAAATTGAGATTTGTTTTGTGAAATGAAGGAGTGTTGGATAAATTGAGGAAACTTAACAGAATGTAGGGCAGTTGGCAAAATTCGAATGAACTTGGTAAAATATAGAGGAGTTGTGAAAATTGAGATTTGTTTTGTGAAATGAAGGAGTGTTGGATAAATTGAGGAAACTTAACAGAATGTAGGGCAGTTGGCAAAATTCGAATGCACTTGGTAAAATATAGAGGAGTTGTGAAAATTGAGATTTGTTTTGTGAAATGAAGGAGTGTTGGATAAATTGAAGAAACGTAAAAGAATGTAGGGCAGTTGGCAAAATTCGAATGAACTTGGTAAAATATAGAGGAGTTGTGAAAATTGAGATTTGTTTTGTGAAATGAAGGAGTGTTGGATAAATTGAGGAAACTTAACAGAATGTAGGGCAGTTGGCAAAATTCGAATGCACTTGGTAAAATATAGACGAGTTGTGAAAATTGAGATTTGTTTTGTGAAATGAAGGAGTGTTGGATAAATTGAGGAAACTTAACAGAATGTAGGGCAGTTGGCAAAATTCGAATGCACTTGGTAAAATATAGAGGAGTTGTGAAAATTGAGATTTGTTTTGTGAAATGAAGGAGTGTTGGATAAATTGAGGAAACTTAACAGAATGTAGGGCAGTTGGCAAAATTCGAATGCACTTGGTAAAATATAGAGGAGTTGTGAAAATTGAGATTTGTTTTGTGAAATGAAGGAGTGTTGGATAAATTGAGGAAACTTAACAGAATGTAGGGCAGTTGGCAAAATTCGAATGCACTTGGTAAAATATAGACGAGTTGTGAAAATTGAGATTTGTTTTGTGAAATGAAGGAGTGTTGGATAAATTGAGGAAACTTAACAGAATGTAGGGCAGTTGGCAAAATTCGAATGCACTTGGTAAAATATAGACGAGTTGTGAAAATTGAGATTTGTTTTGTGAAATGAAGGAGTGTTGGATAAATTGAGGAAACTTAACAGAATGTAGGGCAGTTGGCAAAATTCGAATGCACTTGGTAAAATATAGACGAGTTGTGAAAATTGAGATTTCTTTTGTGAAATGAAGGAGTGTTGGATAAATTGAGGAAACTTAACAGAATGTAGGGCAGTTGGAAAAATTCGAATGCACTTGGTAAAATATAGAGGAGTTGTGAAAATTGAGATTTGTTTTGTGAAATGAAGGAGTGTTGGATAAATTGAGGAAACTTAACAGAATGTAGGGCAGTTGGCAAAATTCGAATGAACTTGGTAAAATATAGACGAGTTGTGAAAATTGAGATTTGTTTTGTGAAATGAAGGAGTGTTGGATAAATTGAGGAAACTTAACAGAATGTAGGGCAGTTGGCAAAATTCGAATGCACTTGGTAAAATATAGACGAGTTGTGAAAATTGAGATTTGTTTTGTGAAATGAAGGAGTGTTGGATAAATTGAGGAAACTTAACAGAATGTAGGGCAGTTGGCAAAATTCGAATGCACTTGGTAAAATATAGACGAGTTGTGAAAATTGAGATTTGTTTTGTGAAATGAAGGAGTGTTGGATAAATTGAAGAAACTTAACAGAATGTAGGGCAGTTGGCAAAATTCGAATGAACTTGGTAAAATGTAGACGAGTTGTGAAAATTGAGATTTGTTTTGTGAAATGAAGGAGTGTTGGACAAATTGAGGAAACTTAACAGAATGTAGGGCAGTTGGCAAAATTCGAATGCACTTGGTAAAATATAGACGAGTTGTGAAAATTGAGATTTGTTTTGTGAAATGAAGGAGTGTTGGATAAATTGAGGAAACTTAAAAGAATGTAGGGCAGTTGGCAAAATTCGAATGCACTTGGTAAAATATAGACGAGTTGTGAAAATTGAGATTTGTTTTGTGAAATGAAGGAGTGTTGGATAAATTGAAGAAACTTAACAGAATGTAGGGCAGTTGGCAAAATTCGAATGCACTTGGTAAAATATAGATGAGTTGTGAAAATTGAGATTTGTTTTGTGAAATGAAGGAGTGTTGGATAAATTGAGGAAACAACAGAATGTAGGGCAGTTGGCAAAATTCGAATGCATTTGGTAAAATATAGACGAGTTGTGAAAATTGAGATTTGTTTTGTGAAATGAAGGAGTGTTGGATAAATTGAGGAAACTTAACAGAATGTAGGGCAGTTGGCAAAATTCGAATGCACTTGGTAAAATATAGACGAGTTGTGAAAATTGAGATTTGTTTTGTGAAATGAAGGAGTGTTGGACAAATTGAGGAAACTTAACAGAATGTAGGGCAGTTGGCAAAATTCGAACGCACTTGGTAAGATATAGACGAGGTGCGAAAATTGAGATTTGTTTTGTGAAATGAAGGAGTGTTGGATAAATTGAAGAAACTTAACAGAATGTAGGGCAGTTGGCAAAATTCGAATGCACTTGGTAAAATATAGATGAGTTGTGAAAATTGAGATTTGTTTTGTGAAATGAAGGAGTGTTGGATAAATTGAGGAAACAACAGAATGTAGGGCAGTTGGCAAAATTCGAATGCACTTGGTAAAATATAGACGAGTTGTGTAAATTGAGATTCGTTTTGTGAAATGAAGGAGTGTTGGATAAATTGAAGAAACTTAACAGAATGTAGGGCAGTTGGCAAAATTCGAACGCACTTGGTAAGATATAGACGAGTTCTGAAAATTGGGATTTGTTTTGTGAAATGAAGGAGTATTGGATAAATTGAGGAAACTTAACAGAATGTAGGGCAGTTGGCAAAATTCGAATGCACTTGGTAAAATATAGACGAGTTGTGAAAATTGAGATTTGTTTTGTGAAATGAAGGAGTGTTGGATAAATTGAAGAAACTTAAGAGAATGTAGGGCAGTTGGCAAAATTCGAATGCACTTGGTAAAATATAGACGAGTTGTGAAAATTGAGATTTGTTTTGTGAAATGAAGGAGTGTTGGATAAATTGAAGAAACTTAACAGAATGTAGGGCAGTTGGCAAAATTCGAACGCACTTGGTAAGATATAGACGAGTTGTGAAAATTGGGATTTGTTTTGTGAAATGAAGGAGTGTTGGATAAATTGAGGAAACTTAACAGAATGTAGGGCAGTTGGCAAAATTCGAATGCACTTGGTAAAATATAGATGAGTTGTGAAAATTGAGATTTGTTTTGTGAAATGAAGGAGTGTTGGATAAATTGAAGAAACTTAAGAGAATGTAGGGCAGTTGGCAAAATTCGAATGCACTTGGTAAAATATAGACGAGTTGTGAAAATTGAGATTTGTTTTGTGAAATGAAGGAGTGTTGGATAAATTGAAGAAACTTAACAGAATGTAGGGCAGTTGGCAAAATTCGAATGCACTTGGTAAAATATAGATGAGTTGTGAAAATTGAGATTTGTTTTGTGAAATGAAGGAGTGTTGGATAAATTGAGGAAACAACAGAATGTAGGGCAGTTGGCAAAATTCGAATGCACTTGGTAAAATATAGATGAGTTGTGAAAATTGAGATTTGTTTTGTGAAATGAAGGAGTGTTGGATAAATTGAGGAAACAACAGAATGTAGGGCAGTTGGCAAAATTCGAATGCACTTGGTAAAATATAGACGAGGTGCGAAAATTGAGATTTGTTTTGTGAAATGAAGGAGTGTTGGATAAATTGAAGAAACTTAACAGAATGTAGGGCAGTTGGCAAAATTCGAATGCACTTGGTAAAATATAGATGAGTTGTGAAAATTGAGATTTGTTTTGTGAAATGAAGGAGTGTTGGATAAATTGAGGAAACAACAGAATGTAGGGCAGTTGGCAAAATTCGAATGCACTTGGTAAAATATAGACGAGTTGTGTAAATTGAGATTCGTTTTGTGAAATGAAGGAGTGTTGGATAAATTGAAGAAACTTAACAGAATGTAGGGCAGTTGGCAAAATTCGAACGCACTTGGTAAGATATAGACGAGTTGTGAAAATTGGGATTTGTTTTGTGAAATGAAGGAGTGTTGGATAAATTGAGGAAACTTAACAGAATGTAGGGCAGTTGGCAAAATTCGAATGCACTTGGTAAAATATAGACGAGTTGTGAAAATTGAGATTTGTTTTGTGAAATGAAGGAGTGTTGGATAAATTGAAGAAACTTAAGAGAATGTAGAGCAGTTGGCAAAATTCGAATGCACTTGGTAAAATATAGACGAGTTGTGAAAATTGAGATTTGTTTTGTGAAATGAAGGAGTGTTGGATAAATTGAAGAAACTTAACAGAATGTAGGGCAGTTGGCAAAATTCGAATGCACTTGGTAAAAAATAGAAGAGTTGTGAAATTTGAGATTTGTTTTGTGAAATGAATGAGTGTTGGATAAATTGAGGGAACTTAACAGAATGTAGGGCAGTTGGCAAAATTCGAATGCACTTGGTAAAATATAGACGAGTTGTGAAAGTTGAGATTTGTTTTGTGAAATGAAGGAGTGTTGGATAAATTGAGGAAACTTAACAGAATGTAGGGCAGTTGGCAAAATTCGAATGCACTTGGTAAAATATAGACGAGTTGTGAAAATTGAGATTTGTTTTGTGAAATGAAGGAGTGTTGGATAAATTGAAGAAACTTAACAGAATGTAGGGCAGTTGGCAAAATTCGAATGCGCTTGGTAAAATATAGACGAGTTGTGAAAATTGAGATTTGTTTTGTGAAATGAAGGAGTGTTGGATAAATTGAGGAAACTTAACAGAATGTAGGGCAGTTGGCAAAATTCGAATGCACTTGGTAAAATATAGACGAGTTGTGAAAATTGAGATTTGTTTTGTGAAATGAAGGAGTGTTGGATAAATTGAAGAAACTTAACAGAATGTAGGGCAGTTGGCAAAATTCGAATGCACTTGGTAAAATATAGACGAGTTGTGAAAATTGAGATTTGTTTTGTGAAATGTAGGAGTGTTGGATAAATTGAAGAAACTTAACAGAATGTAGGGCAGTTGGCAAAATTCGAATAAACTTGGTAAAATATAGACGAGTTGTGAAAATTGAGATTTGTTTTGTGAAATGAAGGAGTGTTGGATAAATTGAAGAAACTTAACAGAATGTAGGGCAGTTGGCAAAATTCGAATGCACTTGGTAAAATATAGACGAGTTGTGAAAATTGAGATTTGTTTTGTGAAATGAAGGAGTGTTGGACAAATTGAGGAAACTTAACAGAATGTAGGGCAGTTGGCAAAATTCGAATGCACTTGGTAAAATATAGACGAGTTGTGAAAATTGAGATTTGTTTTTTGAAATGAAGGAGTTTTGGATAAATTGAAGAAACTTAACAGAATGTAGGGCAGTTGGCAAAATTCGAATGCACTTGGTAAAATATAGACGAGTTGTGAAAATTGAGATTTGTTTTGTGAAATGTAGGAGTGTTGGATAAATTGAAGAAACTTAACAGAATGTAGGGCAGTTGGCAAAATTCGAATGCACTTGGTAAAATATAGACGAGTTGTGAAAATTGAGATTTGTTTTGTGAAATGAAGGAGTGTTGGATAAATTGAAGAAACTTAACAGAATGTAGGGCAGTTGGCAAAATTCGAATGCACTTGGTAAAATATAGACGAGTTGTGAAAATTGAGATTTGTTTTGTGAAATGAAGGAGTGTTGGACAAATTGAGGAAACTTAACAGAATGTAGGGCAGTTGGCAAAATTCGAATGCACTTGGTAAAATATAGACGAGTTGTGAAAATTGAGATTTGTTTTGTGAAATGTAGGAGTGTTGGATAAATTGAAGAAACTTAACAGAATGTAGGGCAGTTGGCAAAATTCGAATGCACTTGGTAAAATATAGACGAGTTGTGAAAATTGAGATTTGTTTTGTGAAATGAAGGAGTGTTGGATAAATTGAAGAAACTTAACAGAATGTAGGGCAGTTGGCAAAATTCGAATGCACTTGGTAAAATATAGACGAGTTGTGAAAATTGAGATTTGTTTTGTGAAATGTAGGAGTGTTGGATAAATTGAAGAAACTTAACAGAATGTAGGGCAGTTGGCAAAATTCGAATGCACTTGGTAAAATATAGACGAGTTGTGAAAATTGAGATTTGTTTTGTGAAATGAAGGAGTGTTGGATAAATTGAAGAAACTCAACAGAATGTAGGGCAGTTGGGAAAATTCGAATGCACTTGGTAAAATATAGACGAGTTGTGAAAATTGAGATTTGTTTTGTGAAATGTAGGAGTGTTGGATAAATTGAAGAAACTTAACAGAATGTAGGGCAGTTGGCAAAATTCGAATGCACTTGGTAAAATATAGACGAGTTGTGAAAATTGAGATTTGTTTTGTGAAATGAAGGAGTGTTGGATAAATTGAAGAAACTTAACAGAATGTAGGGCAGTTGGCAAAATTCGAATGCACTTGGTAAAATATAGAGGAGTTGTGAAAATTGAGATTTGTTTTGTGAAATGAAGGAGTGTTGGACAAATTGAGGAAACTTAACAGAATGTAGGGCAGTTGGCAAAATTCGAATGCACTTGGAAAATACGGGGCGAGTTGTGATAATTGGAATTGGGTTTGTGAAATTCAGGATAGTTGACCAAAGTCGTGAATACTCGACAAAATCTTGGGGAGTTTAAATACTTTTAAGTGATTTGACAAATTTAGGAGAGATGTAAAGATTGGGATTAGTTTCGTGAAATTAAGGAGAGTTGGCCAAAACAATGGAAAATTCACACTGACTTGCCACAATTCAGACGAGACATTTATATAGGAATTAGGAATTTTTTCTGTGAAATTATGGCTAGTTGGCAAAATTGGATTTGGGTTGGGTTGTTTTACCTCTGAGCGGCACTTTTTTGCACACCATGGGCTAAATGGCTAGGTCACAAGGACCCCGAAGGCTCAGAGAAGGTTGGGGGAGGGGACCCACTGGAATAGCTGTTGGGAGACAGATGGTAGCCTCCCGTCAAGGCCATCCAACGTGTTCTTTAACGTACACAGGGTATGGCTCTCCCACACACGGCGCCATGGCTTAACGTCCCATCCGACGGACGGCAGCCTTTACCAAGCCCATCGGTGTCCCCTACTGACCGTGGGCAGGGCGGGGAATTTTACGGAGATAAATCTCAACGCTGACCCAGCTGGGACTCGAACCTGGGAACTGCAGATTACGAGCCTGGCGCGCCACCGACTGAGCCCCCCCCCCCGCCCCAACAAAATTGGAAGTTAAATGACAAATTAGGGTTAGTTGGCAAAATTGGAAGCCAAATGGCAAAATGTAGGAGAGTTGTGAAATTACGAAAATTAAAAATTACCTGCCCCCCCCCCCCCTCGCGGTAGCGAAAAATCTAGTAAGTTGGCAATTTTTTGATTTCTCCCCTCCCCCACCCCCCAACCATAGTTCTTCGCTACGCCCCTGCTTCCTATATAAGCACCCAATATTTTAAAATGTTTAAAGCTGTCTTTCACATAAAACAAATAATCATTTCATGAATTCGTTTCGTAGTAAATATTTCTGACTGGACATGTTACAAGCTAAACCGATTAATTCCACACACACACAAAAAATTCTTTAGAAAAACACATATTTGTACTTAAATTGAGAATAAATTTCCCATTGAAAATATTTTCATTTAACAATTCAATTACGCAGTACAAACTTTCAAATACTCTGAAATTCGAAAACTTTGCTTGCTCTGAGACAATCTGGCGATAAGAACCCCAATGTGCGAAATTTCCAATGAGTGGTTTCACCAAGGGGAGGGGCGCACAGGGCTCGAAATCTGCAGCTCCCAATGTTGCCATCGTTGAGATTTATCTTCCCTAAACTCCCATTCTGCCCTCGATGAGAAAGAAGTGGGAAAGGCCGCCTGTCAGTCGGATGGGAGGCAAATCCGTGATTCCGTGTGCAAGAAGAGCCATCCTCTGTGAACATTATTAAACAACGCATCTGTTTCCTAACAGCTGTCCTGTGGTCCTCCTTTTCTCAACCTTCTCTGAGCCCTTGGGGTCCTTGTAACCTGGCCATTTAGCTCATGATGGGCAAAGAATGTGCTGCTCAGCGGTGAAACAACTTAACCCAACCATCCTGACAAGTCCAGTTGTTGCATCACAAAGTATGAATTGCATCAGAATTGAACGAATCAACAAAATGTAAGGAATGATAAAATCCCAACTCCCTGTGTCCAGTAGGCGGGGGTGGCTCAGTCGGTAGCGCGCCAGGCTCGTAATCTGTAGTTCCTAGGTTCGAGTCCCAGCTGGGTCAGCGTTGAGATTTATCCCCGCAAAAATTCCCCGCCCTGCCCACGGTCAGTAGGGGGCACCGATGGGCTTGGAAAGGCCGCCGTCCGTTGGATGGGACGTTAAGCCGGGGCCCCGTGTGTGGGAGAGCCATACCCTGTGCACGTTAAAGAACACACTGGATGGCCTTGACGGGAGGCTACCATCTGTCTCCCAACAGCTGTTCCAGTGGGTCCCCTCCCCCAACCTTCTCTGAGCCCTCGGGGTCCGTGTGGCCTGGCCATTTAGCCCATGGTGTGCAAAAAAGTGCCGCTCAGAGGTAAAACAACCTAACCCAACCCTGTGTCCAGGCATTGGAGGACAGCCAAACGGCGATTTTTGTCTTACATTTGTCGTTCATGATTAAGTGATAGTTTGCCTGTTGTTTTGTAAAGGGTGTTATCAGTTCCTTGTTGAAGATGTGTTTACGATTTCGTCCTTATTTGTTGTGGTCGTGTGCTGCTTGTTGTCACTACAAATGAAATGTTATTTTTCGATGCTTTGTGACGCGACCATCCACAATGCCGTTCTGCGCAACAATTCATGCCGCGCAACTTAGGAAGTGTTGCGTGGAGAGAGAGGACACGAAGCGCTCGTGCACATCCTCTTCGAGTCACGCGTTTCACCAATCATAGCGTTCACCCTTTTTCCTTCCCCCTTCCCGCCTCCCCCTCTCTTATCTACTTTCCGCCGACAGGAAGCCCAGGAAGTGATCGCCTAATCCCAGGGACGCTTTCGTCTGCGCAGCGAAAGAATTCAAATTTGTTGTCATTGAGCTAAACGAATCCGAGGGAAGAATTGTCGTTGATTCCGGTGGCAGACGAACACACGAGGTTCACATTACGTTGATAGGTGCTCTACCAGGGACTCGATCCTGGCAGACAACGGGTAGGAATTGTATCTACATTGTTAACCCTTTCACGACTAAGGAAAACATTTTTCCCATTTTAAAATTGGTGATTGTGGTATTTAATTATAACCTTATCTGCATTTTTTATACAGAATGTCAAAATAGAACGTATGCCGAACGCAATTACGTAAACGGGAACGTTTAGAAAAAAAACAGAACTGTCAGGATGCATAATATATGTACTATGTGCAATGTCCATCTTTGCCTCACTACCAAAAGAAATTGCTTCGCAGAATATCATAATTAGCACATCATTTTGTATAGTAATTTTATTTCATAATTTTGTATTAGTTTAGTTAACATTTTGTTCTAATGAACCAATAAATAAAAGACATTGCATAATAAGCCTAACTATAATTTGTGTTACCTTTATAGTCCATTGGGAAAAATATTTCCCATAAAATTCCAAAAAAACTACACATTATTATGTATTTTCCTTATGATTTTTATTTATTTTACGTCTAAACAAACTAAAATAAACAGTTACATACTAATATTTACTCTTAGAAACCTTATGGTCCTGAAAGGGTTAACAACACAAAGCTAAGAAAGTGTTCTGGGATATCGTGCAGAGATGCGAACAAATGCAATACGACGGAGGGATGGCTTTAAAAAGAAAAAAAGAGTTGATTTCGGCTCTTCATGGCAAACAATGTTCTGAATATCGTGGTCAAGAGGAGAATCATGATCATCGAGAGATCCTCCAAGTGGGGTCAACACCGAATGAAGACATCTTATTTTTTGTTGCCATTATTTCAATTTATGTAAACTTTTGAAACCAACAATAAATAAATAAATATAAATATTAGTAAAGGAAACGATGAGTTTGTTTGCGACTTCTCCGGCTCACCAATATCCATCCGTCTGGCACTGGTATGCGATCCTTCAAATGCAGCCTTATTATTATTTTATTATTTAGTAACCTTCACCATGAATGTGTCGTTTGCTCTTCTCTTCAAGAATCGGCTGAATGTATCCCTCATTAAACAATAATCATTTAACAGCTCTTAGCCGTCCCATGGCCGAGTGGTTAGCACGCTTGGCTACTGATCTAAGGGACCTGGGTTCGAGCCCCGGGTTAAGGCATGGATGTATGTGTCGTTTTTCTGTTGAGGTCCTGCCATCCTCTCAGACCTTCTACTATGGCAAATAAACTGGCAGGCTCCTGTCAGACCTCTGTGCCAAGCAGCTGCTTGAGGGGGTATTTTTTTTTATTCTTAGGCAACAGACAACTAATGGCATTGATTATTTTAAATCATGCTTGTGTTGTTTTTCTGCTGAGGTGCTGCCTTCCTCACAGACCTTTTACTATGGCGTATGAACTGCGAAGCTCATGTCAGATCTCTGTCGCAAATAGGTGCTTGAAGGGGGGGGGGATATTTTCTTTACTTTATTTATAAAGTCTTTAGCCTTGAGAGTACAATACAATTTATTCCCACAAATTTATATACTTTGTAGAGTAATTGTAACGATTATTATAACAAACATCAGAATGTACTTTAAAGCAACAATCATCTCATGCATGTTTCCTTCAACAATGACTTCAATGTATTTCTTTACAATAATCAGTTGAATGCATTTTGCGTAAGAGTCTCCTGCCTCGTTTTCAGCAATAACGCATTTTCTGAGCTCGTGTCTTGCATACCACCTGCGAGTTCACGAGAGACAGGGAGCACCTGCCGGCATGACGTCACGCCCACCAGCTGATAGACGCTGCGAAGTTGGGCCACCTGTCAGATCATCAGTGCTCGCCCCTATCGCTGCCTTCCCTCCCGCCCACAGGTGATTCCTTTCGACGACAGAAGATCCACTTGGATCGCATTCACGGCCACAGGATCAGAAACGAAAGACAGAATCATCGCCCAAAGCACAGGAAGTGACGTAGATGAAATATTTTTTTTCATTACGAAAAAGATGTTTCTAATGAAACTAAATAGGAAAAAGGCCGAATATATTTAACTCTCTGAAGTCGGACGAACTGGCAATGAACCACTTTATTAAAATCGGGATTGAAAGGTTTTTTTTCCTTACCTCTGAGCCAGTGACGTAACAATAGAGTGCCAAAATGCCATGGGCTTCTGGAGTACCACGCAGACAGACGGCAAAGGGAAAATTTTAACTCCTTTATTTTGAAGAGGAGCTAATCGAATCGAAGAGAGCTGACGTAATCACTTCTCTTTATCTTGAACTCGTCTGCGCACTCTCAAAGTCACGTTCTCTTTTCAAGTGACGTCAAATGCTTTAAAAATTTAAATTTTGTCTCAAAATATTTTCAGATTGGTAAAATTGATTGTATGTTTTTTAACCCGTGCCCCTCCCCTCGTCCAATCATTACCTTCTATAAAAAAAAAGAAAAAAAAAGTGTGCAATTTTTGCGTGAATTGCGTAAAAATAAATAATTTTTTTAACCAATCACAGTGCATTTCAATGACACACAGCCATAAATTGCTGTTCCAAATTTCATACACAATGACACACATTACGATATCAGAACTATCAATATATAAAGAAAAAGGAAAAAATGAAATGAACAAAAAATCATAATTAAAAGAATTAAGATGAGAATATTTTGCATATTGACAGGCATAATGAGCAATTTTCTCTTATTGTCTTATAAGTAACTAATTATATATTTTGAAGAGTAAGGAAAATAAAAATGAAATAAAAAAAAATGAGGCAACTCGCTTTTGTAATTTTTTGTACCATATATTTGTGGGGCGGGGGTGGCTTAGTCGGTAGCGCGCCAGGCTCGTAATCTGTAGTTCCCAGGTTCGAGTCCCAGCTGGGTCAGCGTTGAGATTTATCTCCGCAAAATTCCCCGCCCTGCCCACGGTCAGCAGGGGACACCGATGGGCTTGGAAAGGCCGCCGTCCGTCGGATGTGACGTTAAGCCGTGGCCCCGTGTGCGGGAGAGTCATACCCTGTGCACGTTAAAGAACACGCTGGATGACCTTGACGGGAGGCTACCATCTGTCTCCCAACAGCTGTTCCAGTGGGTCCCCTCCCCCAACCCTCTCTGAGCCTTCGGGGTCCTTGTGGCCTGGCCATTTAGCCCATGGTGTGCAAAAAAGTGCCCCTCAGAGGTAAAACAACCCAACCCATATATTTGTTTAATGTCGTTTAACTCAAAAAACGATTTTACGAGTGGTTAGCGCGCTTGGCCATTGATTTAAGGGACCTGATTTCGAGCTGAGGGTAAATGTTTGTGTTGTTCTTTCTGCTGAGGTCTCGCCATCCTCACAAACTTTCTACTGTGGCGTAAAAACTGACAGGCTCCTGTCAGACTTCTGTTTCAAGCAGCTGCTTGAAGGGGTATATATTTTTTTATTTATCTTCTTGAAATGTCTTTGGTACAGCTCAAATTCTAATATAAGGCAATAAGTTAAAAAAAATATGAAATGCCGGTGTGAAATTTCTTTTCTAGTTAATGGAAGAATAAATTTATATTCTGCGTTTCTCAAATTTCCCTTTAAACTTCTCATCTGCAAAATTGTAGGGTTCCTATAAATATAATAAACTATAAGGTATACATATGATTTTCTGAAATCGAGAATACTGTTATCCTTAATAGGCTTATTGTACCAATTTTTGTTATGATTATTTATTCTACGTTAGTTACAGAAAATTAATCTCCTTCCCCAAGGGGGTGGCTTAGTCGGTAGCGCGCCAGGCTCGTAATCTGTAGTTCCCAGGTTCGAGTCCCAGCTGGGTCAGCGTTGAGATTTATCTCCGCAAAATTCCCCGCCCTGCCCACGGTCAGCAGGGGACACCGATGGGCTTGGAAAGGCCGCCGTCCGTCGGATGTGACGTTAAGCCGTGGCCCCGTGTGCGGGAGAGTCATACCCTGTGCACGTTAAAGAACACGCTGGATGGCCTTGACGGGAGGCTACCATCTGTCTCCCAACAGCTGTTCCAATGGGTCCCCTCCCCCAACCTTCTCTGAGCCTTCGGGGTCCATGTGACCTGGCCATTTAGCCCATGGTGTGCAAAAAAGTGCCGCTCAGAGGTAAAACAACCCAACGTTAAAGAACACGCTGGATGACCTTGACGGGAGGCTACCATCTGTCTCCCAACAGCTGTTCCAGTGGGTCCCCTCCGCCTACCTTCTCTGAGCCTTCGGGGTTCATGTGACCTGGCCATTTAGCCCATGGTGTGCAAAAAAGTGCCGCTCAGAGGTAAAACAACCCAACGTTAAAGAACACGCTGGATGACCTTGACGGGAGGCTACCATCTGTCTCCCAACAGCTGTTCCAGTGGGTCCCCTCCCCCTACCTTCTCTGAGCCTTCGTGGTTCTTTTGACCTGGCCATTTAGCCCATGGTGTGCAAAAAAGTGCCGCTCAGAAGTAAAACAACCCAAATCCTTCCCCAAGATTAGTAATTGCTCAAAGATGATAATTAATTTCAAATTGTATAAACTTGGTTAAAATAAATATTTAAATTTCTTCTTCTTTTTTATATCTGAATTGTACATTTTCACTCACCACATGGCTTATACCTAGATGCACAGGTCCGACCAGGATTTTTGGAAGGAACAGTCATAGCAATTGTTGCGTAGCAACGACGCGGATTAGTTTGCGTTTGCTAAGCATATAGAATGAGCATTCAATAAAATCCTTTGATTGGCCATTAATTTATTTTCCCCTTGTGAAATCTGGCAATAAAGGGTAATTTTGGATAGAAAATCTTCACCTGTTGGGGGCGCGACGTGCCTCATATGAGGACCGAACGTAGTCTTGCGAGCAGTTACAAGGATCACCATGGATATTTAAATTGTGAAAGGAGGAACCCTGAGACTTTTAAGAAGTTAAATGGATATTTATTACTGATGTAAGGGACCTGGGTTCGAGCCCCGGGTAAGGCATGGATGTGTGTGTTGTTTTTCTGCTGAGGTCCTGCCATCCTTTCAGATCTTCTACTGTGGCATATAAACTGACAGGCTCCTGTCCGACCTCTGTGGCAAGCAGCTGCTTGAGGGGGTATTTATTATTTTATTTTATTCAACCATATATTCATCAATATTGCTCATACATCAAATTTGCATTTTTTTGAAAAAACATAAACAAAAAAACTCAGGCCCTGGGGTAGTGCAATGGCCAAAAAAACCTAGTCCTCAACAGGTTAAATATCACAGAAATCAAGAATTTTTCAGAGAACGTGATCTTTTTTATCGAATTTATCGAAAATTAATCGATCAAAAAAAATCCCTTTTCTCGGGAGAGTGAAGAACCAAGGGTCAATCGTAAACTTCAGCATAAATTTTGCGTTCCATGCGCTGTATTTAGAAAGATCTCACATTTTTCTACACCAAAGAGTGATGTTTTCTGTCACGTGCTTCTAAGTTTACCTACCAGAATTATCAATTAATATTTATTTCATTTATAGACTTACTGTAGCCTGTTCCATGTCAGTAGGAACAAACATCAAACGCCTAAAGCCATTCACTCTTTCTTCCTTCCCAATATTCTTTGCTGAAATGGGGAACTTCTTATATGTCTGGAAATATGTTATTCAGCCAGACCAGCAGATTTTCTCACCTCGTCAATTTCTACGCCTTCACGAAGGGTGTGGCTCCCCTTCTCGCGAGGGACCACGGAGGTGGCTCTCCTTCTCGCGAGAGACGCGGAGGTGGCTCTTCTTTCCTCACCAAAAGAGCGAGCGCGGGAAAGTGAAAGACATTCCGACCCTTACAATTTCTGGATCACATGCGTGACATGATACTGAGTTCACCCCCCCGCCCTCCCCGCCTCCCACCACTCCTACATTAGATTTTGACATCACTGCACTTTGGCATATATTTAATTTCGTTTATTCCAGTGAGGCTTCTTATAATTGCATTTCACTCAATTAAATCAGCCCCCGTCCCTTATTCCCCCCTTACTCTCCCCCCCCCCTTCTTTTTTTCCAATCCAGATGAAGACATGTTGGTGAATCAACAGAATCGCGAGGAATGCCGGGAAGGGCGACCTCGATGCAGCGGCGGGGCCTCAGATCGATGCAGCGCGTGACTGCGCCCGAACAGATATCGACCTTGGGATTCAGGTGAACACAGAACCACAGGGAGCGAGCACGAGGCGATCGCTGGGTTTTTCGTTTTCACGCAGAGAAATTATAATCACGTTTTGTTTTTGAGAACGGGAAATTAAAAGTCGAAGGAATTCAGACTTCATTAAAAATGAAAAGAGGGTGTATTTTTTACGCATGTGCATTTAAAAGATGGCGAAGGGAAAAAAGTCAGAAATTATAAGCAAAGTTACGTAGGTGCAAGGTGATTCAATGTTTGTTTAAGCTAAAGCCTAGAGTAAGAAATATAGTCTATATTTTTACCGTATATTTACGAATAGTAAAAGGGTTACAATTTCATGTTTGTTTCCGGCTTCAATTTGAGCCTAGGATCAGGCACATGAAGTTTAATATTTCGTTTATGAAGTTAAATTGGGTTGTTGGGTTGTTTTACCTCTGAGCGGCACTTTTTTCAACACCATGAGCTAAATGGCCAGGTCACAAGGACCCCGAAGGCTAAGAGAAAGTTGGGGGAGGGGACCCACTGGAACAGCTGTTGGGAGACAGATGGTAGCCTCCCGTCAAGGCCATCCAGCGTGTTCTTTAACGTGCACAGGGTATGTCTCTCCCGCACACGGGGCCACGGCTTAACGTCCCATCCGACGGACGGCGGCCTTTCCAAGACCATCGGTGTCCCCTACTGACCGTGGGCAGGACGGGGAATTTTGCGGAGATAAATCTCAACGCTGACCCAGCTGGGACTCGAACCTGGGAACTACAGACTACGAGCCTGGCGCGCTACCGACTGAGCCACCCCCGCCCCCATGAAGTTAAATTGAAAAGCGAAGATTTGTGGACCAAAGACGTTTCAGCTCATTTTTTTTTTCGATTTTACCCGACTGCTATTGAAAACACAGGCTGCTATTTAAGCCTCGTCGTTTAATATGTGAAATACGGTGTTATTATGATTTAGTACCAGATGAAATTCACAGTTAGCAAGATAACTTTTAACACGATTCAAAACTCTTAAAATCAAGGAATCACTGATTCAAATTCGCTTCATTTGTTAAACTTTAGCTGGAATAACTGAATTCATTTGAAACGCATTTTTTTATTTTGGTTTTTGCCAATATGCATATTATTTAATATTCACTCTAAAAATCAACTGTCATTCGCAAATATCAACCAATATAAATGCGGTTGACAACTGCATACCCAAGACAGGAAGAGAAGTTATATCTCCCTCCCCCCTCTTCAGGGCTTGAAGAGCATATATTTCCTAAGGAATCCCACCGAAAATCCGTCTCGAGAGGTTAAGCCGCCCAAAAGAACCCTTCTTCGATCGTAAATTTCTGGGTACGCCCCTCCCTGATCAGGCAGATTCTTCGAACGTTCTGCCGTGAAATTGTCGTAACACCGATCCCAGAAAAAATAGAAACGGAGGCGATCGAATCTTTTGCTCCAAAGGCAACGATGTTTCAGCTCAGTTGGAGTCTGCACTCGAATATAATCGCGATGTCAAAAAATAAATTAACAAATGAAAGAGAATGTTTACATTTCGTGTCACTTTCTCTGCAAAATATAAACACTTTAAATTACTACCCATAAGGGGAAGGTAACCAATTGCCGAATGGTTAGTGCGCTTGGCTACTGATCTAAGGGACCTAGGTTCGAGCCCCTTGGCTACTGATCTAAGGGACCTGGGTTCGAGCCCCGGGTAAAGCATGGCTGTTTGTGTCGTTTTTCTGCTGAGAGCCTACCATCCTCTCAGACCTTCTATTGTGGCATATAAACTGACAGCTCCTGTCAGACCTCTGTGGCAAGCAGCTGCTTGAGGGGGTATTTATTATTATTAAATATTTTTAACTCCATTTGGGAGAATTAAGAAACAGAATAGCATTACAAAAATATAAAAGGAATTCAATGATTATGTACGACATCACATAAAGGAAATGGACTGCAGATAAATGAATCCTTTGACAATCTTGAGATGAAGGCAAATGAAAGATTTAAAACTGATGGCATTTGAGATATTTTCATACGTCAATGCTTCGTAAATGCTTTTTTTTAAAAGCGGCTACGGTGGCAGAGATGGCAACGTCCTCTGGAAGCTCATTCCTTACTCTTCTTACTCTACAAACAAAGAAATGGTATCTGGAATCTTTTCTTGCAAATGATATGTCAATATACAGCGGGTGTTGTCTAGTTCTGTTATTAATTATGTGAAGGAAAGATTTCTCGGGATTATATAGTACAAAAGTCCACAGATTATTTCGTAGCATATGATTAATTCATACTCAAGTCGTCTTTATTCTAAAGAGTGCAGTGAGAGTTCATTTAGTCTCTGTTGATGTGATTTGACGGCTACGGTGGCAGAGATGACAATGTCCTCTGGAAGCTCATTCCTTACTCTTCTTACTCTACAAACAAAGAAATGGTATCTGGAATCTCTTCTTGCAAATGATATGTCAATATACAGCGGGTGTTGTCTAGTTCTGTTATTAATTATGTGAAGGAAAGATTTTTTCGGGATTATAGTACAAAAGTTCACGGATTATTTCGTAGCATATGATTAATTCATACTCAAGTCGTCTTTATTCTAAAGAGTGCAGTGAGAGTTCATTTAGTCTCTGTTGATGTGATTTGTTAGTCCAATAGCTTCTTTGAAAAAGATCTCGGGGCTTTTTCAAGAGTTTCAATATCACACACACGGTAAGGTCACCATACCAGAGATGCATATTCCAGAATGGGTCGAACGTATGTGATGAATGCCTTAACTGGCATAGTGGTTAGGCAGCTAGCGACTGTTCCAGCAAGGCAAACTTTGTGTGTTGTGTTAGCTCTAACTAAGGCAGTGGTCAGCAGTGACTTCGGTCTTAGTAGGGCATGTCCTTGTATGAGAAGGCCTGTATTAAGCTAGGAGTAGCTTCCAGGATTCTTCTCTGTCCTATATGTCGCAAATCAAAAAAAAGAAGGGTGCTCGTGTTACACTTGCTGTAGCATTTCAAAATCATGTGCACGACACGGTTGGCCTTCATCATAATGAAATTGCAGTGTATGAAAACGATAAGTAGACAAGGTTGGAAATAAATGAATGCGACGCAATTGTTTCTGATCTGAAGAATAGGTTCTTTGTTGTCCTATATTCTCAAAATAAACAATTGCTAGTTTGTCACGTGAACTCGATTGTTCCGACAGAATAGTCAAGTGATCCCTTTGTCTCCGCTCATAGGAAGGGTTTTGAAAGGATGGAAAGTGGTCTTTATATCGTTTGGATAACTTCTGAAAATAGTATGAAATATTTCTCATGAACTTCGATAAACGGAATCCATAATATGGGATGCAGAGATTACCTAAAGATAGAGAATTCAATAAATACTTATGTGAAAAAAAATTATTGACGAAGGTGGGGGAAGGGATTCTGGCATATATCTCGAGAGTCGTAATTTCGTATCCCGCACCGTCGGCAATAATTTTTTTTTCCACACAAGCGTTTATTTCGCTCGACGCTCCTCGTCTGATGTCCTCGAATTCATTTTTGATTTTCTTTCCTCCGAAAATCGAATGTCATCCTCTAAATGAGGGAAAGAAAGTCCGATTTTAAATTTAGAGGTACGAACACAGAACAAGGAATGTGTTCAAAATGTTTTAATATCTTATGGTCGGGGGAGAGTGTGTCTGTGTGGGGACATGGTTGACTAACTTGATCTATTTCTTATTTTGGAAACTCTCTTCAACGAAGAAGTCTTCAAAGGAGCAGGGGGATTAGAATCCATAGATGCACCTTATCTTTATGAATTGACCATTCCTATTGCGAATTGCCATCCCCCCAACGAAGCGAATTTTCGGAGGAAATTCCGGAATTCCCCAATTCCGGAATTTTCGGAGGAAAGAAAATTGAAGCGAATTTCCATTATAAGCACATCATTTGCCTCTGCGATATTAACCGATAAACGCTGAGCGACGTCACAGTGATTCATTTGCATAACCTCAAGGATGAATGAAATTGTCGCCACACTCACCTGAGAGAATGCTGATGATGGCGGCCATGACGAGGGAGGGGATGAGGGTGGGTCCCGACACGGCCACCCCCACCTGGCCGAGCACCACCATGATCCCGAAGGTCGCGGACGAGCAGAGGACTCCGAAACTCACTCGACAGTCTTTGTCGCGGTGGCTGGGCTCCGATTGTTGCACGTGCTGCTGCTTCACGCGCATCATCAGCATCCCTAGGTTCCAAATGGGCTGGCACTGGGGCATCTCGATCGCTTGCGGACGGCGAGGTGAAAGGTCAAGCGCGGCTGTCGCCTCCCACGTGACGGTACCGACTCCGAGGGGACAATCGACGTGTCAGTGTGGCGGCCATCGCTTTGGCGACGAAATCGCTCGCGCGGCGACACCAGCCTGCCACGCCGGATGCTCGCATTTGCTGCTGCACGTGATGCGATCTCTGCCAATCGCCGAGCACCGGAACTGCCACATCGGCTGCAGCTGGTCTCGTGTTTCGCAACGTGCAGACGACGCAGCCATCGATCTAGAGAAATCGTCTGCAATATGGAAATGAGCAACGAATGCTCCTCGAGGCATTCTGTTGACAACATCGCGATTGTTGACGGTGATGCTTTGGGAAGAGAGTGCGGAGAAGAGGAAGAGTTGCCTTCAGCATTTTGGAGCTGTTACATTTTGCTTTAGGGATGGGGCGCATAGATTGACAAATGGACATAAAATATTACTGCATTTTTTTAAAAGTAATTCGTGCAATTAAAAATAAAAGCAATTGCATTATGGCACACAGACACACATGCAACTAACAATAAGCATACAGGAACACCTGAGCAAACGAAAGTTATTTAAACGTTACGACAACTGATCTTCTAGTAATAAGACCCCCCCCCCCGCCTTCATCCCCTTCATGATCGTAATTCAGCAGCTAACTGGGTTAAGATAGATGTCAGATATCACTTTAGCAAAAAAACATTCTGTAAAGGAAATTTCATCCTTCACTACCTGACTTGGCAACGCATACATCAAAATAATATGATCAATCATATTATTTCAGATATTTGTTTTCAGGACTTAAACTGATATGCATTTGACTCTTAAGCAAATAAACAATTAATGATAAAAACCTTTTTTAACTATGACACTTGATTGGATAATGACAATTTCTATATTTCACAGGCAAAAAAATTTCAAATTTCGTTTTGTTTCTTTTTATACTTTTGTATTGTTTTTAAATGAACGTGGCCCTAACATCACCATCGTTGTTAGGTTTAGAAATAAATAAATAAATAACTATGAAACAGAAATGGTAAATTCTGAAAAATTTCAATTTATTCAATTTATTTATATGCACAATATTTAAATTCATAGCTAATAAATACATAGTCAAGTTCCACAAGAGTTAGTATTTAATCCGAAGTGGATATTTACGAAACATATATATCCTGCAGTCCTGAGTACATCAATATATATAAATATGTAAACGAAAAATAGCAATTTCAGCCTCTGTAATGTATAAATGTATCTTCCACTACTCCTATATCATTACAATGCAATCAGTTAATACGGTAAATAAAACATCAATCGCAATCTCCACCGTTCAACAAACATTTTTTTAGTTCTTTAGAGAAATGTGTTTTATTATTTATAATTTTCATGTTATCTGGCAATGAGTTGAATAATTTTAAGCCACTATATCCATAACATTTTTTGACTAACTCTTTGGTTGGTTTTGGAACGCAAAAATCCTGAGCCACTACCGCTCTTGTAAAATATTTATTAGCAATTACATCAAATTTGTCCTTATTATGAACTACATGCTTTACTAAAACCATTTGGTGTATTTGTTTTAAGTTGAGTATTTCAAGTTTTTTGAAACTTTGCTCAGACGAGTCGTACTTTCTTTTAAATGTCATAATCTTTACTATATAGTTTTGCAATTGCTGCAATTGATTTAAACAACATGAAGATGCTCGTCCCCAAATTAGAATTGTATACTCTATTCTGGAAGTTGGGTTGGGTTGTTTTACCTCTGAGCGGCGCTTTTTTGCACACCATGGGCTAAATGGCCAGGTCACATGGACCTCGAAGACTCAGAGAAGGTTGGGGGAGGGGACCCACTGGAACAGCTGTTGGGAGACAGATGGTAGCCTCCCGTCAAGGCCATCCAGCGTGTTCTTCAACACGCTGGATGGCCTTGACGGGAGCGTGACGGAACGCAAAAATCCTGACGGGATTTTTTGTTTGACGGGAGGATATTGCTCTCCCGCACACGGGGCCACGGCTTAACATCCCATCCGACGGACGGCGGCCTTTCCAAGCCCATCGGTGTCCCCTACTGACCGTGGGCAGGGCGGGGAGTTTTGCGGAGATAAATCTCAACGCTGACCCAGCTGGAACTCGAAACTGGGAACTACAGATTACGAGCTTGGCGCGCTACCGACTGAGCCACCCCCGCCCCCTATTCTGGAAGAGATTAATGCATAATATATGTTCTTTAAAATTTTTATGTCATCGTATCTCTTAAAAGATACATCTTGGGAATTATTTGTTTGATTTTTAATGCTATTTTTTGAACATGATCATGCCAGGTTAGATAACAGTCGAAATTAACTCCTAAATATTTTATTGCTTTAGTCCGAATTTGACCTGCGACGTGTCGTTGAAGGTCAAACGGCGTTCACGTAAATAAGGTGGTCATACCATGATCTGCGATTGTTGGAAATGGGGAAATTGGAACCTGGGGTTGTTTCGTGTTGTTAGAGGTCGGAAACGCTATGAGATTTCGGATCCGGAGAATCCTTCGAGGTCAAAGGTCAGGTTTGGATCTATTGTTGTAGAGAGCTGAAATTGATGCCTTGAGGTATTTGGAGTCTTAAATCTCAGAAATTATTCCAAATTTTGGATGCTATGGATCCTTCGAGGTCAAAGGTCAGGTTTGGATCTATTGTTGTAGAGAGCTGAAATTAATGCCTTGAGGTATTTGGAGTCTTAAATCTCAGAAATTATTTCATATTTTGGATGCTATGGGTCCTTCGAGGTCAAAGGTCAGGTTTGGATCTATTGTTGTAGAGAGCTGAAATTGATGCCTTGAGGTATTTGGAGTCTTAAATCTCAGAAATTATTTCAAATTTTGGATGCTATGGATCTTTCGAGGTCAAAGGTCAGATTTGGATCTATTGTTGTAGAGAGCTGAAATTGATGCCTTGAGGTAATTGGAGTCTTAAATCTCAGAAATTATTCCAAATTTTGGATGCTATGGGTCCTTCGAGGTCAAAGGTCAGGTTTGGATCTATTGTTGTAGAGAGCTGAAATTGATGCCTTGAGGTAATTGGAGTCTTAAATCTCAGAAATTATTCCAAATTTTGGATGCTATGGGTCCTTCGAGGTCAAAGGTCAGATTTGGATCTATTGTTGTAGAGAGCTGAAATTGATGCCTTGAGGTATTTGGAGTCTTAAATCTCAGAAATTATTCCAAATTTTGGATGCTATGGGTCCTTCGAGGTCAAAGGTCAGGTTTGGATCTATTGTTGTAGAGAGCTGAAATTGATGCCTTGAGGTAATTGGAGTCTTAAATCTCAGAAATTATTCCAAATTTTGGATGCTATGGGTCCTTCGAGGTCAAAGGTCAGGTTTGGATCTATTGTTGTAGAGAGCTGAAATTGATGCCTTGAGGTATTTGGAGTCTTAAATCTCAGAAATTATTCCAAATTTTGGATGCTATGGGTCCTTCGAGGTCAAAGGTCAGATTTGGATCTATTGTTGTAGAGAGCTGAAATTGATGCCTTGAGGTAATTGGAGTCTTAAATCTCAGAAATTATTCCAAATTTTGGATGCTATGGATCCTTCGAGGTCAAAGGTCAGATTTGGATCTATTGTTGTAGAGAGCTGAAATTGATGCCTTGAGGTAATTGGAGTCTTAAATCTCAGAAATTATTCCAAATTTTGGATGCTATGGATCCTTCGAGGTCAAAGGTCAGATTTGGATCTATTGTTGTAGAGAGCTGAAATTGATGCCTTGAGGTAATTGGAGTCTTAAATCTCAGAAATTATTCCAAATTTTGGATGCTATGGGTCCTTCGAGGTCAAAGGTCAGATTTGGATCTATTGTTGTAGAGAGCTGAAATTGATGCCTTGAGGTAATTGGAGTCTTAAATCGCAGAAATTATTCCAAATTTTGGATGCTATGGGTCCTTCGAGGTCAAAGGTCAGATTTGGATCTATTGTTGTAGAGAGCTGAAATTGATGCCTTGAGGTAATTGGAGTCTTAAATCTCAGAAATTATTCCAAATTTTGGATGCTATGGGTCCTTCGAGGTCAAAGGTCAGATTTGGATCTATTGTTGTAGAGAGCTGAAATTGATGCCTTGAGGTAATTGGAGTCTTAAATCTCAGAAATTATTCCAAATTTTGGATGCTATGGGTCCTTCGAGGTCAAAGGTCAGATTTGGATCTATTGTTGTAGAGAGCTGAAATTGATGCCTTGAGGTAATTGGAGTCTTAAATCTCAGAAATTATTCCAAATTTTGGATGCTATGGATCCTTCGAGGTCAAAGGTCAGATTTGGATCTATTGTTGTAGAGAGCTGAAATTGATGCCTTGAGGTAATTGGAGTCTTAAATCTCAGAAATTATTCCAAATTTTGGATGCTATGGGTCCTTCGAGGTCAAAGGTCAGATTTGGATCTATTGTTGTAGAGAGCTGAAATTGATGCCTTGAGGTAATTGGAGCCTTAAATCTCAGAAATTATTCCAAATTTTGGATGCTATGGGTCCTTCGAGGTCAAAGGTCAGATTTGGATATATTGTTGTAGAGAGCTGAAATTGATGCCTTGAGGTATTTGGAGTCTTAAATCTCAGAAATTATTTCAAATTTTGGATGCTATGGGTCCTTCGAGGTCAAAGGTCAGATTTGGATCTATTGTTGTAGGGAGCTGAAATTGATGCCTTGAGGTATTTGGAGTCTTAAATCTCAGAAATTATTTTAATTTTGGATGCTATGGGTCCTTCGAGGTCAAAGGTCAGATTTGGATCTATTGTTGTAGAGAGCTGAAATTGATGCCTTGAGGTAATTGGAGTCTTAAATCTCAGAAATTATTACAAATTTTGGATGCTATGGGTCCTTCGAGGTCAAAGGTCAGATTTGGATCTATTGTTGTAGAGAGCTGAAATTGATGCCTTGAGGTAATTGGAGTCTTAAATCTCAGAAATTATTACAAATTTTGGATGCTATGGGTCCTTCGAGGTCAAAGGTCAGATTTGGATCTATTGTTGTAGGGAGCTGAAATTGATGCCTTGAGGTATTTGGAGTCTTAAATCTCAGAAATTATTTCAATTTTGGATGCTATGGGTCCTTCGAGGTCAAAGGTCAGATTTGGAGATATTGTTGTAGAGAGCTGAAATTGATGCCTTGAGGTAATTGGAGTCTTAAATCTCAGAAATTATTACAAATTTTGGATGCTATGGGTCCTTCGAGGTCAAAGGTCAGATTTGGATCTATTGTTGTAGAGAGCTGAAATTGATGCCTTGAGGTAATTGGAGTCTTAAATCTCAGAAATTATTACAAATTTTGGATGCTATGGTCCTTCGAGGTCAAAGGGGAAATTCGGCATGCAGATTCTGGAGAGCTCAAAATTGGAGAAGAGGGCTGTCTCGAGCAGCAGAACTCAGAAAGGAGAGGATTTTCAGATCCGGTGTTGCCTTCAAGGTCGAATAGGAGTCAGAGTGATGGGGTAGAAATCAAGAGTTGAATTTTTTTGGTAATTTATCTGGCATCCGTTCTTAACGCATTCTACCACCAAAATTTCTACCATGAGTGTATATCGTTTTGCAATATTTTTCAAGTTTTACATTTTTTTAATTTCTTTTCCTATTGGAAGATTTTAAAACTATGAATCATATTTCGTTAGTACCTATTCAATTCAAAAAATAATTTTCCATTAATCTCTTGAAACAAAGTATTGTGTCTCCCCCCCCCCCTGGGACTGAAGAGAAAAATTGTTGTAGCAAATGTGAAGGTGAATGATCATTATAATCCATCACTAAAATATTCTGTTTCTAGGTCAAACAGATCTTTTGCAATTTCGTTTAAATTTGTAAAATTTTAGATTTTTCCACCGTCAGAGGGCGTTCAGGAGCGAGATTAAAGCAGAGTGTCGGATTATTAAAAAGTTATATCTTCTAAAGGAACTTCCTTCTATTGAAGTATGTACAGTTGCACTAGTAAGTGATTTGCACGCCATCCAGCTGGCATCTGGACAGGCACATTGGAACAAGCTCAGGCACATTGGAATAAGTTCAGGCACATTGGAATAAGTTCAGGCACATTGGAATAAGCTCAGGCATATTGGAATAAGTTCAGGCACATTGGAATAAGTTCAGGCACATTGGAATAAGCTCAGGCACACGGAGATTTAGCTTTTCTTGATAGTTAGCAAGAGGGACTGTATCGGCAATCTCTCCGGTTTTTGCTGGTTACGGAAACTGACGGTGGGGGGGCCCGGAGCAGATATTTGTGCTCAAAGGATGACAACTGTATCCCAGAGGACACTCTATTAGAGGCTGCACAAATGGACCGTGGAGGCGGACTTCCATCAACAAGTAAGATAACTAAGTTGTCTACGTTCTCTCTTAGTAAACGGCACAGATTTTGTCCGCTGCAACGCCTAACTACGCCTTAACAACTAAAATATTCAGAAGAGCTAGTTATAAGAAATGGTTTCATTGCGCTTCACTTTTTTTACTCCTAATTCTTTATTTTGTGCTCTCATATTTATTATCTATTTAAGGCAAACATTAATGCAAGTGTGTTGAAAAAAAAAATAACCAATCAAAAAGAAACTTCATTCAAATGAAAACCCCTTTCATATTAGAACACGAAAGTAGGAACGAAGTCGTCCTGTGTCGATTGTTTCATATTTTGGGAAGAGTCGTTTCATTCCTCAGGGTCAGTCCCATTCCTTGGTTGGTTGTTTTATCTCTGAGAGGGACTTTTTTGCACACCATGGGCTAAATGGCCAGGTCACAAGGACCCCGAAGGCTCAGAGAAGGTTGGGGGAGGGGACCCACTGGAACAGCTGTTGGGAGACAGATGGTAGCCTCCCGTCAAGGCCATCCAGCGTGTTCTTTAACGTGCACAGGGTATAGCTCTCCCACACACGGGGCCACGGCTTAACGTTCCATCCGACGGTCGGCGGCCTTTCCAAGTCCATCGGTGTCCCCTGCTGACCATGGGCAGGGCGAGGAGTTTTGCGGAGATAAATCTCAACGCTAACCCAGCTGGGACTCGAACCTGGGAACTGCAGATTACGAACGTGGCGCGCTACCGACTGAGCCACCCCAGAGTCTCATTTCATTAAGAGAGAAGTTTTAAGGAGTGCGAAACTTTGCTCATTTTTAACCATTTTCATTTAAAAGTTTTGCGTTTTAGCTAATGAAAATGACTTCATTTGACATTTCTGAATTAGTATTATTTTCTATTGCTGGGAAATAGTTGCTGCTCATTGTAGCACATCGAAGCTTCAACGTGGCCGGCAGATATACACAGTCGATGAAACAATCCGAGATATCTGCAAGTGGTCAAAGATTCAGAACCCCCCCCCTCCCTTCACCCCCACAAACGCCCTTATTCGTGCTCTGCTTGTCTGTTTCTTTTAATTCTTTTCGATTATTTTCTTTCTACGTTTAAGTGATCATTTCGTAAGTGTCTGATTTTCCCGAAATTCAGACGTTTGTTTCTGAGTAGCCCGGAAGGGGGCGCCAAGATCGAGGTCATTTGGATACTGAATTCGGCTGCCATGGGGTGGAACACAACAACAAATAAACTAACAAATTAATAAAGTCACGCTATAACTGGCAGACGGGCGTATTTATATTTGGTATCGCAAATAGGATCGCTTCACTCGATTATTATTGTTATTTAATTATTTAATAAATACGCGTTCAAGCGATACAACTCTTCACAGGGACTACTGAAGTAGCCAGAGTGTAACAAGGTTTCAGAACATCCTCCTAGAAGAACAAGGGGCGGGGGTGGCTCGTAATCTGTAGTTCCCAGGTTCGAGTCCCAGCTGGGTCAGCGTTGAGATTTATCTCCGCAAAATTCCCCGCCCTGCCCACGGTCAGTAGGGGACACCGATGGGCTTGGAAAGGCCGTCGTCCGTCGGATGGGACGTTAAGCCGTGGCCCGTGTGCTGGAGAGTCTACCCTGTGCACGTTAAAGAACACGCTGGATGGCCTTGACGGGAGGCTACCATCTGTCTCCCAACAGCTGTTCCAGTGGGTCCCCTCCCCCAACCTTCTCTGAGCCTTCGGGGTCCATGTGACTTGGCCATTTAGCCCATGGTGTGCAAAAAAAGTGCCGCTCAGAGGTAAAACAACCCAACAACCCAACCCTAGAAGAACAATGTTGGCTAATTGAAATATAATTAATAAAGTTCAAAAAGTCTTCGTAATATCAAACTTAGAAACAAACTAATTAAGTTGAACAAATAGTATCTAATCTTCAACAACATAGGATTCCTTCTTCTTAGATAGTTATCCATCCCAAATAAGACTATGAAGTTAGGGTTCAATGGGTTCAATCGAAGCATTCACCAACGTTGAATACTGAGGGGCTTCACAATTTCAAGATATATATTTATTATGATGATGATGAGGATGAAGATGAGGATGATAGCTTATGTGTGTAGTCAGCCATGTTGGAAATAAACATTTGGTAAAATAATAAAGGGAAGACGAATTGATCTGCAACAGATGCCGAATCGTTCTCTCTTGAGAAGTTATGTTGACATCGCGAGCACCTTTTCTGAGAAGGCGCGAGCTCTACTGGAGCGACTCTGAGCGCTGAACCAATGGGAGAAAGGATGGCGCGAGAGAAAGACGTCTGATGGGTGGATGATAAGAGGCAGAGAACTCACGTGCCAAGAGCTTCATCACGAAGTGGGGCTGCGGAGACAGAAGAGGAGATTATCTGGCGGTGTGAAGGGCGTGCGAGCTGCGAAATATATCCGACGAAACGGGGGAGGGGGGGGGAAGGAAAGAGAATGACGTCGTGTCTCCTAATAAAGAACAGTTCGGGTATCACAAAAATGTTCCCAGTAGAAGATATGCATAGTTATGGTATAATCCTTAAATATTACAAAATAAATTTAGAGCACGCGATCAACACCCGGTTACGTAGCAACTATTATTACCAAATCCCAAATTTAAGTAATAACTACAAAAAAAGCGTCAGAAACTCTTCAGTTCCGTTCAATTTTTTAACTCTTGTTATCCATTATTACATTATCAAAAATATCAGACCAAAAATTGTCTATTAAAAAGTTAAGAGTATTAAAAGTACCTCTATCTTAAACTTAACATTATAACGATCACTTGTAGTTATCTCTATATATATTAATATGTAACCGATGTACAGTCGCTCAAAAAAGTATCCGAACACTATGGTTGATTACAGAATTCAGAAAAAATATCTGGCAACGATTTTTTTTAGAAATCAGTGATCTGGCAATCTTCATGTCACGTGATTACAGAATTCAGGAAAAATATCTGGAGCGTGTACAGCAACTGTACACGCTCCAGTTACCGTTCACAGCAAACTGGAGCGTGTGCAGTTACTGCACACGCTCCAGTTTGCTGTGAGCGGTAACTGCACACGCTCAATATTTCCGTGAGTGAGCCCACACGATCTAGTATCAAAATAATATGACCAACTACAGTCGCTCAAAAAAGTATCCGAACACTGTGGTTGATTACAGAATTCAGAAAAAATGTCTGGCAACGATTTTTTAAGAAATTAGTGATCTGGCAACCTTCGTGTCACGTGACACGAAGGTTGCCAGATCACTAATTTCTAAAAGGAATCGTTGCCAGATATTTTTTTCTGAATTCTGTAATCAACCATAGTGTTCGGAAACTTTTTTGAGCGACTGTACCTCAACTCTTTGTGATTGCACATATTTAACGTTTCCTACGGATAAGCTATACCAAGAGTAGCGGGGATTTTATTAACATTACTTTAAGTGTTTCCTCTCAGAGCTTGCTATAATCAAGTCTGTATTTGTAAATGCAAAGGAAATAAAGAATTATTATATATTTATTATTATAAAGCGAAGATTTTTTCCTTTTCATTTGGACATATAGGACAGAGAGAAATCCTAGAGGCTACTCCTAGTCACGTGTCCTACTGAAGCCCAAGTCACGGTTGGGTTGTTTTACCTCTGAGCGTCACTTTTTTGCACACCATGGGCTAAATGGCCAGGTCACATGGACCCCGAAGGCTCAGAGAAGGTTGGGGGAGGGGACCCACTGGAACGGCTGTTGGGAGACAGATGGTAGCCTCCCGTCAAGGCCATCCAGCGTGTTCTTTAACGTGCGTAGGGTATGGCTCTCCCGCACACGGGGCCACGGCTTAACGTCCCATCCGACGGACGGCGGCCTTTCCAAGCCCTTCGGTGTCCCCTACTGACCGTGGGCAGGGCGGGGAATTTTGTGGAGATAAATCTCAACGCTGACCCAGCTGGGACTCGAACCTGGGAACTACAGATTACGAGCCTGGCGCACTACCGACTGAGCCACTCCCGCCCCAAGTCACTGTTGGCCACTGCCTCAGTTAGAGCTAACATCACATACAAAGTTTGTCTTGTTCAACAAGACCCTTAAGATTTCGCACCCGGAACCATATAAACACATATTGCATCTGAAGATGATGATGTCTTCCTCTTCCCATCCCCGTCTCCCATTTGATGATGCGCATTATCAATTGATTAATCAAACACTGGCGACGATTTCTCGATGAAAGCTTCTTTCATCGTCTATCGTTCATCTAACTCGCCTAAACAGATTTAATCGTCGGAGCGAAACCATAGATTGCACACGCAAGCAGACGATTCCACCTTACCTTCTACCCCTTACTTTCTCTCCCCTCCCCCTCCATTTAATCTCGCCTGCCAGTGCAGCATCTCGTCGCTCGTGCGGATACCTCTACCTCTCGGTGGACGAGAAGGCAGACGCTCCGCGGAGGGGACTATTCTCTTTACCCAACCTTGATCTCCTTTTGTCGGCCGAACAGACGACAACCAAAGTCTTCCACCCTCCTTCCCTCCTCTCTCTGACTTCGTCGAACCTAACAGGGTGGGAAAAAAGGGTAGAAAAATGTCGGGGTGGGGAGGGGGAAGGAAAGAAATGCAAGTTGTATGCGGAGTCAAATCTCCAACAGTAAATCAATACACTGTTCGTTTTCTGTGGGGAAATTGCCCAGAACACGGAACTGCTCTGTTGCCGTGGCAACGACGACGAGGATGCAGCAGAGAGGAGGATCAATAGAGATGTGCCCGTCACGAGGATGGAGGAGAGATGCTGGAGAACGCACAGAAGGAGCGCGCAAGCGGTAATTAGAGCAACTTGTAGATGTATACACACTCGCACAGGCTACTGGCGGATGCTATCACGTGACCTGGCTCTCTCTTACTTTTAACTACCCCCCTACCTCCGTCGTCGTTTATACACGACACAGCGATGGAGGGGGGGGGGGGAGAGAGGGCGCCTTCGTCACAAATGGGAGGGAGATGAAAGGATTTGAAAGAGGGCATTTCAGACAAGATCTTTAACGCTCGTTTCGTATTTATGATGAATCGCGGATGCGATATGCACGTGATAAGATGGGGGAGGGAAGCGAAGGAATGGGGCAACGTTTTCACAGAATAAAGAAATAAAGAGGAAATGTTTTTGCTCGTTGATCAGTCGTCCGTCTGCGACTGATTCAGCTGTTCCTGGTTCTCGCGCCACGAGAGACGGCGACGATTGTTGCCGAAGGCGTAAAGAGATAACGACGACGAAGATAAACACGAGATTGCGGGGGGGGGGGGGAGGAGGTCTCTTGTCTCTGCGTGCATCAGGAATCGCAGTCGACATCGTAAAGTCGGAATAATAAGTTGAGAATTGGAAAGGTAGCGTTTGGTCTTTCACCATCGAAATTGATCAGCTCTGAAGGAATGCGTCTGCTGTGGCGAAGTCTTTCCAAAAAGTGGTATTAAATGGAAAGAATTGGCTGAATGGAGACTGGGAAATAATCTTTTTAACAAAAATTCCCTTAATGAACATCTCATGATATGAATGAAGTAACGTTAAATGCGTGATTATTACATTCAAAATGTAAAATTTTGTGCATACCATACAATAATATACTAACGTAATGATGGCCATGTAATTTGGCAGGAAATATTCAGGGGCAAGATTTTTCAAAATATGTTATCAGAATAATTAAGCTGAATTTAAAATATCTAAAACTGTACATTGCTTGTCTTTTGATGATAATAATAAACTTGATTCCATTCACGAGGATTATTTAAAATAGATGGAATTTTAATCGAACCTAATAATTTAATTTTTCATTCTGGATTTGATCTTGAAGCAAAGTATTAGTTCTACATTTAATGTCCTTAAATTTATTTAATAAAAATTTCTCTTGGTAGCTGGTTGCCTATTGTTGTTTACGAGTTTAAAGGATTTGCTAGGGTTTAAATTGGATATTTTTATCCTCTAATTGCTATTTTTAGGTAATAAAAAATCAGCAGTTTAGTTGGGGGGGGGGGGGGAGGAAGTGAATGCGATATATGAAATATTAATATCTGCTTAAGAAATCCTTATAAACCATCACAGTGGCGAAGTGTGTAGGATGTTTGACTGAGCAGCAAAGAAACCTGGGTTAGAATTCCGAATGAGTCGTATATGTTTTCTTTCTGCTGAGGTCTCGTCATCCTCACAGATCTTCTGCAGGTATCAGATATTCAGTATATTCTCATCTTCTGTGGTCAGAAGGTCGAGGCAGTTGCGTGGACGATACAGTCCGTCATCTCTGCCACTGCAACACTGGTTGGTTCCTGGCTGACTGAGTGCTCATCGAACTCACAAAGGAGATCGAAGCCACTCCAATCAGCCCAATCAGGCCTCCACCGTGAAACGTGAGAAGGGTTGCAAGGCCCCCTACAGGAGATGGAACACACCACAGGGAAGTGATCGCTTCTGTAAGGCTTGATCTCCCATGTAAAGAGTGAAAGAATCGGGGAGGAGCAGATGGTGAGATCAATGGCAGTGAAAGTGCGAGTCGTGGAGTGAAAGTATGTACTGACACAGTGTTCAACCACTGAGAGTGAAGGTTCCAGAAGCCACTGCTCAAGGACTCCACCTCTCCTGTTTGTGTCAGTATTATCCCAAAGAGGACTGTGTCTGTTGAAGTCCCCCATGACGAGGTAGGGGACAGTAGCTGTGACAAGGTCATCAAGGAACATCCCGGAAGACAAGGTCATCCCGGAAGAAGATGCTTCTGGTGGGAGATAGACAGAGCAGACAGTCAACGAAAAGCCCACAAAGAGGTGGAGGTTACCACCTCTAAGTTGGGTTGTTGTTGGCTTGGGTTGTTTTACCTCTGAGCGGCACTTTTTTGCGCACCATGGGCTAAATGGCCAGGTCACATGGACCCCGAAGGCTCAGAGAAGGTTGGGGGAGGGGACCCACTGGAACAGCTGTTGGGAGACAGATGGTAGCCTCCCGTCAAGGCCATCCAGCGTGTTCTTTAACGTTGAGTTGTTTTACCTCTGAGCGGCACTTTTTTGCACACCATGGGCTAAATGGCCAGGTCACATGGACCCCGAAGGCTCAGAGAAGGTTGGGGGAGGGGACCCACTGGAACAGCTGTTGGGAGACAGATGGTAGCCTCCCGTCAAGGCCATCCAGCGTGTTCTTTAATGTGTACAGGGTATGACTCTCCCGCACACGGGGCCACGGCTTAACGTCCCATCCGACGGACGGCGGTCTTTCCAAGCCCATCGGTGTCCCCTACTGACTGTGGGCAGGGCGGGGAATTTTTGCGGAAATAAATTTCAACGCTGACCCAGCTGGGTCTCTAACGGTGGTGGCGAGTGGCACAAACGAATGAAGAATGATGTCTCACGAGGATGGTAACTCCCGTGAGCTGGTCTATCTCTATCCCGGTCCCAGTGAATCAAGGAAAAGTGTAGATTGTGGGATAACTGGCTGTCTGCAAGTACGTCTCCTGCAGACACACGCAGATGGGCTCGCGTGCCCTCAAGAGGACCTAGATGCCATCAACATCCCTCTGGAATCCACGACTGGAATCCATTTTAGGGTCATCTCAGGTCTCAGGAGATTGAGCGAACGACGATTTCTTATTTGCTTTAACAATCGCGGAGGACGGTTTAGTAGAAACAGGGTGATGTGTGTCCAACATCATAGGAATTTTAGATCTGTGTCCACATCCACGAATCATCGTCTGAAGGACACGGATTACAGCCTACTGTACGGGGTGAGGTCATTGACTTTCTCTGTGGCTCTGGTGGGGGCCCCTTTGGTTTGGAAGGTCGAGCTCTTTGAGGACGGGAAGGATGAGCCTTCTAGTGACGGAAGAGAGGAATGGGAACTGGGGCAGGCAGGAACAGAGGCAGGAATGGAAACGGGTCGATGCCGAGGCTGACACCGACTGTGGTTTCGGATGCTCTAAGAGCTGCTGAACAGCTGGAGAGAAAGGCTCAACGATGTCAGTTTGCACCGCCAGAGATGCTGTGGGAATGACAGGCTTCCCAGCAGCCACAATGGCATGGGAAAGTTTGCCAAATGGAGGATGGCAGAGCAACGATCTCTCACTCCTCTGGATACGCGATTTCTGCATTATTTTCACACGCTGGACTTCTTTCCACTTTAGAAAGTCACGGGAATGCGCAAGAGGGCACCACTGCAATTTACACAGCTTGACGTCTCAGATGTGCAGTCCCAATCAAGGTGATCCTGACTGCCGCAGCGAGCACAGGGAAGTTTCCCATGGAAAGTCAGGAGGACATGAAGGTATCTCTGCCACTGAAAACAGCGCAGAGGGTTGGGAGGATACGTTCGTACCTCGCAATGCAATTGACTGTGATGGAGGTACGCAGGCGTTGTGAGTTGAAGTCAGAATTAGTATCCTAGTGGAAACTAATTCTCCATCCCGTCGGACCGAAACCCAGTGGACTGCACTCACTCCTTGGGCTGAAAACTCTGAGAGGATTTCCTCCTCAGAAACTTTGAGGAGGGCCAAATCGGAGATGACTCTACATGAGGAATTCAGCGATTTATGGGGCGCCACAGTGACGTCATGCTGGCGATGCCCCCCCCCCCATCAATCGCTGTTGCCTTTAGGAGGAGCTAGGAGTGTTTAGGACATGCAGTCTCCACCAACAAATCTCCAGATCTTAGGCGTTTGACTGATTTCGGTGGTCCCACGAGACTTTCCGGACCCTTTTTGATAACGCTCCTCACCCGTGGAATGGATGATCAGGAATCGTGGGGATGAAGAAACGGATGCAAATTCTGGAGAGGATGACAAAGACAACAGAGAAGATGGGGGCACTTGCCGCGCCCTCTTAGCAGCACAATTTCATGTTTGTTGAGTTGTGGTTCAGGTTCCCACCATGGAGCCGAACAATGGAACGCCCAATTCACCTGAACCGGATGGAATAAAATTCACCGGGAATTCACCGGAACCGGGATGGAATAGACAGCTCATGAGGGTGTTACGACCAGGGCTTCCGGGGCACTATACCCACACAACCAGTGAACCAAACTCTCGCAAACGAATAGAAGGAAAAAGAAAAGAGAAGTGCAAAGAACTCACAAAATAAAACAAGCGATAAAATAAAAATGTGAGGAACTGAACTGTTCTCACAAAAGAACGATAACAGCAAAAGGAAAAAAAAAGTCTTTGGGAAACTCTTTACATGTTCCCAGACGACAACAAAACACTCACTCTGCTGGTGCCAGAGAGTCAATTTTTATTGCGTATCTGGCCCCAGCAGGTGCAGCTCATCAGCCGATTTATCCTCAGGGGCCCACCCCAGGATCTCCCGTTTACGTGAAGCAGAGGTCAAAGTAGTGTGAGGCAGAGAAACTCGAAATCGCTGCCCAATCTGCGACGAACAGACTCCTCAATAAGAAGATGGGCTAAGGGAGGGGGGCTTACTAGTCATGAGCTGAGAGCAAACGAGTACCCACGAACAACTACCAGAATCCTCCTTTCCAGGGACAGTGGTCACCGCTCACGGCAAATGCGCGGGCCACGTATAGGACCCTGTGAAGGTATCTGAATACCTACGTAGGGTGGACCCCTCACCATGGACAGACGCTTGCACCGAGGGCCTGGCCCCATGTGCACCTAAAACCCCATGTGCACCGAGGGCCTGGCACCTAAAACCCCATGTGCACCGAGGGCCTGGCACCTAAAACCCCATGTGCACCGAGGGTCTGGCACCTAAAACTCCATGTGCACCGAGGACCTGGCACCTAAAACCCCATGTGCACCTAGGGCCTGGCACCTAAAACCCCATGTGCACCGAGGGCCTGGCACCTAAAACCCCATGTGCACCTAGGGCCTGGCCCCATGTGCACCTAAAACCCCATGTGCACCTAAAACCCCATGTGCACCTAGGGCCTGGCCCCATGTGCACCTAAAACCCCATGTGCACCTAGGGCCTGGCCCCATGTGCACCTAAAACCCCATGTGCACCTAGGGCCTGGCCCCATGTGCACCTAAAACCCCATGTGCACCGAGGGCCTGGCCCCATGTGCACCCTAAAGATCCCACTGATGTAATGTATATAAATAAATAAATAAATAGAACAAGCTGAATGGTTTTGACGGGAGGCTTCCTTCTATCTGCTAACAGCTGTCCAGTGGGTGTCCTCTTCCTAGCCAACGCTCAACTTTTTGGGTCCTTGTGACCTGGCCATTTTGTCCATTGTGTGCAAAAAAAGTGCCGCTCAAAGTGAAAACACCCAATCCCTCATATTTGAAATATTGTGCAAAAACTCACATGTTTCATGTTTAAAGCTTCGGTAATTTACCTTCCTATCTTATTTAACTGGGCAAAGTATTCAAAATCCAAGTGGTAAAATAAAAATAATAATTTATTTTGATATTTAAATATTCATATGTTGCATGAATAAAACTTGTGCAGTGCTTATTTCAATGGCTGAATAAATATTCAAGTTTCAGCCTCCTTTGCGTCAGATTCCGATCCGCCAATTGAGAGGAGAGGGAGGATGAGGGAGGAGAGGAAAAAGCATCTCTTCAATGGCAACGTGTCTTTCTCATTCAGGGGAGCAATTTTCGAAGTGAAAATGTTGGTATTAAATGGATGGCAGAACTGAAGTGGAGGAAGAGGTAACTATGGCAACAGTTAAAGGGATGTCATTAGCGAGGATGGAGCATGCTGGGGAGGAGGGGGGAGCGGGAAATGCCTCTCGCACTTGCAGGTTGACGTAAAAGGGCCGGTGGATGCACAGCAAGAGACTTTGCTGCATTGCACAGCGCTTCCGAAATTCCGTTCGAGGTTAGGGATGAAAGTCGGTTCGATGCGATGTCCAATCGGAATTGAGAAGGATCCAAATCGGCTCCTTGTGACTTGGGTTCATTCAGGAAATAGTAGTTCGAAATGCACTCGTCGGTTTGTAAGTAAATACGAATTAACACGAGGCTTTTAAAAGCGGCGTGTTTGCTTGAAAGAGGTATTTGGATGTTGAGTTGCAGAATACTTCAATGCTTTGCTAGAAAATTACAGTTTGCTTCTCTTGTGTTCAGTGAAGTGTAAGGGGCAATAATGCCGATTTGGCAAAACAGACTCAAAGAGTACGTTAAGAAAGAAGAGTTTTAAAATCATCATCAGTTATGCCTACGGAAGAAATTAGATGAATTAGTCTTCGAACCTTACTATTTCTTTTAAACAAAAAATATTATTTATGCAAAATGTCTACTGTCTTATTAAAGAATTGTATTTTACGAAGTCACTCTTACACGTCGATGTCAAATTTGGAGGAAAAATCAGTCTTGAGCAGTGTGGAATATGAACCCACGTTATCATTGGAGCAGGGCCATCTGACATTTGGACATTTTGACATTGGAGCAGGGCCATCTGACATTTGGACATTTTGACATTGGAGCAGGGCCATCTGACATTTAGACATTTTGACATTGGAGCAGGGCCATCTGACATTTGGACATTTGGACATTGGAGCAGGGCCATCTGACATTTGGACATTTGGACATTGGAGCAGGGCCATCTGACATCTGGACATTTGGACATTTGAGCAGGGCCATCTGGCATTTGGACATTTGGACATTTGAGCAGGGCCATCTGACATTTGGACATTTTGACATTGGAGCAGGGCCATCTGACATTTGGACATTTTGACATTGGAGCAGGGCCATCTGACATTTGGACATTTTGACATTGGAGCAGACCCTGCTGTGACAAGTTTTAGAGGCCCCAAAAATTCTAAAGTCGAAATCAGGGCCGGATTCAGGAAGGGAACATCTCCCCCCTCCCAACACCACCACTCTGAGAATGCAAATAATGGTAATGAAAACAAAACATTATTAAACTTGCGCACATTTCACTGTTTTCAACAAATCTTTTCAAAATTTAAAACTGAAGGGAAAAATGCTATACTGCAAAGGAAATTCAGTATCTTGTTCTCCTTCTTACTTTTTCTAGTTTTTTCCAAGAATCAATCGTGAAATAGATGCGAAGAAACATTCTACTAACATTGGTATACAACAGGTATGTCAAACTCGTCAACCACCGAGGGCCATATTAAGTATTATACATTAAATCGCGGGCCGCAAAACAAAAAAACCAGATGAAAATTGTTATGTGCCAACTAGACTAGAACGCAGTATTCGTTCACTGACTGCTAACGAATAGCTTCCGACTCTACTGGCATTTCGTGACTCATTGCCATGCGCAAAGTACGTACATTTGAATGACCTCGAGACGTGTAGACATGTCGGAGCCCATATACTATCACTGACTGCTAACGAATAGCTTCTGACTCTACTGGCATTTCGTGACTCATTGCCATGCGCAAAGTACGTACATTTGAATGACCTCGAGACATGTGTAGACATGTCGGAGCCCGTATACTATCACTGACAGCTAACGAATAGCTTCCGACTCTACTGGCATTTCGTGACTCATTGCCATGCGCAAAGTACGTACATTTGAATGATATCGAGACATGTGTAGACATGTCGGAGCCCGTATACTATCACTGACTGCTAACGAATAGCTTCCGACTCTACTGGCATTTCGTGACTCATTGCCATGCGCAAAGTACGTACATTTGAAAGACCTCGAGACATGTGTAGACATGTCGGAGCCCGTATACTATCACTGACTGCTAACGAATAGCTTCCGACTCTACTGGCATTTCGTGACTCATTGCCATGCGCAAAGTACGTACATTTGAATGACCTCGAGACATGTGTAGACATGTCGGAGCCCATATACTATCACTGACTGCTAACGAATAGCTTCCGACTCTACTGGCATTTCGTGACTCATTGCCATGCGCAAAGTACGTACATTTGAATGACCTCGAGACATGTGTAGACATGTCGGAGCCCGTATACTATCACTGACTGCTAACGAATAGCTTCCGACTCTACTGGCATTTCGTGACTCATTGCCATGCGCAAAGTACGTACATTTGAATGACCTCGAGACATGTGTATACATGTCGGAGCCCGTATACTATCACTGACTGCTAACGAATAGCTTCCGACTCTACTGGCATTTCGTGACTCATTGCCATGCGCAAAGTACGTACATTTGAATGACCTCGAGACATGTGTATACATGTCGGAGCTAGTATACTATCACTGACTGCTAACGAATAGCTTCCGACTCTACTGGCATTTCGTGACTCATTGCCATGCGCAAAGTACGTACATTTGAAAGACCTCGAGACATGTGTAGACATGTCGGAGCCCGTATACTATCACTGACTGCTAACGAATAGCTTCCGACTCTACTGGCATTTCGTGACTCATTGCCATGCGCAAAGTACGTACATTTGAATGACCTCGAGACATGTGTAGACATGTCGGAGCCCATATACTATCACTGACTGCTAACGAATAGCTTCCGACTCTACTGGCGTTTCGTGACTCATTGCCATGCGCAAAGTACGTACATTTGAATGACCTCGAGACATGTGTAGACATGTCGGAGCCCGTATACTATCACTGACTGCTAACGAATAGCTTCCGACTCTACTGGCATTTCGTGACTCATTGCCATGCGCAAAGTACGTACATTTGAATGACCTCGAGACATGTGTATACATGTCGGAGCCCGTATACTATCACTGACAGCTAACGAATAGCTTCTGACTCTACTGGCATTTCGTGACTCATTGCCATGCGCAAAGTACGTACATTTGAATGACCTCGAGACATGTGTATACATGTCGGAGCCCGTATACTATCACTGACTGCTAACGAATAGCTTCCGACTCTACTGGCATTTCGTGACTCATTGCCATGCGCAAAGTACATACATTTGAATGACCTCGAGACATGTGTATACATGTCGGAGCCCGTATACTATCACTGACAGCTAACGAATAGCTTCCGACTCTACTGGCATTTCGTGACTCATTGCCATGCGCAAAGTACGTAGATTTGAATGACCTCGAGACATGTGTAGACATGTCTGAGCCCGTATACTATCACTGACAGCTAACGAATAGCTTCCGACTCTACTGGCATTTCGTGACTCATTGCCATGTGCAAAGTACGTACATTTGAATGACCTCGAGACATGTGTATACATGTCGGAGCCCGTATACTATCACTGACAGCTAACGAATAGCTTCCGACTCTACTGGCATTTCGTGACTCATTGCCATGCGCAAAGTACGTAGATTTGAATGACCTCGAGACATGTGTAGACATGTCTGAGCCCGTATACTATCACTGACAGCTAACGAATAGCTTCCGACTCTACTGGCATTTCGTGACTCATTGCCATGTGCAAAGTACGTACATTTGAATGACCTCGAGACATGTGTATACATGTCGGAGCCCGTATACTATCACTGACAGCTAACGAATAGCTTCCGACTCTACTGGCATTTCGTGACTCATTGCCATGCGCAAAGTACGTACATTTGAATGACCTCGAGACATGTGTATACATGTCGGAGCCCGTATACTATCACTGACTGCTAACGAATAGCTTCCGACTCTACTGGCATTTCGTGACTCATTGCCATGCGCAAAGTACGTACATTTGAATGACCTCGAGACATGTGTAGACATGTCGGAGCCCGTATAATATCACTGACTGCTAACGAATAGCTTCCGACTCTACTGGCATTTCGTGACTCATTGCCATGCGCAAAGTACGTACATTTGAATGACCTCGAGACATGTGTAGACATGTCGGAGCCCGTATACTATCACTGACTGCTAACGAATAGCTTCCGACTCTACTGGCATTTCGTGACTCATTGCCATGCGCAAAGTACGTACATTTGAATGACCTCGAGACATGTGTAGACATGTCGGAGCCCGTATACTATCACTGACAGCTAACGAATAGCTTCCGACTCTACTCGCATTTCGTGACTCATTGCCATGCGCAAAGTACGTACATTTGAATGACCTCGAGACATGTGTATACATGTCGCAGCCCGTATACTATCACTGACAGCTAACAAATAGCTTCCGACTCTACTGGCATTTCGTGACTCATTGCCATGCGCAAAGTACGTACATTTGAATGACCTCGAGACATGTGTAGACATGTCGGAGCCCGTATACTATCACTGACTGCTAACGAATAGCTTCCGACTCTACTGGCATTTCGTGACTCATTGCCATGCGCAAAGTACGTACATTTGAATGACCTCGAGACATGTGTAGACATGTCGGAGCCCGTATACTATCACTGACTGCTAACGAATAGCTTCCGACTCTACTGGCATTTCGTGACTCATTGCCATGCGCAAAGTACGTACATTTGAATGACCTCGAGACATGTGTAGACATGTCGGAGCCCGTATACTATCACTGACTGCTAACGAATAGCTTCCGACTCTACTGGCATTTCGTGACTCATTGCCATGCGCAAAGTACGTACATTTGAATGACCTCGAGACATGTATATACATGTCGGAGCCCGTATACTATCACTGACAGCTAACGAATAGCTTCCGACTCTACTGGCATTTCGTGACTCATTGCCATGCGCAAAGTACGTACATTTGAATGACCTCGAGACATGTGTATACATGTCGGAGCCCGTATACTATCACTGACTGCTAACGAATAGCTTCCGACTCTACTGGCATTTCGTGACTCATTGCCATGCGCAAAGTACGTACATTTGAATGACCTCGAGACATGTGTAGACATGTCGGAGCCCGTATAATATCACTGACTGCTAACGAATAGCTTCCGACTCTACTGGCATTTCGTGACTCATTGCCATGCGCAAAGTACGTACATTTGAATGACCTCGAGACATGTGTAGACATGTCGGAGCCCGTATACTATCACTGACTGCTAACGAATAGCTTCCGACTCTACTGGCATTTCGTGACTCATTGCCATGCGCAAAGTACGTACATTTGAATGACCTCGAGACATGTGTAGACATGTCGGAGCCCGTATACTATCACTGACTGCTAACGAATAGCTTCCGACTCAACTGGCATTTCGTGACTCATTGCCATGCGCAAAGTACGTACATTTGAATGACCTCGAGACATGTGTACACATGTCGGAGCCCGTATACTATCACTGACTGCTAACGAATAGCTTCCGACTCTACTGGCATTTCGTGACTCATTGCCATGCGCAAAGTACGTACATTTTAATGACCTCGAGACATGTGTATACATGTCGGAGCCCGTATACTATCACTGACTGCTAACGAATAGCTTCCGACTCTACTGGCATTTCGTGACTCATTGCCATGCACAAAGTACGTACATTTGAATGACCTCGAGACATGTGTAGACATGTCGGAGCCCGTATACTATCACTGACAGCTAACGAATAGCTTCCGACTCTACTGGCATTTCGTGACTCATTGCCATGCGCAAAGTACGTACATTTGAATGACCTCGAGACATGTGTATACATGTCGAAGCCCGTATACTATCACTGACAGCTAACGAATAGCTTCGGACTCTACTGGCATTTCGTGACTCATTGCCATGCGCAAAGTACGTACATTTGAATGACCTCGAGACATGTGTAGACATGTCGGAGCCCGTATAATATCACTGACTGCTAACGAATAGCTTCCGACTCTACTGGCATTTCGTGACTCATTGCCATGCGCAAAGTACGTAGATTTGAATGACCTCGAGACATGTGTAGACATGTCTGAGCCCGTATACTATCACTGACAGCTAACGAATAGCTTCCGACTCTACTGGCATTTCGTGACTCATTGCCATGTGCAAAGTACGTACATTTGAATGACCTCGAGACATGTGTATACATGTCGGAGCCCGTATACTATCACTGACTGCTAACGAATAGCTTCCGACTCTACTGGCATTTCGTGACTCATTGCCGTGCGCAAAGTACGTACATTTGAATGACCTCGAGACATGTGTATACATGTCGGAGCTAGTATACTATCACTGACTGCTAACGAATAGCTTCCGACTCTACTGGCATTTCGTGACTCATTGCCATGCGCAAAGTACGTACATTTGAAAGACCTCGAGACATGTGTAGACATGTCGGAGCCCGTATACTATCACTGACTGCTAACGAATAGCTTCCGACTCTACTGGCATTTCGTGACTCATTGCCATGCGCAAAGTACATACATTTGAATGACCTCGAAACATGTGTAGACATGTCGGAGCCCGTATACTATCACTGACTGCTAACGAATAGCTTCCGACTCTACTGGCATTTCGTGACTCATTGCCATGCGCAAAGTACGTACATTTGAATGACCTCGAGACATGTATATACATGTCGGAGCCCGTATACTATCACTGACAGCTAACGAATAGCTTCCGACTCTACTGGCATTTCGTGACTCATTGCCATGCGCAAAGTACGTACATTTGAATGACCTCGAGACATGTGTAGACATGTCGGAGCCCGTATACTATCACTGACTGCTAACGAATAGCTTCCGACTCTACTGGCATTTCGTGACTCATTGCCATGCGCAAAGTACGTACATTTGAATGACCTCGAGACATGTGTAGACATGTCGGAGCCCGTATACTATCACTGACTGCTAACGAATAGCTTCCGACTCTACTGGCATTTCGTGACTCATTGCCATGCGCAAAGTACGTACATTTGAATGACCTCGAGACATGTGTAGACATGTCGGAGCCCGTATACTATCACTGACAGCTAACGAATAGCTTCCGACTCTACTGGCATTTCGTGACTCATTGCCATGCGCAAAGTACGTACATTTGAATGACCTCGAGACATGTGTATACATGTCGCAGCCCGTGTACTATCACTGACTGCTAACGAATAGCTTCCGACTCTACTGGCATTTCGTGATTCATTGCCATGCGCAAAGTACGTACATTTGAATGACCTCGAAACATGTGTAGACATGTCGGAGCCCGTATACTATCACTGACTGCTAACGAATAGCTTCCGACTCTACTGGCATTTTGTGACTCATTGCCATGCGCAAAGTACGTACATTTGAATGACGTCGATACATGTGTATACATGTCGGAGCCCATATACTATCACTGACTGCTAACGAATAGCTTCCGACTCTACTGGCATTTCGTGACTCATTGCCATGCGCAAAGTACGTACATTTGATTGACCTCGAGACATGTGTAGACATGTCGGAGCCCATATACTATCACTGAGTGCTAACGAATAGATTCCGACTCTACTGGCATTTCGTGACTCATTGCCATGCGCAAAGTACGTACATTTGAATGACCTTGAGACATGTGTAGACATGTCTGAGCCCGTATACTATCACTGACTGCTAACGAATAGCTTCCGACTCTACTGGCATTTCGTGACTCATTGCCATGCGCAAAGTACGTACATTTGAATGACCTCGAGACATGTGTAGACATGTCGGAGCCCGATCGTAGAATTGCGCATATCATGAAATGCCACTATTTCATGAAATGATCGGGCATTTCATGATATGAGCAATTCTACGATCGTGCTCCGACATATACATTTATGCGCAATAGTTTCCCTTATATATAAATGGAAATGTTTTCTGAAATACGTTTATTTAATTCATGTACCGTGTACGTACTTATAATTTTAATTCAAGAATCCAGTGTTGTCAAAAGTTAAATAAACGTATTAGTTATCAATCTTGGCGGGTCGCAGAACAGTTCCCGGCGGGCCGCGTGTTTGACATGCCTGGTATACAATAATGACCGTGTACAGCTGGGATGAACAGTGTTCGCACAATAGATTAATTTAAATATTAAAAAAATCGTGACACAGTAAACTTTATTTTCTGGGCCCCCTTTTAACCGTGAGGTAAAAGCCTGTTAATCCGTAGCTTAGTTAACTTAAGTCTAAGTGCTTCCCTGATTGGATTATTTTTTATTGCATTTGAAGTCTGTTTCAGAGAAAACTGATTTCATTATTTTGCATGAACCCTTGTGCAGGAAAGAATCGATGGAAATAGCTCATTGTCATCAAAAGACTCAACAAATGATGAGCTCGAAGTCTGTTTTGATGAAACCTAACAATTGGAGGCAAAGGCAAATAAAATTTCATTTTCAAAAATGAATGTCAAAGAGCAAACAGAATTTCTACAAAGGATAATATTTCTCACTACTGGAAAAATCAAGACAAAGAATTGGAAAAGTATTATTCTCGTGGTACTCAGGTATCTCTACATGGAGAGTTTTTTTTTTTTCAAAATGAATTTTCTCTGACAAAGGAAATAATTTGGATCTAGAATTATTAGAAGACATTTTGCTTATAATGATGAATAAACAGAATAGAATAGCATTGATTGCGTTATAATGTTAATATTTCTGAAGCGAATTTCATTTTTTAAAAATTTCTTCGAGTCATTTTAGCAACTTGTTTTAAAAATCTGTGCACAAAAATCATTATAGTACTAAGAATTATGATTGCATACTTATGCTTAGAAAGTTTTTTTAACATGCTCTCTTTTATTCTGAATAAATCCTAGAAATTTGGTGTCTACTTGGTTTGAAATCCAAAAAAGGTATCTTTCTATAATTTTTAATTTAGGCTCATATTTTATGCCCGACACTATAAATAAATAAATACCCCCTCAAACAGCTGGTTGCCACAGAGGTCTGACAGGAGCCTGTCAGTTTATATGCCAGAGTAGAAGGTCTGAGAGGATGGCAGGACCTCAGCAGAAAAACGACACACACATCCATGCCTTACCTGGGGCTCGAACCCAGGTCCCTTAGATCAGTAGCCAAAGCAGATATAAAGAAAATAACTATAAATTTAAATTTTTATTACATAGAACATCATGTTAACCTTTCCTGTCTGGTGGAATAGTTTAGCAATTAGGACACTCTACTCAAGTCTTATTCTCAAACTAAACTGTCACCACTCCAAACTAAAATCTTACCCCCTCCAAACTAAACTTTTAGATCCCCTCTCGAAACTCAATTCACGGACCCCTCCCCCCCCCCTCTCCTCTCCCGAAACTAAATCCTAGCACGTGTCTGTCTTCAGCAGTTCCGATTGTAATGGCTTGCAGACACTATTAGAATACTTACATTGACGTCATCCTATTTATTCGTAACTGGTCTCCTAATTGCAATTTTTATTTCATTATTATTCATAAATCATATTTTTTAAGAATCAATAGCAGAAAACGTAACCGCATTATATATTTATTTCGTTATTAATAATTATCATCACTACTGATAAATTTCGTTTTTGCAGTTTTTTATTTGTTTTTTAACAAGTGGATTGATTGAATTGATGCAATCGCTGGACGATGATATTGCATACATATATAATAAAAATGATATCATATATTTCATTATTTTGCATTTGTACTAAAAATATTTCGAAATTTATACTTTGCTGAAACGTAACGAAAAACGATACTAAAGATTTTTGGCTGTAACGTAAAACGCAACGGAACGTTTTTCTTTTCGTTTGCCAACACTGATGAAAAGAAAACAAAACCTCTATGAAAAGGTTAGGTTGCGGTAATTTTTTAGAAGATGATAGTTGTATGACGTCAATGAACTCGCATGTGCTTGTGCTCTCGTATGGCAACAATTTAAAAAAAAACGTCTGCTATTCTTTTATTGTCATCGTATGATTTAAAAATTTGAAAATCTTTGCACTGAATCCCAAAACAGTACTTTCGAAAAAAGAAAAAAACACCCGAAAAAAAATTTGCAATGCGTTTAGATAAGTTGTCAGAAAGAAAGAGATTTACATTTTCATATCGACGATGCTCTCGACGGAGATGACAGAGCACGTGGCTCTACGAAGAATTTCAAGTAGAGCATAAATTACTTTTTTTTATTTATTTCAAAGTATTCTTTTCTTTCAATGGAAAAGTTAACAGTTCCGGGGGTGGCTCAGTCGGTAGCGCGCCAGGCTCGTAATCTGTAGTTCCCAGGTTCGAGTCCCAGCTGGGTCAGCGTTGAGATTTATCTCCGCAAAGTTCCCCACCCTGCCCACGGTCAGTAGGGGACACCGATGGGCTTGGAAAGACCGCCGTCCGTCGGATGGGACGTTAAGCCGTGGCCCAGTGTGTGAGAGAGCCATACCCTGTGCACGTTAAAGAACACGCTGGATGGCCTTGACGGGAGGCTACCATCTGTCTCCCAACAGCTGTTCCAGTGGGTCCCCTCCCCCAACCTTCTCTGAGCCTTCGGGGTCCATGTGACCTGGCCATTTAGCCCATGGTGTGCAAAAAAGTGACGCTCAGAGGTAAAACAACCCAACCCACATTTCAAGATTGAAGGTTTGTGAATACAAGAATAAGTTTGTTTACTCAATTGAAAAAGAAAAACTATGTTGTTTATTGCTCAAAGATCAGTGGCAGAAAAAAATTGCTCTCGACACGTATTTTCCTCGCTATTGAAAACGTTTGCCTGCTGAAATCCAAGAAGGTGTTGCAGGTCTTCAGTTGGTGAATTTTTCGACGTTCAACGGTGTGGCGCAACGGGAACTTATTTTTTATTTTGGAGAAATGGACGCCTTTCTACAACTGCTTGCACATTTCCATGTTATTTGAATGCAAAACTGCCTAATCTTGAAAATAAGCATTTTGTGGAAAAATATCATTTGTTTGTTGGACACGACACGTACTTGGGATATTTGGCAACAGTAATTTTTTTTTCTCTTTTAAGCTAGACAATTTTTATATTTACGCATATTAGCAACAACGATATAATGTATAAAAGATATGCAGAAAATATTATAAATATAAAATGAAGCGTACGTTCATCATACTGAATCTAAGGAAAGAGCAGAAGTTCTGATTGGACAGATGCCAATAAAGTCATCATTCACAGATCAGTTGGGTTGGGTTACCTCAGAGCGGCACTTTTTTGCACACCATGGGCTAAATGGCCAGGTCACATGGACCCCGAAGGCTCAGATAAGGTTGGGGGAGGGGACCCACTGGAACAGCTGTTGGGAGACAGATGGTAGTCTCCCGTCAAGGCCATCCAGCGTGTTCTTTAACGTGCACAGGGTATGGCTCTCCCGCACACGGGGCCACGGCTTAACGTCCCATCCGACGGACGGCGGCCTTTCCAAGCCCATCGGTGTCCCCTACTGACCGTGGGCAGGGCGGGGAATTTTGCGGAGATAAATCTCAACGCTGACCCAGCTGGGACTCGAACCTGGGAACTACAGATTTCGAGCCTGGCGCGCTACCGACTGAGCCACTACCTCCCCAAATCGGCAGGTAAAGTCATAATGACTGCATTTTGGACCAAACTGAAAGCTTCCTTAATCTCGATTTTTGAACAATTCGAGTTTAATATTTAAAGATTTATCCAAGCTGAAATGCTCAATGACAAATCTGCTGCTATGATCGCCTTAAATACTTTTTATCTTCGAAACTGGAGGAATAGTCATTACACGAAACTCTTAAAGTTTCAATAATCCTTAAGCCTAATTTAAATTTTTAAGAATAATTTTTAATTATTTAACAATAATTTTAGCAAATGAGTTGTTATTTTTGTTTTGGATCCTGCCGGCGTCTGCTATTAATGAGAGATCCAGAGTTAACAATTCTTTAAATATTTAACCACTATTGTTGAAAATCGAGATTCAGACAAATTCGAGTTAACTGTCCCGAACATTTGCGCGAAAAAAAGCTGATTTCGAAAGTTAGGGAGATTTGAAGGTCGATTTCCATTCCGATGAAGATGGAAATGTCAGAACGTTTTTTTAGTAATAAAGTGACTTGTCCATTTGCAAAGATTTCGCGCCTTCATGAGTGAAAGAGAAATTTTATAGTTGCCAGGTTCAAAGAAACGTTGATGAAGAATAAAGGAACAGAAACAAATTGGCTCGTAGAAAATTTTACACATCCTCAAAATTTCTTTTATTTTTCCACTATTATTTTTAACGGAAGATAAAATTCTTTCACGGGAAATGTTTTATGGTTGTTGTAGATTGTTCATCCCCCTCTTCTCTCCCCCCTCCCTCTTATATCACTCCTAATAATGACGATGTCGTAATGAAAAGACCGCAGTCTCGTGGGTAGAAAGATCAACTCGTCTGCCACCGCCACGAGAGGCGCGACATTCGCCATCTGACTATTTGGCAGAGGCCATCCTCGAGATGATGAAGAAGAGCAGTGGGATAGAGAGAGGAGAGAGCCAAGTTCTCATTTACCAACGGAATTACAGAAATTGATGAAGAGTGGCGGTAGAGGGCAGCACCGTTCGCTGGCGTTTGCGCAACCTGTACACTCGTCGTCTGTGGAGTGAGGTCGAGGCTTCGGCTCGAGGGAGGAGGAAGAGGCAGCGGACACACCCGGGGCTGAGCCGGGAGTGAGAGGACGAAGGAAGCGCCACTTCAAAACGGAGCACAGTGATTCTTAGTCATTGAAGGTAAGCTTTCACCTCCTCTAATATTTTATCCTCATCTTTAGGAATTGTGCTCTCTGCGGAATGAAATCCGTTCAATTGGCGAGAAGGAAGACGAGGAGCCATCACTCATCATCATCCGAATCATGGTGGCTTCTCCAATGCCAGCGGTCTTTTTTAATTGGGAGGAGAAATAGGTCTCGGCTTTGCTTTGTGCTATCGATGATTTATGGACGGTAAGGTCAATGTTGCGAACAATCGACTTGCAACAATTGGGAACGGGCAAAAAAAGGAAATTCTCGCGGAGTGATTCGAGGGGCTGCTTGGCTCTGTTGAATGCGAAACAGCGAAGAATGGTGCAGACGCAACAATAAAGAGAAGGCTTTTTTTGAAAGAACCTTTCCAAGTGGGTTAACGTTCGAAATAATTGAGATATTATTGTGGTTTCCGTTTAATTTCCATCAACACAAATATCGCTTCGATTATTTAAAACAGATATGCAAATGAGTGCATTTAAATACTTCAACAACATCAACAATAACTAAAAAAAAAATGCATGAGGCAGTTTTCTTTATCGTTCCAATCGATGAAGAAATAATATTTTTGAGTTTCGACTGCAGACCGAGATTTTGAGAGAACTGAGGTTTTGCTGTCATTTGCAAAGCGTCGTTGCGGACAAAGTGGTTCAATTTCAGATCACGAGACAGGGGGAAGCAAATCAAATTACTGAGGTAGAGACGGCGCAATCGCAAAGCGAAAGTCTGTAAAAGGTTGACCATTTCCTTCAAACGATTGACTTAAAATTAGATCCATTGTTCCAAGTGAAACATTGAGTATAAAATTCCAGTTGATGTAAAATTCCAGTTGATGTTGAAAATTCCAGTTGATGTTGATCATTCATAATATGATCTATGACGAAAGCACTTTGTTTAAGTTAAACCTTTAAATTTCATAAATAATTATAAAACATTGCAAGATTTTTCTTTTTAAAAAAGATGCGAATTGAACGCAAAACTCTTTGGGAACAAAATCATAATGGGAACAAAATGCGCAAAAAAATTAAGGAGCCTTTATTACTCGCATATTTAGCATAATGAGAGTTTCGAAACCAAGACAAATATCGGTCTGTGTGACACTTGTTAGCTACAGATAATCTTAATCGTCAGCCTGCAATAATCCCCGCATCTGACATTGTTGCCAGGATGATGGTAACTCACATCAGTGGTTTAGAAAAGAACGACTATGTCGACTGTCATTTCAAGGAATTCCTTTCTGATTCAAGTGGATTGGGTTGTTTCACCTCTGAGCGGCACTTTTTTGCACACCATGGGCTAAATGGCCAGGTCACAAGGACCCCGAAGGTTCAGAGAAGGTTGGGGGAGGGGACCCACTGGGACAGCTGTTGGGAGACAGATGGTAGCCTCCCGTCAAGGCCATCCAGCGTGTTCTTTAACGTGCACAGGGTATGGCTTTCCCGCACACGGGGCCACGGCTTAACGTCCCATCCGACGGACGGCGGCCTTTCCAAGCCCATCGGTGTCCCCTACTGACCGTGGGCAGGGCGGGGAATTTTGCGGAGATAAATCTCAATGCTGATCCAGCTGGGACTCGAACCTGGGAACTACAGATTACGAGCCTGGCGCGCTACCGACTGAGCCACCCCCGCCCCCTGATTCAAGTGTCCGAAATAGATTTTGTACGTTTTAAACACACAATATAGCAGACATCAATTAATTAAGTAATAGAGTGATTTTTAAATAACAATAAAACGGTTACCTATTAATTCCACAATTTCTTGTTTAAAGAAAAGAAAAAAAAACTTTTTATGCTTACTTAATAGAAAATCCTTGCTTGTTAATAACGCTTGTGGCAACACTGCAGTGAACAGTTTCTGAGATAATTCAGTTGCGTAGTCCAGTAGCATTTAACCTTTTTGACCAGTGGACTACTTTACGTAGCGGAAGCAACCCGGGAATCAGACCATTAATACATTATACTGATCAAGTAACACAGAAGTATGAGAGTGCAACTTCTTTTTTTGGAGAAATTGCTGTGAAGCCTTTTCTTTGAAGAACGTTCATGTTCCATTCGGGAGCTTTCCTCTTATTTAAGAATAAACTTAAATTACTTTTAAACTGAATGATAACGAAACAAAAAATATTAGTAACCTTTGCATACATTCTTCGGAGAGGGCAGATCAAAAAAAAAGTCTCATCACTTAGTTAATAGTGTTTCGAATTTTCTAAGCAAAAGATGTAATTTTTAAAATGTATCAAGTCTCCATTTATTCTCACATTTAATGCCAGATTATTTAATATTTTCTGAACTAGAATCACGAGATACTTTTCGATAATAATCTTGATTTAGGAAGAAATCTGAAATCTGTTTCTCCTCGAATCGTACGATAAGACTAATTTCGGTATCTCATTTTCATTCATAAACAGAAAAGTAGAGTTTTTTTATAAACGCAAACATTTTTCTTATTCAACAAAATCACTTTGCAGTCGCAAGATTTAAATTCGATGAAGTAGGAACGTCAGAAACTAATTCAAAATCTTTTATAAGAGTAAGTAGGTTTTACAAATCATTTCCATAACCTCTTCCCCAACTTCTAACATCATACTGTACAGATTATTTTGCATAATAAATGTCAATTGAAAATGATTTTGAAAATATGTACTTTTTGGGTAGTAGAATCTATATAAAAATATCTGAAGTTTTTTTTATTAGATAGCGAGTAAGCGTTCTCTATTTATTTTTTTTTTCTCAAAAAAGATATCTAAATATTTGAATTGATGAATTCTTTCTAAAACTGACAACCGGATCGTTGCGGGCACAATTTATTCTATGATATTGCAAATAGTAATTCTGTTTTTTTTAAGTTAAAATAATAGAAACTTAGATTATTACTGATCCCCCCCCCCCCTTAAAAGTATATTTGATCTAAAAATCAAGCTTTAAATTTTTCTCAATTATTGATGGCTACACAGAATTACATCATCTGGAAAAACAAGTGACAGATCCTTTCAAATCCCAGTCGGAAAAATCAATGGCAATCACCCGGGACAATATTGGTCCCAGTATTGATCCTTGTGGTACACCTCTCCTTACAATTTTGAATATCACTGATTATTTCTTGAAACTTTAGAGCTTCTTTTTCCTTGCGTAGTGAATCCTAAATCAATGTAAAACTTTATATATTTGGAACAAAAGATAAATTTCTCTCCATTCTTCTATATATTTGAAGATTTGCTTCAAAATTTAAAACACAAACTATTATAACAAATCATTCAATAACATAAATGTAATGCTTGAAGTTTGTGTAACGATTTCTTTCAGTTCTCATCAGTTTTGGGAGTAAAAATGTTTAGAAAAAGTGTGATAACGGAGTCTACTGTTAAATGTTCCAGTTTCAATAATTCTTCAAATATTAATCGAATAGTGTTGAAAATTGAGATTTAGAGAGATTTGAGCGAGATCTTTACTTTATCTGAAATGACATTTTTCCGTAAAAAGCTTATTTTGAAAGTTAGGAAGCTTTCAATCTGGCTTTCCATTTGCCTAACATGGAAGTGTCCGGTTACTTTTTGTAGCATAGTGTATATATATGTACCGCAAACTGTTCCTTGTAAGATTTAGTGTGAAGTGTTACCTTTCTAACCTTTGAGATAGTTAAATAGTGTGGACTTCATGGTCTTGCAGTCTCGCGCTCTCCTCAGATGAGGCTGTTTCCACGCAGTCTCTCTCTCTCCTCAGATGAGGCTATTTCCACGCACTCTCTCTCTCCTCACATGAGGCTATTTCCACGCAGTCTAGCTCTCTCCTCAGATGAGGCTATTTCCATGCAGTCTCGCTCTCTCCTCAAACGAGGTTATTGAATCACAGTCTCTCTCCTCAGATGAGAGGCTATTTCCACGCACTCTCTCTCTCTCATCAGATGAGGCTATTCCCACGCACTCTCTCTCTCCTCACATGAGGCTATTTCCACGCACTCTCTCTCTCCTCACATGAGGCTATTTCCACGCAGTCTCGCTCTCTCCTCAGATGAGGCTATTTCCACGCAGTCTAGCTCTCTCCTCAAACGAGGTTATTGAATCACAGTCTCTCTCCTCAGAGGAGGTTATTGCATAAACAGTATCTCCTCAGATGAGGCTCATTACCTCACAGTCTCGCTCTCTCCTGAGATGAGATTATTACATCACAGTCTCCTCGGATGAGGCTATTACATCAAGTCTCGTTCTGTCTTCATCTGAGGCTATTACATCTCAGTATCGCTCTCTCCCCAGATGAGGCTATTATATGACGGTGTCGCTCTCTCTTCAGATGAGGTTATTACATCACATTATCGCTCTCTCTTCAGATGAGGTTATTACATCACATTATCGCCCTCTTTTCTGTCACTCTAAGCACGAGAAAGAGTTTCAACGGTGATAAGAATTAGTTGAGATCGGAACCTAGACCTCTTAACATTACTATTATTATGGACTAACTATTATGGTCTTGACGGCCATAATAGTTAGTATGTATACTAGACCTTTTAACTCATATATGGTCTAGTATACATACTACAGCTGTTGGGAGACAGCTTTTGGGAGACAGATGGTAGCCTCCCGTCAAGGCCATAATAGTTAAGTAATAATAGTAGTAATGTCTAATAGTATTTATACTATTATAATGTCATAATAGTATTATATACTAGATCTCTTAACATATACATATATTTGAGCAATTTGAAAATGGATAAAAAAATATATAATGGTAAAAAATAATAAATGGCCTCCATCTTTTATTATTTTTTGTGTTCGTTGCTTTTCCTTTCAGAACTTTCTTTAGAAATTGAATTCTTTTTATATGAATAGAACAGAAATGTTATGATGTAAGCGCCTAATTAGCATGCCATCTGAAATCAAAACATAATTAAATTATTTCTATTTTTCATTATAATCATTCGTAAGAAAAAAGGCAAATGCTTGAGAAAACAGCAACATACAGTCTTTGACAAAGTATTATAGTCATTAACTCACCCCCCCCCCAAAAAAAAAAAAAAAAAAAAGAGAAGAAACGATCGACATGTTAATTAAGAACTGGATCTCATTGTTTTCCACGAATAAGATTTAAAAGAAAAAATTTGATCAAATGATTGTTTTTTGGTGTGTTTTTTTTACCTCAGAAGACGTCACGTAGAAGTTCTCGAAAATATCTGTTGCTTGAAAGACGGCAGACGACGTAGAGATTTTTTTTGTGCTTCGAATGTTTACGTTAAAAATGGATGACATAAGGCAAAGTTTTTTGTTTTAGATATTGGAGGAACAAGAAAAAAGAATTTTAATTAAGAGGCGTCAATTATAATTTTTTTTTCGTTTATGCCTGAATTCTGTTTTAAGTAGTAGTATATGATCGAAGAAGAGGCGATTTTTAGCAAAATGGTTTTTCTCAAACTAATAGAAGCAACCCTGAGAGCAGCGAGGATTCTAATTAAAATGAGATATTTTCATTCAACTTCGGGATAGTTTTAATTCTGTTTAGATAAAAGGAAATGGGTTGGGTTGTTGTTTTATCTCTGAGCGGCACTTTTTTGCACACCATGGGCTAAATGGCCAGGTCACATGGACCCCGAAGGCTCAGAGAAGGTTGGGGGAGGGGACCCACTGGAACAGCTGTTGGGAGACAGATGGTAGCCTCCCGTCAAGGCCATCCAGCGTGTTCTTTAACGTGCACAGGGTATGTCTCTCCCGCACACGGGACCACGGCTTAACGTCCCATCCGACGGACGGCGGTCTTTCCAAGCCCATCGGTGTCCCCTACTGACCGTGGGCAGGGAGTTTTGCGGAGAAAAAGCTCAACAACTGACCCAGTTGGGACTCGAACCTGGGAACTACAGATTACGAGCCTGGCGCGCTACCGACTGAGCCACCCCCGCCCCTAAAAGGAAATGGAAATGTGTGGCTTCGATTTTTACAAGGACCCCACTGGGAGAAAGAAGGGAACAGATGGAATCTTCTTGTCAAGGCCTTTCGACGTATAGCTTAACGTGCACAAGGCCACTCCCACACAGTCTGAACCACGGATTAACATTCCAGATGAAGGATGGTAGCCTCTCCAAACGCACCAGTTTGAACCGACTTAACGTAAAGAGATGAACAATGGAGAAAATCTGAACGCACAGAGAGAATGGCAACTCGAAGCAGGAAATGACTTCCCTAGAGAGGTACAGTCGCTCGAAAAAGTATCCGAACACTATGGTTTATTACAGAATTCAGAAAAAAAGTCTGGCAACGATTCCTTTTAGAAATTAGTGATCTGGCAACCTTCGTGTCACGTGATTACAGAATTCAGGAAAAATATCTGGAGCGTGTAGAGTTGCTGTACACGCTCCAGTTACCGTTCACAGCAAACTGGAGCGTGTGCAGTTACTGCACATGCTCCAGTTTGCTGTGAACGGTAACTGCACACGCTCAATATTTCCGTGAGTGAGCCCACACGATCTAGGTCTTTGTGAGCTCACACGATCCAATGTGCTGTGAACATTAACCGCAACCGCTCCAGTTTGCTGTGAAAGGTAACTGCAGACGCTCCATATTCATTGCATTATATATTCATACGCATTATATATATTAAAAAAATATCCAAACACTATGGTTGATTACAGAATTCAGAAAAAATATCTGCAACGATTTTTTTAGAAATGAGTGATCTGGCAACCTTCGTGTCACGTGACACGAAGGTTGCCAGATCACTAATCTCTAAAAAAATCGTTGCCAGATATTTTTTCTGAATTCTGTAATCAACCATAGTGTTCGGATACTTTTTTGAGCGACTGTACAAATCGATCCATCACCACCTGAAGATATCGAATAGATGCAAATGGATGAATGACCGGAAGTCTATCAGTAGATATCGATATTGACGGATGGAATGACGAAGGAAATAATTGCTGAGGACAAAGATCTAGTTACTCTTTAAGACGAATAGATAGATGGAGAATGAATGAATGCTTATGAATGGATAAAGAATTAACGATCGAGCGTAGAAATGAATGAATGAATGAATGAACATGGATAGTTAGATGGAAGATCTGATAGAAAATAAATATGGAAGTTGTGGAAGGATGAATATGGGTGTATGGAGAATGAAAAGCCGACAGAGGAGGAAATGACAGAATGAATAAATATGGTTCAGTAAATTGATGTGGACAGATAGAGAATGAAAGAATATATTTTTTATGAATGGATGAAAGAATGAAACATTGATATGAATGAAGAATAAAATATTTATGGGTGAATGAAATAATTTATTTGGATGGCAAGAGAATAAAAGAGAAACGACATAGATAAAAAAAATATTTATTTATAAGATATGCGCAGAAGGAATAATCCTAAAGAATGCACGTGGATGAATGAAGGAGGATGGAAAGAGAACAAGCGAAAAAACATGGATAGTTAAATGAACAAAGAGACATCGCTGGATGAATGGATAGATAAATGAAAAGGAGATGGATGGGAGGGAAGTTTGTCTGCTGGGGGAGATGTGGGAGCTGATAGATGAAGCGAGGGATTGGGATGGGAGAGTGTCTGCGTGAGGAGACGTGAGAGCTGATAGATGAAGCGAGGGATTGGGATGGGAGAGTGTCTGTGGGAGGAGACGTGAGAGCTGATAGATGAAGCGAGAGATTGGGATGGGAGAGTGTCTGCGGGAGGAGACGTGAGAGGTGATAGATGAAGCGAGGGATTGGGATGGGAGAGTGTCTGCGGGAGGAGACGTGAGAGCTGATAGATGAAGCGAGGGATTGAGATGGGAGAGTGTCTGCGGGAGGAGACGTGAGAGCTGATAGATGAAGCGAGGGACTGGGATGGGAGAGTGTCTGCGGGAGGAGACTTGAGAGGTGATAGATGAAGCGAGGGATTGGGATGGGAGAGTGTCTGCGGGAGGAGACTTGAGAGCTGATAGATGAAGCGAGGGATTGGGATGGGAGAGTGTCTGCTGGAGGAGACGTGAGAGGTGATAGATGAAGCGAGGGATTGGGATGGGAGAGTGTCTGCGGGAGGAGACGTGAGAGCTGATAGATGAAGCGAGGGATTGAGATGGGAGAGTGTCTGCGGGAGGAGACGTGAGAGCTGATAGATGAAGCGAGGGACTGGGATGGGAGAGTGTCTGCGGGAGGAGACTTAAGAGGTGATAGATGAAGCGAGGGATTGGGATGGGAGAGTGTCTGCGGGAGGAGACTTGAGAGCTGATAGATGAAGCGAGGGATTGGGATGGGAGAGTGTCTGCTGGAGGAGACGTGAGAGGTGATAGATGAAGCGAGGGATTGGGATGGGAGAGTGTCTGCGGGAGGAGACGTGAGAGCTGATAGATGAAGCGAGGGATTGGGATGGGAGAGTGTCTGCGGGAGGAGACTTGAGAGCTGATAGATGAAGCGAGGGATTGGGATGGGAGAGTGTCTGCTGGAGGAGACGTGAGAGCTGATAGATGAAGCGAAGAATGGATAGAGGATGTTCGTCTTTCACGATCTGTATGCTAGTCGGTTTCTTCCAACACAAAACATTAACAATCTGGTACAACTTCTGCTGTTGTGCTGTCTAACTGCTTCCTCTGCTTTGTAAGCCAAGCTATCAAGCCAAAGATTCGTATTAGCTGTTAACTGATCCTTTACACGTTTATTAATCTCGTTGTAATGCCTTCTGTTAGGGCAAATAAGTTGTTGATTCATATTAATCCTTCACTTCCTTCTTTCATAAATATATTCCATAACCTTATCACTCAAATAATTGTGTTTCCTCTGTTCCCTTTTACCGAAAAGAGTACTGTTGGTTTCAAGAAGAAGAAACTGATCCCATTCTTTCTCAACTTCAGCAGTAAGCAAACCACGATTGTCATAATCACTACGAAATCTATCTTGGTAAGCTTCGGCTATATCTGGATCTTTCAGACTTTCAGTCTTAAAAGTAATTCTAGTTGCAAGGTAGTTTTAACAATGTAATGGTCAAACACCAATTTCAGCTCCCTTGAATATCCTTACTTTACTGCATGGTGGCCGAGTGTTCAGCACACTTTGTTACTGATGAAAGGGACCTGGGTTCGAGTCTCCGTAAGGCATGGATGTTGTCTTTCTGCTGAGTTTTCGCTTTCCTCACAGATCTTTTACTGTGGCGTATTAAATTGACCCTGACCTCTGCGGCAAGCAGCTGCTTGAAGGGTAGTTTGTTTATGTTTTATAATATATTTTATAGAGTTTTTACTGTAATATAATTTTTGGGGAAAAAAGTATGGCTACACTCCTCGAGGAACGTGTCTGTATTTAAGTTTTTTTTAATTACCTAGATTCTCAGATTTCAATCAGTTCCAAGTAGGAGAAAAGTTTGGATAAAAAAGAGTTCGATCATTGAAGGTCAAACCGAAATCCCCGCTGCTGAAAAGAATTCCCTGATTCCTTGTCGTTGAGATGACGATTGAACGGATGCGTGAAGCTCGAGAAAATGCTACCCGAGCTCGTGACCTCGCGATCTTTTGGTTGTATCTCTGTTGGCGCCACAAAAGGGATGAATGGACCGACCTCGGAAGGGAAGGAAGAAGAGGTCGGCTTACGGATTGTGGGTCGTGTTTCCCTTCCAAACAACGAGTGTTAAACGACGAATTTGCGTTTTTCTGTTGCGACCTCCTCCGAAATCATTTCACCGTCTCTTTAGATGCGTTCCGTTACATCAGAGTTCTGAATCCAATAAGCGAAGGGTCTGTGTCGTCTGAAGTTCCCTTTAACTGCTGATTTCTCTCGAGTGAAGTACGCCGACGACGACTGCTGTCCAGTGTTAGTTGTTCAATGAACAGGAAGCGGAAGGGGAGGAAGGATAGTGGGTCAAAATATTTGGGAATTACGCCCTTATTGCAACTTCGGCATTTGAACTGCAGCTGACGTCCTTAAATGGAATGCAACAGATGCCACGAGAGGGGTCTTCCCAGCATGCATCAGCATCTCGAATTAATTGCTTGGGGGAATACAAACCACCTCCCCCCGACAATTTTCCACCCCTCCTATTGCGGGCGACTACACGAGGAGGCTAGACACCGCTGCCATTTCCCGCGCTGTGGTTCTATTTCCAGTGGCCCGTGAGCCTGTCATTCGGCGCCAATTATTGACACGGCAGGTAATGGGACGAGACTGGACGAGACTCAGCGCGAGAAGCACGGGAAGTGAGAAAGCGCCTTCCTCAGTTCCTGATGAGGTCAAACATTTCTGCGAAAAGGGGAAACGAAATTAATATTGCTAAAAAAATCTCAATTCAAATGTAGGGTACAATATAACGCTATAAGATTTCGTTTTCATGTTGTTTACATTACCACACGATGATCTCAGAAATGGCACCGATTCCTTTTCAAGAACGAAAGGGTCAAAGAGAGAAAAGAATTCCGTATCCGACAAACTCTTGAGCAGTCAGGAAAAGGTTAAAAAAGGAATATTATCTCACTTAGCAAAAAGAACAACAATTCTTCCCTCTCCGTAAAGAAACGCTCAGAGGCCACAAATTCTTCTTTCGCGTTGCGTCATCGTCTTTTCCTCTGTCCCCATTGGTCTCTTCGATTAGCACGAGAGCTCCGTCAGTTCTGTGGGCGTGCGTCGCGAGGGGACCCCATTGTTGGAATTTGGGCTGACAATGGCTGCAAGAGAATCGGTTCTGTTGCTTCGAATTGGGAGGCAGAAGAGGACGGGGATGGATTCTTTAGGTAACAATTATTTTTTGAATAAAAGAAAAAAAAATCTGTTTCATCTTATTCAGAAACTCACTTGAATCTCAACAGCAATAAACGAGCAACAACATTAACGACAGCAAAATAAAAAAAAAAAACGAATGAGCGTTTTCGACTCCACTTCTTCTCTTTGAAGAAATGGCGCAGTGATGCCAATTTATCTTTCAGAAATTATCTAAGGGAACTTCAGCAATGCATAAACAGCTGTCATGTTAAAATAACATCTAAAGATAACTGAATGGGATGAGAGATAGGTTCTATGTCTGTGTGGACGGAGAGGGCTTTTGGTTTCTAGAGAATCTAATATGATTGTAGATGATGATGATGATGATGATGATGTTCTTCACTGGAGGGTACTACATTCGGAGATGATCTCCTGGCTTCAGTTTCTGCAGATTATTAGCAAAATGGATGACGACGACGATGATGACGGTGGCAGAGAGAGAGGAAGATGATGATTTTGGAGTTGACATGTTCCTAACAGAATCAACGATGATTGCCACAAAGACGTGCATAATCGCTGATGATGATGATGATGATCACCGATACCTTGTTTGATTGAACTTGACTCTTTACAGATACCTCGGGATAAAATCCTGAGGTTCTCCTGTTGTTCAGAACTTTTATTTCCTGTGCCTCGCGCCTCATGAAAAATCCTCCGCATTAAACGTGGGTCAAGGAATGATTCATACGAATGCCCTTATCTTACACTTGCCCACTTCTCCCCTCCCCCCCACCTCCTTTATACGATCGCTTCTCACTTCTAAACCCTTCCGTCTCCACCCATCCCTACTCAAGTTCATAAGCCTGCATAGGAGCAAAATCGAAAGACAAGAGTGTTCTCTAGTTCCTTGTCCTCTCATTGGCTGAAATGCGAGCGGAAAATCCCTTACCCTCTGGACATCGGCAACAATTTCTTCTCTCTCGAGATGACCTCCCAGCAGCAATTTACCGCTTGCGTCTCTTGCCTGTGTCTCGCGACCATTCTCTCAAAATTGTAATTTAATTACTCAGAGGGGGACAATCCTTTCCTCCCCCCTCTGTCGATGAAGCGAAAGGGAGACCGAAGATGAAGAGAAGAGAAGATGGAAGAGGATGAGAAAGAGGAGGACTGCGTGAGATTGTCGCCAGCTCGAGGCAGTTTAATTACGTGGAGTGGCGCGAAAAGATGAGCCATCTCACGGCACGTGAAAAGTGATGCTCTCGTGAACATTTCCGAAAGGATAGGCTCGCGGCTCGAGGCGATTGCCGCCGATATTGCTTGCGGAGGAGGAGAAGTGGGTCATTTAGGGAGCTGCAAAAGAAAAAGCGAAAACGTTTGCCTAGCAATTAGGAAGAGATTTTTTATGCTCTCTTTTTTTATGCTGTTGCGCATTAGTTGCGCCTCTTCAAAGCAGACGAAATTTTTTTCCGAGGAGCCCTGGGCCTTAAGTCCGATTTGATCTCTAATCAGAACCAATTCCGTTCTTAAAAAGAGGAGAAATCGCGTGAATCCCCATGATCAATGCTGACGTAATAGATAGCACGAGATCTTCAAACGTTTTCGGGAATAGGGTTTATCTGATTTGGCAAGATGAACGTATTTGGCCCATGGGCCAAATGTTGCCAAACGAGATATCAAGGTTTGAATTTTCGATTTCGTCAGCGCTGTGGCTTTGCTGGGGCGCTCGAGAGATGGGTGGGGAGGAGAAGGGGGAAGAAAGAGAAGACAATAAAGGGTTGCAAAAGTATCCTAAATTTTAAGAAGTTTTAATAATAGTCTGAGTGGCAAGATTAAATTTTCAATTAAAGAAGTTAACCGTATTGGCAGACGAAATGCTTTCTGTATGGCATCATCTGATTTTAAAAAACGATTCATCAGAGAACGCGCGAGGGAGAAAATGAAGAGTTGTATGACTCGTTACCATGATTACAAAGAGATGTGAAAATAAGTCCAAGAAGGTAAATAAAGACTCACTCTAGTAAGGAATGCGATCACTCCTGACAGCAAGTTGGAATTTTAATAAACGTTTAAGAGACAAAATTAGATCAAAGGGGGCGTTAAGATCGTGGTAGACATTGTTGTGAGTTAAAAAAAGGTTTAATTTATTTAAAAAAGGTTAAAAGATTTAATGTGAACTACGAGCTTGTTTTATTCTGTCTGTCAGTTTCATTTAGATTATATACATAAATATTTAAAAATGAGCCTTATAAGCCAGGCGAATTAAAATGATTTCTTCTGCGGCTTTTATGACATGTATGCGTTTTGAAACAGGAGATTTTCTTTCTTTACTTAGAGAAAGAAAATTGAAAATTAAAATTCAGTATGCTGTTGCCCTTTTCAAACCTTTTGCTGGAAAATCTTCATCTGAAGAATATCTTTCAGACATTTTTAAGGAAATGAAAAACCATCAATTTTGCGATTCGTTGGCAAGCAAATATCAGTACGCAGAGCTGTTAGAGAGAGACCTTTGTGCTCACGGTTCATTTGCATATTTGGAGTCTCTGAAGCTATTTATAGGCTGAGTTACATATTCACCACGTCATAAAATTACCTCCATTTTCTATTTTTAATTCCACATGTATTTTTTTAAATATTAAGGACTTTCGTGCTATGTAATAGACTTGGATTGGATTATTTTACCTCTGAGCGGCACTTTTTTTGCTCACCATGGGCTAAATGGCCAGGTCACATAGACCCCTAAGGCTCAGAGAAGGTTGGAGGAGGGGACCCACTGGAACAGCTGTTGGGAGACAGATGGTAGCCTCCCGTCAAGGCCATCCAGCGTGTTCTTTAACGTGCACAGGGTATGTCTCTCCCGCACACGGAGCCACGGCTTAACGTCCCATCCGACGGACGGCGGCCTTTCCAAGCCCATCGGTGTCCCCTACTGACCGTGGGCAGGGCGGGGAATTTTGCGGAGATAAATCTCAACGCTGACCCGGCTGGGACTCGAACCTGGGAACTACAGATTACGAGCCTGGCGCGCTACCAACTGAGCCCCGCCCCCGCCCCTCATATAATAGACTATTATGTGCAATAGTTTTTACTAAAAGAACAATTACAAATGTTTCTTTCGCTCATTCCTTCTACTATTAGCAATGTTGCGTTTGATAATGAAGGTGATGGCATCAACATTGATGATGACGACGACGATGATGATGAGAGAAAGGACGATAGTACAGAAAATGAAACGAATATTTGGCCTTAAAACTTCTGGCCTCGAGTCCTCGTGGGACATCACATGTCACATCAATACAGCTCCATTCGTTTTCTTCCCCCCCCCCCTCCAATCGACCCCGATGCAAAAACAACGAATTTGATGTCAACAATTAGCCACTAACTCCTGCCGCAAAAGAAACAACGATTTGCATTGTTAGCGGAAAGTAAGCCTTGAAAAGAGAACAATTTTCGGCGGTTGGAGTCTTACGAGGGGAAGGAGGGGGGGGGGGAGCGATGAGAAGAGCGCGAGGCCCACTAAGCGACGAACACAGAAGAATAAACTAATCAGTAGTCATGAGTTGAACGTCTGCCCGTTCAATCGATCTTCCTTGTAATTAGCACCCCCCCCCTCTTAGGAGGTTTATCTCGACGACAAGAAAAGTTGCAAGGCGAGGGGGGGGGGGCATCTGAGTGGAGGTGGGGGAGGTGAAAATTCGGGGGTACACTCAATTGCAAACTAATTAAGATGGAGGAAATCGACGAAGAGAATTTTCATCCACATCACCCCCCCCCCCCCCACACACACACACATACACATGAAGTGAAGGAATATGGATTATGAGCGAAAGCCTGGTTCGAGTGTTGGCAGTGAGATTTTTTCCCCTTTCCTAACACCCTCACTTCGGTGGAAACAATGGGCTTGAACCACTCAGAGACCTTAACCAATCATATTCCAGTTTCTATGGTTACAGTCATTCATTTCAATCCTTATGTTTTATCGAAATTACTTTGTAACGGAAACTTCCTCATTTCTGACTGCTATCTGATATTCTACACATCACACCTGCTACCTTTGATTCGTGATTCATTGACTGTTTAATTGAATCGAAGTTTTAAATGCATTTATTTAGCTTAATAAGAATTTAAAATTCTAATTAATATTCTAAATTTTAAATTAAAGGTTATAAAGTTTAGATTCATTTATGTAACTTTGAATTAAGTTGATTTACTTAACCTCGACACTCCATTGTATAGTTTCAGAGGTTATTTTATGCAGAAGTGCTCAATATTTTCTGAAGTTTTTTATTATTTATCACTATTTGTAATGCATTTAAACTTAATACTTTTATTTTCTTATATTAAATTAAGACTTAAATTCACGTGACTGACAGTGAAGAGGATAAATATTCTGACCTCGATACTTCTTTTAAAACACTAAATACATGTGAAAAGGAAAACGAGATACATTTGATTAAGATTTCTATTTTTAGTCGCATTTTCCCACAAATGGCTTTTTTCAGAAGTTATAAATATTCGGCGCTCACTTTCCATCGATATAAAATGGAATTGCAGCTTTTTGTACTTCGCCATTTCTGCATTCAGTAGATCGATTTATTTTATGCCGCATCGACATTTTTTCTTTTGTAAAAAATAGTTAAATGGCAAAAAATATTATGGCTAAAAAAAAAATTAATGGCTAAAAAATAGTTAAATGGCAAAATCACAAAGTTAAATGGCAAGCAAGAGAGGACCCCAAGGATCAGAAGAGGGACTCACTGGACAGGGCTTAATAAGAGACGACGGGTTCCTTTTAGAAATTCACCCAGGGTGGTTCCTTAATGTTCATAGTATATGGAATCGTGCGAATGGGGCGCAGCTTCCTTACTCGAAAAACGCCCCGCCCCCTCAAGAATGTCTTCTTTCGAATCGAGGCGGAGGAACAGATGAGGTGACGCAAATGCAAATGAGTGATGATGGGGACTGAAACCCGATAATCCGAAATCAGATGGGGCGGGGTTGGCTCAGTCGGTAGCGCGCCAGGCTCGTAATCTGTAGTTCCCAGGTTCGAGTCCCAACTGGGTCAGCGTTGAGATTTATCTCCGCAAAATTCCCCGCCCTGTCCACGGTCAGTAGGGGACACCGATGGGCTTGGAAAGGCCGCCGTCCGTCGGATGGGACGTTAAGCCGTGGCCCCGTGTGTGGGAGAGCCATACCCTGTGCACGTTAAAGAACACGCTGGATGGCCTTGACGGGAGGCTACCATCTGTCTCCCAACAGCTGTTCCAGTGGGTCCCCTCCCCAACCTTTTCTGAGCCTTCGGGGTCCATGTGACCTGGCCATTTAGCCCATGGTGTGCAAAAAAGTGCCGCTCAGAGGTAAAACAACCCAACCCAACCCGAAATCAGATACACTGAATGGCTCCTAGCAAGAGAACCGTCTGAAATTCTTTTGTCGACGTAACGGATTCTCGTGTTGGTTAAAATGCGCACGCGATCATTGAAGGAAACCTCAGACATTGCTGCACGAGGAGGGCAGATGTGCAGAAGCGGAAAATACTGAATATTTGAGGAAAAGAACTGCGCAAGTGCGGTGGTTTTAGACTTCTATGGCGTGGAGCTCGATGTTACGGCGAGGTGCAATTAATATTTGATGCGTTGGATCGGAATGAAAACTTGGCAGTAAATGCCAGACGGAAATAAACTCGTGGGGGACTAATGCGAAAATTGCATGCTGGGAGATAGAGAAAACGAAAATTGTCAGCTGTTTAAATCCCTAAGAAGTAGTTTCTGTTGTAAACGGAAATGATGTCAGCGAAAAAACTCCCAGGACTGCATTATGCTGCGATATATACTGTAATACCTGGATGAATTTGTGAGGAGATGCACACTGTAATAACAGGTTGTATTTATGAGAAGATGCATACTCTAATACTCGGATGAATTTGCGATGTAATACTTGGATGAATTTGCGAGGTAATGCATACTGTAATATCTGGATGAACTTGTGAGAAGATGTATACTGTAACGCCTGGACGAATCTGTAGGGATTTCATACTGTAACACCAAGATAAGTTTACGAGGGGATGCACATTGTAAAACCTCGATGAATATGTAAGGAGATGCATACTGTAAATCTGGAAGAATTTGTGAGGAGATGCATACTGTAACACCAGGTTGTATTTGTGAGAAGAAGCATAGTAATTTCTGAATGAATTTGCGATGGAATGTATTACTGTACTTCTGGATGAACTTTTGAGAACATGCATACTGTAATATCTGCACGGATTTGTAGGGGATGCATACTGTAACACTTGGATTCATTTGAAAGGCGGTGCATACTCTAATACCTGGAGGAACATTTGAGTAAATGCATACTGTATACATATACCTTAGATCATAGATTCCCAACGGGGGCGATACCGCCCCCCAGTGGGCGCTGGAGCCTTCCGTGGGGGCGGTATTATGATTTTTAATAGATAAATAAACAGATAAATTAGGTACAGATAATATGAAACATTATTTTAATTCATATAAAATTAACTATTATGGACTAGGGGGGCGTTGAAATTTTTGTTCTCTTCTAAAGGGGGCGGTGGTCCAGAAAAGGTTGGGAATCACTGAGATGAACCTTTCCCTTTACTCTTTCTAACGATATTTTCATAGAATTAAAAAATAATTTTTTCCTGTATAAAAGTAGTTTAAATCACATTTACCCTGTCAACAAATTTATGAGCACTTTGAAAATATATATCCATGAATTTATAAGATTTTTCTGTCAATAAAACAGCACATACCTCTGTTAATCTGACAACATTTCGATATTTTGTTTAATCTTGCTTCACTACCTTTGATGATCATGTGACATGGTTTTGCACATTGCAAAAGATTACGTATTTTTGATGTACACTGTTAAAATGAAAAGTACGTTTGGACAGTTTTCTTGATTCGATAAATTCTGTGTGCAGTGTGAATATATGCATTCGATAGATATACACCGAAGAGCCAAAACATTATGACCACCTACCTAATATGATGTTGATCCTCCATGTGCCGCCAAAACAGCTCTTACCCGGCGAGGTATGGACGCTACAAGATGTACTCTTACCCGGCGAGGTATGGACGCTACAAGATGATGGGGAATTTGGAGGCCAGGGCAATATCTGGAAGTCTTCCTCATGCTCCGAGAACCATTCTCTAACAGCGGTGTGGCATGGCGCATTGTCCTGCTGAAAGAAGGCACTAGTAGAGGGGTATACCGTTGCCATGAAAGGATGTACCTGCTCTGCAATGATGTTTAGGTAGGTGGTATACGTCATAGTTTCCTGCACATGGATGATTGGACTCAGGGTTTCTCAGCAGAACATTGCCCAAAGCATTACACTTCCTCCACTGGCTTGGTTTTGTCCCACAGTGCATCTGGTGCCAACACTTTCCCAGGTAAACGACGCACATGTACCCAGCTGTCCACATGCTGCAACAGGAAACAAGATTCATCAGACCAGACAACCCTCTTCCAATCATTCAAGATTCAGTTTCGATGCTCGCGTGCCCATTGCAGGTGCTTTCGACAGTGAACCGAGGTTAGTATGGGCACTCGGAGCGGCCTGCAGCTATGCGGCCCCATTTTCAGCAAGGTTCGATGTACTATGTGTTGTGACAAATTTTACTCCCGTCATCAGCATTCAAACTACGGGTGAGTTGCGCCCCAGTATCCCTTCTGTTGGCTGATACCATATGGGATAGCCTTCGCTCACGTCTAGCATCGATGAGCAGTGGTCGGCTCACACCTTGCCGGCGGTTCGTGGGTTTTCCCTCCTAGGACAACTTTTTGAAGGTACTAATCACGGCTGACTGTGAGCACCCCACAAGCCTTTGCCGTTTCGGAAATGCTCTGACCCAGTCGTCTCGTCATTACAATTTGGCCTTTCTCAAACTCACTTAGTCCGCTGCCTTTCTCATCTGAAGAGCGAGAATAACACTGATTAACAGAGCTCAGTATCAGGTGTTATTTATACCGTCTCATGACCTTCACACGCGCCGTCGTTTACCTGCAGTTGCTTCGATTTGCATAAAGACGCACTGGTCGTAATCGTAAAGGACCCACTTTATGACGAGACGCATCTTGTTTGCATACCGTACGACACACTGGATACTTTGCGGTCAGACGTGCCAAAGGACATCCTCGCATCGCTTTCATTATGAGATGGATACAGTGTAGAAAGTACAAGATGTCTTTGTTGGGAGAGTCATAATCCATACTCTTCTAAAGCACACGATTCATTTCTGATGATGCATTCGGTGTAAGTGTGAAAAGACACACTGGATGGCCTCGTTATGAGGGTACGCATTGGATGGCTTTGACATCAGTACCATAGTGCATGTGTGTAGAAGCATGCGCAGTATTGCCTTCATGTTTTAAGAAATTAATTCCTTCGGTGGCGTACAGTCGCTCAAAAAATATCCGAACACTATGGTTGATTACAGAACTCAGAAAAAATATCTGGCAACGATTTTTTTAGAAATCAGTGATCTGGCAACCTTCGTGTCACGTGATTACAGAATTCAGGAAAAATATCTGGAGCGTGTGCAGTTACTACACACGCTCCAGTTTGCTGTGAACGGTAACTGCACACGCTCCATTTTGCTGTGAACGGTAACTGCACACGCTCAATATTTACGTGAGTGAGCCCACACGATCCAGGTCTTTGTGAGCTCACACGATCCAATGTGCTGTGAACATTAACCGCAACCGCTCCAGTTTGCTGTGAAAGGTAACTGCACACGTCCATATTCATTGCATTATATATTCATACGCATTATATATAATAAAAAATATCCGAACAGTATGGTTGATTACAGAATTCATAAAAAATATCTGGCAACGATTTTTATTTAGAAATCAGTGATCTGGCAACCTTCGTGTCACGTGACACGAAGGTTGCCAGATCACTCATTTCTAAAAAAATCGTTGCCAGATATTTTTTCTGAATTCTGTAATCAACCATAGTGTTCGGATATTTTTTGAGTGACTGTACGTATGTGCTATTCTCTTAGTTTCAGTATTACTGGGGAAAAGTAAGAAGTTTGCATTTAAAAAGTCACACCCGCTAAATTAAATTAGGTGGGGGTTATTTTATATATGTTTCCAGGAGGCCTCAATATATTAAAGCACTGAATGCTGTGATATATTTAGATTTATATATTGCATGGTGAGGGAATCAAGTAGAGTCGATAATGTGCCAGATTCATTATCTAATGTTTGTAGATTCGAGTCTCATTGAGCACCGTGGGGGACATATCTCGTGCACTTTAAAGAATGAGTTCGGTGACCTTCATCTGCTCTCATCGGCTGTCCAGTGGATTGTTGAAGTCCGAGCTTGGGTTGAGTTGTTTTACCTCTGAGCGGCACTTTTTTGCACACCATGGGCTAAATGGCCAGGTCACATGGACCCCGAAGGCTCAGAGAAGGTTGGGGAAGGGGACCCACTGGAACAGCTGTTGGGAGACAGATGGTAGCCTTCCGTCAAGGCCATCCAGCGTGTTCTTTAACGTGCACAGGGTATGGCTCTCCCGCACACGGGGCCACGGTTTAACGTCCCATCCGACGGACGGCGGCCTTTCCAAGCCCATCGGTGTCCCCTACTGACCGTGGGCAGGGCGGGGAATTTTGCGGAGATAAATCTCAACGCTGACCCAGCTGGGACTCGAACCTGGGAACTACAGATTACGAGCCTGGCGCGCTACCGACTGAGCCACCCCCGCCCCGAAGTCCGAACTCACTGTGCGCAAAGAAGTGCTGCTCGAGGGTAAAAGCAGTTCTCTGAGCTGCGCAAGAAGATGATAAAGCGCCTCTCGATGCTACTAAATGTTTCCGTTGGCATCACCGGAGAGAAAAGCCCTATGAGAGTGTTGCCAACAACAGACGTCATTTCTCTCTGCCAATTTCGATTGGGCAACCGATCTCATCCCAGCACAAAACGAAACGGAGGAGAAGGAGAAGAGAATTTCGGGAGCACCCCCCTTGAGAGGAAGGGTTGGATTGTTTATGAGCTTCAGTGACGTCACCAGAAGCGAAATGGGGACTTATCGAGCGCAAAAAACGTCGCTTGAACTCCACACCTGGCGTCATTTCAGATTCTAAAAATAGCTAATAAGCGGAAGAGACAATTCAATTATCTTCCCCCCCCCCCCCCCAGTAGCCGTCTTATTTCGCTCTCGTGTGTGCAGCTGGAGGGCGCGAGCATTTCCCCTCTTTGATTGATCGAGCCATTAAGTTGGCCGGAAGGGAAGATTTTCAGCGAAGCGAAATTAAAAGCGGAAGAACGGGGAGGAAAGATTCCGTGGATTTGTCTGTTTCGTGGCGATCATCAGAAGGGAAGAAAATCCTTTTCATTTCATTACGCAATAATTTCATCCTTCGACTTATTGTAAACTCTTGCGTAACAGATAATAACGAAAAGAATGGTGGTGTATTTTTTTTTGTAATTTTTTTTTTTTATTTTTCCTGCGTAGCGTTAAATCGTAATTTACATTCGTTGGCGTTTCGGGGAAATATATTAAAAGGGAAACTGAGTTGGTGTTATCTTTTGGTCTAATTCCAACAACCGCAGAAAATGACAATTATAGCGGGCCACATCCATTGACAGAAGAAGGGAGATCAGGAGAGGGGGTGGGAGGGGGGTATTGGCACTATCCCCCCTTCTATTGCCCAATATAAACCCTGATGGCGGCACTTTATTTTCGATTCTAGAATCATTAATTCTTTTTTTAAGTGTGTTATGTTTATCTTTTTTTTTTTACTCTCTTTTTTTGCACGTGATGTCGAACTGGAACAGAGTTGCGCAATCTCTAGCTTCTGCAGGGCAACACTGGGTTAGCCAGCTCATTGCAGAAAATTGAAACACAAAGTATCTGAAACAGATATCCCCGCTCTGGCAACGATCAGGTTTTTTAAGTCCCAAGCCTACAAAATAAAGAATTGTACAAAAATTCTAAAATCATGTATTTATAACATTTAAAATTTATACATTAATTTTATAATGTTTTTTTGCATATATGCAGAAGGCAGAGAAGCCAAGAAGCGATTGTTAATATGAACTTATTTAGATGTCAGGAAGACGATTCATAAAGCCTTTTAATTAAATGATGGAGGCTTGGGTTGTTTGGGTTGTTTTACCTCTGAGCGGCACTTTTTTGCACACCATGGGCTAAATGGCCAGGTCACAAGGACCCCGAAGGCTCAGAGAAGGTTGGGGGAGGGGACCCACTGGAACAGCTGTTGGGAGACAGATGGTAGCCTCCCGTCAAGGCCATCCAGCGTGTTCTTTAACGTGCACAGGGTATGGCTCTCCCGCACACGGGGCCACGGCTTAACGTCCCATCCGACGGACGGCGGCCTTTCCAAGCCCATCGGTGTCCCCTACTGACAGTGGGCAGGGCGGGGGAATTTAAATGATGGAGGCACTGAAAGAGATAATTTAAGACCTTCTTTTTTCTCCCACCCACCCCTAATATTGCACAAATGGTGAAAGTTCATTTAAAAGTTTAATTCAAAATTTAAGGAGGAATCCCCTAGGGCTCAGTTTTAAGTCCATTAATTTATTAATTTTCTTAGCATTATTCGTAAATGATTTGTGTAAATTGAATTCTGCTGTGTTTGCTCCAATTTATGCCGTAGCCACAGAACCTATTTTCTTTCTGTGAGAAATTCTGAAGCAGTTAGGAATGGATTCTAGGCTACTACGAGACACAGGAAGGAAAGAGTAGGTGGTGAAAATTCTTCAATCTTCATAAGTTATGTGCATATCGATTGCAGATAAGTATTAGAGAAACTTGTGGATATTTTTTATGGACGGAGAACAAGGGGGAGATAATTGTAGCGTTTTTTGTTTCCAAATAGTATGGGGGTGGCTCAGTCGGTAGCGCGTCAGGCTCGTAATCTGTAGTTCCCAAGTTCGAGTTCCAGCTGGGTCAGCGTTGAGATTTATCTCCGCAAAATTCTCCGCCCTGCCCACGTCAGTAGGGGACACCGATGGGCTTGGGAAGACCGCCGTCCGTCGGATGGGACGTTAAGCCGTGGCCCCGTGTGCCGGAGAGCCATACCACGTGCAAGTTAAAGAACACGCTGGATGGCCTTGACGGGAGGCTACCATCTGTCTCCCAACAGCTGTTCCAGTGGGTCCCCTCCCCCAACCTTCTCTGAGCTTTCGGGGTCCATGTGACCTGGCCATTTAGCCCATGGTGTGCAAAAAAGTGCCGCTCAGAGGTAAAACAACCCAACTCAACCCAAATAGTATGGTACATTTCTGACCGGAATAAATGTCGTTCCAAATTGTTTGTCCATTTTCAAAATGAAAATTCACGATGGCGTGTTTTGTTGATTTATTTTCGAAAGCTTCTTGCATACATGAAAGGAAGATGCGCTTGAGTTGAGGAAACGAATAAATTAAGAGCAGAAGAGAACAATGACGACAATTTGCCTGCTCGACAATCGTCCCCTTCAGTTGCATTGTCAGAGAGCGAGTCCCTTGTGTTCCATTGGCCAACAGTGATGCACTGCAACAAAGGCGACGCGAGGTGCGCAGAGTTCTCGAGCAAATTCCGTTTCCTTTTTCGCGGTGCACGAGGATTCGTGACGAAGATTTGCTCATCAAAAGCCGCTCGCACCCTTTGTTGACGCCCACGCTCATCTCTTATTGTTGGGGTCCAAAACTCTGATTTTTGACGTTTTTTTCTTTCGCTATTTTGACATGCAGTAAAATATTTTGTAACTATTTTTTTCCTCCATTCAAAATGCCCATTTGATTCTTTTCCGCGTGACTGATGCAAGCGAGGTCGTACTTTCAAGTTGCATTCAATCGTGCATGCTTATTATAATTCCAAACGATTATTAAGTAATAATCAATCGACATTTCCTCTGTCGTTCTTGCAAGTGACATTCACAATGAATGTTTTAATCAGCGAAAGAAAATCGAATTTTCTTTGTGTAACCAAGGGAACCATGATGGTTAAGGAAACAATAAAATTTTCCATCCGAGGGGGCGGGGTGCTCAGTCGGTAGTGCGCCAGTTTCGTAATCTTTGGTTCCCAGGTTCGAGTCCCAGCTGGCCGAGCGTTGAGAATTATCTCCGCAAAACTCCCCATCCTGTCCCCTCCGTCCGTAGGGGACACCGATGGGAATGGAAAGAAGGTTGTCCGTCGGGTGAGACGTTAATCCGTGGCACCGTGTATTATGGGAGAGAGCCATAACCTGTGCTCGTAAACGAAAATACTGCATGATTTTGGCGGGAGGCTACCATCCGTCTCCTAACAGCTGTCCAGTGGGTCTCCTTTTCTTAACCTTCTCTGAGCCCTTGGGGTTCTTGTGACCTGGCCATTTAGCCCATTGTGTGCAAAAAGTGCCTCTCAGAGTTGAAAACAAAACAACCCTTCACTCATAGTCGTCATTTTATGTCCTTCCTGCTATTACTAATTACGAAATGCAGTCTCAGTTAAGGCCTTTGAGGAGCAGGCATTACACATTTCATATCTGACTCCAAATCTCCTCCAGAAAAATCGGCGCTCTCCAAACTCAATCAAATTACTAATCCAACTCTGAGATCAACTTATGATCTCTGAAATTGATAACCTCTGATCTGCCACAGATCTCGATCTCTATCTCCCATTCCGATAAAATATAATATTTACCTTTCAAAAGCTCACTTCATCTTAGAGGCCATCTCTTCAATCCCTTTCCTGGCCATTGCTTCACCTCAAACCACAAGTCGATCATTTGGGTAAGTGCAGAGAGACTCTCCTTTAGTTGCAGTGGCACGTTCGCATCACAACTTCATCCCAGTCCACCTGGACGCTACTTCTTCATCGTTTCCGCGTCTCCAACAAGCAACAACAATTACCCGTCTATTTACATTTTAAAGGGTGGCCTTACACAATCCAGGGAAGCGCATAACATCTTAAAAGACTGGGGGCGGGGGTGGCTCAGTCGGTAGCTCGCCAGGCTCGTAATCTGTAGTTCCCATGTTCGAGTCCCAGCTGGGTCAGCGTTGAGATTTATCTCCGCAAAATTCCTCGCCCTGCCCACGGTCAGTAGGGGACACCGGTGGGCTGGAAAGGCCGCCGTCCGTCGGATGGGACGTTAAGCCGTGGCCCCGTGTGCGGGAGAGCCATACCCTGTGCACGTTAAAGAACACGCTGGATGGCCTTGACGGGAGGCTACCATCTGTCTCCCAACAGCTGTTCCAGTGGGTCCCCTCCCCCAACCTTCTCTGAGCCTATGGGGTACATGTGACCTGGCCATTTAGCCCATGGTGTGCAAAAAAGTGCCGCTCAGAGGTAAAACAACCCAACCCAACCCAAATCTTAAAAGACGGAAGAAAATGACACAGGAAATTTAACAATCAATAAGAAACACTTAATAATAACTCGAAAAATGTCACCTTCTTATCATCGCATTATTAATTCAAAAATCAATTATATTGCGTATTATTGTACGTGGTTTATATTGCGTATTATTGTACATATCAAAGAAAATATAAACCATCACACTGGATTATTATTAATATTATATGAAAAAGGATTAGGCTTAGGATGTGAAATTCATCCTCATCACAGTCATGTGATCATTATTTTCATCATCTTCTTTCAGATTTCAGCTCTATATTGTCTGCTGTTTGTGCTAAAAAGGGTCAAGGAGACTTCTACGATTGATCAATAAAGAAAGGGAGAGGAAGTGGGATTACAGGGGGAGAGAATCATCTTTCCCCCCTTCCCCTACACACAAACCTCACTTTGACATAGAACTTCAGCCACTGCGCAGGAGATTCTCTCTCTCTGTGACGTCCAGTGCAGCATTCACGGATCCGTGAGGGAGCACCGGGAGAAAAGGAGCACAAAAGATGATTCTAATTTTTTTTATTTTCATCCTCAACTTCCCCCATTCCCATTTCGTCGCGAACGGGTCGATGATGCACTGCGTCGCCACCAATACAGGACGGATCGCTGATTGGCCTTGTCACGTGCAGGCACGCGCACGGGGTCTCTGTTGACCGATCTATTAGACGTCGTCTCGCATCCCCCTCCCCCACCCCCCTCTGCTCTCTCTCTCTCTCCCCCACACTTTTCAACTGACATGGAACATGAGCAGGACATTTTTTTTAAGGATCGGTTTCGGGAGTCTGTGTGCGGTTTCTCAGTGAACGTTTGATGGTTCTCGTTAGACGACATGATATAGGATGATGGTGGGTTTTGTTGTCTGGGGGGGAGGGGGGGGATAGGGGAATAATGGAATGTCTTTGCAGAATCTTTGCTCACGATGTAGCGGTGCTTTTAGCAGGATCTCAAGTGTATCTCATTATTTTGTTCAAAGTCGAATATTTATTCTCAATATTTTGTAACTATTTTTATCCTACATTCAAATTGCCCAAAAAATAATTATAATTACTTTCTTTCACGTGAGTAATTGATAAAAACCTTTTCCATTCCATTACTAAATGTTTATGTAACGTTAAGAATCGGTAATCCTTTTTACGCTTCATGACTACGACATCGTATTATCATTTGATTTGGAATTGGAAATACACATAATGCATTTATGAAAAGCAAAAAAATTAAACCAAATAAAACTTAAAAATGTATGACTAGTATTAAAATTTTAAAGGTTTAGAAATTGTAATCAGCATGAATGAAAATTTTGAATTAAGAAATATATAATTTTTGACAACTGAATATATGCATAATTAGTTAATTGTTTCCCTTGTATGTGTTATCCAAGATTCTTAAAATCATTGTTTTGATCACATCAAATGAAGGAATTGCATCTATGTATAAAGACTAAGATCCATTTCAGCATTTAACTTTCGTTAAATATTACCTAAGAATCCACGTTATTAATCTAAGGTAAGATGGATTTTAAACATTGAAGTGTTGATAATGAGGTAACAATATTCTTGACTTAGGTTTGTTTTAAAATTTTAAATAACTGAAAAGAGAGAAATGAATCCCCCTACACAAAGGATGGAGATCAAACATAAAGAGCATTTTTTAATGAGGAAGAAAAGAATTTCGAATCTTCTGCTCTTAATCGAAACTATAAATCTATAATATATATAATCTAATATCTATGTCTAATTAAAGACATATTTTTGTCAAATTTTAGAAATTAAAAATAAAGGTGATTTATATGAAAAAGATCCTATTTGGATTTGCAATGTCCAAGTGTTAAAGAAAGTATTCCTAATGTAATAAAAAAAAGTGATATGGATCAAAAAGTCTTATAAAGATTATAATTGAATCCTTCATTGATAATGAATGTGACGATTTTTTACAGATATTTATTGATGGGGCTTACTTCCCCAAAGAAATTATAGCTACAGCTGCTTTTGACCAGCCAAAAATGTTTTTGAACAATTTAAATTATCAGCAGATGCTACTATTTCGTAGGCTGAATTGTTTGCCATTGTTAACAGATTGCAAAGCAGCCTTGTTGGCCTTGGAAAATGATATTTATAATAATAATCATTATAAGATCATACTAGATATTTTCAAAATATAACTACTAAATCTATTATAAAAGGTAATCAGATCACTAATTTCTAAAAAAATCGTTGCCAGATATTTTTGCTGAATTCTGAAATCAACCATAGTGTTCGGACATTTTTTAATATATATATATAATGCCTATGAATATATAATGCAATGAATATCGAGCGTGTGCAGTTACCGTTCACAGCAAACTGGAGCGGTTGCGGTTAATGTTCACAGCACATTGGATCGTGTGAGCTCACAGAGACCTGGATCGTGTGGGCTCACTCACGGAAATATTGAGCGTGTGCAGTTACCGTTCACAGCAAACTGGAGCGGTTGCGGTTAATGTTCACAGCACATTGGATCGTGTGAGCTCAGAAAGACCTGGATCGTGTGGGCTCACTCACGGAAATATTGAGCGTCTGCAGTTACCGTTCACAGCAAACTGGAGTGGTTGCGGTTAATGTTTACAGCACATTGGATCGTGTGAGCTCAGAAAGACCTGGATCGTGTGGGCTCACTCACGGAAATATTGAGCGTCTGCAGTTACCGTTCACAGCAAACTGGAGCGGTTGCGGTTAATGTTCACAGCACATTGGATCGTGTGAGCTCAGAAAGACCTGGATCGTGTGGGCTCACTCACGGAAATATTGAGCGTCTGCAGTTACCGTTCACAGCAAACTGGAGCGGTTGCGGTTAATGTTTACAGCACATTGGATCGTGTGAGCTCAGAAAGACCTGGATCGTGTGGGCTCACTCACGGAAATATTGAGCGTGTGCAGTTACCGTTCACAGCAAACTGGAGCGTGTACAGTTGTTGTATAAGCTCTAGATAATTTTCCTGAATTCTGTAATCACGTGACACGAAGGTTGCCAGATCACTCATTTCTAAAAAAAAAATCGTTGCCAGATTTTTTCTGAATTCTGCAATCAGCCATAGTGTTCGGATACTTTTTTGAGCGACTGTACAAGCACATACACAGAGACATTACTACTGACCTAATAATAGTCAAGTAGAGTAACCACTAGAGAAGGTATGGGTTGGCCTAGTGGTTAGACATGATCAGGCAGGATATTGAAGTGAATTTATTACAACAACATCCTTCAAGGCATCAAAAGTGACCTATTCACAACATAAGAATATATTACAATTTTAAAGGGAAGGGTTATCACAAATATCATAAGAATTAAATAAAAATAATAACAAAATTAAAATATATAGGTATGCGTAACCAAGAGTCACTATTGACCGTACTGGTTACAAAATTACACCAAATGTGCATAATTGTCAACAAGATTTCAAGTAAGAATTCTACTGTTGCCATCCCGATAAATATATTATTTTGTAGACTTGACACATCTCAACTCAGTAATATTATCTAAATATTCTCTTAATTTTTTCTTGTATACAAAAAAAAGTTTCATTTTTCCATTTCCGAGGTAATTCATTTACGATAAATTTCTTTTATTTGCTTTCGGCACTTTCTCTGTATAATCCACACGTCACCCGCTGAAATTCAAACATTTGTATATTTGTTTCAATAAACAGTAAGTATTTGTGCATAAATAGCCTCTTTAATGGCACAACGTTCAAAAGTTTATGTAATTGTGATATTGAATTAATTTCGGAATATGATTAGATCTTAGAGATTTGTCATTTTTAGGCTTTGCTGTTTTTACTTATCCTCTCTAGTTAAAGTTCAGTGTTCTTTAAGTCACCAAATTTTGTTTATGAGTTACTTCATGTTATTTTGAAATTTAATAAATGACAATGGATTACGTTTCTTCAGTCTTCAACTGAGGTTCTTAAATTATTATTTAAATTATGAACCCATCCGTTAACAATTTAATTCTGCAAAAATTTAAATATCTTGTAAAAGTTTCGAATGAAATTTGAAATGACTCTTTTGTCCGCGAAGCATTCGGAGCAATGCTTTTTTTATCGATCATTTCTGGTCTAAATGTCAAAATGTCAAGGCTGATACAAAGTCGGAGAAAGAGCCAATCATGGGTGGAGGATTGGAGTGGGGGGAGAGCAGACAGAAGATCCCCCCCCTCATCAGGTAAGAGTTTTAATCTGAGCAGGGAATGCGATTTTCCTTCGAAGGGGGCTCGCGACGAGCAACGACTCCTTTATAACCTCGTGTAACCTTTCTCTCAGGGGAGTTGGGTTGGGTTGTTTTACCTCTGAGCGGCACTTTTTTGCACACCATGGGCTAAATGGCCAGGTCACATGGACCCCGAAGGCTCAGAGAAGGTTGGGGGAGGGGACCCACTGGAACAGCTGTTGGGAGACAGATGGCAGCCTCCCTTCAAGGCCATCCAGAGTATTCTTTAACGTGCACAGGGTATGGCTCTCTCACACACGGTGCCACGGCTTAACGTCCCATCCGACGGACGGCGGCCTTTCCAACCCCATCGGTGTCCCCTACTGACCGTGGGCAGGGCGGGGAATTTTTGCGGAGATAAATCTCAACGCTGACCCAGCTGGGACTCGAACCTGGGAACTACAGATTACGAGCCTGGCGCGCTACCGACTGAGCCACCCCCGCCCCTCTCTCAGGGGAATCGAAGCAGAATTATTTCCGTTTTCTTCCGCTCTCCCTTCCCCATACTCACCATTGTTCTTGAAAGGAGGAAATGACGAAATGTCACTCCTCCCTTTATCGTCCTATAATTTCGCACTGCGCATGCGCAACCCTGAAGTGCATCACCGGAATGAGAAATCTTCGCATCCATCTCGCTCCTCCCCTCCCCCAAGCGAATACCTCGTTCAAGAGATCCCAAAGGCAAGCACGAACAGTCAGCTCATCCCCTTCAGAGCCATTGGGTTAAGACGTGACGTATTCCGAACGACTTTGTGTTATCTGCGATGGCAACACCATACTCACATCGGTTTTGTTTCCTTGAGCTCCGATGACCCAAGGGATGTGACGTCAGTGGGGCCAGAGATGACTCTGGAGTTTATATTGAAGACGATTTCCGAAATCGTTTTTGTTGGAGAAGAAGTAGGTGGCGCTCTCGAAGAAGAAATAGGAGGGTTAATGTGGCGGGAAGGGAGCGAAACCGTAACCGTTGTGAGAGTAGAGCAAAGGAAAGAGAGGAACGTAACTGCACTCTTTAATAAAGAAAGGAATTTAAATAAAATGGTTTTCAATTAACGAGTCAGCTTTCGACCAACATAGCTCTCTGGCTTTTTGATCAGCAACCCACGTTGCTTTTAGTCGATATTAGTTCTTCGACAGAACCGAAAATTGAACGATATCACAACTAAATGGAATTCATAAATTCTGGAATACGCACTTAGAGAGATAGTTGTCCTTTTCAGAGTAATAATTGTAGGACTGGCATGGATGATAATGATTGACAGCGACAAACACATGATAGACACTTCACCTATTGGCAATTGCTCTACGTTTAAATACACTTATTAAAAGTATTTGCTATTAATGTAGAAAAAACAAAAATGCGTTATTTGAGGTGTTTTTATTGTGCAGTCGCTGAAAAAAAGCATCCGAACACTATGGTTGATTACAGAATTCAGAAAAAATATCTGGCAAAGATTTTTTTTAGAAATTAGTGATAAGTGATAAGTTAGAAATTAGTGATAGAAATAATTCGTAATTGGCAACCTTCGTGTCACGTGACACAAAGGTTGCCAGATCACTAATTTCCGAAAAAAAAAATATTTGCCAGATATTTTTTCCGAACACTATGGTTGACTACAGAATTCAGAAAAAATATCTGGCAAAGTTTTTTTTCGGAAATTAGTGATCTGGCAACCTTTGTGTCACGTGACACGAAGGTTGCCAATTACGAATTATTTCTATCACTAATTTCTAACTTATCACTTATCACTAATTTCTAAAAAAAATCTTTGCCAGATATTTTTTCGGAATTCTGTAATCAACCATAGTGTTCGGATACTTTTTTGAGCGACTGTACATAAACTGCTTTTATTTACACTTGTACTGCAACATAATAAAAAAATCTGTAGTATGAAATGTAAGATTTCGGAATAGAAAGTTGCGATCAGTGGACTGAACATTTCATACGTCATTCTAAAAGTTTTGTTTTCTTGTTTCATCTTTTTTTCACTTACCATTCAACATCCCATAATGCTGCAAACGAAGAAACTGTTTCAATCTAACAATCAAACAAATTGTTGCCTGGCTCCCCTTAGAGGGCAAGGTCTTTTTTTCTCTAAAAATGCACTCAATTTCTGACTCTTATTATAAAACAGCTGGCGAATGAAAATGCTCGCATTACATACTAAGAGAAAGGGCATTTAATTCTGAACAAAAAATATAAAAGAAAAAGAAAAAAAAATGCAAGAATCACATTGTTATATATATATTGTCATCTGTAGCGATTTTTGAAAACGGATTAATTCGGTCCTGGCACTGAAAGGTTTAACCTACTTCCGAATAGCGGTGACCTTTCCAAGTTCATCTGTTTCGCCTTTCTCTCATGGAGGGAATCAAAGGAAGGTTTAGAGGAGGGAAATCTCACAGCGGGCACACTCGAGACTTGAATCTGGGAACATCAGCAGATGACGAATGTGGGCGCGCTACCGACTGAGCCGACCTCCACCTGAATGCAGGGAGACATGACGCCTAAAAACAACAATTTTAAATGTCTGTGTCACGTACTAAGTTGCGCAATGTAGCCAGCTGTTGACGCGAATCCTTTACAAATGCATCCACACATTGTTGAACTGGGAATTGATATCGCCGATGTCTCCACAATTGTTACGAGGAAACTCAAAGAAACAGAATCAGACGACTCTCTTCCGCTGGGAAATAAAATCGCTTTCAGAAGTGAAACGAAAACACTTCTTTGAAATTAATATTGAATCGATCGAAATGGATCGAATTCCAGATTATATCCATTCACTGGAATGCAGAATACTTTAACTGAATCTGAAAATATTGGACACATCGCCAAGATATCCAATATCCCTTGCTAACAGTTTCAAGTAGCAACACGAGAAGGCACTCCACGTGTATTAACATTCCACTGGCCAAGAAATATTGTAAATATCATTCTTTCGTCTGCAGAGGTTGGGTCCAACTTCCAAAGGATGGGGTGCTTCCGCCAGCATTGCACAGTTTCGAAAGAAAATTGAAAGAAGTGGCCTTGTCACCATTTCTTCGATGTTTTAGATTTTAAACATCATGGTGAACTTTGTATAATAATTATCATTTGGAGCAACACTCTTTTACTTTCCGTTTCTTGTTTTTAAGTTAACAGAGGGGAGGAAGAGTGTATGTTTTGTGGTTTTACCACAAAAAAAGCGGTTGAAAATTTTGTTGAAAATTCTTCTTGCGAAGTGATTATTGTGAATCGAATTATCAGAAGTTTAAATTAAAAAAATCACAAACTCTTATTAACATTCTTAAACAATTCTGAAAGGAAACAAGATATTGGATGGATTGTTATCATTTAAATTTTAAATTTGCAAAGTGCCTGACGTTGTTTAAGATGATTTCCGGCATGTAATAGGCTCCTCCAATATAAAGCAATTAGAAATATATTTACCAACTTTTTCGTAAAAGAAAAAAGTTAAATACATTTTATAAACCTGAGAAGACGCAATGAGAAAGAAGGAAACAAGTAAGGACAGAAAAAAGGCTAGACAAAAGGAAAGGACGGAAAGAGGAACGAAAATAGAGGGAGCCAGTGAGCCTTACCTTCAGCTTCGTGTGGGGTTGATTCTCGATGGGGTCTTCGGAGTCGGAGTCTTTCGTCCTGATCAGCTTCCCCACCACCACCAGCATCTTCTGCCGGAAGTTCTGAGACCCTACCACGAACATACTGTTCACTTGCACCTCTGTTCACTTACTCAGCAGGCTGCAAAAAAGGAAAAAAATGCACATATAAATGGGTTTTCCTGCGACCTTGATAGTAATTGGGAAAAAACAAACAAATATTCATTAAGTTTATCTCATTTAAAATTCGTCTCATAGCAATTTCACGGAGGTTTTCAGAATTAAAGGGTGATGTCTGATCTCGGAAAATAAAGGACACGAAATGTGGTGGACATCAGAATTTCGTGATACCGAAGGGGAAAATGGGTGAACATTTAACCGACATGACACAGGTTGCTCAAAAAAAGCACGTGGTTGCAGTCATCACTGATTTTCATTCCCTCCAGTCTCGCATTGAATAGCATTTTCATCTCACCACGCTCCAAAGATGACGTAGGAATGATTGTGTACGGATGTATGTAATGATGACGTAGGAATGATGTGTGTAAAGGCCGCAAAATGTCCTCATAAGTCTTTATGGACAATTTCAAGAAGAAAAAGAGAGGTTAGTCGTAGACCAGACGAAGATCATCCCAATTGAGAACGACCGAGGTCGACGTAGGGAAATGGGTTGGTTGGGTTGTTTTACCTCTGAGCGGCACTTTTTTGCACACCATGGGCTAAATGGCCAGGTCACATGGACCCCGAAGGCTCAGAGAAGGTTGGGGGAGGGGACCCACTGGAACAGCTGTTGGGAGACAGATGGTAGCCTCCCGTCAAGGCCATCCAACGTGTTCTTTAACGTGCACAGGATATGGCTCTCCCGCACACGGGGCCACGGCTTAACGTCCCATCCGACGGACGGCGACCTTTTCAAGCCCATCGGTGTCCCCTACTGACCGTGGGCAGGGCGGGGAAATTTTGCGGAGATAAATCTCAACGGTGACCCAGCTGGGACTCGAACCTGGGAACTACAGATTACGAGCCTGACGCGCTACCGACTGAGCCACCCCCGCCCCCAATTATAAGGAAAATAAATTATTATTATTATACAATCCATAAAAGTTTGGTTGATCCACTGCATTATTTTTTTACATCATAAATCATACGATCGTTATCATACATCATAAAATTTCTATATATTAAAGACATTCTATATTCCATAAAAAAAAGACCTTTAGATGTTGCACAAAAAAATTTAATTTTAAATATATTTCATTATTCTCTTTCGGAGACAAAATAAAGCATTTCAGTTACTCAAAAAAAATATCCGAACACTATGGTTGATTGCAGAATTCAGAAAAAATATCTGGCAACGATTTTTTAAAGAAATTAGTGATCTGGCAACTTTCGTGTCACGTGACACGAAGGTCGCCAGATCACTAATTTCACATTCTGGGCATTCGCAGATCACTAATTTCTAAAAAAAATCGTTGCCAGATATTTTTTCTGAATTCTGTAATCAACCATGGTGTTCGGATATTTTTTTGAGCGACTGTAGGTGGTCATATTATTTTGATACTAGATCGTGTGGGCTCACTCACGGAAATATTGAGCGTGTGCAGTTACCGTTCACAGCAAACTGGAGCGTGTGCAGTTACTGCACACGCTCCAGTTTGCTGTGAACGGTAACTGGAGCGTGTACAGTTGCTGTACATGCTCCAGATATTTTTCCTGAATTCTGTAATCACGTGACACGAAGGTTGCCAGATCACTAATTTCTAAAAAAAATCGTTTCCAGATATTTTTTCTGAATTCTGTACTCAACTATGGTGTTCGGATATTTTTTTGAGCGACTGTAGGTGGTCATATTATTTTGATACTAGATCGTGTGGGCTCACTCACGGAAATATTGAGCGTGTGCAGTTACCGTTCACAGCAAACTGGAGCGTGTGTAGTAACTGCACACGCTCCAGTTTGCTGTGAACGGTAACTGGAGCGTGTACAGTTGCTGTACACGCTCCAGATATTTTTCCTGAATTCTGTAATCACGTGACACGAAGGTTGCCAGATCACTAATTTCTAAAAAAAATCGTTGCCAGATATTTTTTCTGAATTCTGTAATCAGCCATAGTGTTCGGATATTTTTTTGAGCGACTGTACCAATTAAACGGTTTCAGAATCTGATTTCCATGAGCCTAAGTAGATTCAGAGGCGAACTCTTTGTAGAAGAAATATCTGCAATCACTGATTTGTGGCCTGAGAAAAACGGAAGAACCATTTCTGGAGATGTCTGAGATTTTCTCTTATTTAATTTTATTTTTTCTGATCGTCGATAAAAGTATCGCAGACTCGAGCTTGAGGCTGCTTCCCATAATTCCTTCTTCACCTATGTTGGACGTCGCCGTCCAAATGAACGGCTGCAGTTGCCTTGGCAACGAGCGGATCGTGCTCTTCTCCATCAACAGCAGGCAAACGTCGTTTCGAAGCTGAGTCGAACGCAACAATAATAAAAAGCGAGAGGTGAAAGAACCTGTCACGTGACTTGTCCGGTGTTGCGACGATGTCGTTGAGCTGTCGCATTGTTGCCGGCGGATCGAGGAGGGAGGGGGGGACAGACGGATGTCGTAAAAGAACCGCGAAACGTAATAATATGTCGCTGTTATTTATTTTTTGTTTCAGCAGTATCTTTAGTAAGGTAAAACTGAAATCGATACACGCAGTCGATTTAACGCCGTCGCACCAATTGCCATAATTTTGTTTTTTCTTTTCTGATAAAAACGCGATCGCCAAAAGAGCGAGTCTCGCGATGCGACGTCATCGTTTATGCGAACGAGCTTTGCTCTGTTGACAACAGCAATATTCGAAACGTAAACAAAGGAATATTTTCTTTGCATCAATTGTTGCGATGAAAGCGACCAATGATGATGCAAATGGCGATTCAAATATTTGACTACAATCGAAGTGGAGAAGAAGAGGGGCTAAGACACGCATTAACAACCAAATGAATTTCTTTTCCCTTCTAGATTTTATTTCTGATGGCAACGGATCTCAGAGGCTGCATTGCGGCAGACAACGTCCGCTCTTCAATGACGCTGGTGGGGATGGGGGATGAGATGGAGGAGTCGGAAGATTTTAAAGCATAGGGTTTTTTAATTTATTTATCTCTATCAAACCGCCCAAAACGATCTTTTTCCTGAAAAAGTACGTTCGATATTACATCTAGAACGATGCACTGGGCAGACCATCGTTTTTGATCGCACCATCGTACTAGAATGTCTGGGTTCGATCCTTTGGAGTGATCTGGCATGCGCTTCTCTGCTTGTAAGGAGTAAATCTGTGTGAGAGAGGATTAGATGAGAGACACGTGTTCCCCCTTGATTCAAATGAAAGAAAGAGAAATAATTATAATAATGTATGCATAACGTGCAGGTAATCTTTTAAATAGTTTATTGATTCACATTTCCCGTATGCAGTACCGTCCTCTCTAATTATTACTTAGTTAATTCTGATAGTTTTGTGAACCCTGATTATAAACAGCAGACGATCCGGCAGCAGCTTGTTCTGCGATTGGCTTGCTACGGAGAATCGCCTGGGAGTCGATCAACGACGATGGCCACAACAATAGGTGTTTTGAGACTTAGCAAAATCTGACTGCATTTCAGAGGCCTTCGTACGAAGCCTCTGAGGAGAATACATCAAAGAGAGGACCTCTGATGGAAAGGAATTCTCAGAGAAAAGTACATGCTATAACATTCGTTGTCTTAACTTTTAAAATCCCACTTTAAGATATTTACGATCATAATTCCCGCGTTTTCCAACAACGTGCCTGCATTTTTGGAAGCAACAGATTGTAAAAAAAAATTAATTTTTTTTTCAAATATTAAATTGCTTTTTCTAATATTTTTTTCTTTTTAATAGTGTAAGACAATATATTTTAACATTCTTAATATTCGTAACAGCCTCTTTATTTGATTGAATAATAAGATGTATAATTTCTAAAATACTGACAGGTAAAGTTCAATATTTCATGTCTGGTATTTAGAAGATTAATCTTGGATTCGAACCAGGATCGCATTGCTCCAGATCGAAACACATCACTGGACTGATTGAAGAGCTCCACCAGAATTAGATCATCGCAGGCACTTTCCATCGTTAAAACATGTTCTTGCATGTTTGTATTCTCTTTAATGCTTTTAGCTTTCCTTATTTTCAAATTGAAATTGTTACATTTCGGTCGAAAGAACCGAAATTAGAGAAATGTCTAAAAATGTATTCTTTTCTTTACAGCTCTTAACAGGAATTTGTGAAATACTCAGTTAAAGATAGATTTTACTTTTTTTTTCTGTAAAGTTAATATTCGTGTGAGATTTCATTCTCTCGAGTGATTAAAACTGCAGCGAAATATGCACATACAACAATGGTAACGTGACTGTATTATTACGAGATACGTGAGATACGCACGTTGTGTAAAAATATATGTCATTTATTGTGAATGGAACAAAGTTAAGTTTTAAAAAAATAGGAGACAGTCATTAGTGGATTGTTGGCAGAGATTATATTTTATTAGAGTTTTTAGTTGTGGAGAATTAAAATGACTTCGGTCGTTTCTTAGAGATGTCTCTCTCAGTGGTTTTCATCTTGTATTGAAACGTAAGCATCATTGGTAATGGGATCAGTGTTGTGATTTGTAAGCAGCCAACTCCTGTGGTTCAGTCTCTCAAGTGTTATATTCTTTTATTGTTTTATATTGACAAAGGTAATGAGCTATTGATTTAGATAATTCATTTATATTTGCTAAATTCTTATAAATTGGTTCTTTTATTTAAGTAACAAATTCATTTCTATCTTTTTGGTTATTTCGAATGCACGCACGGTGTGGTGAATAAAAATATTGCAAAAAAATCCGCAACAATATATTATATCTGAATTATTAGTTAGCCGTCCCGTGGCCGAGTGGTTAGCGCGCTTGGCTACTGACCTTGGCTCGAGCCCGGGTAAAGCAGGGAGGCTCGTGTTGTTTTTCTGCTGGGGTCCCGCCATTCTCACAGACCTTCTACCATGGCATATAAACTGACAGGCTCCTGTCAGACCTCTGTGGCAAGCAGCTGCTTGAGAGGGGGATTTATTTATTAATTAGTCAGATCATTTTTTTACAATTTCGATGGTCAGCCGAGTCAGTTTTGTTCTTCTTCATCTGTTGCCAGGCGAATGCCACTGTTACGCTTTTTCGTCTGCTTCATTGTCCCCCCCCCCCATTGCCATTTCTCTGCCAATGAATTCTTTCTTTCCTAACCCTACATTCCCGTCATCCTTTGCACTGGATCAATGTTCAGCACGTTTCGATGACGAAAGAACTGAAAACGATTCGAGGCCCGCTCCAGTCAAAGTAGCCAATCAGAGCACGTGCCTTGCCCTGAAGCAGAGAGACCCGGATTCAAATCCCACTGTTAATGCATGGGTTTCACATTAACGATGAAAAGAAAGTGCAACAATGACCTTTGAGTAGGATAAGATAACGCAACAGTGCTTGATTCTGAATAACAGTGAAGAGTAAGAATAGCTCACCTTGGCAACGACGAGAGTCGGTAAACAATCGTTGACGCAATTCGAATCTTTTTCTAATTCAACGGACATAATCAACTGACTATCTTTCTTTAACCTTCGCATTATTAATTAGCCCATTCAACAAAATAAATTAAATAACTAAATAGGTGAGTTGCGTGCCAATAAAACAACACAATCACTTGGATTTTAAAAATTGTCAGTTAATGTTTTCCCCTCTCTTTTAGCTCCAAATCAGTTTATCGAAAATATCTTTATCTTTTGTTCGATTTCTTCGTTTTGAACATTAGAAAAACACGAAATGAGAAATCGATTTATTTCAGAATCGCAAACTGAATTTTACTTTAAAATGCCGCCATCTTCGTCTTCGACCTCCTCCGTTTTCAAGACAACTCCCCCCTCCCCTCTCATTCTTCCGTCCCAGATTGCATCGGCTCCGTGTTCTGCTGCCAGACGACCATTTCGATTTCACGGAAGGCTCCGTCTGCAGGACGGTTCCCGCCCTCCCTCGCAACACCTACACCGTCATACGATTTTCTCTCCCGACGCCTCCGCCACGTACGTACGTTAAGGCAGCGTGTACACGTGGTTTGCGTGAGGAAGTTTCTTTCCCCAGTGATCGACGTCACGAGATCGGCCACCTCCCACGCAGCTCGTTCTCCTCCTCCTCTCATTGATGCATGCGGCGGCACGGCACGAGAGCTACAAAATCCCATTCCCCCTCCTTAACAAAGAAAAATCGAGGTGATCGATCCGATGCAGTCAACGGCGCTGGCGGCTCTTGCAGGAAGACACGAGCACCGCTCGAGGTTCTGCTCAGTTGCGAACGGTGACAGTTTCATGAGCGCCGAAAACATCCCGATTGGCGACACAGCTAAACATCATTCAGTCATTCAACTCCCACCCGAAACCTTTTCCCTTCCCACTCCACTCCTACGCTTTCTTTTATCTCTTATGAATCTTTTTCCTTCTTTTATGTTCTCCTTCCTACACTTTTTTTTCTTTTCCTTTCATTTCCCTTTTGCTATTTCTTTCATCTTCCTCCACCTCACCCCCACTTTTCCTTTCTCATGGTTCCTTCCCACTCCATTCCTTCACCTACCCTTTCCTAATCTCCTTTTAATCTCTTCCTCCTCATGTTTTCCTTTCTATCTTTCTCTCTTTCATTTTAGTGTTTTTTTTTTTGTCTTTCTCTTTATATGTTGAGTTGCAGAGTTTATGACTCAATTGTTGAATGCTAAAAGTGTTAACCAAAGGGAAGTTAAACATTTTAAAATTACGAAAACATCGATGAAGGTTGAACTACTTAGATTAACTAATGCAAAACAAAAACTTTAGAAAACATTTCGAAAAAAAATTAATGTTCCCTTCATGTTTCTTCCTTCCTATGACCTCTTTTACTCCTCTCCATGTTTCCCTCTTCCCTCTAACCTCTTTCACTTCTCTTCATGTTTCCTTCCTCCCTATGACCTCTTTCACTTCTCTTCATGTTTCCTTCCTCCCTATGACCTCTTTCACTTCTCTTCATGTTTCCTTCCTCCCTATGACCTCTTTAACTCCCCTCCATGTTTCCTTCTTTCCTCTAACCTCTTTCACTTCCTTTTCATGTTTCCACCCTCCCTCTGACCTCTTTCACTTCCTTTCATGTTTCCTCCCTCCCTCTGACCTCTTTCATTTCCCTTCATGTTTCCTCCCTCCCTCTTACCTCTTTCACTATCTTTCATGTTTCCTCCCTCCCTCTTACCTCTTTCACTATCTTTCATGTTTCCTCCCTCCCTCTGACAATTTCACATCCCTTCATGTTTTCTTCCTCCCTTTAAACCTCTTTCACTTCCTTCCATGTTTCCTCCCTCCATCTGACCTCTTTCACTTCCCTTCATGTTTCCTCCCTCTCTCTAACCTCTTTCCCTTCCTTTCATGTTTCCACCCTCCCTCTGACCTCTTTCACTTCCTTTCATGTTTCCTCCCTCCCTCTGACCTCTTTCACTTCCTTTCATGTTTCCTCCCTCTCTCTAACCTCTTTCACTTCCCTTCATGTTTCCTCAGTCCCTCTGACAATTTCACTTCCCTTTATGTTTCCTCCCTTCCTCTAACCTCTTTCACTCTCCTCCATGTTTCCTCTCTCCCTCTAACCTCTTTCACTTCCCTTCACGTTTCCTTCTTCCCTCTGACAATTTCACTTCCCTTCATGTTTCCTTCCTCCCTCTGACTTCTTTCACTTCCCTTCATGTTTCCTTCCTCCCTCTGACCTCTTTCACTCCCTTTCACGTTTCCTCCCTACCTCTAAACTCTTTCACTTCCCTATATGTTTCCTCCCTTCCTCTAACCTCTTTCACTCTCCTCCATGTTTCCTCCCTCCCTCTAACCTCTTTCACTCTCCTCCATGTTTCCTCCCTTCCTCTAACCTCTTTCACTCTCCTCCATGTTTCCCCTCTCCCTCTAACCTCTTTCACTTCCCTTCATGTTTCCTTCTTCCCTCTGACAATTTCACTTCCCTTCATGTTTCCTTCCTCCCTCTGACTTCTTTCACTTCCCTTCATGTTTCCTTCCTCCCTCTGACCTCTTTCACTCCCTTTCACGTTTCCTCCCTCCCTCTAACCTCTTTCACTTCCCTTTATGTTTCCTCCCTTCCTCTAACCTCTTTCACTCCCTTTCACGTTTCCTCCCTCCCTCTAACCTCTTTCACTTCCCTTTATGTTTCCTCCCTTCCTCTAACCTCTTTCACTCTCCTCAATGTTTCCTCTCTCCCTCTAACCTCTTTCACTTCCCTTCATGTTTCCTTCCTCCCTCTGACTTCTTTCACTTCCCTTCATGTTTCCTTCCTCCCTCTGACCTCTTTCACTCCCTTTCACGTTTCCTCCCTACCTCTAAACTCTTTCACTTCCCTATATGTTTCCTCCCTTCCTCTAACCTCTTTCACTCTCCTCCATGTTTCCTCCCTCCCTCTAACCTCTTTCACTCTCCTCCATGTTTCCTCCCTTCCTCTAACCTCTTTCACTCTCCTCCATGTTTCCCCTCTCCCTCTAACCTCTTTCACTTCCCTTCATGTTTCCTTCTTCCCTCTGACAATTTCACTTCCCTTCATGTTTCCTTCCTCCCTCTGACTTCTTTCACTTCCCTTCATGTTTCCTTCCTCCCTCTGACCTCTTTCACTTCCTTTCATGTTTCCTCCCTCCCTCTAACCTCTTTCACTTCCCTTTATGTTTCCTCCCTTCCTCTAACCTCTTTCATTCTCCTCAATGTTTCCTCTCTCCCTCTAACCTCTTTCACTTCCCTTCATGTTTCCTTCTTCCCTCTGACAATTTCACTTCCCTTCATGTTTCCTTCCTCCCTCTGGCTTCTTTCACTTCCCTTCATGTTTCCTTCCTCCCTCTGACTTCTTTCACTTCCCTTCATGTTTCCTTCCTCCCTCTGACCTCTTTCACTCCCTTTCACGTTTCCTCCCTACCTCTAAACTCTTTCACTTCCCTATATGTTTCCTCCCTTCCTCTAACCTCTTTCACTCTCCTCCATGTTTCCTCCCTCCCTCTAACCTCTTTCACTCTCCTCCATGTTTCCTCCCTTCCTCTAACCTCTTTCACTCTCCTCCATGTTTCCCCTCTCCCTCTAACCTCTTTCACTTCCCTTCATGTTTCCTTCTTCCCTCTGACAATTTCACTTCCCTTCATGTTTCCTTCCTCCCTCTGACCTCTTTCACTCCCTTTCACGTTTCCTCTCTCCCTCTAACCTCTTTCACTTCCCTTTATGGTTCCTGCCTTCCTCTAACCTCTTTCACTCTCCTCCATGTTTCCTCCCTCCCTCTAACCTCTTTCACTTCCCTTTATGTTTCCTCCCTTCCTCTAACCTCTTTCACTTCCCTTTATGTTTCCTCCCTTCCTCTAACCTCTTTCACTTCCCTTTATGTTTCCTCCCTTCCTCTAACCTCTTTCACTCTCCTCCATGTTTCCTCCCTCCCTCTAACCTCTTTCACTTCCCTTTATGTTTCCTTTCTTCCTCTAACCTCTTTCACTCCCTTTCACGTTTCCTCCCTCCCTCTAACCTCTTTCACTTCCCTTTATGTTTCCTCCCTTCCTCTAACCTCTTTCACTCTCCTCAATGTTTCCTCTCTCCCTCTAACATCTTTCACTTCCCTTCATGTTTCCTTCCTCCCTCTGACTTCTTTCACTTCCCTTCATGTTCCCTTCCTCCCTCTGACCTCTTTCACTTTCTTTCACGTTTCCTCCCTCCCTCTAACCTCTTTCACTTCCCTTTATGTTTCCTCCCTTCCTCTAACCTCTTTCACTCTCCTCCATGTTTCCTCCCTCTCTCTTACCTCTTTCACTTTTCTTCATGTTTCCTCTCTCCCTCTGACAATTTCACCTCCCTTCATATTTTCTTTCTCCCTCTAACCTCTTTCACTTCCCTTGATGTTTCCTTCCCCCCTCTAACCTCTTTCACTCGCTTTCATATTTCCTTCTTCCCTCTGACAATTTCACCTCCTTTCATGTTTTCTTCCTTCCTCTAACCTCTTTCACTTCCCTTAATGTTTCCTTCCTCCCTCTGACAATTTGACTTTCCTTCATGTTTTCTTCCTCCCTCTGACCTCTTTCATTTCCTTTCATGTTTTCTTCCTCCTCCGTATTGTTATATTCTAACTTTTTCTCTTCCCTTTTGTTCATATTTTGACTATTTCCTTTACATTTTTCTCCTCTTTTTTCACCAATTTTCGTTTTTAATTTTTAATTTCATCATCATTTGCCTTTTTCTTCTGAATTTTCGTTTCCTACCCTTTTAGTACTCTCTTTTATTTAAAAATTTCCTCCATTCCCTTTTCCGTTTCCCTTCCAGTTTTTTCATATTGCTATTTTCTGTTCTTCTACTACATCCTGCTCTTCGTCTTCTTTTCATCCTTAATGTTCTCTACGTTTTGTTTTCCTTTATCAAGTATTACTTTTTCCTTTATGAAAGAAGTGGAAAGAACTATACACCCCTCGAGAAATCCTCTGCTCCTTCCTATGAATTTATTTTCTCTTTCCAACTGCTTCTCCCTTTTAAAATTCCCTTTACTCTATATTTTTCCTTCTTTTTTTTCAATTATTCTCTTCTTCCTCCACCTCCATTCCTTCTCCTTCCTCGCCTGCCTCTATCATCAACCGAGTTCATCCGCCGGAAGTAACGCGATCCATCCATGCGGTCTCTTTTACACTTCCCGCATCAATTAGAGACTGTAACACCTAATGAGCGATGGAGAGAGATTTATGCACGAGGGAATGGAAGGAGTTTGATGAGCATCGATTCGTGGGATGATGATGCTTTCACAGCATTAAATAAATGACATGCACCAACCGTGGGGGGGGGGGAGAATGAAAAGAAGAAAAGAGAAAGAGAAAAAATTATCGTGTCGCAAACTGCGACGGTAAGTGAGCGATATGCAGCTAGGGGGCGTTTAACAAGGAGCCGATGTAATAGATAGCGAGACTCTCCATTCCATACTTCAAATGGTGGCAGGTAAATGCAAAAAAAAGTATGCTCGCCAGAAAAGGGGGAAATGCAAACATATACTATATGGAAAGAAAAAGATAAATATCTTTTTTAATATTTGTAAATGTAATGCGAGACGAACGAATTAAATTTCTTTTGGCATTTTATTTAATATTGGTCAAAGAAAGAAATATAAACCAAAGAAGCTGAAAGTTTATTCTCCTGATCATTAACCCTATTTATCGGATAAAATAACAAGTACGAAAAAAGAAGGCTTTGAATCCCTTCTGTGGCAACAGAAAGTGAAAAAGAATTCAAAGACATCTTCTTCTAAGTGAATCAGCAGAAGAGCTTCAAGATTCTGTTATCTGTTGTGCTCGTTCCTTGAGCGAGTTGCTTTATTGCGCGACTGTGTGTTCCCTAACAAGAATCGCAAATAACAGAACACTTGGAACTCTTTCAACAATACTGACGAATGTGTTTAGAGGGACGATAAATTGTTGTTCTAAGAACAATACAATTACGATCGAAAGCGAAAGTTCCTCTAAAGAGTTCGTTTCCTACTTCCTGTTTACCGAAACGAATTTGTTTACTTTGCGAGCCCGTCTGCCTTTTCGTGTTTCACTTCCGGCTGCATCTTTTTCCGAAACAATGGTTCCTGTCTTTCTGTTCCTCGAAGGTTTCGATTACGTAACAGTTAATCCGGTTGCTCAACAAAGATGAGAAAGGTCCGCGCTCTTCTTATTCTGTCTCTGTTTGGAATCTAGAATTGCATCACATTGCATAACTGTGATTGAGAGCGCACACTTTGATATTTCGAGCTTTCATTACGTAACTGCCAAACAAAAACAGTTCGGGTAACAATTCCCATTAAAAAAAATATTGCGTAATAATTGTCCCTACTGTTCGATGCTGGTAAATAATGAACAATTCGCGTGATTGTGCTGCAATTTGTTGAGAGCAATAGAAGATGATTTCTTTTGCTGCGGCTTTGTTGCTCTTTTAGAATATTAAGCGCGTAACCGAATGAATTCTTTTCGAACTAGGCTTACTTAATTCTCAGGTTGAATTAAGAGAGAGCCGTTATTTGATTGGCTGTTAATGGCACCCCCCAACCCTTTTTAAATTTCTGTCTGGTGTCATGAGTTGATGAATTTTAATTAGAAATTTGTTTTAAAGTTAGACAATAGAGTTTATATACAGTCTTATAAATACCCGAACTGCTCCGAAATTGATTAGTTGATGTGAATGGAAATAGAACGCATCACAGCACGTGCCTAGTGGAATTAGCATGGCACGCAATGTGGAGAACGAGGAATCTGGATTTATATTTCTCAAACGCTAAAATTCTTTTATAGTAGATTTATAGTTGATTGATCATAAAGATGATTGTTGTGTTGTAAAAGGGTGATTTTGTGGGCGTCCTCATGCTTAGTGTGTTCGGTTGGGTTGTTTGACCTCTGAGCGGCACTTTTTTGCACACCATGGGCTAAATGGCCAGGTCACATGGACCCCGAAGGCTCAGAGAAGGTTGGGGGAGGGGACCCACTGGAACAGCTGTTGGGAGACAGATGGTAGCCTCCCGTCAAGGCCATCCAGCGTGGGATTTAACGTGCACCGGGTATGTCTCTCCCGCACACGGGGCCACGGCTTAACGTCCCATCCGACGGACGGCGGTCTTTCCAAGCCCATCGGTGTTCCCTACTGACCGTGGGCAGGGAGTTTTGCGGAGAAAAATCTAAACAACTGACCCAGTTGGGACTCGAACCTGGGAACTACAGATTACGAGCCTGGCGCGCTACCGACTGAGCCACCCCGGCCCCAATATGGAAGGGAGTTTCGATTGTGGGTGGGGCGAAGTTAACAGCGTTCATATCTTCAATACGTTAATATGATTCATGTTGCAATGGATTCGAAATTAAATTTCGAAATGAGTGATTTTTAAATGCCTACTGAATATTACAAGTTATATGCTTTGTATAATATTCATTTCTTACATTAATATTCATTAACAAAATTGTGCTACTACATTGTTTCCTTTCTTCATGATTGTGACGTCAGAAATATTAATATTTGCGTGCATTGCATCATCTTCCTACGCAGATTAATAAAACCAAGCGATGCCAATTGACACGTGACAATATGTCGATAATTGTTGTTAACCGAAAGGTCTTAGAATTGGCGATCGCTGCAAATTGCAACGGATTCGAAGCAGACGGAAATTTTCTTCTTGCTCCACAATCCAAGCGATTCTGCCGCCTCATGATGAGTCGTTAATATGTGAAACTGTTTCCCGCCAGAATTGCATTTCCACAACTTTTCCGTTTCCTTCTGATGCTCCCCAGCGAAGAGTAGACTCGGAGTGAAGTTTTGCGTCTCTGTTAGCAAGCGCCACGGAAAGGAACAAGCTCCCCTAGTCCCCCCCCCCCCCCACGTACATCTGTTGATAAATCAATACCAGCGTTTGGTTGCTGTGGCAACACGCGCTACCATCGAGCGAGAGAATGTCGCACTGTATTGAACATTCTCCCTTTCCATATCTCCTCATGGCAATGGCAAAAAGGCAAACCCTTCACATCCTTCTTTTCGATTACTCATCCACCAGGCCCCTGCATTATGGCTTTGCCTACAATAGCCTGACAATGCGGCGAAGACATACGCGCAGGGGCAGATGTGTTTTTCAATGACATAGAGTATGTACGAGTAGAAATCATGGAATTGCTGCTGCTGATGAACTACACGCCACAGTTTTAAATGCCAATGGAGGATTTAATATCCGTAATATGAATTTAGAGTTAAAATTATCTGTTTATCAATAAAAGATGATCAATCGATTCAATTCCAATCTTTTCTCTGTCTGCTGTTGCAAGTTTAAGATGTCATTAGCACACGTAATAACTTCTCGAATTAAATTCGTTTCTGGGTTAGTTATTAGGTAAAAATTAGAAGAAAAATATATCATTCCCTAATAAATATGGGATGTTCACTTTCAAAGGGAGGGGAGGTTTTTTTTATTAGTGCCTATAGAGCAAAATATTTTTTTCATTTATCTTTCGAAACAAAAGAATATTGTCAATCGTATTTTACCACAAGAATTGAAAATTACCAAAGGAAACAGATAATTTGTAATATTCGTTTCAACTTTTGTCATTTCGAAATGTTTCCACCGTTTAGAGGGCGTTATTTAAGTTTTTTATTTTCCGCCTTAAGCACCACCTAACTCTGGAAATTCTAACTGAGAAATAATTGGGAAAATGAAGTGGTCATATTTTATTAGTAATCATAATAGAAAAAGAATTTTTTTTATCTCTTAAATCAAAATTTTTATCTCTTAATTTATGCCTTAACTGGCATAGTGGTTAGGCAGCTAGCGACTGTTCCAGCAAGGCAAACTTTGTGTGTTGTGTTAGCTCTAACTAAGGCAGTGGTCAGCAGTGACTTCGGTCTTAGTAGGACATGTCCTTGTATGAGAAGGCCTGTATTAAGCTAGGAGTAGCTTCTAGGATTCTTCTCTGTCCTATATGTTGCAAATAATAAAAAAAAATGCTGCATTCTTCCAACCTCCTGAGGGTCTTAGAGAAAATCATTACTGCCAATGTAAAGATTTTCGCCATCACACTATACAATCAAAATTTCAAAATTTTCAAAGTAAATAGATCGTTTGAAATTTTTATTAATTTTTTTATCCTTTTCGAAAAATTTCCACCTTCAAAGAGCGCTATTAAAGTTAGTGAGAGTTTGGAAAATGTGATTCGCAATAATTCGTTAATGTCTTATCGAATTCGAAAAGAATGCGCAATTTATCTGTATGAGCAAGAAAGTTGAATGCCTCGACAGATAGACGACAAAATTTAAATATTATAAAAAAAATAAAAATAAATACTCCCTTAAGCAACTGCTTGCCACAGAGGTCTGACAGGAGCCTGTCAGTTTATATGCCACAGTAGAAGATCTGAGAGGATGGCAGGACCTCAGCAGAAAAACGACACATACATCCATGCCTTACCCGGGGATCGAACCCAGGTCCCTTAGATCAGTAGCCAAGCGCGCTAACCACTCGGCCATATTAACAGTTTTTTTTAAAGGAGCAGAAAACGACTCTTTCCATTGGATGTCTGCTGAAAACAATCCACTGCAGATGAACAACGAAAAAAATGAATTCATTAACAATGAGCCACAACGATGAGAGGAAAAAAGGAGAAAGTGAATTGTTGCAGATTCCGTCTGTGATCACCTAAATTTCGCTTGATATTTGAATATGAATGGCAGTCTCTACTCCACTTAACGAAATTGATTTTTAACCATCGTTAAACATATTTGGCTAACTTATTCAGTAATCGAAATGCATCAGTATGCATCAACTGTTTAACATAAATATGACTCTTAATATGTACGTAGAAGCATATGTTTGTTAATGTTATATACGAGCGCTGTCCAACTAGCGGCCCGAAAACAAAACCAAGTTTTTACTTGAAATTTTAAATAAATATCTATAATCCACCTTATAATTTTTTGTCAACTTATTTTACTTTACTTGATATGCAGTCTTCAACTTTCTCATTCTATTTGCAATTATTATTGCATTATTTCAACTTACTCATTTTATTCCTATTGCCCAACAACTATGGCTACAATGCTCTCATTAAATTTATTAAATATTTGATAAGGTTTAGAAAATTTATATTGGTTTATTATTACTTATTATTTTTCGTATAAATAAAATAATTGTTTGAGGTGACATGAACTGACTTTTCAAATACCAATCCTGTCCTATTCTTTTTTTTTTGGCCAGCGAAATATTGGCGAAAGGAAAAAAAATGACCCGCGAAATATTGGTGAAAGAAAAAAATGGCCCGCGAAATATTGGCGAAAGGAAAAAAAAAGACCCGCGAAATATTGGTGAAAAAAATGGCCCGCGAAATATTGGCGAAAGGAAAAAAATGACCAGCGGAATATTGGTGAAAGAAAAAAATGGCCCGCGAAATTTGGCGAAACGAAAAAAAAAACGACCCGCGAAATATTGGTGAAAAAAAAAGGCCCGCGAAATATTGGTGAAGAAAAAAAGGCCCGCGAAATATTGGCGAAAGAAAAAAAAGGCACGCAAATATTGGCGAAAGAAAAAAAAGGCACGCGAAATATTGGTGAAAGAAAAAAATGGCCCGCGAAATATTGGCAAAAGAAAAAAATGACCGCGAAATATTGGCGAAAGGAAAAATGGCCCACGGTCTTAGAGAAGTTGGACAGCACTGTTATATACAAAAATTGTGCTGCTCAGATTAATTAGCATTTGTCGTAAAGCACTGGAAGCTCCTTGAAATTCCCGCCTTTCCCAAGGTCTTTTATTTAATCTGCTTTTGAAAACATGAAATGGCATTTTTGGAAATTTTTAAATCTAATTCTTCGCATTCTCTCCCAATTAATGTTATTTTTCTTATTTATAGCCATTCACTTCCTATTTAAGTTTTAAAAAAGAATAGAATTTAAAATTCATTAATCCAAAAATGGGACACCGAAGACTGACGAAGCAGGAGGTTATTTCCCCGAAAGTGAAAGAAGAGTCTGTCACGTGACCCTCCTTCTGTTCGGAGGCTGTCGTTCATCGGCCACTCATTTGGCGTCTGCTCTGCGAGGTAAAGAAACAACCGCGAGGTGTTGCCATTGTTGGCGCTCAGTTGCTCGGAATTCCGATTACGCTTCACAACAATGAGGCGGAAAGGCCAACAAAGAAGAGAAAATTGCTCGGTTGACTCTTCAATTGTTCCTTTTTTTTCTGTTGGGAGAAATCTCGTGATTCAGCATTAAGCGAATTGTAGACCACCAACAAAGTAATTGGAAAATGATCCAAAACTTTCGATTTCTTCCCCTCTGCTCAATCAGTTTCAAGTGCAAAAAACAAACAAACAAATATTTGTGTGTGAGTTGCTATTGTTGACTCAACTGATTATTTTATATTAATATTTTTGCTTTCTGATTTCATTTAAATATTTCGATTACTACTTGCACCATTTTATTAGGGTTTAAATATAGGCGAACTTTTATTTTCATATTCAATGGTTTTATGGCTTAAAATATGTTACTCAAATTTTGTAACCTCTTTACAACATGTTTTCCTATTTATATCTCAATGAAAAAATGCTAACTGAAGACACCACTTTTTTGTTTTAAACAAAAATCGTTTGGTGTTCATTTAATTAATAAAACAGTGAAGCAAAAACAAAAATGAGTTTTCGAATTCAAGCACAATTCAGGGAGTTTATTTTCTGTCGGGTGAGTGCTTCGCAGAAAAGGTCAAAGGTGAGATCTTGTAACGCCGATATCAATAATGATGCCACTAACTTTCCTAATACCTGAGAACGTGCAGAAGCGTAAGAAAATGCATTCCGATTTGAAACTAATTTTCACCATTTCTGCACAATCGTCTAAATGTTCAAGGTCGCGAGGGGCTGGTAATCTGTAGTTCCCAGGTTCGAGTCCCAGCTGGTGAGCGTTGAGATTTATCTCTGCAAAATTCCCCGCCCTGCCGACGGTCAGTAGGGGACAGCGATGGTCTTGGAAAGGCCGCCGTCCGCCGGATGGGACGTTAAGCCCTGGCCCCGTGTGCGGGAGAGCCATACCCGGTGCACGTTAAAGAACATGCTGGATGGCCTTGACGGGAGGCTACCATCTGTCTCCCAACAGCTGTTGCAGTGGGTCGCCTCCCCCAACCTTCTCTGAGCCTTCGGGGTCCATGTGACCTGGCCATTTAGCCCATGGTGTGCAAAAAAGTGCCACTCAGAGGTAAAACAACCCAACTCAAGGTCGCGAGGACACCAAGGCTCAAAAGATGATAGAGGAAGTGAACTCATAGACAGCTGTTGAGGACAGACGAGAACCCCCCCCCCACCACCACCACCACCAAAGACATCCAGCCTGTTTCTCTTGACGTTCAGGGGTGCTTTTGAATGTCCTTCTTAATACGAGGCGAGGTCTTAACATCCCATTTAAAGGAATTTCGTATTTTTATCTGTGAGTCGTCGAAGTGGACAAAATGTGAACACTTTTAAAGTTAAAAAAAATACGAAAAGTAATCACGTGCGATGAAATATTTCCAATGCTTCAAATGACGATCTTTATCTTTCTGGGGTCAAAGGTTATCCAGCCGTAGACACGCATCGTAACAAACAGAAAGACTAATAAAAATGGAATCACCATCCCATCAGAGAGAGATTTTTGCGGTTAGTAAATATCACTTGAGCTTCGTTCTTCACTGAAGAGAACGTCTGCCTGCATTTGCAACTGATGATATTTTTTTCATCCTTCGTCTGCTTTTCTCGAAACCATTCGCTCTCGTGCTCGTTGTTTGCATCACGCTCAGTCCCAATTAAGAAACATCGTCGAGGAAATGGGCGCCTTAATATATTCCAAAAATCAATTAGATAAATCTTTTGGGACAAAAATTGGCAAAATAATCAGTCAGACAAAAACAATCAGTCAGAGATACAAACGGGGCGGGGGTGGCTCAGTCGGTAGCGCGCCAGGCTCGTAATCTGTAGTTCCCAGGTTTGAGTCACAGCTGGGTCAGCGTTGAGATTTATCTCCGCAAAATTCCCCACCCTGCCCACGGTCAGCAGGGGACACCGATGGGCTTGGAAAGTCCGCCGTCCGTCGGATGGGACGTTAACCCGTGGCCCCGTGTGCGGGGGAGACATACCCTGTGCACGTTAAAGAACACGCTGGATGGCCTTGACGGGAGGCTACCATCTGTCTCCCAACAGCTGTTCCAGTGGGTCCCCTCCCCCAACCTTCTCTGAGCCTTCGGGGTCCATGTGACCTGGCCATTTAGCCCATATGTGTGCAAAAAAGTGCCGCTCAGAGGTAAAACAACCCAACGTTAAAGAACACGCTGGATGGCCTTGACGGGAGGCTACCATCTGTCTCCCAACAGCTGTTCCAGTGGGTCCCCTCCCCCAACCTTCTCTGAGCCTTCGGGGTCCATGTGACCTGGCCATTTAGCCCATATGTGTGCAAAAAAGTGCCGCTCAGAGGTAAAACAACCCAACGTTAAAGAACACGCTGGATGGCCTTGACGGGAGGCTACCATCTGTCTCCCAACAGCTGTTCCAGTGGGTCCCCTCCCCCAACCTTCTCTGAGCCTTCGGGGTCCATGTCACCTGGCCATTTAGCCCATGGTATGCAAGAAAGTGCCGCTCAGAGGTAAAACAACCCAACGTTAAAGAACACGCTGGATGGCCTTGACGGGAGGCTACCATCTGTCTCCCAACAGCTGTTCCAGTGGGTCCCCTCCCCCAACCTTCTCTGAGCCTTCGGGGTCCATGTGACCTGGCCATTTAGCCCATATGTGTGCAAAAAAGTGCCGCTCAGAGGTAAAACAACCCAACGTTAAAGAACACGCTGGATGGCCTTGACGGGAGGCTACCATCTGTCTCCCAACAGCTGTTCCAGTGGGTCCCCTCCCCCAACCTTCTCTGAGCCTTCGGGGTCCATGTGACCTGGCCATTTAGCCCATATGTGTGCAAAAAAGTGCCGCTCAGAGGTAAAACAACCCAACGTTAAAGAACACGCTGGATGGCCTTGACGGGAGGCTACCATCTGTCTCCCAACAGCTGTTCCAGTGGGTCCCCTCCCCCAACCTTCTCTGAGCCTTCGGGGTCCATGTGACCTGGCCATTTAGCCCATACATGTGCAAAAAAGTGCCGCTCAGAGGTAAAACAATCCAACCCAATCCAGAGATACAAAACCAGCAGATGATCATTAGTAAACAGAATTCATTAAACAATCGCCCCGGTGATGAAAAGTTGAAGGCCTGAATAACGTTTTAACGAATTAAAATAATTAAACTGAATTTTCGTCATGTGGGGAGCAAGAGAAGTTCTGTCTGTCGTCATCAGTTGTCGAAACATGCTCAGGCGGAACACGTGGGGATCTGTGACTGAGATCAAGTGATGGCAATCTTCGTTCGAATCCCTAGACAAACTTTCGGGGCTAAGATTTTCAATTTTGTTCACAATGTCTGCAGTAAATGCTTCTTTGCCTTGTCACTTATTAGTGACAAGGCAAAGAAGCATTTACTAGTGACACTTATTAGTGACACTTATTAGTGACAAGGCAAAGAATTATTTACGGCAGACATTGTGTTGTTATTATTGTCGTCTGCCCGAGCTTGCTTAGCAGACGATCCGAGTTCTAGATTTCCAAACGGAACTCATCATGCATTTCTTTTCAAATTATCGCATTTAAGGCTGCACTGTAATACTGCATTTTGCCTTCAAAATTATCGCATTTAAGGCTGCACTGTAATACTGCATTTTGCCTTCAAAATTATCGCATTTAAGGATGCATTGTAATACTGCATTTTGCTTTCAAAATTATCGCATTTAAGGCTGCATTGTAATACTGCATTTCGCCTTCAAAATTATCGCATATAAGGCTGCATTGTAATACTGCATTTTGCTTTCAAAATTATCGCATTTAAGGCTGCATTGTAATACTGCATTTTGCCTTCAAAATTATCGCATTTAAGGCTGCATTGTAATACTACATTTTGCTTTCAAAATTATCGCATTTAAGGCTGCATTGTAATACTGCATTTTGCCTTCAAAAATATCGCATTTAAGGCTGCATTGTAATACTGCATTTTGCCTTCAAAATTATCGCATTTAAGGCTGATTGTAATACTGCATTTTGCCTTCAAAATTATCGCATTTAAGGCTGCATTGTAATACTGCATTTCGCCTTCAAAATTATCTCATTTAAGTCTGCATTGTAATACTGCATTTCGCCTTCAAAATTATCGCATTTAAGGCTGCATTGTAATACTGCATTTCACCTTCAAAATTATCGCATTTAAGGCTGCATTGTAATACTGCATTTCACCTTCAAAATTATCGCATTTAAGGCTGCATTATAATACTGCATTTTGCCTTCAAAATTATCGCATTTAAGGCTGCATTGTAATACTGTATTTTGCCTTCAAAATTATCGCATTTAAGGCTGCATTGTAATACTGCATTTTGTTTCAAAATTATCGCATATAAGGCTGCATTGTAATACTGCATTTTGCTTTCAAAATTATCGCATTTAAGGCTGCATTGTAATACTGCATTTTGTTTCAAAATTATCGCATATAAGGCTGCATTGTAATACTACATTTTGCCTTCAAAATTATTACATTTAAGGCTGCATTGTAATACTTCATTTTGCCTCCAAAATTATCGCATTTAAGGCTGCATTATAATACTGCATTTCGCCTTCAAAATTATCGCATTTAAGGCTGCATTGTAATACTGCATTTCACCTTCAAAATTATCGCATTTAAGGCTGCATTGTAATACTGCATTTCGCCTTCAAAATTATCGCATTTAAGGCTGCATTGTAATACTGCATTTCGCCTTCAAAATTATCGCATTTAAGGCTGCATTGTAATACTGCATTTTGCCTTCAAAATTATCGCATTTAAGGCTGCATTGTAATACTGCATTTCGCCTTCAAAATTATCGCATTTAAGGCTGCATTGTAATACTGCATTTCGCCTTCAAAATTATCGCATTTAAGGCTGCATTGTAATACTGCATTTCGCCTTCAAAATTATCGCATTTAAGGCTGCATTGTAATACTACATTTCGCCTTCAAAATTATCGCATTTAAGGCTGCATTGTAATACTGCATTTTGCCTTCAAAATTATCGCATTTAAGGCTGCATTGCAATACTGCATTTTGCCTCCAAAATTATCGCATTTAAGGCTGCATTGCAATGCTGCATTTTGCCTTCAAAATTATCGCATTTAAGGCTGCATTGTAATACTGCATTTTGCCTTCAAAATTATCGCATATAAGGCTGCATTGTAATACTGCATTTTGCCTTCAAAATTATCGCATTTAAGGCTGCATTGTAATACTGCATTTCGCCTTCAAAATTATCGCATTTAAGGCTGCATTGTAATACTGCATTTCGCCTTCAAAATTATCGCATTTAAGGCTGCCTTGTAATACTGCATTTCGCCTTCAAAATTATCGCATTTAAGGCTGCGTTGTAATGCTGCATTTCACCTTCAAAATTATCGCATTTAAGGCTGCATTGTAATACTGCATTTTGCCTTCAAAATTATCGCATTTAAGGCTGCATTGTAATACTGCATTTTGCCTTCAAAATTATCGCATTTAAGTCTGCATTGTAATACTACATTTCGCCTTCAAAATTATCGCATTTAAGGCTGCATTGTAATACTGCATTTCGCCTTCAAAATTATCGCACTTAAGGCTGCATTGCAATACTGCATTTCGCCTTCAAAATTATGGCACTTAAGGCTGCATTGTAATACTGCATTTCGCCTTCAAAATTATCGCATTTAAGGCTGCATTGTAATACTGCATTTTGCCTTCAAAATTATCGCATTTAAGTCTGCATTGTAATACTACATTTCGCCTTCCAAATTATCGCATTTAAGGCTGCATTGTAATACTGCATTTCGCCTTCTAAATTATCGCACTTAAGGCTGCATTGCAATACTGCATTTCGCCTTCAAAATTATGGCATTTAAGGCTGCATTGTAATACTGCATTTTGCCTTCAAAATTATCGCATTTAAGGCTGCATTGTAATACTACATTTTGCCTTCAAAATTATCGCATTTAAGGCTGCATTGTAATACTGCATTTTGCCTTCAAAATTATCGCATATAAGGCTGCATTGCAATACTGCATTTCGCCTTCAAAATTATGTCATTTAAGGCTGCATTGTAATACTGCATTTTGCCTTCAAAATTATCGCATTTAAGGCTGCATTGTAATACTGCATTTTGCCTTCAAAATTATCGCATATAAGGCTGCATTGTAATACTGCATTTTGCCTTCAAAATTATCGCATTTAAGGCTGCATTGTAATACTGCATTTTGCCTTCAAATATTATCGCATTTAAGGCTTCATTGTAATACCCGCATTTTGCCTTCAAAATTATCGCGCATTCCTTCCCCAGAGAAACATCGTTTTTTAAATTCAAGTTATCGCAAGCACTTTTTTCAAATATTCACAATGAACAGCTGTTTTATGACGTAATAAAGAGCCATTTCCTCTCTTTGAAATAAATTTCGTTTAATATTCCGTGTCAACGATTGATTCAATATTAAATGCGCATTTCCTATTTCGATATTTTGAAAAGAGAGAATTTCGTCTCAGTAATTTTTCCAGGAATGAGAATAGTTTGGGATTTCGTTCTGTAACTGGCGATGGGAGGTTCTGGGGACGATACGCATTGCAGGATATTTTTTTGACTAATCCGTTTAACGCGGAAAATATTTTTTTCATGCCTTTAAATTCTCATTTTCGAATGAAACAAATACTTCTGTCGTATTAAAACACAAAATAAAAAAAAAATACTGCTACTGAATAAGTGTAGAGAGTAATTACTCTTCGTTCCTCAGAAAGAGGAACTCTTAGTGATATCGCATATTTTTTCGTCAGTTATTGTTTTTGGGTTGGGTTGTTTTACCTCTGAGCGGCACTTTTTTGCACACCATGGGCTAAATGGCCAGGTCACATGGACCCCGAAGGCTCAGAGAAGGTTGGGGGAGGGGACCCACTGGAACAGCTGTTGGGAGACAGATGGTAGCATCCCGTCAAGGCCATCCAGCGTGTTCTTTAACGTGCACAGGGTATGGCTCTCTCCCGCACACGGGGCCACGGCTTAACGTCCCATCCGACGGACGGCGGCCTTTCCAAGCCCATCGGTGTCCCCTACTGACAGTGGGCAGGGCGGGTAATTTTGCGGAGATAAATCTCAACGCTGACCCAGCTGGGACTCGAACCTGGGAACTACAGATTACGAGCCTGCCGCGCTACCGACTGAGCCACCCCCGCCCCTTTTTCGTCAGTAATCTCTTTCTTAGTTCATAGTATGACATTAAAAAAAGCGAAATTTCTTTCGTGGCATTTCGCAGAGAGCACCTTGATATGAAAATGTTTTGAGAACAACTGCTCTGACGAAACTCATGTAAAACTTGTTGAAATATGCAAATCAAGCAATCAGATGGACAGGGATCGTCGTGGGAACTTTCTTTAATTTGCTCGAGGTGTTCGATTCAGGACTGCCATCATTCTGACAATGTCGAGCTGCAATTATTCGGATGAATCTTTTGAGAGATAAGTACTTACGTAATATGCATGCACTTGACAGCAAAATGTGAGCAAGATTGTTTAATTAATTTTTAAAAAATGCACAGATGAGGGAGGAATCGGAAACCGAGTACATATTTCTTTGGGGCATCGGCTTCACTCGATCACATCAATTAGCATCTTTCATAAGAAATATTATCACTTCGTAGATCACACAATTACGACAGGATATCAATAAATCACATGACATTATGTCGATGAGTGCACGATCCTCCAATTCACAATTTTATTCCACAACTCAATATGGAAAGTGTGATTTAACCATCGATAACAATACGATTTAAGTCATTGGATAAATATTAATCTGTTATTAATGGTTTAACAATCGGTTTCTTCCCCCAGTCGTCTTCTGGATCGTTGGGGTCCTTATGACTTGTCCATTTAGCCCATTATGCAGAAAATAAAGTAGCGATATAAAAGGTGCATAACAACTGCATCCGTTCAATGTTCTGATACATCAGCTCACTTCCATATATCAACTGTGGAAATGCCATCGACCTTCAAACGACCTTCCCCTAGCTCTCCCTCTCCCAATCTCTTCTGGACCACTGGGGTCCTCGTGACTCGACCCTTTAGCCCATTTGGCAACAATAAAACTCGATCTAAGTTTAACTAACCAACCGACTCTAGATATTTCCTTTCGTGAGCAAACGAATGGCGATGATTATCTGGATGCAGCAGGAGCGGGAAACAAAGATGAAGAATGATGCTGACCTCTGGGTGACCTTTGGTCGTGACAGCATTGGCTTGTGCGCGAGACCCAATTAGCAGCTGCCGCGAAGCGAGCGGCGTCGAGAGATCACCCGCTTTAGGTTAACAAGGCAAACGAGACCGCGAGCTCGCGTTATTCCACCGCTCGGCAAACATCCGGAAAGCCAACGCGCGAGCCATGCATATGCATGACGGCGATTGGGATAAACTCTCCGCGCAGAGGAAAGAAGACGCAGAGGAGGGAGAGAGAACATCCCGGCTACTTCGTGTGCATTCCTCCTCCTCCTTCTTCTGCGCGAGCCAATAAATGGGCTGTCCAGGTCGCGAGCGTGCACCTGCTCGCAACTATTTCTGGTGCTATTGATTGGCGCCTTTGGAGGCTGCGTGCATGGGCTTCCCGCGTTTTCTAACCTCTAAGGATCAAGTGCAGAGAAGAAAAAAGTTTGGAAAGGGTTTCTTTTCAGGAGAGGGGGGAAGACATCGAAGAGGTCAAAGTTCAGTTGTTTTCTACTCCCTCAAATATTTCCTGAGCGGATATTGAAATATCTTTAAAAAAATCTTAATATTGCCCCTCACATTGAAAGGATGTTTTTACCCCCCCCCCCCAACCCCTGTTATTTCCTTTAATCTACCGTTAGCGTTATTGCCTATATCTTGCATTATCTTGCATTTAGACATTATTGCCTATATCTTGCTGCAAAATTCCGTCGCCATTAAACAACAAAACAACAACAACAACAAATAGCCGTATGTCAGCACCTTAGGGACCGTGTTTTGAAGGTGGATGATGTGGAGAAATATTTTACATTGAAATTCTTACTTTTTGTGTTGAATGTTTTTTTTTACGTCTGCGGTTTGTAAATTATTTGCTAAGTTATGGAAATCTCACTTCGCGAGATTCCTCTTGTGAGACTTACAAATACAGTAAGATATATGTACAGTCGCTCAAAAAAATATCCGAACACTGTAGGTTATATAGTATTATAGTAGTGATCTGGCAACCTTCGTGTCACGTGATTACAGAATTCAGGAAAAATATCTGAAACGTGTACAGCAACTGTACACGCTCCAGTTACCTTTCACAGCAAACTGGAGCGTGTGCAGTAACTGCACACGCTCCAGTTTGCTGTGAACGGTAACTGCACACGCTCAATATTTCCGTGAGTGAGCCCACACGATCTAGTATCAAAATAATATGACCACCTACAGTCGCTCAAAAAAGTATCCGAACACTATGGTTGATTACAGAATTCAGAAAAAATATCCGGCAACGATTTTTTTTTAGAAATTAGTGATCTGGCAACCTTCGTGTCACGTGACACGAAGGTTCAACCATAGTGTTCGGATATTTTTTTGAGCGACTGTATGTAAAAGTAATATGAAATGAAACAATACAGAACTTATTTAGGTCCTTTAGAAAAATGTCCATCTCCTTCTCCTCCCCGCCCTGCCCACGGTCAGTGGGGACATCGATGGGCTTGGAAAGGCCGCCGTCCGTCGGATGGGACGTTAAGCCGTGGCCCCGTGTGCGGGAGAGCCATACCCTGTGCACGTTAAAGAACACGCTGGATGGCCTTGACGGGATGCTACCATCTGTCTCCCAACAGCTGTTCCAGTGGGTCCCCTCCCCCAATCTTCTCTGAGCCTTCGGGGTCCATGTGACCTGGCCATTTAGCCCATAGTGTGCAAAAAAAGTGCCGCTCAGAGGTAAAACAACCCAACTCCTTCTCCTAGCTGACATTTACAAAATATGATCAATTAAATGTGTCTGGGGACGACAAATTGATGCACTCGGAGAACGAAACATGGCGGAAGAATTTTTGACTCTTTTAAGCAAAGCAAACGATTCATTCGCAGAAATGATTTCTGATTTCTCGCAATTTTTAGAGGAGGGTTGGAATCGGTTAAATCTGTTGAGAGACAAAGTTAAGGAATTGTAAATAATTTCACCTTTTTAGTAAGGATGCGCTCAGATGGTAAGCACGTGACATACATTTTTTAATGTACAGTCGCTCAAAAAAGTATCCGAACAATATGGTTGATTACAGAATTCAGAAAAAATATCTGGTAACGATTTTTTTAGAAATGAGTGATCTGGCAACCTTCGTGTCACGTGACACGAAGGTTGCCAGATCACTAATTTCTAAAAGAAAATCGTTGCCAGATATTTTTTCTGAATTCTGTAATCAACCATAGTGTTCGGATATTTTTTTGAGCGACTGTAGGTGGTCATATTATTTTGATACTAGATCGTGTGGGCTCACTCACGGAAATATTGAGCGTGTGCAGTTACCGTTCACAGCAAACTGGAGCGTGTGCAGTAACTGCACACGCCCCAGTTTGCTGTGAACGGTAACTGGAGCGTGTACAGTTGCTGTACACGCTCCAGATATTTTTCCTGAATTCTGTAATCACGTGACACGAAGGTTGCCAGATTACTAATTTCTAAAAAAATCGTTGCTAGATATTTTTTCTGAATTCTGTAATCAACCGTAGTGTTCGGATACTTTTTTGAGAGACTGTACCAGATGGTTTTTGAAATGTGTTCTTCTACCATATGCCATAAATCTTTCTAAATGGGGAAATGATCTACCGAATTTCTTTCAAAATGATACATGCATTGTAGGACATCATACATAGTGTGCTTAAGACGCATGATGCAAGTTCACATTTTCTATATTATTCATCACTACAAATATAATCCTCACGAATCCATTGGAATACAGAGATCCAACCGGGCTGTGTTATTCACTTACTTCTGCTTGCCCTTTTTTTTCCTGTAGAATACAAGATTCTGTTTAACATTGTGCACTCCCCGCATCCTGCATTCATCAACACATTTAACGCATAAAAGAACGCTTCCACTGCATCAAGTCCTATCAGTAAGATAAATATGCATTTAATTCAGTAGTAAAGAATCACAGGATGTGTCCTGTAGACATGGAACTCATGAAATGATGAGCTGAAAAAGAATTGGTTTTGCCGTGAGTGGGATTCGAACTCACCTCTCCTGGAAACATGCCAGTTATGTTGACCACTACATCAGGTGTGATATATAAACTTTCCGGAGGTTTTTATATTTGATTCTCACAGTGGCGCCATCTATCAGGGAAATATAAACTTGGCCTGAATTATTTAATCACACAAAAGTAAATCTTTTATTAAACCAAATCAGTGAATAGAAAAAGAAATACAAAAGTAATATTTGTTTTAGAAATAATGTTTACCCAAGTGTTTTTTACAATTATTCATTGTCATTACAAATTTCACAATCGTAATGCAAATACACTCCTTATTTAATTGCATATACATAGAGCACTCTTTATTTCAGGGTATATACATATAGCACTCTTCACTTCATAATATATCTGTTACCGCTAAAGCTCGAAAGCCGTTAATGTGCACATTACCTAGCTAATCTGCAGATTAACTGATTCAAGAGTTTTCCACATTTTATCTAGGTAATGTGCACATTAACGGCTTCCGTATCGTTAAAGTTCAAAAGTTTGTTTCTCTCATAGTGGTGAATCTCTTGAATATGAATCTTCGTGTCACGTGATTCACTCGTCCGCATTATAAAAAACGCCCCGGATGAGCGGAGGCCAAGTGAGAACGAATCGGTAAAGTGATTCATTCTTGATAACGAATCACTAAAATGATTCGTTCTCACTTGGCCTGCTCATTTTGGGGGCGTTTTTTATAATTCGGACGACTGATTCATGTTGACAGAGGGATGACCCTGCTTTCAACTCTACTCTCGGACACTAGATAAAAAAATAAAAAAAATAAATAAATACCCCCTCAAGCAGCTGCTTGCCACAGAGGTCTAACAGAAGCCTGTCAGTTTATATGCCACAGTAGGAGATCTGAGAGGATGGCAGGACCTCAGCAGAAAAACGACACACACAACCATGCCTTACCCGGGGCTCGAACCCAGGTCCCTTAGATTAGTAGCCAAGGGTGCTAACCAACATTATGTTAATTTAAGCGTACAGAAACGTTCCTGTTGTTCCAGTAAAGATCTTATTTTCACTTTAACGAGTGCCTAGTAGGTAATGTGCAGATTATCTAGGTAATTTGAGAAATGAAACAATTTTCCGCACGTTAACGGATCACCCTAGTTAATTTGCACAATACCTAGATAATCTGTAGAATAACTGATTTCTGCACTTTAGCGGTAACAGATATATATCTCACTCTTAATTTAATCGTATTGACGTGACCATCCCTGTGTGTTTTGGGGGTGGTTGGACTTTAGGGGCGAACAGAAAAAAAAAAATGAGGGGACGAAGATAAAACGCTGTGTTTCACTAGGATCAGTATTCCGGGGAAAGTGGAGACGTGATGCCGCAATTTTTATAATCATAAATGATGGGGGGGAGGGGGGGGTTCTCCCAATCACATTGGATTGTTTGGATTGTTTTACCTCTGAGCGGCACTTTTTTGCGCACCATGGGCTAAATGGCCAGGTCACATGGACCCCGAAGGCTCAGAGAAGGTTGGGGGAGGGGACCCACTGGAACAGCTGTTGGGAGACAGATGGTAGCCTCCCGTCAAGGCCATCCAGCGTGTTCTTTAACGTGCACAGGGTATGGCTCTCCCGCACACGGGGCCACGGCTTAACGTCCCATCCGACGGACGGCGGCCTTTCGAAGCCCATCGGTGTCCCCTACTGACCGTGGGCAGCGCGGGGAATTTTGCGGAGATAAATCTCAACGCTGACCCAGCTGCGACTCGAACCTGGGAACTACAGATTACGAGCCTGGCGCGCTACCGACTCGACTGGCGAGCCACCCCTGCCACCTCTCCCTCCCTCTCCCCTCCCTCCCCCTCCCAAGCAAACGCCTATGCTGTCCGCTTATCTCGGTGTGCAGGAACAAGGACAACGGAGAAAACAAATAAGCAGTTCGATGTGAGATCACTTTCTGGGAACACATTTATTTAACTTTATTCCTATTCTCAGTTATAGTCAATTTACTCTATTTCAAGTGGATTTCTCACAAAATGAAAAACAAATTCCTCTTTCACACGTTGCACCATAATTGGGGAGCTTAACAATTTAAATTAAAAAATACCCCCTCAAGCTCAATTAAAAAATACCCCTCAAACTGGAGCGTGTGCAGTAACTGCACACGCTCCAGTTTGCTGTGAACGGTAACTGGAGCGTGTACAGTTGCTGTACACTCTCCAGATATTTTTCCTGAATTCTGTAATCACGTGACACGAAGGTTGCCAGATCACTAATTTCTAAAAGGAATCGTTGCCAGATTTTTTTTCTGAATTCTGAAATCAACCATAGTGTTCGGATATTTTTCAATATATATAATGCGTATGAATATATAATGCAATGAATATGGAGCGTGTGCAGTTACCGTTCACAGCAAACTGGAGCGGTTGCGGTTAATGTTCACAGCACATTGGATCGTGTGAGCTCACAAAGACCTGGATCGTGTGGGCTCACTCACGGAAATATTGAGCGTGTGCAGTTACCGTTCACAGCAAACTGGAGCGTGTGCAGTAACTGCACACGCTCCAGTTTTCTGGACACGCTCCAGTTGCAGTTTGCTGTGAACGGTTACTGGAGCGTGTACAGTTGCTGTACACACTCCAGATATTTTTCCTGAATTCTGTAATCACGTGATACGAAGGTTGCCAGATCACTAATTTCTAAAAAAAATCGTTGTCAGATATTTTTTCTGAATTCTGTAATCAACCATAGTGTTAGGATATTTTTTTGAACGACTGTACCACAAATCCATTTATTGTACTCTGCGCAATGAACTGGCAGTTGACCCCGTAAACTTACGTATTTTGATGAACCCTCGTATTTTCGTAATGAAATTGTGTTATCGATCCACGAGAATGGTTTCGAAATTGTCATCCGAACATGAGCAAAAGCCTGCGAGTTTAGAAGAACCTTGCGCATAGGGTTCGGATCCGGAATAACAGATTATTTCGTTCTCCGTCCTTTTCTTTCAGTGAATCTGTTAACGAGATCGCTCTACTTTCGCGCCCCAACCAATGACCAATGACGTCATTGTTCATTTCAGTTGCTTCGAGCAAACGATCATCCTGAAAACGGAAGCAGACGTTTCTCCTCGAAACTGACGAGTGCACTCGGGGAAACTGGCAGACGGAAGTGGAAGAACGAGCCACTTCCTGCAAACGTAAAACATCGATCACCCTTCTTTGGGGAGAAGCAGACGACAATCGTTTTTTTTTTTGTAGACAGATCCGTCGTCTGATTGGCCAAGACGAAAAATCAATGTTGCCCCCTCCCCCCCACCTCCAGTGTCTTCGCAAATTCTAAGCCATTCCCCATAATTCGATTGATCTCCCTTTCTCCCCCCCCCACCTATATCTCTTCGGCTGATGGAGACTCCGTCGTTTGGCTCTCTTCCCTGCACGCGATCAATGGCCGGTGACGTCACGAGGTCTCCGGGAACGAATCGATGGCGCGAGAGTGGCTCGGAACCCTCCGACGATCAAAGGGAGCCGCCCTCGCTCTTTGCAAGCCCTGGAGAGCAGTGGATGACGTAACACTCGAGGAGATTTCCATCGGACCACAATGAGAGCGATCTCGGGAATTGTTACGAGGTCGTCGTCGGCTGTTGCGTAAATAGTCATTGGGAGAAGTTGCAATTGATCAGAAGTCGTTTCGTGTCAGATTTTTCATTCCAATTGTTCCGCATTTCGAAAATGGTGACCGAGCTCAATTGCTCGAGGTTGTACATTTCTCGCGCCTCTAAATAAAGCTCCCAATCTCCGATATTATAAAATCAAAGTCTTGCTTATTATGCTAATAATAATAATTATTATTATTAGCATAATAAGTAGATTATTCCTATTCTTATTAACTTAACTTGTTGTTTCAAATAGTTTTATTCCGCAGAATATTAAATAATATTTCAGCACGACTTTACAAATGAATAATAAATTGAAAGTGATAAAATAAGAAACTGCAGATTTTAGAACAATATTTGCCATAAGACAGATCAAAATTTCCCAACAATAATGGTATCCTCCAAAGTCAAACTCGTACTATATATATATAACAGAGGTTCTTAAAATACAATATTAAATAATCAATGAAATGCACAAATTGAAAATAATTGTTTTTTAATTCTTTCAGGAAGGCCCTTTGAATCTAATATTTTAAATTACGAAAAATGTCTTCGTCAGCATTCGATTCCCACCAATTCAAAAGAGAAAACAGCGATGGAAACACCCGAAGTGGGAATTGAGAGGAAGAGAATCGCGACGTCACTCGAGGGATGCGTCTCTCTTGTTAGCTCGCGCTGGAGCTCGGAGCCGACTAATGAATGCAATGAATGGAGAGTCCGAGTCGGTCGGGAGTATTCATTAGGAGAGATCCCGGATGATGAGATCCCCCCTCCCATTCAGCAGATTTATAGATTAATACTGTTTCAATTCCTTCCCGAGGAATTGCATGCAAATCAATAAATAGGGTTATGCGATTGCCGATTCCGCTTAAGTCGTCTCTGCAACTCAGATCTTTGCACAGGAAATTAATTTCGTTCGAGGAGTTAAATAATATCCAACGAAATCTGCTGCATGAATGCTTCTGCCGGGACTGACAAATGACACGCGCAGAGCATATTGGGAAATGGGGGCGTCCTTTTCTCTCACCTTCGAATAATCTCCGAGTAATTGTCGCATCAGTCTATCATCCGAAACCTTCGATGACGATCTCTCTCCTAATTCTTAAAACATTTATAGACTTAGAGAAGCTTTTGATCTGGCACTCCCATCATTCAATGCGTTTCATTCATAAGAAAGACATTCTGGGGCGGGTTGTGTTGGGTTGTTTTACCTCTGAGCGGCACTTTTTTGCACACCATGGGCTAAATGGCCAGGTTACATGGACCCCGAAGGCTCAGAGAAGGTTGGGGGAGGGGACCCACTGGAATAGCTGTTGGGAGACAGATGGTAGCCTCCCGTCAAGGCCATCCAGCGTGTTCTTTAACGTGCACAGGGTATGTCTCTCCCGCACACGGAGTCACGGCTTAACGTCCCATCCGACGGACGGCGGCCTTTCCAAGCCCATCGGTGTCCCCTACTGACCGTGGGCAGGACGGGGAATTTTGCGGAGATAAATCTCAAAGCTGACCCAGTTGGGACTCGAACCTGGGAACTACAGATTACGAGCCTGGCGCGCTACCGACTGAGCCACCCCCGCCCCCATTCTGGGGCAACTTAGGGTTTTGCTTTTCCTTATCCACTATTAGCTTCTTAATTTCAAGATGCGTTAAGTACTAGATTTTAATACGAAGATTGTTTAAGAGTATGAATTGGTTGAATCAAGAGTTTTTTAGATACGATTGAATTGTTTTACCTATGAAGGGCACTTTTTGGAAAACCAGGTCACAAGGATCTCAAAGGCTCAGAAGGATAAGAGGAAGATCATTCAATGGGCAGCTGCCAGGAGACAGACGGAAGCATCCCTTCAAAGAGGTCATCCAGTGTATTCTTTTTAATATGCGCATAGCGCCAAGGCGCATCCGACGGACGACAATCGATACTCATATCCAGGAGTTAGTAAAAATAACTTCAATTTCAATAAAAATTCACTTCGATGAACTTTTAAATGAATACGCCCTGTAATAATGATCTCCTTAATTCATTTATAATTTTTCTTTACTATTTTTTTCTTGGATGTTTAATAAAACCAATTTTCTTTGTTTCTTTCATTCACATTTCCTCATTTTAATATGAATTAAAATTGTACTATTAAATATTTTAGTTAATTCTTTTCATTTTATTTCGTCTACCAATTTTATTCAAACTATTTTTTATTATATATATCTCTCTCTCTGACATGCATTAAAAAATTGCGGCTCTCTGCATTTTCAAGGACTTAAATTCGTGGCCCTCAAAGGCGTTTGAGACATACATAAGGCGTACACAAACTTTGGCCGTTTTAACAATTTTATCCAGTCAGCATCAAAATTAGAAAACATTTTTTTTAAATCTTATTTTACAAAAGTGAATTGTGTTTCAATTTGACGAAAATCTGAATGAATATCATCATATAGTACAGTCGCTCAAAAAAGTATCCGAACAATATGGTTGATTACAAAATTCAGAAAAAAATCTGGCAACGATTTTTTTAGAAATTAGTGATATGGCAACCTTCGTATCACGTGATTACAGAATTCAGGAAAAATATCTGGAGCGTGTACAGCAACTGTACACGCTCCAGTTAAAGTTCACAGCAAACTGGAGCGTGTGCAGTTACTGTACACGCTCCAGTTTGCTGTGGACGGTAACTGCACACGCTCAATATTTCCGTGAGTGAGCCCACACGATCCAGGTCTTTGTGAGCTCACACGATCCAATGTGCTGTGAACATTAACCGCAACCGCTCCAGTTTGCTGTGAACGGTAACTGCACACGCTCCATATTAATTGCATTATATATTCATACGCATTATATATATTAAAAAATATCCGAACACTATGGTTGATTACAGAATTCAGAAAAAATATCTGACAACGATTTTTTTAGAAATTAGTGATCTGGCAACCTTCGTGTCATGAATTCTGTAATCAACCATAGTGTTCGGATTTTTTTTGAGCGACTGTACAAGGTCATTGAAACCGAATGTTCAGCATCTACTTCCATCCTTCAGATTCTGTTTCGACAAGTCAACTTCAATTTGAACGTTAAAATAAACTTTATATTAATATTTATTTATTTTTAGTATTATTTTCTACCAATAAATATAACAAGGAAAATGTAATAAACAAAAATTAAGCCTTTTTTGTTCTTTTCATTGCACCCCCCTCCCTCCCAACTATTGGCCCACAGTAAACCGAATCTTCTGTTCCTCCTGATGTGCATGCTAATGAGATCAGACGAAGGAGTCCTCCTCCTCCTCCTCCTCCTCCTTTGATCAGCATATTGCGCAGAGAGAGAGATTGCGTTGATTTCGCGATGTTCCCAGCATGAAATTTTATAGATTACCAAATAGTTATGAACAATTTTTTTTAAATGGTCTCGGGAAAAGAGAGATTTAAGTTGGGGTAGGCAGACGATGCAAAACAGGATTTTGTTAGAAATTTCCGAATGAGCAGCTGACGATAGAAGTGTGTGGAGGACTTCGTAAGGCCGTCTGATTGGAGCTCCGTAGCCCATGGCTGTTTCAAGATTATGCATGTCGATGTATGAAGCGATCTAGCCTTACTTGCCGCCATTATTATGCACCCTAGAAGAAGAGAAATCGAAATCCGAAGTGCCTTTTTCAGTCGACTTTTCACCGAAAAATAAATCACCAAAAGCTGATCTGTTTTGAATAGTCCAACTTTATTGTTTCATTTATATTTCCGCATTGTTATGTCTTTGTTTGCCGCACGAGAGGTAAACAGATTGACTTTCTCGTGCCCGCGTTTTCCATTTTCTTTTCGGCCAACAATATTTTGTTTCCAGCAGCTCGCCCTCCACGTTCTCCTTCAGCCTTACTCGTGCAAGGCGATGATTCGCGAACAACGAACGCAGTTGGCGCGCTTTTTGTTTCTTCTTATTTGCTCTCGTTGGATCGGAGGACAATGCGTTTCAGCTTTTGTTTATTGAACAACAACAGCAGACTCTTCTGTTTCTCTGTTTCTATTTGTGAGTCAAAGTCTTCGGTTTCATTTCTCTACATGTGATGGAGTTTCCTGTTGCCACCTGGATTCAATGCAAGCACCGGATTGGTTTCAGTTGCTTCCCTTGAGGCAGAAGTGCGTGTGAAATATAATATAGGTATTTCTTTGTTTATCGATGTAGGGAAGAAAAAATTAATTTAAAAAGTAAACTATTCCATGATTTAAAAATCCCGTTTCATAATTTTGAAGTGGAAATGAACTACAAGAATCCTTAACTCTTCTGGAGAATATAGAAGGCTCATTTTCAAGGAAAAGGAAGTTTGTTTTTTTCCATACTTTGCGCTCTCTAACGGTACAAATTTGAACTAACGGATGATTCGGAAAAAGTTAAAAAACCAACCCAAAGAAATTTTCTTTTTATTTCTAAAAACCAAAGAAAAAAAAAGAAAAAAAAGTTTGAATTTTTCAAATGCATTTAATTAGTCTTTCTGTGTACATTTTACAAATAATCGTTAAATTGTTTCTGATATCCCGCGAAACTTGAAGCTATAGACTAATCTCAGTTTTTTTGTACATACTTTTCAATACATACATTTTTATATATTTGTAAATATTTACTCTATTTAATTGCTAGCAACTATGCTAATATGACATAAGTGCTGTTAGTTATTGTCAATTGTTTTCTTTTTCTTCAATAGTTTCAGTATTTTTTAGCAGCATCTAATTTGAATAATTCAATGAGTTTCGATTTTAAAATAGACAGATGATAAAGTGAAAACAATATTCAAAAACGGAGCTTAAAAGATTACTAAAGAGATTTCGAAATCTCTGCTGTAGCCTGCATGTTGATGCATCGTGTGCCCACGGCGCTGCTTGAGGTCTTTGGATTAGGGATTGAATCCTGTTGAATCAGAACACCCTTAAGTGATCAAACATCACAGGCTTCTATGGAAAGGTATCTTGCAATGGGTTGGGTTGTTTTACCTCTGGCGGCACTTTTTTGCACACCATGGGCTAAATGGCCAGGTCACATGGACCCCGAAGGCTCAGAGAAGGTTGGGGGAGGGGACCCACTGGAACAGCTGTTGGGAGACAGATGGTAGCCTCCCGTCAAGGCCATCCAGTGTGTTCTTTAACGTGCACAGGGTATGGCTCTCCCACACACGGGGCCACGGCTTAACGTCCCATCCGACGGACGACGGCCTTTCCAAGCCCATCGGTGTCCCCTACTGACCGTGGGCAGGGCAGGGAATTTTGCGGAGATAAATCTCAACGCTGACCCAGCTGGGACTCGAACCTGGGAACTACAGATTACGAGCCTGGCGCGCTACCGACGGAGCCACCCCCGCCCCTATCTTGCAATGAATTCATTCCGTGTAACCTTATGTGTTATGATGAATGATGTGTTCCTAGTCGAAAACTTTCAGTGTAATCTTTACATTGTTATAGTGGACAGAGTTTATACATCCATAGAAATATGCACTATAAGTATGAGTGACATTTTAGAAATAATATCAAAAGGAAAATGATCCTCTTTTCGTGATTTTCTTCTCTTAGCGTAGTAGTAAGCACGCACGTGAAGCAACCACAGATCGCCATCAGAGGAAATGACTTCATCAGTCCTCTGCAGTGAGCGAATCAAATCACAGCCGAATGACGACAGGTAGAAATTAACTAGGAGAAGTAAATATTGGCGAGTGCTTGACATCTGGATTTCGTCGAATGAGATTCGTTCCTCTCACTCTACGGAGAGGAACGAGACAACACAAGTCCAGATCATAACATAGCCCTAGGGATGCGATTCTTTTCCGTTTAGATCTCTTTAAGTTTCAAATTCAGGCACACTTCAGATTGAGGAGATAGGATCGTTTTAAAAACTCTGTGCTCCATTTCTCATCTCTGCCAGATCACGAAACTGATTTATTGTATTAAGCGAATGAAAACAAAGGATCTCGAATCGTGCCCTTAAATTTTCCTTGACGTATTAGCGAAAAGACGGATATCTCTGAGGAGAACGTTTCCAGAGATCTCTGTACTCAGTTGAAGCCAAAGTCTACTCGCCGTAAAGGATAAGGATTTCAAACTCAGTAGGTTTCAGGGCTGCGTCCATTCAAGTCGGGCTTAGATGCAATAATGAATTACTTAGATGGTTAGAGAATTCAAATAAAGTAAACGAGAATAAAACAGGATAGAATTTCTTAAAATGAAATTCTATTCTGTTTGACTCTCCACCAAATATCTAGCAACGGGCGAAATAATGGAAAAGAATAACAGTCTGTTGGCAGCAAAGATAATTCCCCAGGAGAGTCGGACTACTTTGGTATCCATGGTAACGATGTCGCTTTTACTCGTGAGACTTTCCAATTGCTGTTAAGAATAGAATGCAAAATGCTCTTAAAATGAAAGGATAATTGGCAAACGGGCACATAACTCAAAAGAGTTCTCACTAAACCCAATTAAGTGCAATGCGCATGAGCATTGCCGAGGAGGTAACGAGTTTTCATAATGGAGGGAAAGGAATTAAATGACAGGAGATTTTAATAAGGCTCGTGATCACCTCTGTGAACCACACGACTCATCCGACTCACACTGTTGACGGAACTGTTGTTCAGATCTCCGTTCCTCAGATCTCCTCCGCGTGAGCGATCTGAGCTCATGGAGCTTCTGGGAAGGGGGAGGGGGGTTCCATTCTGCAATCCCCTCAGGGCATCCCACTCATGCTTAATTAGATTCAAGTCTTGGGATTTGGCTGGCCACTCCACACTTTGGATATCTTCACTTTCTGCGAAATTATCGACCACGTGAGCTCTGTAGGGAAAAGGAATTTATCCTCCATAAATATGAAATCGCATCGGGTGCAACAATATCCTCTCTGTATTGCTGAGCAGTCACAGCGCACTCGGTGAAAGATATTTAGGGTGCTAAGTGGCTGGCTAGTCATCATGATGAACCATCACACTAACACCACCAAAATGGCCCCTTTCACTGATGTTAAAGAGGCTGGGACGAGTTCCTTCTCTCCTGAACATCACGAAATAGAATCTGGACTCACTTGAAGTGATCCCATTGGCGATGCTGTCTGCACCCCATGAAACAAATTCTTCCGTTGATGGTGTTGAGGATTGATCCCTGTGGTCCCTTGACAGCTGGCAACATACTTTTGGTAGTTGCCATTTCCCTACCGGGGCGGGGGTGGCTCAGTCGGTAGCGCGCCAGGCTCGTAATCTGTAGTTCCCAGGTTCGAGTCCCAGCTGGGTCAGCGTTGAGATTTATCTCCGCAAAAATTCCCCGCCCTGCCCACGGTCAGTAGGGTACACCGATGGGCTTGGAAAGGCCGCCGTCCATCGGATGGGACCGTATGCGGGAGAGTGGTCCCGTATGCGGGAGAGAGCCATACCCTGTGCACATTAAAGAACACGCTGAATGGCCTTGACGGGAGGCTACCATCTGTCTCCCAACAGCTGTTCCAGTGTGTCCCCTCCCCCAACCTTCTCTGAGACTTCGGGGTCCTTGTGGCCTGGCCATTTAGCCCATGGTGTGCAAAAAAGTGCCGCTCAGAGGTAAAACAACCCAACCAACCCATTTCCCTACGTCGACCTCGGTCGTTCTCAATTGGGATGACCTTCGTCTGCTCTACGACTAACCTCTCTCTTTCTTCTTGAAATTGTCCACAAAGACTTATGAGGACATTTTGCGGCCTTTACACACATCATTCCTACGTCATCATTACATACATCCGTACACAATCATTCCTACGTCATCATTACATACATCCGTACACAATCATTCCTACGTCATCATTACATACATCCCTACACAATCATTCCTACGTCATCATTACATACATCCGTACACAATCATTCCTACGTCATCATTACATACATCCGTACACAATCATTCCTACGTCATCATTACATACATCCGTACACAATCATTCCTACGTCATCATTACATACATCCCTACACAATCATTCCTACGTCATCATTACATACATCCGTACACAATCATTCCTACGTCATCATTACATACATCCGTACACAATCATTCCTACGTCATCATTACATACATCCGTACACAATCATTCCTACGTCATCATTACATACATCCGTACACAATCATTCCTACGTCATCATTACATACATCCGTACACAATCATTCCTACGTCATCATTATATACATCCGTACACAATCATTCCTACGTCATCATTACATACATCCGTACACAATCATTCCTACGTCATCATTACATACATCCGTACACAATCATTCCTACGTCATCATTATATACATCCGTACACAATCATTCCTACGTCATCTTTGGAGCGTGGTGAGATGAAAATGCTATTCAATGCGAGACTGGAGGGAATGAAAATCAGTGATGACTGCAACCACGTGCTTTTTTTGAGCAACCTGTGTCATGTCGGTTAAATGTTCACCCATTTTCCCCTTCGGTATCACGAAATTCTCATGTCCACCACATTTCGTGTCCTTTACTTTCCGAGATCAGACATCACCCTTTAATTCTGAAAACCTCCGTGAAATTGCTATGAGACGAATTTTAAATGAGATAAACTTAATGAATATTTGTTTGTTTGTTTTCCAATTACTATGTACATCAAGGTCGCAGGAAAATCCATTTATATGTGCATTTTTTTCCTTTTTTGCAGCCTGCTGAATAAGTGAACAGAGGTGAAAGTGAACAGTATGTTCGTGGTAGGGTCTCAGAACTTCCGGCAGAAGATGCTGGTGGTGGTGGGGAAGCTGATCAGGACGAAAGACTCCGACTCCGAAGACCCCATCGAGAATCAACCCCACACGAAGCTGAAGGTAAGGCTCACTGGCTCCCTCTATTTTCGTTCCTCTTTCCGTCCTTTCCTTTTGTCTAGCCTTTTTTCTGTCCTTACTTGTTTCCTTCTTTCTCATTGCGTCTTCTCAGGTTTATAAAATGTATTTAACATTTTTCTTTTACGAAAAAGTTGGTAAATATATTTCTAATTGCTTTATATTGGAGGAGCCTATTACATGCCGGAAATCATCTTAAACAACGTCAGACACTTTGCAAATTTAAAATTTAAATAATAACAATCCATCCAATTTCTCGTTTCCTTTCAGAATTGTTTAAGAATGTTAATAAGAGTTTGTGATTTTTTTAATTTAAACTTCTGATAATTCGATTCACAATAATCACTTCGCAAGAAGAATTTTCAACAAAATTTTCAACCGCTTTTTTGTGGTAAAGTATGTCTTATTCGGTAGCGGGCCAGGCCTGGAATCTTCACTTCCCAAGTCCGAATCTTAATTTTGTCGGCATTGAGATTAGTCTATGTCAAGCCTTCTCCCTTCCTCCCCTGTTGAGAATGGGAACACCGATGGACTCGGAAAAGCCACTATCCGTCGGATGCGATATTAAGCCGTTGCTCCGAGTGCACGTTAAAGAACGCGCTGAATGGCCTTGGCTACATCTGTCTCCTATTAGCTGTCCAGAGAATTCCACTTCGCAATATTCTCTGAGTCCTTGGGGGGTCCTTGTGATCTGGCCATTTAGTTCATTGTGGGCGAAAAAGTGCCGCTCAGTGGTAAAACAACCCAACGTTAAAGAACACACTGGATGGCCTTGACGGGAGGCTACCATCTGTCTCCCAACAGCTGTTCCAGTGGGTCCCCTCCCCCAACCTTCTCTGAGCCTTCGGGGTCCATGTGACCTGGCCATTTAGCCCATGGTGTGCACAAAAGTGCCGCTCAGAGGTAAAACAACCCAACTATATACGTTGCGATTGCGATACGGTCAGTAGGGGACACCGATGGGCTTGGAAAGGCCTCCGCCCGTCAGATGGGACGTTAAGCCGTGGCCCCGTGTACGGGAGAGCCATACCCTGTGCACGTTAAAGAACACGCTGGATGGCCTTGACGGGAGGCTACCATCTGTCTCCCAACAGCTGTTCCAGTGGGTCCCCTCCCCCAACCTTCTCTGAGCCTTCGGGGTCCATGTGACCTGGCCATTTAGCCCATGGTGTGCAAAAAAGTGCCGCTCAGAGGTAAAACAACCCAACCCAACCCGACTCATTCGTCCAACTCTCCGTTATTTAAATAAATAAGATTGCAATGTAAATACAATATATGGAATTAGAAACATTAATCTTCCTGTTATCTTGCTTACAAAGTGTTCAAGTTTCACTACCACAGGAAACTAGAAAAGACCGAATTTCAATGTATCATGAGTAGTTGGAATAACAATTGTTATTAAAATGTTTTTTTTCTGTCTTGTTAATGGTTAATGATGATAATGATGATCTACATCATCTTCGGGAATTTTTTCATCTTCTTCCTTTTCTTTTCAGAAAGTGCTGACAACCCTCGACCTTACGTCTCTGGGCGTGGGGAGCTGCGTCGGCACGGGGATGTACCTCGTGGCCGGCATGGTGGCGCACAACGTCGCCGGTCCCGCCGTCGTCATGTCCTTCATCATCGCTGCGGTCGCTTCGCTGTTCTCAGGTCAGTGGCGACTCTCTTAACGCAATCCGATTCCTTTCATAGGTCAGTGGCGACTCTCTTAACGCAATCCGATTCCTTTCATAGGTCAGTGGCGACTCTCTTAACGCAATCCGATTCCTTTCATAGGTCAGTGGCGACTCTCTTAACGCAATCCGATTCCTTTCATAGGTCAGTGGCGACTCTCTTAACGCATTCCGATTCCTTTCAGAGATCCTCCAACAGTTAAAGGAAAAGCACAGTCACAACTATTTTAAGGAAAAAAAAATGTTAATATGAAGATTTCATTGAAATAACATCTTGATTAAAATCAAGAGTTATTGAACAGAAGGACACTTAACAGCAGACGATGCTGTTGCCCTCATCCTAGACGCTTTTCATTTAAAATTGCTGAAAAGCAACGAAAAGAACTAAATTTACGAAAACTTCTAAAATGACATTTATTTCCGTGAACAATTCGCCAATAGGAGTCGTTTCGTAAATCATGTAACGTTGATTTAGCGGAATTTTCTCCCCCCCCCACTCTTCTGCTAAAGCAGCGCCACCTAGAGCTTAACAGGATCCCACCTCCTTGTTATGCAACACTTCACTTTGTTGTACGACAATCGGCATGAATATGAATGTTTACACTAGGAAATTGCAAACGATGTATAACAATTAACTATATTTTGCCATTAGGAAATGGAAGATAATACTAACTGCACACAAAAGTATAAAAGTTTAGCATTAAGTAACATTACCTCGGAATTCACGCATAAATTGACGTAATCGAATCCCTAACACCATAAGAATTATTATTTGTGTTTCAAATTTTAGATCAATTTCTATGAGAAGCGTCTGCGAAATGCTTCAGCTTCCAAAACTCCCGAAATAATATTTCGCGAACATTGTTGCAAATCGAAATTCAGAAAGATTTCAGTGAGGTCTCTAATTTATCATCAGGGATAATTTTCCGTAAAAAGAAATCATTTGCAAACTTCCGGAGTTTTGGGTCTCCATCGGTCTACGTGTCCACATGTTCATGGCAATGCCCCCAATGCACTGTGGGGGGGGGGGGGGGGGGCAGCAGGAAAGCCCAAATCAGTTGGTAACACTTTGTCGTCAATAATCGTAGCGATGTCATCAATTACTCCCAGGCAATAATTATTCTTATTTCCCATCCCCATCACATTGTTGCGGCAACAAAGAAGGTGTTTTGTTGACGCAACACTTACCAACAAAGTTGGTCACTTGTCAACAAAGGACCCTTCTTTGTTACCGCAACACTTACCGTTTTCAAACCAGTTTTATCGCAAAAGAGATTTCTAAATATGACTGATTTTCAAAAAAATTGACTTCTCGTCATGTTAATTTACATTTTCGATTAATGAAACGGAAATGTACTCCGTCAGAAGCCGAGCATGCGTAGAAAGAGAATTTTTGCCTTAACGAAGTTTACTCTTAAGTCGGGTGCAGTTGTTCTTCAACTTAGTCGTTTCTGAACCTCCAATTTTAATCGATAAACAAGGCGAACTGCAAAGCATATCGATACTGTTTAAGTACCCGTCAGCGTTTTGATGATGATGAAATTGAGAAAAAAATCGTTGAAGTACAGATGCTGGAGGAACTAGCTGATCACCAAATCGAATACTGCGGGGACTCACTTTCATCAGCCTCACGCGAGGAATATGGCGAGACTCACTTTCATTAGCCTCACGCGAGGAATATGGCGAGATTCACTTTCATCAGCCTCGCGCGAGGAATATGGCGAGATTCGCTTTCATCAGCCTTGCGCGAGGAATATGGCGAGACTCACTTTCATCAGCCTCGCGCGAGGAATATGGCGAGATTCACTTTCATCAGCCTCGCGCGAGGAATATGGCGAGATTCACTTTCATCAGTCTCGCGCGAGGAATATGGCGAGACTCACTTTCATCAGCCTCGCGCGAGGAATATGGCGAGACTCACTTTCATCAGTCTCGCGCGAGGAATATGGCGAGACTCACTTTCATCAGCCTCGCGCGAGGAATATGGCGAGACTCACTTTCATCAGCCTCGCGCGAGGAATATGGCGAGACTCACTTTCATCAGCCTCGCGCGAGGAATATGGCGAGACTCACTTTCATCAGTCCGGCGTGAAGAATTTGAATGAATGCAAGAAGCCTCCAGAATTCATTAATGTAATAATTTTTCGAAGTTAATGGGATATAAATTTCGATTGGCTGTGGGATTGTTGTGATGAAGAGGTTCGAACGACAGCAGAGACTCTTTGAGGGAAGTCCACATATCTTTTGCCAACAGATAAGTCTGAAAAGAGAATACGACACATTAGAATTGACCATCCACAAAACACAACCTATCCCTAATCCACACACACTTACGTAATGCTTGCAATGTAATAGACACGCGTGCTCCACGTGACTAAAAATTGCCACAAAATTGAAAGTCACGTGCACAGGACTCGTGGATGCGTATTTCTTGGAATGGGATCTTTCTGTTTCTGTTGAAAAAAATGAAGCGGAAATCATTTCAAGAAAAAAAATTCTGTTGAACCTGGAACAAAATGTAAGATTGGCATTTGGTAGGAAGGTGAATTTAGGGAAAACCTTCTCTCTATTTTGACGGTTAAAGTTAAAATTCGAAGTTAAGAATTGAAACTAATTTTAAAATATTTTTGTGACTGCTATTCATAATACCTCAGTTTTTGCACCTAAGGTTCCTAATTCGGTTTTCTGAAAGTAAAAAATATTTAATAACATTTTGAATGCACTTTAAAAAGTTTAAAACCCAGTTGTTCAAGGCGTCCTTTGATATATAAGTATATATAAATAGGATCGATGGAGCGAATTGTTTTGCAACAACACTTTATCAGCAGACCTACAGCACAACTGGATTTACTTCCTAAGTTAAAGCGTTGCTGAGAGAGCTGAAAAATAGTTTTGCCAACTGGGAGGAGACTTAAGTTGAAGTGCCTTGTGCATTGTCATTTGCGCAACCTTTTGTTTGTCTTGATGAGCAATGATTTAAAAGGAACGAGTGTGGAAGAAGAAATTCATTGTCCGATTCTCTTTCATCATCTCTGATTCGAGACATCTTATTTATCCACCACGAGAGGAAGAAGAGGAGGATGCGAGGATTTGCTCGTGGAGGCTTTGCATCCTGCGCAAGACAAGCGAAGGACAACGCAGAAAGACAAAAGACACTTGCTAGCGAGAGCACCGGAAACAGCACGTTATTGTTCAAGGGGTCGGGATCACCGAGGTAGAGGAAAGGGGAAAGAGGGAGGGGGGACCTGTGTGTACTTCTGTCGACCACATCGAGCGGCAGACTCTCGAGCTGACTCAGGGCGATCGATACATCTATCTCCTCGCGCCTTCACTGGATCTTTCGCTGAGGTCTGCAGGAAGAACTTCGCCAGGGGCTCTTCTCTGTTGAGGGTTGTTGCTGCTTCCGGTCATCGACACCGAACTGGGGAGGGAAATAAATGGTGTATCGTCTGAATATCAGGAATTATGAATAACAAAAGTCAGCTTTTGTTTCTGTTGTGTCGAGAAAGGTCGACTTTTCTGGGTTTTTTTCATGAATGAAAACCTAACTCCTAAGATGAGAAAATCTTTCTAAAAGGAGCCTTATCAGATGGGAGAAATGGATTTGCACTCTTTAAGTAAAAGACTCAATGCGTCCGAGTCTTACTTCTATATTAAAGTTGCCCCTGTATAAAGTTGTTTAAAACTAAAAAAATATTGCTGATGATTTATTCGAGAAGTTTAAAGCGGAATTTTTTTCAGCTGAAAAATTAAAAAAAAAAAAAATACCCTCTCAAGCAGCTGCTTGCCACAGAGGTCTGACACGAGCCTGTCAGTTTATATGCCACAGTAGAAAGTCTGAGAGGATGGCAGGACCTCAGCAGAAAAACGTGTTCTTAATTCTTTATCTGATCTGCTGCAGATAAGATTCTAGCTTTGCGGGAACATTAGGAAATTATGGTAAAATAATTTAGAAAATGAATGTAGACGATGATTTCAGAAAAGAAGTGAAGAATAATCACCTCAGATGGTGTCATGATAGATATCAGATCCCTCGTGGCTCTGGGTGGTCATTTGCCTCCTACCAATTGATTTTTGTGTAACAACAGATCGTCGTTAAGAACGGAACCGTTTGATAAAAATAGGAGAAATGTAATGGTTCCTTAAATAATCCTGTTATGCAAAAATATGACTCAAAATAAATTGCAGAAGATCTCATTAAATCTATATATCAATATTATCCCTATTTGTATAATATCTGCTCAGTATTTAAAGTTACTGGATTATCCCATCGTTTAAAAAATATTAATTTGAAAAATTAACACAGACAGGTTAAAACAGAAGCAATGATCGTTATATATTAAACTTCAATCAAAAGGTTCTTAGCAAAATGTGTAAGGATTGTTTTAAGTTTTGAGAATTTTGAATTTTTTTTTGTCTAGCAAGCTAAGTTGTTTAATGTTTCAGGTTCCATAATTCTTCAAATGCTGTCGACAATCGAGACTTAAAGAGTTTCAATTAGATCTTTATCTTAAAGGAACATTTGACAATAACGTTCCTGTCTACATTCACCTCAAAAGTTACTTAGAAATCCTAGTGATAATTATTTTATCAAATCATTTGCCAAAATAAATTCATTAATGCCCCCCCCCCCTTCAATTTTCTGATAAATTCCACTTTCGTTTATAACAGACCGTCCTAAACAGAATCGTTTTCTCTCCAGTATCGTTCCCCGCCCTGCCCACGGTCAGTAGGGGACACCGATGGGCTTGGAAAGGCCGCCGTCCGTCGGATGGGACGTTAAGCCGTGGCCCCGTGTGCGGGAGAGCCATACCTTGTGCACGTTAAAGAACACGCTGGATGGCCTTGACGGGAGGCTACCATCTGTCTCCCAACAGCTGTTCCAGTGGGTCCCCTCCCCCAACATTCTCTGAGCCTTCGGGGTCCATGTGACCTGGTCATGGTTAGCCCATGGTGTGCAAAAAAGTGCCGCTCAGAGGTAAAACAACCCAACCCAATCTCCAGTATCGAAAATTATTTTTCGAATTGATCTGACACGACGTCGACCCTAATTAAAAATACCGTTGGCCACCTTTTGACGTCACACGTGCAGTTGCTAAGACTTCATTCATAACAATTAATGGACGTCCACTACTCTACATTGCGGAATTTTGGCCAAAAAGCAACTCTCCCAAGAAACGTCCTCTAGGCAGTCTTATCAGCAATTCCATCCTGATACTGAAAATGAAAACCACAGATGTCCTCGATTCTCCGAAATCTTGTTCGTACAGACGAGATGACCAAATTTGCGCGCCAAATCAAAAGCTCTTAAATCGCGTATTATGATCAGTTTTGATCGCGGTCGTACAGTCGTTCAAAAAAGTATCCGAACACTGTGGTTGATTACAGAATTCAGAAAAAATATCTGCCAAAGATTTTTTTTAGAAATTGGTGATCTGGCAACCTTCGTGTCACGTTCCTTCGTGTCACGTGAACAACCTTCGTATCACGAAGGTTGCCAGATCACCAATTTCTAAAAAAATCGTTGCCAGATATTTTTTCTGAATTCTGTAATCAACCATAGTTTTCGGATACTTTTTAATATGTATAATGCGTATGAATATATAATGCAATGAATTTGGAGCGTGTGCAGTTACCGTTCACAGCAAACTGGAGCGGTTGCGGTTAATGTTCACAGCACATTGGATCGTGTGAGCTCACGAAGACCTGGATCGTGTGGGCTCACTCACGGAAATATTGAGCGTGTGCAGTTACCGTTCACAGCAAACTGGAGCGGTTGCGGTTAATGTTCACAGCACAGTGGATCGTGTGAGCTCACAAAGACCTAGATCGTGTGGGCTCACTCACGGAAATATTGAGCGTGTGCAGTTACCGTTCACAGCAAACTGGAGCGTGTGCAGTAACTGCACACGCTCCAGTTTGCTGTGAACGGTAACTGGAGCGTGTACAGTTGCTGTACACGCTCCAGATATTTTTCCTGAATTCTGTAATCACGTGACACGAAGGTTGCCAGATCACTAACTTCTAAAAAAATAGTTGCCAGATATTTTTTATGAACTCTGTAATCAACCACAGTGTTCGGATATTTTTTTGAGCGACTGTACATTTCAAGTGTCTTTCGGCGAATAACAAAATCTAAAATTGCATCGGAGCACTGTCGATGAATCATTGTCCATTTAATGACCCCCCCCGCCATAGAAGAGAATTTAATAAGGAACGAAGTCTACGCTCTTCGTTCCTTATTAAATTCATTCATTGAAATACTACATTGAAATAAAACGCAAAAGAAAAAAGAAATTGAAATTCAAACTCGTACCACCCCCACTGATCGCTGTACTGTCTCCCTCTCCGTGATTCCCCCCCTTTAGGTTTTGCCCCCTCTCCCTCAGATTTCAAATTCAACACGTTTTATGAACCATTCCTGACGAAATGGAAAACACGAGCAACCGAAAGATTGCGGTGGCGATCGGTGGCAACAGATTGCGCAATATCACGTTTGAGAAGTATCAAACGATATTGGTTTAATTGAATGATCATTCTCAGTTAATTGCTAATATACAACTCTCAACGGTCTGCCATTACGTCTTTGTCTGATTATACATCTATATCTATCTGGCCACCTTTTGTTCTATTTGCATTTGCATCCATTTTTTATATATTCACCTTTTTTTTTATCTGTTTTCTTATTTCTGACTTCATCTTCTCGCCTCTCCCCCTCTTCCCTCAGTTTATACTCACCTTTATTTCTTTGTCTCTCTACCTTCCTTTAAGTCTCTTTCTCATCTGCTGATCTCTCTTTACATTTCTCCGTCGATCTTTAAGTCTCTTCCCTCTGTCTATACTCACCTTTATTTCTTTGTCTCTTCTTTCCTTTAAGTCTCTTCTTTCTCATCTCCTGATCTCTCTTTAGATTTCTCCGTCGATCTTTAAGTATCTTCCCTCTGTCTATACTCACCTTTATTTCTTTGTCTCTTCTTTCCTTTAAGTCTCTTCCCTCTGTCTATACTCACCTTTATTTCTTTGTCTCTTCTTTCCTTTAAGTCTCTTCCCTATCTGCTGATCTCTCTTTACATTTCTACGTCGATCTTTAAGTCTCTTCCCTCTGTCTATACTCACCTTTATTTCTTTGTCTCTCTACCTTCCTTTAAGTCTCTTTCTCATCTGCTGATCTCTCTTTACATTTCTCCGTCGATCTTTAAGTCTCTTCCCTCTCTCTATACTCACCTTTACTTCAATGTCTCTGCCTTCCTTTAAGTCTCTTTCTCATCTGCTGAGCTCTCATTGTTGTTGTTTCTCTATCTTTATCTCTCTCACACATTCCTCTATCTTTACATCTATTTGCTTCATCATTGTCTTTTCTGTCTGTTTCACCTCTGTTCCTTTCCATCTTTCTGCATTTACATCGATTTTTTTTCCTGTTCACAATTTTCATTCCGTCTGTATTTCCTCTTCTTTCCCGTTCTGTGTTTTTCCCCTTTGATTTTTATTTTCCCACAACTTTATCATCCTCTTTTCCCCTACATCTCTTTCTTTACTGTCTGTCTGCATCTGTTTATCTGAGTGTTTATCGCTGTCTTAAACGTCAGTCTTTAACCCTCTCCTCCGGTCTGTTTGAGCTCCCTACTAATTTTTTTCCCTTCTGTCTTTCATTTCCGCCTGACCTTTTCACTTTGATCCACTCTCCATCCCGTTTATCCTCATCTGTGTCTATCATCGTGCTGTGGTGGCTGTGCAACAAGAGAAGTCCCTGCAGCCAAGGAACGTCCGTCATGAGTTTCCCCGCTGTCATCTAGCTGTCTCGAGGTGTTTGCCTCTCCGAGTCGTCCTCGTGGAATGTTAAAGGTTTCTTCTGTTGGCAACGAGCCACGGAACTACGTGACCTGACCTATATGTAACCAGGAGGGGGTGGGGCGAAGAGGGGGCGGTGATGGTGGTAGAGGCGTTATGGAGAGGCAAAAGTGGATTTTTGAACGGGGCGTGGCTTTGTTATGTTCAATGAGCAACACTGGCTGTTTCTGAAAGTAATGAAGGATGGGTACGGCGAGTAAAGTGACAGCTCCCCTCTCTCCCTCTTCTGCTGATTCCCTCCCTCAATCCCTCCCCAGAGAGTAATTAGACACGGGTTTCGACCCAGTCTCGTTATTAGCAACTCAGGATTCATTAATTATAATTTTCTTTCTATTATTGATGTTTATCCTTTTCGTCGACGATAAAGCCAGAGTTACTTAAAATTCTACTAACTACTGTGTGCTCGTGCATTTCATTCAGTCGCAAGAGCTAGCGCAAAACGATTCGAATTCAGTGCAACAGAGAAATGGGTGTCTCTCTGTAGTCCTCTCATCCACTTCTATTCGTGAATCTGATTACATTTGTGTCTTCACATGTCTTTTTTCCCATTTTCCAATTCATTTTATGTTACCTTTAATTCTGTTTCTCTTCTTTATGGCTGTTTTATTGGCTTCTAGTCTGATGTCACACTTTCATCATTGCTTTCAAGAATCTCTCTTCCACTTCCTTTCAAGAATCTCTCTTCCACTTCCTTTCAAGTATCTCTCTTCCACTTCCTTTCAAGAAACTCTCTTCCACTTCCTTTCAAGAAACTCTCTTCCACATCTGTCGGTCTGCCACTTCTGCTTCCGTTACTTCTACCTGAATATTTATTTATGAATCTGTTGCTCTGAACGATATGTTCTCTATTTACATATCCATTCTCTATTTACATATCCATTCTCTCTTTGCATATCCATTGTCTCTTTACATATCCATTCTCTCTTTTCATATCCATTCTCTCTTTACGTATCCGTTCTCTCTTTACGTATCCGTTCTCTCCTTACATATCCATTCTCTCTTTACATATCCATTCTCTCTTTACATATCCATTCTCTCTTTACATATCCATTCTCTCTTTACATATCCATTCTCTCTTTACGTATCCGTTCTCTCTTTACGTATCCGTTCTCTCCTTACATATCCATTCTCTCTTTACATATCCATTCTCTCTTTACATATCCATTCTATCTTTACGTATCCATTCTCTCTTTACGTATCCGTTCTCTCTTTACGTATCCGTTCTCTCTTTACATATCCGTTCTCTCTCTAGATATCCATTCTCTTTTTACATATCCGTTCTCTCTTTACGTATCCGTTCTCTCTTTACGTATCCGTTCTCTCTTTACATATCCGTCTCTCTTTACATATCCGTTCTCTCTTTACATATCCATTCTCTCTTTACATAGCCATTCTCTCTGTACATATCCATTCTATCTCTACATATCCATTCTCTTCTTACATATCCATTCTCTCCTTACATATCCGTTCTCTCTTTACATATCCGTTCTCTCTTTACATATCCATTCTCTCTTTACATATCCATTCTCTCTTTACATATTCATTCTCTCTTTACATATCCATTCTCTCCTTACATATCCATTCTCTCCTTACATATCCATTGTCTCCTTACATATCCATTCTCTCCTTACATATCCATTCTCTCCTTACATATCCATTCTATCTTTACATATACATTCTCTCTTTACATATCCGTTCTCTCTTTACATATCCATTCTCTCTTTACATATCCATTCTCTCTTCACATATCCATTCTCTCCTTACATATCCATTCTCTCCTTACATATCCGTTCTCTCCTTACATATCCGTTCTCTCCTTACATATCCGTTCTCTCCTTACATATCCATTCTCTCTTTACATATCCATTCTCTCCTTACATATCCGTTCTCTCTTTACATATCCGTTCTCTCTTTACATATCCGTTCTCTCTTTGCATATCCATTCTCTCTTTACATATCCATTCTCTCTTTACATATCCATTCTCTCTTCACATATCCGTTCTCTCTTTACATATCCGTTCTCTCTTTACATATCCGTTCTCTCTTTACATATTCATTCTCTCTTTACATATCCGTTCTCTCCTTAGATATCCGTTCTCTCTTTACGTATCCATTCTCCCTTTACGTATCCATTCTCTCTTTACATATCCGTTCTCTCTTTACATATCCGTTCTATCTCTACATATCCATTCTCTCCTTACATATCCATTCTCTCTCTACATATCCATTCTCTCCTTACATATCCGTTCTCTCTTTACATATCCGTTCTCTCCTTACATATCCATTCTCTCTTTACATATCCATTCTCTCTTTACATATCCATTCTCTCCTTACATATCCGTTCTCTCTTTACATATCCGTTCTCTCTTTACATATCCGTTCTCTCTTTGCATATCCATTCTCTCTTTACATATCCATTCTCTCTTTACATATCCATTCTCTCTTTACATATCCATTCTCTCTTCACATATCCGTTCTCTCTTTACATATCCGTTCTCTCTTTACATATCCGTTCTCTCTTTACATATTCATTCTCTCTTTACATATCCGTTCTCTCCTTAGATATCCGTTCTCTCTTTACGTATCCATTCTCCCTTTACGTATCCATTCTCTCTTTACATATCCGTTCTCTCTTTACATATCCGTTCTATCTCTACATATCCATTCTCTCCTTACATATCCATTCTCTCTTTACATATCCATTCTCTCCTTACATATCCGTTCTCTCTTTACATATCCATTCTCTCTTCACATATCCGTTCTCTCTTTACATATCCATTCTCTCTTCACATATCCATTCTCTCTTTACATATCCATTCTCTCCTTACATATCCATTCTCTCTTTACATATCCATTCTCTCCTTACATATCCATTCTCTCTTTACATATCCATTCTCTCCTTACATATCCGTTCTCTCCTTACATATCCATTCTCTCTTTACATATCCGTTCTCTCCTTACATATCCATTCTCTCTTTACATATCCATTCTCTCCTTACATATCCGTTCTCTCTTTACATATCCGTTCTCTCTTTACATATCCGTTCTTTTTTTACATATCCATTCTCTCTTTACATATCCATTCTCTCTTCACATATCCATTCTCTCTTTACGTATCCATTCTCTCTTTACATATCCGTTCTCTCTTTACATATCAATTCTTTCTTTACATATGCGTTCTCTCTTTACATATTCATTCTCTCTTTACATATCCGTTCTCTCCTTACATATCCGTTCTCTCTTTACATATCCATTCTCTCTTTACATATCCGTTCTCTCTTTACATATCCATTCTCTCTTTACATATCCATTCTCTCCTTACATATCCGTTCTCTCTTTACATATCCATTGTCTCCTTACATATCCATTCTCTCTTTACATATCCATTCTCTCTTTACATAGCTATTCTCTCTTTACATATCCATTCTCTCTTTACATATCCATCCTCTCTTTACATATCCGTTCTCTCCTTACATATCCATTCTCTCCTTACATATCCATTCTCTCTTCACATATCCATTCTCTCTTTACATATCCGTTCTCTCTTTACATATCCATTGTCTCCTTACATATCCATTGTCTCCTTACATATCCATTCTCTCTTTACATATCCGTTCTCTCTTTACATATTCATTCTCTCTTTATATATCCATTCTCTCTTTACATATTCATTCTCTCTTTACATATCCATTCTCTCTTTACATATCCATTGTCTCCTTACATATCCATTCTCTCTTCACATATCCATTCTCTCTTCACATATCCATTCTCTCTTTACATATCCATTCTCTCCTTACATATCCGTTCTCTCTTTACATATCCATTCTCTCTTCACATATTCATTCTCTCTTTACATATCCATTGTCTCCTTACATATCCATTCTCTCTTTACATATCCATTCTCTCTTTACATATCCATTCTCTCCTTACATATCCGTTCTCTCTTTACATATCCATTCTCTCCTTACATATCCATTCTCTCTTTACATATCCATTCTCTCCTTACATATCCGTTCTCTCCTTACATATCCATTCTCTCTTTACATATCCGTTCTCTCCTTACATATCCATTCTCTCTTTACATATCCATTCTCTCCTTACATATCCGTTCTCTCTTTACATATCCGTTCTCTCTTTACATATCCGTTCTTTTTTTACATATCCATTCTCTCTTTACATATCCATTCTCTCTTCACATATCCATTCTCTCTTTACGTATCCATTCTCTCTTTACATATCCGTTCTCTCTTTACATATCAATTCTCTCTTTACATATCCGTTCTCTCTTTACATATTCATTCTCTCTTTACATATCCGTTCTCTCCTTACATATCCGTTCTCTCTTTACATATCCATTCTCTCCTTACATATCCATTCTCTCTTTACATATCCATTCTCTCCTTACATATCCGTTCTCTCCTTACATATCCATTCTCTCTTTACATATCCGTTCTCTCCTTACATATCCATTCTCTCTTTACATATCCATTCTCTCCTTACATATCCGTTCTCTCTTTACATATCCGTTCTCTCTTTACATATCCGTTCTTTTTTTACATATCCATTCTCTCTTTACATATCCATTCTCTCTTCACATATCCATTCTCTCTTTACGTATCCATTCTCTCTTTACATATCCGTTCTCTCTTTACATATCAATTCTCTCTTTACATATTCATTCTCTCTTTACATATTCATTCTCTCTTTACATATCCGTTCTCTCCTTACATATCCGTTCTCTCTTTACATATCCATTCTCTCTTTACATATCCGTTCTCTCTTTACATATCCATTCTCTCTTTACATATCCATTCTCTCCTTACATATCCGTTCTCTCTTTACATATCCATTGTCTCCTTACATATCCATTCTCTCTTTACATATCCATTCTCTCTTTACATAGCTATTCTCTCTTTACATATCCATTCTCTCTTTACATATCCATCCTCTCTTTACATATCCGTTCTCTCCTTACATATCCATTCTCTCCTTACATATCCATTCTCTCTTCACATATCCATTCTCTCTTTACATATCCGTTCTCTCTTTACATATCCATTGTCTCCTTACATATCCATTGTCTCCTTACATATCCATTCTCTCTTTACATATCCGTTCTCTCTTTACATATTCATTCTCTCTTTATATATCCATTCTCTCTTTACATATTCATTCTCTCTTTACATATCCATTCTCTCTTTACATATCCATTGTCTCCTTACATATCCATTCTCTCTTCACATATCCATTCTCTCTTCACATATCCATTCTCTCTTTACATATCCATTCTCTCCTTACATATCCATTGTCTCCTTACATATCCATTCTCTCTTTACATATTCATTCTCTCTTTACATATCCATTCTCTCTTTACATATCCATTGTCTCCTTACATATCCATTCTCTCTTTACATATCCATTCTCTCTTTACATATCCATTGTCTCCTTACATATCCATTCTCTCTTTACATATCCGTTCTCTCTTTACATATCCATTCTCTCCTTACATATCCGTTCTCTCTTTACATATCCATTCTCTCTTTATATATCCGTTCTCTCTTTACATATCCATTGTCTCCTTACATATCCATTCTCTCTTCACATATCCATTCTCTCTTTACATATCCATCCTCTCTTTACATATCCATTCTCTCTTTACATATCCATTCTCTCCTTACATATCCGTTCTCTCTTTACATATCCATTCTCTCTTCACATATTCATTCTCTCTTTACATATCCATTGTCTCCTTACATATCCATTCTCTCTTTACATATCCGTTCTCTCTTTACATATTCATTCTCTCTTTATATATCCGTTCTCTCTTTACATATCAATTCTCTCTTTACATATCCGTTCTCTCTTTACATATCCATTCTCTCTTCACATATCCATTCTCTCTTTACATATCCGTTCTCTCTTTACATATTCATTCTCTCTTTATATATCCGTTCTCTCTTTACATATCCATTCTCTCCTTACATATCCGTTCTCTCTTTACATATCCATTCTCTCTTCACATATTCATTCTCTCTTTACATATCCATTGTCTCCTTACATATCCATTCTCTCTTTACATATCCGTTCTCTCTTTACATATTCATTCTCTCTTTATATATCCATTCTCTCTTTACATATTCATTCTCTCTTTACATATCCATTCTCTCTTTACATATCCATTGTCTCCTTACATATCCATTCTCTCTTCACATATCCATTCTCTCTTTACATATCCATTCTCTCTTTACATATCCATTGTCTCCTTACATATCCATTCTCTCTTCACATATCCATTCTCTCTTTACATATCCATTGTCTCCTTACATATCCATTCTCTCTTTACATATCCGTTCTCTCTTTACATATCCATTGTCTCCTTACATATCCATTCTCTCTTTACATATCCGTTCTCTCTTTACATATTCATTCTCTCTTTATATATCCATTCTCTCTTTACATATTCATTCTCTCTTTACATATCCATTCTCTCTTTACATATCCATTGTCTCCTTACATATCCATTCTCTCTTCACATATCCATTCTCTCTTCACATATCCATTCTCTCTTTACATATCCATTCTCTCCTTACATATCCGTTCTCTCTTTACATATCCATTCTCTCTTCACATATTCATTCTCTCTTTACATATCCATTGTCTCCTTACATATCCATTCTCTCTTTACATATCCGTTCTCTCTTTACATATTCATTCTCTCTTTATATATCCATTCTCTCTTTACATATTCATTCTCTCTTTACATATCCATTCTCTCTTTACATATCCATTGTCTCCTTACATATCCATTCTCTCTTCACATATCCATTCTCTCTTTACATATCCATTCTCTCTTTACATATCCATTGTCTCCTTACATATCCATTCTCTCTTCACATATCCATTCTCTCTTTACATATCCATTGTCTCCTTACATATCCATTCTCTCTTTACATATCCGTTCTCTCTTTACATATCCATTGTCTCCTTACATATCCATTCTCTCTTTACATATCCGTTCTCTCTTTACATATTCATTCTCTCTTTATATATCCATTCTCTCTTTACATATTCATTCTCTCTTTACATATCCATTCTCTCTTTACATATCCATTGTCTCCTTACATATCCATTCTCTCTTCACATATCCATTCTCTCTTCACATATCCATTCTCTCTTTACATATCCATTCTCTCCTTACATATCCGTTCTCTCTTTACATATCCATTCTCTCTTCACATATTCATTCTCTCTTTACATATCCATTGTCTCCTTACATATCCATTCTCTCTTTACATATCCGTTCTCTCTTTACATATTCATTCTCTCTTTATATATCCATTCTCTCTTTACATATCCATTCTCTCCTTACATATCCGTTCTCTCTTTACATATCCGTTCTCTCTTTACATATCCGTTCTCTCCTTACATATCCGTTCTCTCTTTACATATCCATTCTCTCTTTACATATCCCTTCTCTCTTTACATATCCGTTCTCTCTTTACATATCCATTCTCTCTTTACATATCCATTCTCTCCTTACATATCCGTTCTCTCTTTACATATCCATTGTCTCCTTACATATCCATTCTCTCTTTACATATCCATTCTCTCTTTACATATCCATCCTCTCTTTACATATCCATTCTCTCCTTACATATCCATTCTCTCTTTACATATCCATTGTCTCCTTACATATCCATTCTCTCTTTACATATCCATTCTCTCTTTACATATCCATCCTCTCTTTACATATCCGTTCTCTCCTTACATATCCATTCTCTCCTTACATATCCATTCTCTCTTCACATATCCATTCTCTCTTTACATATCCATCCTCTCTTTACATATCCGTTCTCTCCTTACATATCCATTCTCTCCTTACATATCCATTCTCTCTTCACATATCCATTCTCTCTTCACATATCCATTCTCTCTTTACATATCCGTTCTCTCTTTACATATCCATTGTCTCCTTACATATCCATTCTCTCTTTACATATCCGTTCTCTCTTTACATATTCATTCTCTCTTTATATATCCATTCTCTCTTTACATATTCATTCTCTCTTTACATATCCATTCTCTCTTTACATATCCATTGTCTCCTTACATATCCATTCTCTCTTCACATATCCATTCTCTCTTCACATATCCATTCTCTCTTTACATATCCATTCTCTCCTTACATATCCGTTCTCTCTTTACATATCCATTCTCTCTTCACATATTCATTCTCTCTTTACATATCCATTGTCTCCTTACATATCCATTCTCTCTTTACATATCCGTTCTCTCTTTACATATTCATTCTCTCTTTATATATCCATTCTCTCTTTACATATTCATTCTCTCTTTACATATCCATTCTCTCTTTACATATCCATTGTCTCCTTACATATCCATTCTCTCTTCACATATCCATTCTCTCTTTACATATCCATTCTCTCTTTACATATCCATTGTCTCCTTACATATCCATTCTCTCTTCACATATCCATTCTCTCTTTACATATCCATTCTCTCCTTACATATCCGTTCTCTCTTTACATATCCATTCTCTCTTCACATATTCATTCTCACTTTACACATCCATTCTCTCCTTACATATCCGTTCTCTCTTTACATATCCATTGTCTCCTTACATATCCATTCTCTCTTTACATATCCATTCTCTCTTTACATAGCTATTCTCTCTTTACATATCCATTGTCTCCTTACATATCCATTCTCTCTTTACATATTCATTCTCTCTTTACATATCCATTCTCTCTTTACATATCCATTGTCTCCTTACATATCCATTCTCTCTTCACATATCCATTCTCTCTTTACATATCCATTCTCTCTTTACATATCCATTCTCTCTTTACATATCCATTCTCTCTTCACATATCCATTCTCTCTTTACATATCCATTGTCTCCTTACATATCCATTCTCTCTTTACATATTCATTCTCTCTTTACATATCCATTCTCTCTTTACATATCCATTGTCTCCTTACATATCCATTCTCTCTTCACATATCCATTCTCTCTTTACATATCCATTCTCTCTTTACATATCCATTGTCTCCTTACATATCCATTCTCTCTTCACATATCCATTCTCTCTTTACATATCCATTCTCTCTTTACATATCCATTCTCTCTTTACATATCCATTCTCTCCTTACATATCCGTTCTCTCTTTACATATCCATTCTCTCTTTACATAGCCATTGTCTCTTCACATATCCATTCTCTCTTCACATATCCATTCTCTCTTTACATATCCATTCTCTCCTTACATATCCGTTCTCTCTTTACATATCCATTCTCTCTTCACATATTCATTCTCTCTTTACATATCCATTGTCTCCTTACATATCCATTCTCTCTTTACATATCCATTCTCTCCTTACATATCCGTTCTCTCTTTACATATCCATTCTCTCCTTACATATCCATTCTCTCCTTACATATCCGTTCTCTCCTTACATATCCGTTCTCTCCTTACATATCCATTCTCTCTTCACATATCCATTCTCTCTTTACATATCCATTCTCTCTTTACATATCCATTCTCTCTTTACATATCCATTCTCTCCTTACATATCCGTTCTCTCTTTACATAGCCATTCTCTCTTTACATATCCATTCTCTCCTTACATATCCATTCTCTCTTTACATATCCATTCTCTCTTTACATATCCATTGTCTCCTTACATATCCATTCTCTCTTTACATATCCATTCTCTCTTTACATATCCATTCTCTCTTTACATATCCATTCTCTCCTTACATATCCGTTCTCTCCTTACATATCCGTTCTCTCTTTACATATCCATTCTCTCCTTACATATCCGTTCTCTCTTTACATATCCATTCTCTCTTCACATATCCATTCTCTCTTTACATATCCGTTCTCTCTTTACATATCCATTCTCTCCTTACATATCCGTTCTCTCTTTACATATCCATTCTCTCTTCACATATCCATTCTCTCCTTACATATCCGTTCTCTCTTTACATATCCATTCTCTCTTCACATATTCATTCTCACTTTACACATCCATTCTCTCCTTACATATCCGTTCTCTCTTTACATATCCATTGTCTCCTTACATATCCATTCTCTCTTTACATATCCATTCTCTCTTTACATAGCTATTCTCTCTTTACATATCCATTCTCTCTTTACATATCCATCCTCTCTTTACATATCCGTTCTCTCCTTACATATCCATTCTCTCCTTACATATCCATTCTCTCTTCACATATCCATTCTCTCTTCACATATCCATTCTCTCTTTACATATCCGTTCTCTCTTTACATATCCATTGTCTCCTTACATATCCATTCTCTCTTTACATATCCGTTCTCTCTTTACATATTCATTCTCTCTTTATATATCCATTCTCTCTTTACATATCCATTCTCTCTTTACATATCCATTCTCTCTTTACATATCCATTGTCTCCTTACATATCTATTCTCTCTTCACATATCCATTCTCTCTTCACATATCCATTCTCTCTTTACATATCCATTCTCTCCTTACATATCCATTGTCTCCTTACATATCCATTCTCTCTTTACATATTCATTCTCTCTTTACATATCCATTCTCTCTTTACATATCCATTGTCTCCTTACATATCCATTCTCTCTTCACATATCCATTCTCTCTTCACATATCCATTCTCTCTTTACATATCCATTCTCTCCTTACATATCCGTTCTCTCTTTACATATCCATTCTCTCTTCACATATTCATTCTCTCTTTACATATCCATTGTCTCCTTACATATCCATTCTCTCTTTACATATCCGTTCTCTCTTTACATATTCGTTCTCTCTTTATATATCCATTCTCTCTTTACATATTCATTCTCTCTTTACATATCCATTCTCTCTTTACATATCCATTGTCTCCTTACATATCCATTCTCTCTTCACATATCCATTCTCTCTTTACATATCCATTCTCTCTTTACATATCCATTGTCTCCTTACATATCCATTCTCTCTTTACATATCCATTCTCTCTTTACATATCCATTCTCTCCTTACATATCCGTTCTCTCTTTACATATCCATTCTCTCTTCACATATTCATTCTCACTTTACACATCCATTCTCTCCTTACATATCCATTCTCTCTTTACATATCCATTGTCTCCTTACATATCCATTCTCTCTTTACATAGCCATTCTCTCTTTACATAGCCATTCTCTCTTTACATATCCATTCTCTCCTTACATATCCATTCTCTCTTTACATAGCCATTCTCTCTTTACATATCCATTCTCTCTTTACATATACATTCTCTCTTTACATATCCATTCTCTCTTTACATATCCATTCTCTCCTTACATATCCATTCTCTCCTTACATATCCGTTCTCTCTTTACATATCCATTCTCTCTTTACATATCCATTCTCTCCTTACATATCCGTTCTCTCTTTACATATCCATTCTCTCTTCACATATCCATTCTCTCTTTACATATCCGTTCTCTCTTTACATATTCATTCTCTCTTTACATATCCATTCTCTCCTTACATATCCATTCTCTCCTTACATATCCGTTCTCTCTTTACATATCCATTCTCTCTTTACATATCCATTCTCTCCTTACATATCCGTTCTCTCTTTACATATCCATTCTCTCTTCACATATCCATTCTCTCTTTACATATCCGTTCTCTCTTTACATATTCATTCTCTCTTTACATATCCATTCTCTCCTTACATATTCATTCTCTCTTTACATATCCATTCTGTCTTTACATATCCATTCTCTCTTCACATATCCATTCTCTCTTTACATATCCATTCTCTCTTTACATATCCATTCTCTCTTTACATATCCGTTCTCTCCTTACATATCCGTTCTCTCTTTACATATCCATTCTCTCTTCACATATCCGTTCTCTCTTTACATATACGTTCTCTCTTTACATATCCATTCTCTCTTCACATATCCGTTCTCTCTTTACATATCCGTTCTCTCTTTACATATCCATTCTCTCCTTACATATCCGTTCTCTCTTTACATATCCATTGTCTCCTTACATATCCATTGTCTCCTTACATATCCATTCTCTCTTTACATATCCGTTCTCTCTTTACATATTCATTCTCTCTTTATATATCCATTCTCTCTTTACATATTCATTCTCTCTTTACATATCCATTCTCTCTTTACATATCCATTGTCTCCTTACATATCCATTCTCTCTTCACATATCCATTCTCTCTTCACATATCCATTCTCTCTTTACATATCCATTCTCTCCTTACATATCCGTTCTCTCTTTACATATCCATTCTCTCTTTACATATCCATTCTCTCTTTACATATCCATTCTCTCTTCACATATCCGTTCTCTCTTTACATATCCGTTCTCTCTTTACATATCCATTCTCTCTTCACATATCCGTTCTCTCTTTACATATCCGTTCTCTCTTTACATATCCATTCTCTCCTTACATATCCGTTCTCTCTTTACATATCCATTGTCTCCTTACATATCCATTGTCTCCTTACATATCCATTCTCTCTTTACATATCCGTTCTCTCTTTACATATTCATTCTCTCTTTATATATCCATTCTCTCTTTACATATCCATTCTCTCTTTACATATCCATTGTCTCCTTACATATCCATTGTCTCCTTACATATCCATTCTCTCTTCACATATCCATTCTCTCTTTACATATCCATTCTCTCTTTACATATCCATTGTCTCCTTACATATCCATTCTCTCTTCACATATCCATTCTCTCTTTACATATCCATTCTCTCTTTACATATCCATTCTCTCCTTACATATCCGTTCTCTCTTTACATATCCATTCTCTCCTTACATATCCATTCTCTCTTTACATATCCATTCTCTCCTTACATATCCGTTCTCTCCTTACATATCCATTCTCTCTTTACATATCCGTTCTCTCCTTACATATCCATTCTCTCTTTACATATCCATTCTCTCCTTACATATCCGTTCTCTCTTTACATATCCGTTCTCTCTTTACATATCCGTTCTTTTTTTACATATCCATTCTCTCTTTACATATTCATTCTCTCTTCACATATCCATTCTCTCTTTACGTATCCATTCTCTCTTTACATATCCGTTCTCTCTTTACATATCAATTCTCTCTTTACATATCCGTTCTCTCTTTACATATCCGTTCTTTTTTTACATATCCATTCTCTCTTTACATATCCATTCTCTCTTCACATATCCATTCTCTCTTTACGTATCCATTCTCTCTTTACATATCCGTTCTCTCTTTACATATCAATTCTCTCTTTACATATCCGTTCTCTCTTTACATATTCATTCTCTCTTTACATATCCGTTCTCTCCTTACATATCCGTTCTCTCTTTACATATCCGTTCTCTCTTTACATATCCCTTCTCTCTTTACATATCCGTTCTCTCTTTACATATCCATTCTCTCTTTACATATCCATTCTCTCCTTACATATCCGTTCTCTCTTTACATATCCATTGTCTCCTTACATATCCATTCTCTCTTTACATATCCATTCTCTCTTTACATATCCATCCTCTCTTTACATATCCATTCTCTCCTTACATATCCATTCTCTCTTTACATATCCATTGTCTCCTTACATATCCATTCTCTCTTTACATATCCATTCTCTCTTTACATATCCATCCTCTCTTTACATATCCGTTCTCTCCTTACATATCCATTCTCTCCTTACATATCCATTCTCTCCTTACATATCCATTCTCTCTTCACATATCCATTCTCTCTTTACATATCCATCCTCTCTTTACATATCCGTTCTCTCCTTACATATCCATTCTCTCCTTACATATCCATTCTCTCTTCACATATCCATTCTCTCTTCACATATCCATTCTCTCTTTACATATCCGTTCTCTCTTTACATATCCATTGTCTCCTTACATATCCATTCTCTCTTTACATATCCGTTCTCTCTTTACATATTCATTCTCTCTTTATATATCCATTCTCTCTTTACATATTCATTCTCTCTTTACATATCCATTCTCTCTTTACATATCCATTGTCTCCTTACATATCCATTCTCTCTTCACATATCCATTCTCTCTTCACATATCCATTCTCTCTTTACATATCCATTCTCTCCTTACATATCCGTTCTCTCTTTACATATCCATTCTCTCTTCACATATTCATTCTCTCTTTACATATCCATTGTCTCCTTACATATCCATTCTCTCTTTACATATCCGTTCTCTCTTTACATATTCATTCTCTCTTTATATATCCATTCTCTCTTTACATATTCATTCTCTCTTTACATATCCATTCTCTCTTTACATATCCATTGTCTCCTTACATATCCATTCTCTCTTCACATATCCATTCTTTCTTTACATATCCATTCTCTCTTTACATATCCATTGTCTCCTTACATATCCATTCTCTCTTCACATATCCATTCTCTCTTTACATATCCATTCTCTCTTTACATATCCATTCTCTCTTTACATATCCATTCTCTCCTTACATATCCGTTCTCTCTTTACATATCCATTCTCTCTTCACATATTCATTCTCACTTTACACATCCATTCTCTCCTTACATATCCGTTCTCTCTTTACATATCCATTGTCTCCTTACATATCCATTCTCTCTTTACATATCCATTCTCTCTTTACATAGCTATTCTCTCTTTACATATCCATTGTCTCCTTACATATCCATTCTCTCTTTACATATTCATTCTCTCTTTACATATCCATTCTCTCTTTACATATCCATTCTCTCTTCACATATCCATTCTCTCTTTACATATCCATTCTCTCTTTACATATCCATTCTCTCTTTACATATCCATTCTCTCTTCACATATCCATTCTCTCTTTACATATCCATTGTCTCCTTACATATCCATTCTCTCTTTACATATTCATTCTCTCTTTACATATCCATTCTCTCTTTACATAGCTATTCTCTCTTTACATATCCATTCTCTCTTTACATATCCATCCTCTCTTTACATATCCGTTCTCTCCTTACATATCCGTTCTCTCCTTACATATCCATTCTCTCTTCACATATCCATTCTCTCTTCACATATCCATTCTCTCTTCACATATCCATTCTTTCTTTACATATCCGTTCTCTCTTTACATATCCATTGTCTCCTTACATATCCATTCTCTCTTTACATATCCGTTCTCTCTTTACATATTCATTCTCTCTTTATATATCCATTCTCTCTTTACATATTCATTCTCTCTTTACATATCCATTCTCTCTTTACATATCCATTGTCTCCTTACATATCCATTCTCTCTTCACATATCCATTCTCTCTTCACATATCCATTCTCTCTTTACATATCCATTCTCTCCTTACATATCCGTTCTCTCTTTACATATCCATTCTCTCTTCACATATTCATTCTCTCTTTACATATCCATTGTCTCCTTACATATCCATTCTCTCTTTACATATCCGTTCTCTCTTTACATATTCGTTCTCTCTTTATATATCCATTCTCTCTTTACATATTCATTCTCTCTTTACATATCCATTCTCTCTTTACATATCCATTGTCTCCTTACATATCCATTCTCTCTTCACATATCCATTCTCTCTTTACATATCCATTGTCTCCTTACATATCCATTCTCTCTTTACATATCCATTCTCTCTTTACATATCCATTCTCTCCTTACATATCCGTTCTCTCTTTACATATCCATTCTCTCTTCACATATTCATTCTCTCTTTACATATCCATTGTCTCCTTACATATCCATTCTCTCTTTACATATCCGTTCTCTCTTTACATATTCGTTCTCTCTTTATATATCCATTCTCTCTTTACATATTCATTCTCTCTTTACATATCCATTCTCTCTTTACATATCCATTGTCTCCTTACATATCCATTCTCTCTTCACATATCCATTCTCTCTTTACATATCCATTGTCTCCTTACATATCCATTCTCTCTTCACATATCCATTCTCTCTTTACATATCCATTCTCTCTTTACATATCCATTCTCTCCTTACATATCCGTTCTCTCTTTACATATCCATTCTCTCTTCACATATTCATTCTCTCTTTACATATCCATTGTCTCCTTACATATCCATTCTCTCTTTACATATCCATTCTCTCTTTACATATCCATTCTCTCCTTACATATCCGTTCTCTCTTTACATATCCATTCTCTCTTCACATATTCATTCTCTCTTTACATATCCATTGTCTCCTTACATATCCATTCTCTCTTCACATATCCATTCTCTCTTTACATATCCATTCTCTCCTTACATATCCGTTCTCTCTTTACATATCCATTCTCTCTTCACATATCCATTCTCTCTTTACATATCCATTGTCTCCTTACATATCCATTCTCTCTTTACATATCCATTCTCTCCTTACATATCCGTTCTCTCTTTACATATCCATTCTCTCTTCACATATCCATTCTCTCTTTACATATCCATTGTCTCCTTACATATCCATTCTCTCTTTACATATCCATTCTCTCTTTACATATCCATTCTCTCCTTACATATCCGTTCTCTCTTTACATATCCATTCTCTCTTCACATATTCATTCTCTCTTTACATATCCATTGTCTCCTTACATATCCATTCTCTCTTTACATATCCGTTCTCTCTTTACATATTCGTTCTCTCTTTATATATCCATTCTCTCTTTACATATTCATTCTCTCTTTACATATCCATTCTCTCTTTACATATCCATTGTCTCCTTACATATCCATTCTCTCTTCACATATCCATTCTCTCTTTACATATCCATTGTCTCCTTACATATCCATTCTCTCTTTACATATCCATTCTCTCTTTACATATCCATTCTCTCCTTACATATCCGTTCTCTCTTTACATATCCATTCTCTCTTCACATATTCATTCTCTCTTTACATATCCATTGTCTCCTTACATATCCATTCTCTCTTTACATATCCGTTCTCTCTTTACATATTCGTTCTCTCTTTATATATCCGTTCTCTCTTTACATATTCATTCTCTCTTTACATATCCATTCTCTCTTTACATATCCATTGTCTCCTTACATATCCATTCTCTCTTCACATATCCATTCTCTCTTTACATATCCATTGTCTCCTTACATATCCATTCTCTCTTTACATATCCATTCTCTCCTTACATATCCATTCTCTCTTTACATATCCATTCTCTCTTTACATATCCATTGTCTCCTTACATATCCATTCTCTCTTTACATATCCATTCTCTCTTTACATATCCATTCTCTCCTTACATATCCATTCTCTCTTTACATATCCATTGTCTCCTTACATATCCATTCTCTCCTTACATATCCATTCTCTCTTTACATAGCCATTCTCTCTTTACATATCCATTCTCTCTTCACATATCCATTCTCTCCTTACATATCCATTCTCTCCTTACATATCCGTTCTCTCTTTACATATCCATTCTCTCTTTACATATCCATTCTCTCCTTACATATCCGTTCTCTCTTTACATATCCATTCTCTCTTCACATATCCATTCTCTCTTTACATATCCGTTCTCTCTTTACATATTCATTCTCTCTTTACATATCCATTCTCTCCTTACATATTCATTCTCTCTTTACATATCCATTCTGTCTTTACATATCCATTCTCTCTTCACATATCCATTCTCTCTTTACATATCCATTCTCTCTTTACATATCCATTCTCTCTTTACATATCCGTTCTCTCCTTACATATCCGTTCTCTCTTTACATATCCATTCTCTCTTCACATATCCGTTCTCTCTTTACATATCCGTTCTCTCTTTACATATCCATTCTCTCCTTACATATCCGTTCTCTCTTTACATATCCGTTCTCTCTTCACATATCCATTCTCTCTTTACATATCCGTTCTCTCTTTACATATTCATTCTCTCTTTACATATCCATTCTCTCCTTACATATTCATTCTCTCTTTACATATCCATTCTGTCTTTACATATCCATTCTCTCTTCACATATCCATTCTCTCTTTACATATCCATTCTCTCTTTACATATCCATTCTCTCTTTACATATCCGTTCTCTCCTTACATATCCGTTCTCTGTTTACATATCCATTCTCTCTTCACATATCCGTTCTCTCTTTACATATCCATTCTCTCCTTACATATCCGTTCTCTCTTTACATATCCATTCTCTCTTCACATATCCATTCTCTCTTTACATATCCGTTCTCTCTTTACATATTCATTCTCTCTTTACATATCCATTCTCTCCTTACATATTCATTCTCTCTTTACATATCCATTCTGTCTTTACATATCCATTCTCTCTTCACATATCCATTCTCTCTTTACATATCCATTCTCTCTTTACATATCCATTCTCTCTTTACATATCCGTTCTCTCTTTACATATTCATTCTCTCTTTATATATCCATTCTCTCCTTACATATCCATTCTCTCTTTACATATCCATTCTCTCTTCACATATCCATTCTCTCTTTACATATCCGTTCTCTCTTTACATATTCATTCTCTCTTTACATATCCATTCTCTCCTTACATATTCATTCTCTCTTTACATATCCATTCTCTCTTTACATATTCATTCTCTCTTCACATATCCATTCGCTCTCTACATATCGATTCTTCTTTCCCCAAATCTATCAATTTATCCGTTTCTTTTTCTTCCTTCGCTTATGAATTACTCTTTCTTTAACACGGGAACACTCTGCTTGAAATGAGGCAAACTGATGTAACTCCACATAACAACACTACTTTTCATTCTTTTCTCTTCGTGATTGAAAGCAGTTTATTTATCTCCATTTTCTTCTATTTGTAATTTGATTTATTTATAGCCAGATTCTGCGTTTCTACTTTTTAATTTATTCGTTTTTCTGTCTCGATATCATCTCATATAGCTGTTAGCATCACTAACATTTTATTGGATCGACTTTACGTGACCATCTTTCAGTCCGTATATCAAATTAATCCTAAGAATGTCTGTTCCATAATCAACTCATCCTGTGCGTCCGTCTTTCTGTCCTTCTATAAACTCATATGATTCCCCTGTCTACCGCTTTATTACCTGTACCTAAACATCTTTCATGGCCGTCCCATGGCCGAGTGGTTAGCGCGCTTGGCTGCTGATCTAAGGGACCTGGGTTCGAGCCCCGGGTAAGGCATGGATATTCGTGTTGTTTCTCTGCTGAGGTCCTGCCATCCTCTCAGATCTTCTACTATGGCATATACACTGACGAGCTCCTGTCAGACCTCTGTGGCAAGCAGCTGCTTGAGGGGGCATTTATTATTTTTAAACATCTTCCAGTCCGACTCCTCTTTCTGGAGTGATTCATCCTTTGCATTTCTCTGTCTGATCCTTTATAAAATCAGCGTACTCATCTGTCTGTCTCTTCCGCTATTAAAAATAAAATAAAAATAAATACCCCCTCAAGCAGCTGCTTGCCACAGAGTTCTGACAGGAACCTGTCAGTTTATATGCCAGAGTAGAAGGTCTGAGAGGATGGCAGGACCTCAGCAGAAAAAACGACACATACATCCGTGTCTTACCCGGGGCTCGAACCCAGGTCCCATTAGATCAGTAGCCAAGCGCGCTAGTCACTGGGCCACGGGACGACCTTCCATTATTAACTGATCCTAAATATCTACTTGCCTGTTTCGTTTATTAAATCATCCTTTGCATCCTTTCATTTCCTCTTCGTTTTTATTTGTCTGCACCTTCGCTTAGAGCAGAGATTATCTTCGTAATATTTAATTGAGCGCAGAATTTCTGTTGCTACCTTGGTTGAGGATGCAGCCAACAGAGAGATGGACCGTAGTGATGAAGAAGAGGCCAACAGAGGAATTGCTCGAGCCAAGCGCATTATCGTCACGGGCCTGTGAAGGATCCGATCGCACGCGAGCTCTCCGATCTGTCGGGAGTTTCCCGCGCAACGGAGCGGAATAATTTCGTTTCTGGTTGCAAGAGACGATAAAGGATGTGTCGCAACAAAAGATTAGAGAGGGAATACTCTCCAACAATCGCTTTCTTCTTAACATCAATAGATGCTTGTTGACGTGTGCAATTGGCAAGCAGATTTTAACTGTTTCATGGTGTTGCGACATTTTTTCCTTCAACAAAAAGTTTTCGTTGAAGGAATACGTCATTGTCATTCCCTTTCGTTTGACATTTTAAACAACTTTTTTGTTGTAATTTTGTTATTAGCCTTTAAGCATTTTCGCGCTTTTCTAATCTTGTTCTGCCGCTAAAGCGATCGAATTGTTCGTCTCCTGATCCTTCTGTTCGTGCAATGCGTCGCCAACAATTTGCAGCTTTTCCTATGAGTTAATACATGATAGGTGGCAACACATCAACTTTTCAAGGGCATGATGTATGAGTACAATGTGGCAATACAGTCGCAATACAATGTTGCAATGTAGTCGCAAGTAAGAGCAGAATACTGCTCAGTCAGTCTCTGTTGACTTCCCGATTTCGAAAAGGGTTCATTTTTAGGTGTGAGTTTTTTTGGCAGGCTATGGCTGATCTGGAAACTGAACAGTTGTATGTTATACATTACACATTACTCTGTTTGGCTAGGCTTAAGTGGTGCGCAAGGCAGCTGCGCAGAAAGGGAACAGTGCTTGAAACGAAGAGGGATTTTCAAGTGGCACAGATGCTTCACAGAAGGGCACACGCTTCCGTCGAGGACAACCCATGATCTGGGAAACCAAAATTAGTGATCTGGCAACCTTCGTGTCACGTGACACGAAGGTTACCAGACCACTAATTTCTAAAAAAACCGTTGCCAGATATTTTTTCTCAATTCTGTAATCAACTCTAGTGTTCGGATACTTTTTTAATATATATAATGCGTATGAATATATAATGCAATGAATATGCAGTTACCGTTCACATCAAACTGGAGCGGTTGCGGTTAATGTTCACAGCACATTGGATCGTGTGAGCTCACAAAGACCTGGATCGTGTGGGCTCACTCATGGAAATATTGAGCGTGTGCAGTTACCGTTCACAGCAAACTGGAGCGTATGCAGTAACTGCACACGCTCCAGTTTGCTGTGAACGGTAACTGGAGCGTGTACAGTTGCTGTACACGCTCCAGATATTTTTCCTGAATTCTGTAATCACGTGACACGAAGGTTGCCAGATCACTAATTTCTAAAAAAATCGTTGCCAGATATTTTTTCTGAATTCTGTAATCAACCATAGCGTTTGGATATTTTTTTGAGCAACTGTAAAACCAAGTAAAATACTAATCACTGATTAGTTTCACTTTAATCATAAAGGCGTTTTTTAAATGATTTTTACATTTGCTTCAATAATACATTACATTATAAAAAAACCTCAGTAATACTGAAAGAATTGGTCGACTAATACGGATCTTAACCCCTCCAGTGGAAAAGCTCTCCCCTCGGAGATTTAGCTTCAAAAACCACGTGGCAAATGAAATGCAAAGTGCGTCGTTGAATGATTAACCACTTCCTCGCGACTTTCACGAAGAGAAAATGATCACCGCATCATTCTGATTTGTGGAGAGGATTCCCCAGAAAATAAAAACACTCTAACAATCGGCCTGTAAAAAAAGAGAATTATTTTCCCCAGCATTGCAATAAATGGTGGCATTGTGGAGATCGTAACAGTCGGAGCTCGACACGAGACGTCAACTGACGACAATCGAGAGAGAGACAGAGAGTATGACAATTGGCTCTGAAGCAACAGAGAAAGAGACACACAAAGAGAAATGATTGTTGGAGGCAGTGATAATTGCTTATAACGGCGAAGGATCGGAAGGAGGAGGTTGGAATGTCTCTCGCTCTCATTTCTATCCTCCGTGAGTGGCAACAAGCCTTGTTAAGATATCGATGAACGTATGTGTAGCGGGGGCGGGGGGGGAGAGGAAGTGGGTCACGAGCCAATTGACTTCTCTGAGTTCCATTTATGTGCTTAAAAATAATGGAACAACTTTCAAACGTTGTTACTTTTGCAATCCATCCACTTGCAGTTAGCAATGGAAGGGGAAACAGAACGCGAAAGTGACGTCATTTCCCCGAAGGAAGCGCTGTTTCCTTTCCTAATGGCCCTCTTCGCTGCTCGGTGCCGATGTGGGATTTCTTTTCTGCAGAATAATTCAATGGAAACTTACACGAATCCACCTTGTCTTTCGCAACAGAATTCCTTTCGTAAAAGACACGTCTCGAGCTGGAAATTTAAATCCGCTTCTTAAAACAGAAGCGGCAACTGCAATCAGCCGACTACAGACATAAATAGAGAATGAGTCGAGGGCGAATGCGCCTTTCGCAATCAGATCGATTCGTACAGATGCCTCAAATCTTTGACTCCAACTTCGAAGTGATCATTTGGCTTTGGATCCACTTCGTTTTCCCACTTACCGACTGGTGGTGGCAGATTGTCGCTGGCATCTCTAATCACGTTTTCGAACTTGAGACGGACTTTTAAAATAATCTGTTTATTAAGAAAAAGATCCCTGTCGTCGTTTAAGGGTCATCGCAAAAGAAATAAACCTACACCCCCCCCCCACGAATTTCCGAAAGATTGGCCGATCCAAAATGTACTAAAATTGTAAGAAATCTTAGGGACTTAGAAGTTTACTCAGAGAAAAAGATACCTTATTAAAGCTTAAACTTTTAAATTCTTATTTAAAATTTTATTTTAAGAATTTAAAAGTTTAAGCTTTAATAAGGTATCTTTTAGTATCCTTATTAAAATTATAGTTTAATTTAGTATCTTTAATAAGGTATTATTTAATTATGTAAATTGTTTTTTTCCTTTCTTTTATTCTTTTAAAAGTAAGTTCACCAGTCAAACAATTAAGGCTTAATGCATCATACTCATGCTAACAATAATTAATATATTTTCTTTACTTGACGAAATCGGGTATCGTGGTCGTGAATCGAATCCTCCTGAAGTTCTCTGAAGGCCGGTTCTGCTAACCATAATTCTGTAAAACATCTTTAATTTTTTTAATTTCCTTAAAATACAGACGTCAAAGTCTTTTTTGCGGTACATTTTCCACAATGAAAAAGCTTTTTTAAAAGAAAACACAACAAACGAAAAATTTTAAAATCCAGTAAAAAAGCTTTCCACTGTTGGCCGGCCTTCTTTTTTCAACGAAGTGCAAGCGATGGGAAGGCGGGTAGGCGCCATCGGAGGCTGTTCGTCGGTCGTTCGCTTCGAGTCCCTCGCAGCTTCTACTCGAATGTCAGAGTTCAGGAGCGAGGCTCCTCGGCACGTTCCCTTCCGACCAATGAGACCGTCATTACGCTTAATGACGTTTACAATGACGGGAAATGACGACAGTACGCAACGAGGAGAGAGCTGAATCCAACGCGAAGGGTCCGATAGCATCTTCCGGTTTCATTTCCATCATTGCGGTTCTATAGATGCGGGGGACGAAACGATTGCCAGAGGACTTGAAGCTTGAAGCTTTTGACAGAAAAAGGAAGAGATCAAACGATCAACAGATTTTAATGTGTTGCCAGATATCTGAAGGATGATAATTTTTTCTATCACTGAAAAGGAATTTCGTATCAAGCGAAGATTTCTGACAGACTTGATCCAGATCCAGGATTTTCTCTTTAATTTAGCTCTTTAATCAAAACAACTCGACTCATAAGTTGCAAACCTTTTGGAAATTGTGCTTTTGCATCAACGTTGAGGTTGTGTATTTGTAAGGGTAAAGGGAAGGGTTCATCTCTTTAACCATGCAAGGATTTAATTGGACAGGTTATCAGTACTAGGACTCCAAGATGACTTTTTGTTACGTTTAATGAAATAATAAATAGTGAATATAAGATGTGCTCTTTGCAGTAAGCTTAATTCAATTTATTTAATTATGGGGATTGGTGGAGTCCGTCTCGCGCCAGGATCGCATCCTGATGATGTTCCCAAATTTGAGAATTCACTCTGTTTGCCTTCAGATGATCTCCCCTATTCCTCGCTCTGTCCACTGTCAAAAAAGAAAAAAAAAAAGAAGAAGAACGCCTCTGGCGAAGGTGGGAATCTCGTTTTCAAAAAGAAAGAAGTCTTTGGTTTACCTTCTTCTTTAATTCTAACTAATGGATGATGGAGAAATGTCGTTTTTTTTTAGTCCTTCTCCACCATAAGAAGCGTTTGTCTTTTCCTCCTACAATTCAAACCCTCTGAGAAAAGGAAGCAGATTATTATCGTCTCTTCACATTCCAATTTAAAATTTCTACAATAAACAGATCACTTGCAACATTCATTAAAAGATTTGCCTTTTCCATGGTTAGTGATCTCCAACGATATAAATTAAAACTATATAAGGATTTGAAATATTTCATTAGTACCAATCCAACTAAAAAAGAGTTTTCCAATTATCTCTTAAAACAATTCCCCCCCCACACACTGGTGGTCGCAACGGGTCGACTCATTGCTGCCAATCGAATCTTCATCTTCTTCACATTAGACCACGGAAATTTCAAATTTCTTGCCTCAATGCGTTCGATTTTTTTTCCAATGTTAGAGGGCGCAGTTATAGCTTTTGAGATATTCAGAAAGTGCAAATCGTAATAGTTCATCAACACCTATCGAAAAAAGTAATTTTTGATTTATCTCCAACAACAAACAATTATCTGTTAAAGCAAAAATAGTTGAGTTTTCCCACCCCATGTGTGGGGGGAAGGGGATCACTAGTCATTGTAGCAAATGGAAATTTCATGGTCTTCACATTCCCCCACGAATATTTAAAATATCTACCATAAATACATCGTTCGTAACATTCGTTTAACTTTTGCGGTTGTTCATATTTTTCCAACTTTATCCACCGTTAGAGGGCGCAGTTATTGCTTTTGGGATATTCGGAAAGCGCGAATCGTCATACTGCATCAATACCTATCAAATACAAAACTAATGTTTAATTTTTCTATAAAAATAAAAAGTTAATGTTTACAAACGGACGGACAGCCAGACAGACAACAGACACATTACCTCGTTCTTTTCTCCAAATGAGATAAAAAGATTACAGTGACCGTCCGTCGGATGGATTTTTGATCCGGGTCCATCGAAGCTCGATTAAGTCTTTGCCATTAAAAAGACGTGCTCATTTATTCCTGCGTTACTTTATCCCGTTAAGTCATTTCTTACAGGGGCGGGGGTGGCTCAGTTGGTAGCGCGCCAGGCTCGTAATCTGTAGTTCCCAGGTTCGAGTCCCAGCTGGGTCAGCGTTGAGATTTATCTCCGCAAAATTCCCCGCCCTGTCCACGGTCAGTAGGGGACACCGATGGGCTTGGAAAGGCCGCCGTCCGTCGGATGGGACGTTAAGCCGTGGCCCCGTGTGCGGGAGAGCCATACCCTGGGCACGTTAAAGAACACGCTGGATGGCCTTGACGGGAGGCTACCATCTGTCTCCCAACAGCTGTTACAGTGGGTCCCCTCCTCCAACCTTCTCTGAGCCTTCGGGGTCCTTGTGACCTGGCCATTTAGCCCATGGTGTGCAAAAAAGTGCCGCTCAGAGGTAAAACAACCCAACCCATTTCTTACGTTCCATCTTCAATTCTGTTGATTCATTTCTTTGTTCATCTCTTGATGATGACCAAAACGCATCAAATTTTAACATCGTAAAACGTTAAGTAAATATCCAAATGAAAGAACAAAACAATCGAAAGCTAATAATCTGTTCCTCGTATATTATTTCCTAACAATAGGGGGCTTAATCAGAAAATCAACAATGAATGCCAACTGATAGCCATTGCGATAGAAGATTAGTTTATTAAATGCGAAAGAAAAACCGTTTTCCTATCTTCTGTTACGTCACACGTATAGCCTTTCGTCTTTCCGAATCCATGAAACAAAATCTTCCCGTTCAGTCTCCGATGATCATCTGACACGTGACGGGAGATCTTTTCGAATTGTAACGACGTGATCCGTCTTCTTCTCTTGTCTTTCTGTCTCTGTTTCCTCTCGGCGCTGTCATCGTATTCTCGCTCCTCAAATAAGAAAACATCGTAGCATCAGCAAATATTAGGAATAAATCTATCTGCAATAGAAGTGGATAGGTCAACAGAAAGATATTATGAAAGACGGATAGACAAATGAACAGAAACACATCGCAGAAGAAAAGAAAAACACGAAGATGGCATTGAGATCACGAGAAACACAAAAAGTGGAGGTCAGCTAAACAGGAAGTCAGAAGCGCTAAAATACACGAAGACAAGCATACAAAAGACAAAAAGGATTTCAAATCAGTCATGGAGAGATGAAGAATGACACCCAAAAAAAAACATGGAAAGGTAAAATGGAAGGACGGAAAGCAATATCGGAAAGAAGAATAATGGAAAGAAATCGAGAGAGAGAGAGAAGGATGGAAAGATATACAGACGAAAAGACAGAACGAGAAATAGGTGACGAAAGGAAGGTGATGGAGAGATATGACGATGGAAGGACACAGTGACGGAGAGACATATAGATGGAAGGGACAGTGATGGAAAGACATAATGATGAAAAGATACAGCGATGGAGAGACAGAATTATGGAATGATGCAGTAATGGAGAGGCAAAAGGATGGAAATATACTGTGATGGAGATACATAAAGATGGAAGCATGAAGTGATGGAGAGACAGAATGATGGAAAGATACAGATATAGAGAGATACAATGATGGAGGGACATAAAGATGGAATGATACAGTGATGCAGATACATAATGGTGGAATGATACAGTGATAGAAAGACATAATGATGGAAAGATACAGTGACGGAGAAACATGATGATGGAAAGATATAGTGATGGAGAGACAAAATGATTGAAAGATACAGCGATGGAGAGACATAAAGATGGAAGGTTACAGCGATGGAAATAGATAATGATGAAAAGATACAGCAATGGAGAGATTGAATGATGGAATGATACAGTGATGGGGACACATAATGATGGAATGATACATTGATGAGAACACATAGTGATGAAATGATACAGCGACGGAGAGACATAAAGATGGAATGATACAGTGATGGGGACACATAACGATGGAATGATGCAGTGATGGGGACATATAATGATGGAATGATACAGTGATGGGGACATATAATGATGGAATGATGCAGTAATGACGACACATAGTGAAGAAAAGATACAGTGATGGAGAGAGATAAAGATGGAAGGATACAGCGATGGAGAGAGATAAAGTTGGAAGGATACAGCGATGGAGTAAGATAATGATGGAATGATACAGCAATGGAGAGAGATAATGATGGAATGATACAGCAATGGAGAGAGATAATGATAGGGGCATAATAGTGGAATGATACAGTGATAGAAAGACATAATGATGGAAAGATACAGTGATGGAGAGACATAAATATGGGTTGAGTTGTTTTACCTCTGAGCGGCACTTTTTTGCACACCATGGGCTAAATGGCCAGGTCACATGGACCCCGAAGGCTCAGAGAAGGTTGGGGGAGGGGACCCACTGGAACAGCTGTTGGGAGACAGATGGTAGCCTCCCATCAAGGCCATCCAGCGTGTTCTTTAACGTGCACAGGGTATGGCTGTTCCGCACACATGGCCACGGCTTAACGTCCCATTCTACGGAAGGCGGCCTTTCCAAGCCCATCGGTGTTCCTTACTGACCGTGGGCAGGGCGGGGAATTTTGCAGAGATAAATCTCAACGCTGACCCAGCTGGGACTCGAACCTGAGAACTACAGATTACGAGCCTGGCGCGCTACCGACTGAGCCACCCCCACCCCACATAAATATGGAAGGATGCAATGATGGAGAGACATAATGATGGAAAGATAGAGCGATAGAGAGAAATAGTGATGGAAAGATACAGAGTTGGAGAGACATACTGATAGAATGATACACTGATGGAGAGCTATAATGATGGAAAGATACACTGATGGGGAGACATAATGATGGGAGGCATCAGTGCTAGACAAAAGAATGGAATGATATCAAGAGAAACAGACAGAAAAGAGAAAGGAGGAAAAGTGAACAAAGATTAAGGGGATAAACATAGATAGTTTTAAGGAAGGGCAGAAAAATGCACGAAGACGGACGAAATGGAAGGCAGACAAATCGCCAGCTATAATTTTGTCGATTCGAACGCATTGTGGTGTTTTTCTTTTTATTCTTTGATGTTGCGATTGGGGCGCCTCTACGTGGTAACAGAGCAACAATGAACACCACGACATCGCCTGACAATGCTTCAGACAGATTGCACAACAGCGGAACACTTTCGCGCCTTATTTCTCGTTTCATCCGCCTCGCATGAGTCATTGCGACGCCGAGCGTGACTTTAGCACCACTTCAGTTAACTTACGACAGCGTTGGTCACTCACCGAGAGTCAACTCCCCCCCCTTTCCCTCCCAAGACATCTCCATCAGTGTTGCTCGAGCCTCTCTTCTGGACTCGGCAAACGTAAATTTACCGCCTCGAGAGCATCGGAGTTTAACAGCAGGAGACAACCTGATCCCCTCGTCTTCTGCTGATTCGCCGGAAGGAAGGAGAGAAGCTGTTGTCCGTCTTCGTCGGAGATAGGGGGGGAGGGGGAGTGGACCTCCGTTGCCGTCGTCACGAGGAAAGAGCATCCGTCAATTGCAAACCGCCGCTTTCGTAATTAAAGGACGCAGTTTTTAATTCTCGTGATTAGGCAGCTGCGGCATGCGCAGCGCGGGTAAACAAGCAGATGAGAAGCGCGGACCCGTGAATTTAGTGTCATCGCCGTGTCGATGGTGGCTCGCGCACCTCGCCCAAAGGTCATGGCGGAGGGGGATGCCTTTGGACAGATGCATAAATATGGGGACACGCGGGTGAGAGAGCATCCCATCCCTTCCCTCCCCCCGCGGAGGAAATATCAAGGGTCGGGAGAGAAAAGCGAGGCGCTCGAGCTGTTGCGCACTGAGGATGCGTTGCGCGAGCGGAGAATGGTTTTCGAGAGTTGCCATCATTCATTGTTACGACGTTAAAAGATGGTTTGCTGGTTCAAAATAAATAAAACGTCATGAAATGGTTTAAAATTACATGTCAGGATTATTTATCTGCAGGTGAATTATGAAAAAAACAACAACATTTTGGATGCATTACATTAACCACAGGAATAAATGCACTCATTGCTATTTAATTATTGAAATAATAATAACAGTACTAAAGGTGAAAACAACAGTTGCAGTATGAATAACAAATGTCACAAGCACAATATTTCTCTTAATATTAACTTCTTTGTTAGTAATCTTAACTACATTTATCAACATAACATAACTTTCTTTACTATAAGATTTATTCTTTTTCCGTTATTATTTTGTCATGATATACAGTCTCTCAAAAAAATATCCGAACACTATGGTTGATTGCAGAATTCAGAAAAAATATCTGGCAACGATTTTTTTAGAAATTAGTGACCTGGTAACCTTCGTGTCACGTGACACGAAATCCAGATCACTAATTTCTAAAAAAATCGTTTTCGATTTTTTTAGAATTTTCGATTTTTCTCCTTTGTCGATCCCGGCTTCTGCTCTCGAGCCAGACGTCAGACGGAAGTCTCTTTTGTGGAAGAGACATTAGCGGAAAGACTAACTTCAGACGGAAGTCTCTTTTCTGGAAGAGACAGTTAGCGGAAAGACTAACTTCAGACGGAAGTCTCTTTTCTGGAAGAGACAGTTAGCGGAAAGACTAACTTCAGACGGAAGTCTCTTTTCTGGAAGAGACAGTTAGCGGAAAGACTAACTTCAGACGGAAGTCTCTTTTCTGGAAGAGACAGTTAGCGGAAAGACTAACTTCAGACGGAAGTCTCTTTTCTGGAAGAGACAGTTAGCGGAAAGACTAACTTCAGACGGAAGTCTCTTTTCTGGAAGAGACAGTTTCCATCCGGGGCCAGCTTTTCCCCAAGATTTGCATATATATATGTCCAAGATTTGCATATGACTAGGCAAGACAACAAGCTATGCAAATTCTTTTTGTACGACAGACTATCCTAAGATCCTATTCGCTCTATTTCAAGTGCGAGACCGTATTGTAGATATGTTAATAAATATTGTTGTACAAATAAGTAACTGAATGCGACCCAATCTGGTGATTTCAATGGAACTAATGTGAGCCTACATCTAAATTTTGGTTAAGTTATCCGTTCTATATTTAAAGAGTTACCTATATAATATTAAAAAAAGTTATATATTTCTTAATATTTGTTAAAAAAATAAAGTTTCCTTTTTCCTCACTTAGGAGTGTGCTACGCAGAATTCGGGGTCCGTGTCCCCCACACAACAGGATCCGCTTACATGTACAGTTACGTCACAGTGGGTGAGTTTATCGCCTTCGTCATTGGTTGGAACATGGTGCTCGAGTATCTGATTGGCACGGCAGCAGGCGCGTGCGCAATCAGTGCGTGCGTGGATGCTATGGCCGGCGGAGCCATCAGCAAAGCGATTAAAAGCGGCATAGGTACGATATTTGGTAAGTTCGGTTTTCATTTTCAATTTCAGGTAGTGGGCAGATCAGTAGGTAGAATTCCTTTTCCATATTTAATTCATTTATAGTAAATAGTTATATTTATATATAGATATAGAAATTATTTTCTCTTTTGTGTGATGCTAGTGGCCTGAATGAGAGTGAAATGAAATTTTCACTTTCTTCTGACGCGGAAATTCAACAAAATGTTTCTCATATGTTTAACGTGATTTTTATCAAAAGTTTCATATGATGAAAAATGTGCGCAAACTCCATTTCCTTTCCCGTTTTTTTCGTGTTAAAAGAAACGCCCTTTTTTAAATAAAGTTAAAATGGAATTATATTGCGAAAAGCAAACTTTGTTAAAGGAAAATCCTTTGAAAATATTTCAAAAAAGCTTCGGTTTATTAAAGTAGACAAATCCCTTTGAAACGTTATTGAAGTTTTTTTTTATTACCACTGGTATATTTAATTCGGTCGGATAAGACAACAATTTGCTTCGTAACTCGCACGTTTTACATAAGTTGCACTTGGAAAGTAGAAGTGGCATTTCAATTGTTGGCATAATTTAGAATTGTCGCTTACTCAAATACAAAAGAATCAAATATTTCTATAAAGGTGGTCTAAAATATTTGATGAAATGAATTTAACCTCGAAATTAAAAAAACAAATAACTGAAAAATAGACTAATGTCATTTTGTCTATTTTCCTTGATGTACTTCTATCTCTCTTCCTGATATGCTTCTGTCTCTTTGCCCTGATGTTATTCTCTCTCTTTGCCCTGATCTGCTTCTGTCAATTTGTCCAAATTTCTATCTCTTTACCTGATCTGCTTCTGTCACTTTGTCCTGATGTTATTCTCTCTCTTTGCCCTGAAGCACTTCCGTATCTTTGTCCTGATCTGCTTCTGTCACTTTGTCCTAATTTCTATCTCTTTTCCCTGATCTGCTTCTGTCTTTTTTTGTCCTGATGTTATTCTCTCTCTTTTCCCTGATCTGCTTCTGTCAATTTGATCTAATTTCTATCTCTTTTCCTGATCTGCTTCTGTCTTTTTCCCCTGATGTTATTCTCTCTCTTTGCCCTGATCTGCTTCTGTCAATTTGATCTAATTTCTATCTCTTTTCCTGATCTGCTTCTGTCAATTTGATCTACTTTCTATCTCTTTTCCCTGATCTGCTTCTGTCTTTTTTTGTCCTGATGTTATTCTCTCTCTTTTCCCTGATCTGCTTCTGTCAATTTGTTCTACTTTCTATCTCTTTTCCTGATCTGCTTCTGTCTTTTTCCCCTGATGTTATTCTCTCTCTTTGCCCTGATCTGCTTCTGTCACTTTGTCCTAATTTCTATCTCTTTTCCTAATCTGCTTCTGTCACTTTGTCCTAATTTCTATCTCTTTTCCTAATCTGCTTCTGTCACTTTGTCCTAATTTCTATCTCTTTTCCCTGATCTGCTTCTGTCAATTTGATCTACTTTCTATCTCTTTTCCTGATCTGCTTCTGTCTTTTTTGTCCTGATGTTATTCTCTCTCTTTTTCCCTGATCTGCTTCTGTCTTTTTTTGTCCTGATGTTATTCTCTCTCTTTTTCCCTGATCTGCTTCTGTCAATTTGATCTAATTTCTATCTCTTTTCCTGATCTGCTTCTGTAACTTTGTCCTAATTTCTATCTCTTTTCCCTGATCTGCTTCTGTCAATTTGATCTAATTTCTATCTCTTTTCCTGATCTGCTTCTGTCTTTTTCCCCCGATGTTATTCTCTCTCTTTGCCCTGATCTGCTTCTGTCACTTTGTCCTAATTTCTATCTCTTTTCCTAATCTGCTTCTGTCACTTTGTCCTAATTTCTTTCTCTTTTCCTGATCTGCTTCTGTCACTTTGTCTTAATTTCTATCTCTTTTCCCTGATCTGCTTCTGTCAATTTGATCTAATTTCTATCTCTTTTCCTGATCTGCTTCTGTAACTTTGTCCTAATTTCTATCTCTTTTCCCTGATCTGCTTCTGGCAATTTGATCTAATTTCTATCTCTTTTCCTGATCTGCTTCTGTAACTTTGTCCTAATTTCTATCTCTTTTCCCTGATCTGCTTCTGTCAATTTGTTCTAATTTCTATCTCTTTTCCTGATCTGCTTCTGTCTTTTTCCCCTGATGTTATTCTCTCTCTTTGCCCTGATCTGCTTCTGTCACGTTGTCCTAATTTCTATCTCTTTTCCTAATCTGCTTCTGTCACTTTGTCCTAATTTCTATCTCTTTTCCTGATCTGCTTCTGTCACTTTGTCCTAATTTCTATCTCTTTTCCTAATCTGCTTCTGTCACTTTGTCCTAATTTCTATCTCTTTTCCTAATCTGCTTCTGTCACTTTGTCCTAATTTCTATCTCTTTTCCTAATCTGCTTCTGTCACTTTTTCCTAATTTCCATCTCTTTTCCTGATCTGCTTCTGTGAATTTGTCCTAATTTCTATCTGCTTCCCTGAGCTGCTTGTTTCTTTGCTCTGATGCACTGTCATTTTTTCCCTATTTCTCTCCTAATGTGCTTTTGTCTATTTTTCCTGATGTACTTTTAAAAACATTTGTTAAAAATTATTTTTAAAGTGATTTTAAATTCGAAGAAGTATGAATATTAATATTTATGAAATCCAATTCGGTTTAGGTTCTTTGTTAAACAGGAAACCACGAAAGCATGAAATGCTGCATCTGGTGTTAAAAGAGGCATTGGAAAGCCCTACCTTGGTGCACGGTGTGCCTTTATATAGATATTGTCTCTCTACCTAAAGACCTAACAGATGTAGCGAAATTATTTCCTTAATCTTTAGAAACATTTTGAAAGTGGATAACCTAATTAAAATATAATTTAAAAATCCCTAAATCACATGTTGCTGAAGACACATCCGACTTTTGAACGATCGCATTTCATCAAATAATGCTCGCTGATTGGTTGATGGAAATGACTGCGTTTGTACTAAACATCGGATTGATACAGAAAGTTTTGCCTGAAATGTTAATTTTTACAATCTCAAAATTTCACTTTTTTCTTCCTTTCAAAGCTGTGCTATTACGTGCGAATATATCATGGCGATCTCCTTGGCATCTTTGATCAATGATTTTTTTTTATCGTGAATCTGACACATTTTGCTTGTTAGCGCTTCGTTACAAACAGCTACAATGTATTATCGAGGGATAGTCAATCACAGTGCAATGAAAGCATAAACACTGCGACATGAAATCGTGTTGGAAAGATGTAAGTACTTCTCCCATCCCCCCCCCCCCGCCTCCGCCTCCAAGGGACTTTAGATATCCGTTTGCAGAGACAGGAGACACCCAAAGCAATGGCTACAAGACATTCCCACAGAAGCAGACCAGCTCGTGCTCTGTAGAGTGCACGAGGTGTCGGGAGACGATATTTAAAAATGGGGCGCACAATCGAAATGCTTCAAAGGGGATTAAGGCAGGTGCACATTGCACGTGCTCTCTCAACGAAGTGTAATGAACAGAGTATTCAAGAAATGCAGAGACACACTTAAACCTAACGATGCCAAAAGAGGATCGTTGTATCACTTTGGCATCACACATCCAGTCATGTTGCCATCCCCAGGGGACCAAGAACGTCACCCTCAGCACCCAGAACATCGTATCGTTTGCACGAAGAAGAAGAGTTCCTACTCTCCGACGAGACAACCACGAGCTCGATTGCAATTGGGCCTGGGATCTCTATCAGTGCCATCAAGATAATCTCTCATCCTAATGATGAGGCATAGCTTGTGCGGAGAGTGCCGAGTCATCTTTTCTCTCTGCAGCATGTCAAGTAGTTCCACCCTTCAGGTTCTGTGATGGTGTGAGGAACGAAATAGCGCCTGAAACGAACTCTTTTATGAGCAGAGTAATTTCAATGGTGCTACCTGCACGAACCACATTACTCTTCCTCGGGTATTTGCTCTAGGTTCCGATTTATTCAGTTCTAGGTAATCAGAAGATGTACTGGAGGAGACGGAGAATGGGATCTGGATCTATTAGATCGTATACTGCCGCAGCATCTCGATCTGAATGGGATATGATCATCGGCATTTAATTTCCGTCCTTCAGTTGATGTAAATATCTCTTCTTCAATCTCAGCTGAATAGGCTCGTTGCATGCATCACCAGATGATGCACAACTATTGTTAGATATCGTACGGATGACACAAGGCCTACCTACAGACGTACCATGTGACCAGGGAAGGCGTTTCACTGCCTCATTTCGATCATTCCGTGCTCCCACTTATTGTTGTAAGGCGCACCACTCTCTGCTATACAATCGCTCAAAAAAGTATCCGAACACTATGGTTGATTACAGAATTCAGAAAAAATATCTGGCAACGATTTTTTTAGAAATCAGTGATCTGGCACCCTTCATGTCACGTGATTACAAAATTCAGGAAAAATATCTGGAGCGTGTACAGCAACTGTACACGCTCCAGTTACCGTTCACAGCAAACTGGAGCGTGTGCAGTTACTGCACACGCTCCAGTCGGTCGAAAAAGTATCCGAACACTATGGTTGATTACAGAATTCAGAAAAAATATCTGGCAACGATTTTTTTTTAGAAATCAGTGATCTGGCAACCTTTGTGTCACACGCCAGATCACTAATTTCTAAAAAAATCGTTGCCAGATATTGTTTCTGAATTCTGTAATCAACCATAGTGTTCGGATACTTTTTTGAGCGACTGTACATATACAGCAGTTGCTGGTTTATCATTTTTTTAAACATGATTTGTTGTCATCTTTCTTTGTTTCTTGCGTTTTTTGTGATAATTTAGATGGTATCCCTAGATCCCTCTGAGCAGTGAAATTCAACACATCATTTGCCAATGTGTTTGTACAAATTCCTGAGATTCGTATTAATACTCTGAATTCGAAACACGAAGTCAGCATTAATAGAGTTTCAAAAGTGTTGCGTGGCCGAGTGGTTAGCGCGCTTCGCTACTGATCAAAAGGACCTGTGTTCGAGCCCCCGGTAAGGTGTGTCGTTTTTCTGCTGAGGTCCTACCATCCTCACAGACCTTCTACTATGGCATATAAACTGACAGGCTCCTGTCAGACCTCTGTGGCAAGCAGCTGCTTGAGGGGGTATTTATGTGTAAGTTGTTGGAATGGAACGGTCGTTGTGAACGGACGTGTTTTCTCCTCTCTCCCGTTCGGAGTTGGCATCTGCATACCCGGATAGTGTCCACTGACCTTCAGCGCTCTCAGCGGACCATCAGTGCAGTAAGTGTAATAAAATTCCATTTCATTGTTCCCACTCCAAACGACGCCTTCCGTTCCGTCTCTCCCGTCTCATCTGCGAGCCACCGAGCACAAAGACTAATTTTTACGACCTTCAATTTAGAGGTCCTCCCCGACCTACTTTGGATTCGGTGCTGCAGACACATGTGTTAAGCATCTGCAGACACATGTGTTAAGCATCTGCAGACACATGTGTTAAGCATTTGCAGACACACGTGTTAAGCATCTGCAGACACGTGTTGAGCATCTGCAGACACGTGTTGAGCATCTGCAGACACACGTGTTGAGCATCTGCAGACACACGTGTTGAGCATCTGCAGACACACGTGTTGAGCATCTGCAGACACATGTGTTGAGCATCTGCAGACACATGTATTAAGCATCTGCAGAAACATGTGTTGAGCATCTGCAGACACACGTGTTGAGCATCTGCAGACACACGTGTTGAGCATCTGCAGACACATGTATTAAGCATCTGCAGAAACATGTGTTGAGCATCTGCAGAAACATGTGTTGAGCATCTGCAGAAACATGTGTTGAGCATCTGCAGACACATGTGTTGAGCATCTGCAGACACATGTGTTGAGCATCTGCAGACACATGTGTTGAGCATCTGCAGACACATGTGTTGAGCATCTGCAGACACACGTGTTGAGCATCTGCAGACACACGTGTTGAGCATCTGCAGACACACGTGTTGAGCATCTGCAGACACACGTGTTGAGCATCTGCAGACACATGTGTTGAGCATCTGCAGACACACGTGTTGAGCATCTGCAGACACACGTGTTGAGCATCTGCAGACACACGTGTTAAGCATCTGCAGACACACGTGTTAAGCATCTGCAGACACATGTGTTGAGCATCTGCAGACACACGTGTTGAGCATCTGCAGACACACGTGTTGAGCATCTGCAGACACATGTATTAAGCATCTGCAGACACATGTGTTAAGCATCTGCAGACACATGTGTTGAGCATCTGCAGACACATGTGTTGAGCATCTGCAGACACATGTGTTGAGCATCTGCATACTCTTCCTCCGTCCAAGCTGCTACGAGGTAAGAGTAAGTTTGTGGACGATCGTTTGTTTTTCTGCAAGAACTTTATAGCTGTGGATATAAAAGAAATTTTGACATAAAAAAATGAATTGCTATTCGTTTGAAAATGAAATCCTCGGAATCTCCGAATGCTGTAGTTGTGGAAATAGTTTCCATTTCTATTGTCTCATTCTAAAGGAGTCAAACTTCCGAAAAATGCCACAGGATCTCAAAAAAAAAAAAGAAACTGAAATGTAAATCGTGTAACAGTGGAAAGGGAAATGTTGAGACCTCAACCCAGGAAAGAGTGGAAATGACGAGGGAGGTGAGTTGAGAATCAATGTAGATACAAAGAAGCTTTTCGAGGATATGGTGAAGGAACAGTTCCGCATCTTTAGAGCTGAAATTATGGCAACGAATAAAAAGTTTCGCAAAGGAGATCATGCAAGAAATTGAGGAATTTAATAAAAGTGTTTCCTTTTGTTCCAATAAGCTGGATGAACACATAAAAATGCTCAAGGAAATTACTAAGCAAATTTCTGAAGTACAGTGTCAGACCAAAAAATTAGGAGAGTCTACTTCAGTATTGGAAGAAGAGGTTTCTGAATTGAAATGGAAATTAAATGAAATGCAGCAATATAGCAGAAACAGGAACATAGAATTGGTTGGTTTTCCTGAGAGAGGGCAGGAAAATATGGAAATTGTTGAAAAATTTGCTCAGAAACTGAAAATTGAGACAAAACATCTGGATGTGGAGGCTGCTCATAGGGTGCCAGTTTCAAATAAAAATAAGATAAAAAACCTATCATCGTACAATTTGTATCAAGGAAGACTAAAGATCTTTGGATTAGGGCATGGAAACAAAAAAACAAACTAATCGCGAAAGAAATTGATGATCGATGTGAAGATGGAAGGAATTTATATTAACGATCACTTGACACAAGAAAACAAACAGCTATTATTTAAGGCAAAGGAAAAACAGCGCGAGTTGGACTACAAGTACGTTTGGGTCAGAGACTCTAAGATGCTTTATACGAAAAGAAGGTTCGGGTTCGGTTAGAATCATGAACTTTCGGGATCTGGATAAACTGAAAAAGTTAAGTTTCTATGAGTGAAATATTTAATTATTGGGAAATGCATATAAAATGGCTACTTTTTTGTCGTATGACATGCAGAATGATGTTACTGTTGCTGATTTTGGTTCGGATGATGTTCGGAGTATTACAGATGATGATGAAGTTGAAGAATTTGTATATGATAAATGATTATTATTCCAATGTTATTGAAATTGATAAAAAAAATGTTTATGATAAAAATTATTTTTTTGTTGGGGCTGTGGAATAAATATTATACAGAGAAATATAAGAAGTCTGAGAAGAAATTTTGATCATTTTGTGGTATTCTTAAATTTAATTGAATTAAAACCAGAAATTATGGTACTTACTGAGATTTGGGTAAAAGAAGAGGAAATAGCCTTATATAAAATAGATGGATATAAAGAATATTGTAAATGTAGGGAGAAAAAAAGGTCAGGAGGAGTAATTGTTCACATTAAAGAAGGATGGGAAGTGAACCAGATTTTTTCTGATTTTAAAACTGCCCACTTAGTGGAATTGCATATAAAAACATTCAATTGTGAACTTGGCCTTGGAGCGCATGAATTAAGTAAATTAGAATTTATTGATGAATTCGGAACATCGCTTAACTGTGTTAAACCAAATAGTATGATAATGACAGGAGATTTTAATTTGGATTTATTATCTGATGATCCATACAAAATAAATTTTTGACAAATGATAAATTCAAATGGTTTCTATTCCTGTCATGCTTCTGTTACTAGGGTAAGTAGTAAAACCTGCCTAGATCATCTTTGCATTAGAAATTTTAGATTAGATACTGTAACTACATATATTGTTAAAATTGACATCTCAAATCATTTTTTTGTTGGAAGTAATAAAAAGTGTGGTTTTTATAGAGATGGTTCTACAGAAAAGCTTTCTACAAATTTTACTAAGATTCAATATACTAAATTGAAAAATTTATTGTCAAAAAAATCATGGGATCATGTCGAGAGACAGGTAAATGTGAATTTAGCATTTGATGCATTTCTAAGGGAATTTTTCTTTTGTAGAAGGTGTGTTCCCTGAAATTTTAAAAACTGCCTTAATTATTCCAATGTTTAAAAATGGTGATACTAAGGCAATTGAAAATTACAGTCCGATTTCGCTTCTATCAACTTTTTCTAAGATTCTTGAAAAAATTGTTTAAAAAAAATTGTTAACTTTTAGGATATGCACAATTTATTTGCCCCAAACCAATTTGGATTTCGAAAAGGTTTGAATACCCAAACTGCGATTTTAGAAATGACTTCGCAAATTTACAGAAATTTAAATCAAAATGTTAAAACAGTTTTTTTTTTTGGATTTGAAAAAAGCTTTTGATTCAGTGAATCATGATATATTATTAGAAAAGTTAAAAACCAGTGGTGTTAGGGGAAATTTGCTTTCATGGATTAAGAGCTATTTAATGAATAGGAAGCAAAAAGTAAAAATTGAAAAATATATTAGTGAAGAAACAAATGCACAAGTTGGTGTCCCTCAGGGTTCTGTTTTGGGACCTTTATTTTTTTTTTTACTTTATATAAATGACTTCTGTATATTGGATTTGAATGGTAAAATAATTTCATTTGCAGATGATGCTGCACTAATATATTCTGAAGAGGAAAAGCAAATTTTAGAGAATATAAATAGCGACTGGATAGAAATAAGAACGTGGCTAAAATTTAATAAACTCTTTTTAAATACAAAGAAGACGAAATATATTTTTATTAGACCAAGAGAAAATGAGATTGATTTTTTTCGTGACAGGATCATTTTCCACTCTGAAGTTTGTGCTGGAAAAAATTACAATTGTGACAAAATTGAGGGGGTTGAATGCTATAAATATTTGGGTATTCTTATTGACAGAAAGATGTCCTGGAAAATACAAATATCTGATGTTAAAAAGATTAACTGCATTATACCTAAAATTTATTATATCCGGAAATTCGTAAATTTATCTTTATTGAAAATTATTTACTTTTCTTGGATTAAATCTTATTTGCTCTATGGTTTATTATCGTGGGGTGGAGTCTATTTGACAACAATCAACCCGTTACACTATGTGCAGAATCACATAATTAGATGCATGATGAAACTAAGAAAATTTGAAAGCGTTGCAAATGCACACAATGAATTAGGTATTTTACAAATAAGGAAATTATATGTATTTCAGGTACTGAAATACATAAGGATGAATTTTAATGTTCTAACTTTACGGACATTTGAAAAAGAATACTCGACTGTCAAAAAACCTTTTCTTACTTGATTTAAAAGCGAACAAAACTATTGTTGAAAAACATTTCGTTTATTTGACGCCAAAGTTTTTTTTAACTGCTTACCAGAGTACATCAAAGAAATAAAGAATGATAACTTTTTCTATAAGGAATTAAGAAAATGGATTTTAAATGTGGAAAATATTGAGACTATGTTTTAGAAATGAAAGAGATTTAAATGTAATATAATTTCATTTCATGCCGAGTTGCCCTTAAGGTGCTCAACGAACCACTCACTAACGCACAATTCAATATAGATTTTTATGTTTTTTTTTTATGTTTTCTACCCAGTAAAGTTTTTTTTTTTATTTCATTTATTCTTAATGATAATTTTCAAACTTATAAATTAGTTAAATATTTACTTAGTTTTTTTGATCAAGCTAGCAAGGTGTGAGGAAATGTGAAACTGAAGCATGTTGCCTTTTCATTTTATTACAACATAACTGTTAAATTTCTCCCAAAAGCGAGTTTTTACTCTCGTGAAAGACTCAACATTTTTTCTCAGACTTTTACTGAAAAATGTAGGTAAAATAATAAAACACTAATGAAATATAATATTAAAAATTTCCATATATATGGTATGAATAAATATATGATTTTTATTGGACAAACTATGTATAAAGAAGAATATATATTAGAAAATGTAATACTTTAAAATTGTGTATCTGAGATATACACCATTATATATATTTCATTATAATTTCAGTTCTAAGGTAAAAAACATGTAAATGTAATGTACTGTATATTCTGAGAATAAATTATCTATCTACCTATTTATCTATCTTATTTATTTTTAATAGTAAAAGAACGGAAGAAGTAGTTGCGTGTAAAAGCAGCAAATGTAATGTAATGTAAAAGCAGCAAATGTAATGTAATGTAAAAGCAGCAAATGTAATGTAATGTAAAAGCAGCAAATGTAATGTAAAAGCAGCAAAATGTAATGTAAAAGCAGCAAATGTAATGTAAAAGCAGCAAATGTAATGTAAAAGCAGCAAATGTAATGTAAAAGCAGTGTGATCAGCTCGAATTGCAATCTTATTTGCAGAATATTTGTTTTATTAATCTGTTTTGATACATGAAGAAAGGTCTCCAAATCCTTCGTCTAAATTTAAACATTGTTTTGGACGAAATATGTTTTCTTAACAGCGGATTGTAAAAGCTGTTTCCTTTTATATATCAGAAGCTCCAGGGGAAAGCAACTTTGGGTGCCCCTGTATGTGTTTCTTTCGTGCATTACACTGGACTCTCGGCAGCAGCTTTAAGGCTTTAAGGGGCAACGAATTTCGGTTACTTCTCAAAGCGACGTACTCGGTGTGGTTGCCAATGCTACGAGCGATTGAGATTCCGAATGCAGTGCGGCACTCCCTGGCGCGTGTTGCCACAGCAACCAAACGCAAATATTGATTTGTCAGCAGACGGACTCCTTTTTCGGCGGCGTTTGCTGAGAGAGACGCAAAACTTGTTCTGCTTACTGGCAACGGAGAAATGGACGAAATTAAGGAGAAGAGGAAAAGGTTCCTGCTCACGAAATGTTTTGCATCGGAAATGTGGAACTTAAATGGCGATAAAGTGGCGTTGATTGCGAGCTAGAATGAAGAATACGGAACCGACAGGAAACTTACAGGCGATTTCAAGAAGTACATAAGGTGTAATTTGTATCAATCAAATGCAATGGACTTATAAGGCTTACTATAATCTCAACCTATGGCTTACTATGATATCACTATAAAAGGCTTACTCTGATAGCAGCATAAAAGCCTTACTCTCTTAAGAAACTTATTTTCAAAAGATTTATTGCACGCCAGTTTGAAAGGCTTACTCTACTCGTTATAAAAGCTTTATTAAACTCTCAGCGAAAAGATTACTCTACTCTCAGGTTGCATGGCTTAATGGGATTATTATTATATTACATACGTTATCCAGCTTGCATACGTTATTACGCTTTGTGAAGTAACCGAAATTCGTTGCCCCTTAAAGCAAAATGGCGGCTTCTTTCGCACCAATGGTGTAGCGTAACAACTGGGGAGACTATGAGTCTGCGCAGTTCACGTTTCAAAAGTTCTCCTAGGTCATTGGTCAATTATTATCAATCTTTTTTAAATCAACCAATGATGTATGAGGACTAACGAAGAATGCACTGCGCGGGGCAGGAGTGGCTCAGTCGGTAGTGCGCCAGGCTCGAAATCTGCAGTTCCCAGGTTCGAGTCCCACCTGGACCACCGTCAAGATTTATCTCCGCAAAATTTCCTGCCCTTCTCACGGCGCCACCCCATAAGCTTGGAAAGGCCGCCGTCCGTCGGATGGGACGTTAACCCGTGACTCCGTGTGCTAGAGAGTCATACCCTGTGCACGTTAAAGAACACGCTGGATGGCCTTGATGGGATTCTACTTATCTGTCTCCCAACAGCTGTTCCAGTGGATCCCCTCCCCAAACCTTATCTGAGACCTCGGAGTCCTTGTGACCTGGCCATTTAGCCCATGGTGTGCAAAAAAGTGCCGCTCAGTGGTAAAACAACCCACTAACTGCGCAGTCTCACAGTCTCTCTGATTGCCAATCACTCCATGCCTTCTATGTCAGGCCGCTCTAAGCTTTAAAAGTCCGCTGTGCATTTCAAAGGTTATTCCAAATACAATTCTCATCATTCTGAGCAAGGTTTATCGATAGATCAGCTGATCTCATCTAATCTATCTCTTGTTTTTATACATTATACAATCTCATCAAAGGGAGAGTGCCTCAGAGGAATAGATCCTCCCGTATCGCGAAAATTTAATTTTTTCCCCACGCGGAAAAAAATATCTGTGAGGGGGAGGGAGCCCCTTAATCTCATAAATCTTCCTTTTAAGCATGCTCTCACTGCTTGAAATTCTTCTATCTGCACGATCAAATGATTTACTTTCAGTACAATTTTTGTATTCTCATCGTAAAGCATTCATTTTTTGCTTTCAGCTTACGTGGCTTCCTCTGCTCTCAGCTTCTGTGATTGATATTGCACAAAGCCTAGAGGGCATTTTGTGTTGCTTAATTTATTGTCGTTTTTCAATTGCTACAACGCAGAATTTATTTCAGAGAGCCCAAAAGGATTTGTCTTATCTTTCAAGGGTTACCCTATATGAACCCACGAGACTTACTCTATCATCAGCTTGCAATACTTATTCTATTCTCTGATTACTTCATCTAATCTTATATCAGCCCACGAGGAATGCTGCATGTCCACCTTAAATTCCTGTTTGCACTCTCGGCTCAGCATTCTTAGTGTACGCTCAACTTGTAACGCTCCTCTACTAATCAATTGAAAGGCTTACCCTATTCTCAGCTAAAGGTGTCGATACCCTTTCAACTTATGAAGCTTACTCTACTCTCGATGAAAATGTTACTGGGCCTGAGCTTGAAAAGCTTACGCTACTAAAAAAAAATGTTCTATACTCTAACTTTGATTTCAGCTTACAAGACTTACTATAATCTCAGTTTGCAAGACTTACCCTACTCTCAACTTACAGGACTTACCCTACTGCCAACTTACAGGACTTACCCTACTCTCAACTTACAGGACTTACCCTACTGCCAACTGAAAGGCTGCTTACACTACAACTTGCCAAGTTTATTGTGTCTCAGGTGAAAAGATTAATTAGCCCTCAACTTACAAAGCTCACTCTACTCTCAGTTAAAAGGATTATTCTCAACTTTACAAGCCTTACAATACTATCTACTTAAGGATTAATCATCTTCTTAGCTTTCAAAATTTATCTTACTCTCGTCTCACGTGGTTTACTACATTCTCAGCTAAAAGGTTCCCTATGCTCTCAGTTTACAAGGTGTACTCTACTTTCAGCTAACAGGATTACTGTATTCCTCAGCTTACAAATCAGGCTGTTCTCTCAGCCAAAAAGACTTATTATGCCCTCAGCTTACAAATCAGGCTGTTCTCTCTGCTTGCAAGAATAAGCGATCATCGAACTGTAATGTTTAATGGCATCTGATAAAACGATCTAAAGTACAGTGAGCCTACAAGGTTCATTCGTGTCAGATATTTGACAGGTATTAATAAAAGAATCCTTAAATGCGTCATTTTGAATACCGTATCAACGAGATTTCTCAGGAACAATTCATTGAGAAGGCGATGCCGATTCCTTGTGTTCGTAATATCTGTTGTGGTCCATTAGCATAGGCTTGGGATCTCACTTTAACTCACCGTAACAACTGTGCTTGGTGAACGCTTTCGTTTGCTAACAGTGTCCTGTCCGAAGCTTAAGCTAATTCGACGCTTCTCTGGCAAAAACGTTGACTCCTAGTGTCATCATGTGCTTCACAATCATGTGATCATCAGTCATTATTGCACATCGCTCACACTGTAATTGTTGCCACTGTTTAATTAAAAGAGTTTCTATTGTTTACTTTGTATTAAGAAAATTGTAATTATTACTTAACAAAATGTAACGATTTTGTATTTTTTTTCGAAACGCGTGTTTCTGCAGGTCACACTCCCGACGCCCTTGCGGCTCTCATCACCCTCCTCATGACCTTGCTGATGGTGGCAGGGGTCAAGAAGTCGTTGCTCTTCACGAACATCCTGAATGCCGTCAATCTGTCTATTTGGGTGTTCATCATGGCTGCAGGACTCTTCTACGTCGATTCAGGCAATTGGAGTCAGCACGGCGGCTTCCTCCCTTACGGATGGTCTGGGGTGAGTCTCGCGCTTCTCACTCTCTTGTCTCTCTCTTGTCTAGACCAGAAGACGCAGATGCTCCTCGCGGGACTTTAGCAATAACAACGGGGAGGTCGAGATCGATGCAGAAAACGAAAAACATCGCCGAAATATTCATTCCCCCCCCCTCCCCTCTGCTTCTTTTTCCTTTTCTTTTAGGAATTCGATCGAGAGGTTGAAAGGTTTTATGGACGTGATTGATCTCGAAAACGATCTCTAACTTTTCTCAGTTGAACAGAGGAATTCATCTCTGACGTTATCGAAATATTACGGCTCTGTCGATGCCGCCAGGTTCGTAATCAGATATTCCAAGATGGGAATCTCCATTGAAATCGAATAGGATCTTAAACCGTGGTCCCATTTGCCTGAGAGTCAAGCCCCCTGGGCACACCGAAGAACACTCTGGATGGATTAAGATTTCCATTCAGGTCTATTCAGTGGAATTGGTTGGCTGTTTGATGCTTTATGGAGCATAAGAAATCAAGGTTAAATCCGTCAAACGATATGAAAAAGAGGGCAAAAGACAAGTAACCCACAATCAGAGTTAAAATGAAAAGGTGTTCTACACTCCACCAGATCTAGTTGATGGGGGGGGGGGGGTAAGAACTCGGAGCAACCGATAGGTTAGACCCCAAAATAATGGCTGATGATTGCGTTGTGTTTTCAATGCTGTTTGAGGTGGAAACTTTCGTTCTCACCAATAAGCACTCATTCGAACAGGAAGGTACATCACAAACATAATTTTTATACTGAAGATACACGACCGCTTATCTGGGGTCGGATCACAATTTCAATACTATAGTACACGCCAGGCAATTGGCGAGATATTCTGGGTTGGGTTGTTTTTCCTCTGAACGGCACTTTTTTGCACACCATGGGCTAAATGGCCAGGTCACATGGACCCCGAAGGCTCAGAGAAGGTTGGGGGAGGGGACCCACTGGAACAGCTGTTGGAAGACAGATGGTAGCCTCCCGTCAAGGCCATCCAGCGTGTTCTTTAACGTGCACAGGGTATGACTCTCCCGCACACGGGGCCACGGCTTAACGTCCCATCCGACGGACGGCGGCCTTTCCAAGCCCATCGGTGTCCCCTACTGACCGTGGGCAGGGCGGGGAATTTTGCGGAGATAAATCTCAACGCTGACCCAGCTGGGACTCGAACCTGGGAACTACAGATTACGAGCCTGGCGCGCTACCGACTGAGCGACCCCCGCCCCAGATATTCTGGGAGACCCAGAGAGAAAAAGGGGACACTCAGGGACTAATACTGTAGCGATGAAACTAAAGAATCTCAGAAAAACGGTGGCTGACCTTTTTAGCTTCGTTTGCTCCATCGTTGAACTCCTTCTCTTCTGTTATGCTGGGGCTCGGCCGAGGAGAGATACTCCGCGCTCTGGGAATTGCCGTCCAGGCTCCATTAGTGGCACGAATAGTTCATCGACGAAAAACACCTCATAAGTCCGCTGGTGACAAGGCTGGAGGCGCCGCCAGGTGGCTCCGGCAGGTAGCTTGACAGGGAACTTCGTCTCTCCCTAAACGCAGGTCGCTCCAGGGGACTTCGTCTCTCCCTACACGCAGGTCGCTCCAGGGGACTTCGTCTCTCCCTACACGCAGGTCGCTCCTGGGGCTGGGTCGCTCGCTGTATTCTGCGTGGTTGCCTGCTTCTCGCAGATCTTTTCTCTCCGCGAAGGGGTCTCGACGATGGCTTGTGAGATTTTGCAAGTCGGCTGCATCAGGAGAGGGGGGGGGGGGGGTACGCTCTTTCTTCGCCCTCTCTTTCCTAATCGTCTGCCTCGGTCTACAGCATCTTCGGCTGCTGCTTAGCTGCTTCGCTGTCCATCTTCGCGGGGGGGGGGGGTCTATTGTCTCTTTGTGCTCAGAGCTCACTTCGGGTTGCACGTCCACATGCCAGCACACACACACTTCTCTTTTCGCTTTGTCGCGCTTCAGAATTCAAAAAGGGCCTCGCGGTCACCTCTCATTGGACAGCAGAGTTCGTCCGGTGACAGCGGTGGCCGAAGTTCATTGGCGCGGTCCGTTTTTTATTGGACATCCCAGCATCGGGCGTGATCCTGAAGTCATCCTTGTGCAGCTCTTGGTGACCATTGCCGCACGTATTCGAGAAACTCTCTTTCCCCTTTTTATGGCTTTGTTTTTCTCGTTTCTTGGACGGGGTGCCGTGTGCAAAGGCCCAGATCGCCCATCGTCCTCAACATGGCGGCGCAAGTCGTTGTTTCTAGCCGTTTTACCGAGGTAAAGTCGGGTGGCTGGAAGAAATGGCGACAGATAGTTACGTCGAACTCGGGATTGCAAAATTCCGAGTACGACAAAGGACAGAAATGGCATATGTTGTTGTTGAGTTGTTTTACCTTTGAGCGGCACTTTTTTTGCAAACAATGGGTCAGGTCACAAAGACCCCGAGAGCTCAGAGAAGATTGGGGGAGGGGACACGCTGGAACAGCTGATGGGGGACATGGGGCAGCATCCGTCAAGGCCATCGAGCGTGTTCTCTAACGTGTGCAGGACTCTCCTGCACATGATGCTACGGCTTAACGTCCCGTCCGACGGACGGCGGCCTTCGCAAGCCCATTGGTGTCCCCTACTGACCGTGGGCAGGACGGGGAGTTTTGTGGAGATAAATCTGAACTCTGACCCAGGCGGGATTCGAACCTGGGAACTACAGATTACGAGCCTGGAGCACTACCGAGTCCATCGCTGCCCCATGAAACAATGAAAAAAATGTGTAGCAATAAACAAATGGCATAAAATCCCGGGTATGAAAAGAACGAAGAATTTAAAAAGACAAAAAATGAACAATGATGGGCGTAGCAGAAACAAATCCGTCCAAGGGATCCCCCCCCTTGCACTATCCAGCTCTAAGCCCTTGGGGTTTTTGTGATCTGGCAACTTTTTGCTCACTGTATGCCGCTCGGAGCGAAAACGATCAACCAGCCTAAAATATTGCAAAGTAAATTCGTCCGTGACAAATTTCAAAAGATTTTTATATCTTATTAAAACGAAAAACAAACAAAAATATGTACACAACAATTGTGCACAAAATGATGTATCCAATATGCGTACAATGCTATCAGAGATTGAGCATTAATAACTGCCAGGAAAGATTTTTTTTTCTCTCCTGATGGTATATATTTTAAATCTCCCTCTCCTTTTACCATCCTACTTCACATTATATCTTTGTCTTCGTCTATGTTGTTTTATTTTTGTATCAAATAGTTATGCAGTAAACTCTACACATGTTTCTATTTTTGTAGAGTGTTTGTTTATTTCCTTTTAATTTCCCAATTGTTGGCAGCAAGCCATTTTAATATTTAAATTACTATCTAACATTATCTGTACATTGGCTTTACTGTAACCACCACCCCACTTTTTTTTTCCACAACAGAGCCCGATTAGCTATCCGTCAATCTGTAAATCATCTATCCATTTTTTTTTCTTATTTTTGAACTTTACAAATCATATCTATTCTTTTTCCCACTTTGAAATCATTTCTATCCTTCTATAAATCCAACTACCTACACAAATCATTTCTATTGGTCTATTCACCTGTAGATAATTTCTATCCATCTTTTCATCGGTCCACCTGCAAATCATTTCGATTCATTTATCGCTTACCAATCATTTCTGCCCGTCTGTTGTCTCCTCCTCTCCCTGCAAGTGATACCTCTTTCCTCTCATTTCCAGATAATTTTATTCTACCTACATACGTAATCCATTTAGCCAAGCAGTCAACCATTTGCCATCTAACCATCGATTGAGCAGAAGTTGCATTCCCTCTATTAAAGTAGAGACCACGCCAATAGTGGCCACAAAATGATAAAAAGAATTCATAAATATACTTTACTTGACCCTTATCTTAAATTACCATGACAAAAAAAGAGCTAAATTTTCTCTCCCCCTTCTCCTCAGGTGCTATCGGGAGCTGCCACGTGCTTCTACGCCTTCATCGGTTTCGACATCATTGCCACCACGGGTGAGGAAGCAAAGAATCCGAAGTGGTCCATCCCCATGGCGGTCATCCTCAGCCTCGTCATCGTGCTCACCGCTTACATCACCTCCAGCATGATGGTGAGTAGTTCGTGTTGTTGTGCTCCTCATTAGCATCCCCTCCAGATTGGTGCGTTCACATCTTTAATGCTTTTTATTCACTGCATAAGAAAAAATGTACAAATTTCGCTTATCAGCACAAAACTTATTTTTAAGACAATACGGCTAAAACCTAAAAGTAATCTTCAATGTGAAAAGAGGTAAATCCCAGAGTAAAAAAAAAGAGTGAAATGAAAATTAATCGTTTATAATAATAAGAGAACGTTTCTTTCTTGAGCAAAGAATATTTTTAAGAACCAAATCTGTTCCTTTACTTTTCAAAAGTTTAAATCTGATCAGAGAAAAAGAAAAGTTGAATAGAAGAAGGAAAATAAAAAATGAAACCTCCGAACGAGAAGGGAAAACTGTCACCAAAATTACGGCTCAGTTATTACAAAACTTCGTTGACATGCATTATATAAAAAACACCTTAATTGACTCGTTAACATTCGCAGCCAGCTACTGCCTTCTTCTTTCAATCTGATCGATTTAATATTCGGGTTGTTGACGTTCCCATTTCCTGCTGTAAAGAGTCATTTATCTAGAGAGCTTTACTGAGTCGGTCATTTTGACAAGTTGCGATCGCGTCGCTGCGCAGCGAATTCGCGAGATTCTTGGCGTCGTCGAGATCGAAGCAATGGGAGAGAGCCGATGCCAAATAGTACTTCATAAGAAGAAAACATTGCGGAGCGCAGTTCTCGAATTCGACTGTCGGAGGAAGACACTTTTCAGCTCCTTCTCGTCGCGCGAGGCATTGTTTTCGTCACATCTGTTATTGTTTCGAGTCGCCGAAAATAAGTCCATTGTTGCGCTCGCCTCTCCTCCTCCTCCTCGAGATGTAGAGACAGAGAGGCGCGGCATTGTTTTGTCATCTCTGTTGCGGTTTCCTCTCAAGATAAGTATATTGCGCTCAGTGAGGTCTCGTGGCCAGATCGGATTACCTTTCGGAGGAATTTTTGCTTACTACGGAGAAATTCTCGGTCACGAAAAAGAATTATTAGATTTTCAGGCTGACGTGTTTAGCTGGGTAATCTCATTTCCTTAAGTAACGTCATTTCCGGTATCCATGTGTCGCTCTGTATTTATAGGAAAAAATCGTAAAAAATAACAAAACTTATGAAAAAGAGTTGGGTTGGGTTGTTTTACCTCTGAGCGGCACTTTTTTGCACACCATGGGCTAAATGGCCAGGTCACAAGGTCCCCGAAGGCTCAGAGAAGGGGACCCACTGGAACAGCTGTTGGGAGACAGATGGTAACCTCCCGTCAAGGCCATCCAGCGTGTTCTTTAACGTGCACAGGGTATGGCTCTCCCGCACACGGGGCCACGGCTTAACGTCCCATCCGACGGACGGCGGCCTTTCCAAGCCCATCGGTGTCCCCTACTGACCGTGGGCAGGGTGGGGAATTTTGCGGAGATAAATCTCAACGCTGACCCAGCTGGGACTCGAACCTGGGAACTACAGATTACGAGCCTGGCGCGCTACCGACTGAGCCACCCCCGCCCCTATGAAAAAGAGAACAAGGCTTACGTACATACGATAAAACTAGTTTACCAAGTTATAGCATTATTAAACACTTTAATATAATTGTATAATTTGCGTTTTAATAACAAACCACGTCAGTTTCATAATACACAACTATTATTATTTACGACTACAACATTTGTCCTTTTTACATATTAATAATCATATTTATGTTGTATTGTAATTATTATTTCTCTCGTGTAATAGTTATTGTTTGTGTCTTATAGTAGTTAATATTTTTGCTAATGATAACAAAAAAGCTTCCATTTACAAATAAATGAGATTCGAACACCTGATCCTATCGCCATCAATCCTTCCTCTCTTAGCGGATGCAAATTTCACATCACGTGACCAATCAGTAGAAATAAATATTCGTATGGCAGAGTGGTTAGCCTGCTTGGTTGCTAATCAAAGGGGACCGTGTTCGAGCCCCGGGTTAAGGCAATGGAGAGTTGTGTTGTTTCCGTCAGCTCTCTCTTGAGGAGGGGTTTTTTTTTTCATTTGCAGTGGAAATGAAGATTGCGATCGGCAGAAACATTTTTTATTTTTAAGTCGATCACACGCCTAATCTGACTTTTAAATGTTTGCCACCCCTTTCTCACTGGCGGTAAATTCAAAAGAATATTTCTAGTGATTGTACCACGTGATGTCAACTTTATAGCCAATAAGAGGGGAAAGCTTCGTTGGGGGTCTGCAGTGCTCTCAGCAGGGCAACACCTGAGATACGGAATCTCATGTCCCATTTCTTCAAAGCAGTTTTTTTTCCATAATAAAGAGCGGTAATATTCTTGCTTTAGAGCAATTTTTTTTTTAATTTCCACCTAATGATAGATATTTCATCCATTAACTCTGGAAATGTAATCTGTTAAAGTATAGCAACTAATTTTTTAGTCTTTCCAATAAGAAGACATTGCATTAAAAAAAAAGAGACAGATTTGAATTTATCTTATGAAAATAATCTTTCTATTCTTAGTTGATTTTCCTGTTTCACTTTTTTTGTGAGGTGGCAACATATATCAACAAAAAAAAGATTGTTACGTCATTAAGCTAAGAAATATTTTCTTTAGCAATTATCAAAGCATAGAAATGGCTGCACTCAAATCTGCGCTTGGCGCCATCTATTGGCAAATCTGAGAAATTGTTTAGCAATGAAAGATAAATGATAAGATTGAAATGGAAATTTTCTCAATGATTAAATCTATGCTTAAAAAGACATAATATGATATTTGTTGTTGAAATACCTGATTCTTTTGATATGTTGTTTAAGAATAATTTTTGTTCCCTTTAATTATCTTGCATGTTGTTGAGTTGCATTACAGAGCAATAAATCGTTAAGGATTCAGTTGCAGGACGTGTAAGGGATAACAGGTGATTACAAACTTAACGGAAATAAATTTTCAAGTCAATGTGCTAATGCTGCTAAGAGTTTTATGATACGAAAGTAACCATATTGCCTAGGTGTAAAAGATCTTACGGGAATTTCATATTGTGCACGTTTCATTATTGCTTTGTCTGATTATCTCCTGACTCTTTTCTCTGCTTCCTTCTTTCTAATTTCATTGCATCTTTGATTACTTGCTTCTAATTTTGTCTGTTTGATTAGTTGCTTCTAAGTTCGTTGAAAGTTTGATCACTTTGGTTCAACATTGTTTATTTACTTATTCTCGTTCTTTATTTTTTGCGTTGTTTTTAAGCGACAATGAATATTTAAAGTGATTTACACTATCTAATTAAAACGAGCCCTCTTCAACTTTTACTACACTGACTGACCTTCGCATTCCCATTCCAAACTGATTTTTTTTCCGGTCATCACAATGATTGTCCTTTTCCATTGCTACCTCCCACTAATTGTTCTTTTTCATTACTATATCGCACTAGTTTGTCCTTTTCCCATTGCTAGTTTGTCCTTTTCCCATTGCTATCCTATACTGATTGTACTTTTCCTCTTGTTATCCAGCCCTGATTGTCCTTTTCACAATATTATCTCACAACGATTGCCCTTTTCCCATTTCTATCCCCGCACTGATTGACCTTTTCCCATTGTTATCCAGCCCTGATTGTCCTTTTCCTAATGTTACCACAAATGATTATCCTTTTCCCAATGTTACCACAAATGATTATCCTTTTCCCAATGTTACCACAAATGATTATCCTTTTCCCAATGTTACCACAAATGATTATCCTTTTCCCATTGTTATCCAGCCCTGATTGTCCTTTTCCTAATGTTACCACAAATGATTATCCTTTTCCCAATGTTACCACAAATGATTATCCTTTTCTAAATGTTACCACAAATGATTATCCTTTTCCCATTGTGATCCAGCCCTGATTATCCTTTTCCCAATGTTACCACAAATGATTATCCTTTTCCCAATGTTACCACAAATGATTATCCTTTTCCCAATGTTACCACAAATGATTATCCTTTTCCCAATGTTACCACAAATGATTATCCTTTTCCCATTGTTATCCAGCCCTGATTGTCCTTTTCCTAATGTTACCACAAATGATTATCCTTTTCCCAATGTTACCACAAATGATTATCCTTTTCCCAATGTTACCACAAATGATTATCCTTTTCCCAATGTTACCACAAATGATTATCCTTTTCCCAATGTTACCACAAATGATTATCCTTTTCCCAATGTTACCACAAATGATTATCCTTTTCCCAATGTTACCACAAATGATTATCCTTTTCCCATTGTTATCCAGCCCTGATTGTCCTTTTCCTAATGTTACCACAAATGATTATCCTTTTCCCAATGTTACCACAAATGATTATCCTTTTCCCAATGTTACCACAAATGATTATCCTTTTCCCAATGTTACCACAAATGATTATCCTTTTCCCAATGTTACCTCACAATGATTGTCCTTTTCCCATTGTTATCCAGCCCTGATTGTCTTTTCCTAATGTTATCTCACAGTGATTGTCCTTTTCACATTTCTACCCGCCCTGATTGTCCTCTGCCCAATGTTGCCTTAAATGGTTGTCCTTTTCCTAATGTTTACTCACAATGATTGTCCTTTTCCCAATGTTTACCTCACAATGATTGTCCTTTTCGAAATGTTTACCTCACAATGATTGTCCTTTTCGAAATGTTTACCTCACAATGATTATCCTTTTCCCAATGTTTACCTCACAATGATTGTCCTTTTCCCAATGTTTACCTCACAATGATTGTCCTTTTCGCAATGTTTACCTCACAATGATTGTCCTTTTCCCAATGTTTACCTCACAATGATTGTCCCTTTCCCAATGTTTACCTCACAATGATTGTCCTTTCCCCAATGTTTACCTCACAATGATTGTCCTTTTCCCAATGTTTACCTCACAATGATTGTCCTTTTCCCAATGTTTACCTCACAATGATTGTCCTTTTCCCAATGTTTACCTCACAATGATTGTCCTTTTCCCAATGTTTACCTCACAATGATTGTCCTTTTCCCATTGTTATTCAGCTCACACTGATTGTACCGTACGATGAGATCAATGCCAAGTCCGCTTTGGTCGATATGTTTGCTCATCGTGGCGCTATCAAATCCAAGTACATCGTTGCGATTGGCGCTTTGGCGGGCCTAACCGTCAGCATGTTCGGCTCCATGTTCCCAATGCCCAGGATCGTTTACGCCATGGCAAAAGACGGACTCATTTTCAGGTGAGTGGAATTTCCTTCTGGTGTTCGCACTGAATGCGAGAATTGTGCTGATTTACTTCATTCGTTGACGACTCACTTGGCATGCAAAATTCAACTTTTCGCATCAGTTTCATTGATAGGAAATGAAGTAAAAGTCCCGGAACGGAGCAGATATTTCCAAAACAAGAAGGAATATGAGGAATCGGAAGAGGGGAGCACAAGAAATCCAACAACGCTAATATAAATGACCTTGAAGATGCTTTTACAAGGCCATCGGTCTGCTATCTTTTTTAACTGCGCCAGATAAGAGTAAAAAACTCCATTTAAATTATGTAAAGTATCAAAACATTAACATAAAGAACATCACCTTGGAGTTTTTTTCCTAGACTGTACACAGAGCAGACGAGATAAATGATAGCCTCAATGCTAAGTCAATGTAGAGCAGAACCATAACCGTCAGCCAGAAAATATGAAGAGAGATAAAATCTTAATGAAATTGTTCCTAATGTTAAATTCTGTCGATTTTCGTTTAGAATTAAAACAGTCATGGAGAGATGGGATTTGTTGAATGCTGTCAAGAAAACTTTACAGAGCTCCTGCTAGATGACTCAGATATATTGCCGGTAACTCACCTACACACAAAAATCTACTTTTGTGCCGTGAATTGGTGTTACACCAGCTTATGAAGCGCGCCCCTCACAACCCGGTCGTGGTACCTCACCTGAGAAAGGTTTTGTTTCGGAAAGGGTCTAGTCAAACTTTGCACATAATGATTCTGCTGCACATGGTGATGAAAAAATTAACCTTGAGCAGAAACGCTTCCCTTCCGAGTTATGAGCGCATTTTGGAAGTGCAAGTAAGAGTCTTTTACATTTCATTCCAGCTATTACGGCACCCTGCACGTGATCGATGAGAACAATCATGTAAGTGTACCTCCACCATTTACATATATCTATGACGTGAGATATGCAAATTTTCCTAACATCGTACCTTTTGGCAGTCTTCCACTCTCTCAAAATGTGCTATAACTCAGAAGGGAAACGTTCATAGCTCAGTGTTGCTCATAGGAGCAAAGCTACGTACAATGGGAAGAGGACGTTCCCAAATTTGACGACACCTTTTAGAAACACCCTGTATAGTATTTTGTTCCTTTGTGCGTCGGATGTAAGACACCGTGTGCCGGCAGAAGCAGGCCACAATGAGGCTACAAATTCTTAATGGATTTAGCATAATGTGACGATTCTGTACAATTTTATAATTGACTTTTGCACTTTGTCTTCGACAGTTCACAAAAGTGAAGCACGTATTGGGGTCATTTGGATAAGTTGGATTGACACAACAAGTAAGCTTGGATTTCCCCTATACAACTTCTCATTTGTTCCCTCTTTTTGAGATTCAATTTCCTTGATTTCATTTTCGAATTAAAAAGAATTATGGAAATTGTAATACTGAACGGGAATTGGGAAAGTGTAGATGAATGAAAATAAAGTTGTAAAGTTACAGCAGTTAATGATCTGCCCTTAAACCACTAAACTTGTCAGAGTTCTACACCTTTTCATATTTAACACGATATTATGCGAAATGTAACACCAGTTCACAGGCACAAAAGTAGATTTTCATCTGTAGGTGAATTGCCAGCAATACATCAGAGTACTACAGTTAAAGCTCTGTGCGATTTCTTGGCAGCATTCAACAAATCCTATCTTTCTATAACTCTTTACATAATAAGAATAATCTTTACCATAATCCACGGAGCGACAGGACCGCCGTTTGCGACGCATGGCATTGCGTGACACATTCGCGACAACAACACAACTGCAAAGGGACTGGAAATAGGTCGAATACCTACCAGGTAGATAGTAAACAACAGACTTTTACAGTTTTCATTGCGAGCCTATCCTCCGGCACTGAGTTTGCCCTCACATCCGCCCACATGAAAGCACGTCTTCAGTGGTGTCGCCTCAAACAGAACTGGAACGAACAAGAATGGAGTACCGTGGTGTTTAGTGACGAATCTCGGTTTAGTCTTGGTCAGCACAACGGTAGACAACGTGTTCGCCGTCATCCAGGAGAAAAGAACGCCACCCAGTGTGTGCGACATAGTCACACAGCTCCAGCACCTGGTGTCACGGTGTGGGTACTATTAGTCGGACATCTCGGTCAGAACTGGTCATCATAAGGGGATCTCTAAATGCCCAACATTTTGCAGCCAGTGGCTGTCCCATTTGTTCAGCAGCAGGAAACCTTTTACCAGCAAAATAACGCCTGTCCCCACACAACCCGCATTAGTCTGCAATATCTACACGAGCAAAATGTTAAGGTACTAAAATGGCCAGCACGCTCGCTGGACCTTTCACCTATTGAACACGTCTGGCACATGATGGGCCAACAGCTCCAACAACACCCAAGAGGTACACCAACCACTGGAACAGCGACTTCGAGTTATTGGCTTTCTATCCCTCAGGAGGACATTGTAGAGCTTCCCCGCCTTGATCATGAACGCATTACTGCATACGGGGCGGTCGAACATTATACTAATTATATCACTTTATTGGGTAAGTAAAGTGGTAATTTTCTATATTTGTTTTTTGATAATGTAATCAATCGCACATCTCAGTGTATGCTAACAGCTGCATGCGTTTCAATAAAATGGCATTAAACCTTCCAGGTGTTGCAATTTTTTTCCTGTACTGTATTATATACTGTATATCAATCTATTGTGGTTTTTCATGGTCCAGATCATTATGATCACCCCTGTCTCCAGAATGTAGAAGGATATCAGCAACCCACGAAGAATATATATTTAGGGTGTGTCAGTAAGAAGCTCGTGCAAAGCAGAAAAGAAAGGATTGTCGGAGTTTGAAAGGAAGTCTAGGGATCAACATCTCAGCAACCGTAATCGTTGGTGGCTATTCGAGGACCGCCGTAGTGAAGGTGTGGCGAGATTGGTCCACAGAGAGGCACACATCCACCCAACGTGCCGAAAAGGGAGACCATCATTTGTTGACAGTCGAGATTAGGTTGGCACGTGTTGTCCGGGACAATAGACGGATAACAATCCTTCAATTAATGGCAGCTTATAAACAAGACACTCAGAGAAAGGTTTCTGAGCACACAATCCATGCATCGGATGCTTTTGAGGATGGCTTACAGAGTTAGTGGCTAGTTCATGTGCCCATGTGGACCAACCATTGTTAACAGCTCCATCTGCAGTGGACATGGAACTGGATGTGGGAAAAGATGATTGAATGAAGAATCCAGGTTCCAGCTCGAGCCATGATGATGGAAGGGAAGATGGTTCCCCATTGAACACTCCCTCGTGGCTAGATTCTACCTAGGCATTGGTTTGGACCAAGTGACCTGTATCTCGATGGCAGTGGACTCTTTCTTCAAGACAACACTCCGTGACAAAAGGTCCTCATTGTGCAGGAATGGTTTGAGGATCATATCCAAGTATTTCGTGTGCTCCCCTGGCCACCAAATTCCCCGGACATGAATCCCTGACCATTTGTGTTCTTCAGTCGCAGCTCCACAGCAGTGCCTCTGAGACATCACCCTGTCCAGTGGGATGGAAATATCTGAGGACAGCTTCGCGGTCCAGTGGAGTCGATGCCATGCTGGATGCAACGGGTTATCGCAGCGAAAGGCAGCCCAACACATTACAGTGTAAGGTGATCATCATATTATGTCTAATGAGTGTATATGAATACGTTAAATATATTACTACTCGTGTATTAACTGGTTGCTACTATCTACTACGGAAAAGCTGCCATCCTTGAAATGGGATGTTAAGCCATGAAACTGTGCGTGCAGGAGAGCTTTAAAGAAAAGCTCTTTATGGTCTTGGTTGGAGGTGTCATTTAATGCTGTCGAATGTGCCCTTTTCTGAGCCTTGGGGTCCTTATGACCTGGTTATTAGTCCCATGGGACAGCAAATAATATGTCGATGGGACTTAAAGCAATTCAATCCATCGAATATACTGCTCTGACGACTCTACCAAGGAAAGTTCGCATTCCTAGAAATGGAATCTTATCCCATGAATCTATTTGTAAGAGAACCATATATCCTCTGTCCACTGAAGAAACTCACTGGATGGCCTGGGTGGGAGACTGCCATCTCTTCCTATCAATTAGATAGATAGATAGATAGATAGATAGATAGATAGATAGATAGATAGATAGATAGATCTATCCAATAAGTCACGATCCCCTGAGTCTTGGGCTCGTTGTTTAGTCCATTGAGCAGCCAAATATTAACAATTCTTTCATTGTGATGTTTTCTAGCATAGTTCGTCCATAGAGATCATAGTAATGAATAATTATATTACGATTTAATAAAGTGATTATTTGGTACTGTTTATAAAAGAATTTTCATTTTGAAACCAGGTCCCTCCATCACGTGTGGCCCGTGACCGGCACCCCCGCAATGGCGACGTGCATCCTCGGTGTGGCGACGGCGATCGTTTCTCTCGTGATGAGCCTCGATGTCCTCGTGGAGATGATGTCCATCGGTGGGTAAATCTTACGTCATCGTTCTCTCATTCGCTATTCGAAACGTCTCACGAGACACTCTTCATCCTCATTTACATAAACAGTTTCCATACGTATTGTTGGTGGGTAGCCAAACGACAAGTGTTCGTTGAAAGATTTTCTAGAGGAAAAGTCGTGGTGGGGAGAGAGAGAGGATGACGGAAAGAATTGATGAGTTTCATTTTAGGTCATCTGAAGGATCAGGTTCCAATTTTGAAACGACAGGGGAGGCAGTTTTGAGTTTCAATCAGTCTGCCTAAGCCAGGGGTGGGCAATTGTTTTCGTATCTACACTGCGCATGCGTATTGACGTGACCGTCCTAGTGGAAAATACGAGACGAATCTTCGGTCGCGCACGGGAAGGAAATCTCGGTTCAAGGCGGATTTTTCTGACGTCTTGGCGGGCCACAAAAAACTCTTAGCGGGCCGCTATTTGCCCACCCCTGGCCTAAGCCTTCCTTTGATGACGAATTCGAACGTATGAATCACGATAGAATGTTGGAATGCAACAGATGTCACGCATCCAACAACGAAAAGATCTTTGCATAACACTGCTTTGAGAAATTTCGGTAAAAGAATCAACGGAATCGCAACTGCATTCAGTTTACAGTTCAGAGATATGCAGACACCAGATTAGATGAGGCAGAAGATCTGAATGGAGCGCACAGTGGTCGTCAACTAATTGAAATGGAGAATTACAGCTGCAAATACCAACTTATCTGTATTTTACACCGAATGACTCTTAATTCTTATCATAACATCTTATCAGAAATCGAGATCTCTGAAACTTTGACGACATCTCTTTTTTTTTTCAAATTCAAATTTATTTTCAATAAGTATTATCTATAATTATATTACATAAAAAATCCCACTAAGCCGAAGCTTATCAGCGGGAATGACATATATGTTTTTACAGATATGATCTAGATTCCCTCAGTAGTACAAAAAATGAAGGAGAGAAAAAAAAGAATAAATGAAAAGAAAACCGACAAAATGATGAAAGTTTCCAAATAAAAACATCACTTTTTCATCAACCACCGAAATAATTTATCTTTAACATCACAAAATTTTTTTTTTTTCGAAATCCTTTCCTAGAACTTTTAGTTCTTCGAATCTGGCTTCTCATTGGCATGAGATCTTTTTAGAAGCCTTAAGTCTAAAAATATCCTGGTGGATTCCCCCCCCCCTTTCCCACTTCCAATCGTCATTGGATGAACGATTAGGTAAAATGCAAATTTAGCTATATATTACATATATGCCCTAATTAATTCTTATTTCTTGATGTAAATGTCCTTGTGATATATCCGGGTGTCCTCTTTCTATTTCAAGGAGTCCTTCTGCTGAGGTCTCGTCTGCCTCACTGATCTTTCTTCGGCGTATCATACTGAGTCTTTAGGGGCGGGAATGGCTCAGTCGGTAGCGCGCCAGGCTCGTAATCTGTACCTCAGGTTCGAGTCCCAGCTGGGTCAGCGTTGATATTTATCTCCGCAAAATTATCCGCCCTGCCCACGGTCAGTACGGGACACCGATGGACTTCGTTAGGCCACCGTCCGTCGGATGGGACGTTAAGCCGTGGCCCCGTGTGCGGAAGAGCAACACCCTGTACACGTTAAAGAACACGCTGGATGGCCTTGACGGGAGGCCACCATGTCTCCCAACAGCTGTTCCAGTGAATCCCCCCCCCCAACCTTCTCTGAGCCTTCGGGGTCCGTGTGACCTGGCCATTTAGCCCATTGTGTGTAAAAAAGTGCCGCTCAAAGGAAAAACAACCCAACTGACAGTCTTTTTCAGACCTCTGTGGCAAGCAGCTGCTTGAACGATAATTTATATTCTCAACATCAAAGTTATCAATTAACTCATTCTATGTTGCTCTCAGTTGATGAAAGAATCCTAAAGCTTTCCTCTGGCATGGAAGTTTTCAAAGAGCTACCAGACAAAGATAACTTATTTCGACACTCTCTTTATAGCAAGGAAATGTCAGAAATACACTTAACAGAAATTCTAGGAAATCTTTTACATTTCAGTGGTCTTTACATTATAGGACATGGCCAGAAACCTAGTGGACCTATCTCTTAATACAGGTCGGATAATACGTAGTTATTCATTTCATTCTGATATCATATTGTCAGCACGAAATACGCGAAGTAAAATTCCGACCTGAAAGCGTTTTATTTATTTTCAGCTGTAAAAGCATATTCTTAAAGGTATAAACAAGATAAAGAGGGCAGATGCATAAAGAAAAGCTATCTGAATCCATTCCAGTGTTTTCAAACAAATTTCTGGATCTAAAATTGCCATTGTTTATCTTGAACAAAATTGCAATGACGTCATCGCCAACTGTTGACAGCTGTCACATTGTCGGTGGGGAAAAAAAAGGGCCAACAAATAATGGATCTCTTCGAGTTGTCAAGAGTGACTGAGAGGCAGGCACGTGCCATCGCGAGCTTAATCAATGTTCCGAAAGCACGTGACCTGATGATGGTCATCTGAATGCACGAGGTAGAGAATAAATAACGAAACTGATTTCGGAACAGAATGAGAGATTCGAGATTTAGACGAAGCTCATTGAGCAGAGATCCCTGGATGCTGGTTGAACTTAAACTCGAATCTTTGTGTAAGGTTTTGCTGGTTCTAGGTTTCCTTTCTCCATCAGTTCTTTTTTACGGGGATTTTTGATGGAAAAAAGCTGTTAGGGAGATTTAAAAACAAATTTTGTTTTTGTAAACGGGGGGAATGCACGACTAAGTAAAAATTGTTTCATTCCCCTCGGAGAGCGTCCTCTCTGAACGATTAGTTACGGAACTTGGCTGTGTAGTAAAGGGGGTAACCCAGGTTCGCATCCAAAATAGTGTTTTTCTGTTAGGGATATTTTTTTTCATGCATGTTGATTTTTTGCTTAGGTGCCGCCTTAGAGATATGCTCGGTACCGTATTATACCGCCAGTCTCATGTCAGACGCCTGCAACAAGCAAGGGGGAATAGAAATTTTTCTGCTTTAATAAAAACAGGTTTCTGTCCTCCTGTTCGCAAAACAAAGACTGCCACCCTTTTCGGACATTTTAGATTTTTCGCCCAGGCATCTTCGCCACCTACATCGATATAATTCGCAAAGGATAAAACACTTTGAGGGTAGCGAGATCTGGAAAGAAACAAGCGTACCTTATCACTGGATTCGAACCAGGATCTCCTTGCTTCGCAGAGAAACACTTTGAACGTTGTTAGCATCTATTAAATTACACTCGAGTCTATCACGTGATGTTAAGTGAGTTAAAACTGCCTTTTTTCTCTTCTGCTGATTTGCCGGTGAGTTCATATCTGTGACGAAGTAGCAATTGGAAGAGCAACGGGAGACTGTGAGACTTGATTCTCATTGGTTGCTTGAATTGTGGAAGCGTCAACTGCGCAGTCTCATAGTCTCTCCCTTTTCTTCCCCGTTTTGCCACTGTCTCATGTTTCAACAGCATTCATTTTTAATTACCATGACAACTTATTTTCTCCATCCGCAGGCACCTTGATGGCGTACACCCTCGTGTCGACTTGTGTCCTCCTGCTCCGTTACCAGCCCCCCCGCACCACCCTCGTGGAGCTTCTTCCGGAGTCGATCCGTTCCGCGTGTCCGACCCCCTCGAAAGAGGCGCCACCGGCGATGTTTCCCGCCACGACGACGACGACGATCCACGCGAAGAGGACGAACCGCTACGACTCGTCGGACAGCGACGAGACCCCGCCCGGAGGCGGTGACGAGCAGTACGGCATGAAGCCCGACCTCTTGCACGAGACAATGCAGAGAGACGACGAGTTGCTCGTGCCGGGCACCAGGAGCGGCGAGCCTCACTACGGGTCAGTCCCGACTGCGTCCGCCCAAGGGAAGAGGTTCGTCATCCCGGAGAAGTACCAAAAGTTACTCGGCTACCTGTTCCCGTATCATTGGATCAACCCCGGCGAGGCGTCGGGGGCGACAGGCATCTTCGTCATGAAGACGGTGGGCATCCTCTATCTTCTTATCATCATCTTTGATCTGATCGTTGTGTGTGCGATGCCAGCGCTCGAGGCAAAAAGCGGGGCCGCCATCTTCTTCCTCGTGGTGTGTCTGCTGGGGATGTGCTTCTGCATTGCCATCATTTCCATTCAACCGCAGACGAAGTAAGTGGCGACATCTATCTTTGTTACCAGAATTTGTTTTATTTTTCTTCAGTTTTTATAAAAAGAATTACTAATGAAATGTTCATGGTCAAGTGGTTAGTGTGCGTGGTTTGGAGTAAAGGGAGTCCGAGTTCGACTCCCTGCTAAGCTATGGTTGCTTTTTTTTTTCTGCTGAGATCTCGCTTTCTTCACAAATTTCTCTGGGTATATTGCACAGACCTGTTGGAAGCAGTTCTTTATATGAGTAAATTTTTTTTTAGTTCCTTAAACTGCTGCCGAATTAGTAGTGCTGCGACTTGGCATCAGCTCACGAGACATGGTAGCAGGCAATGTACGGGTTCGAATCCTGTGATGGTGTCATGAACATTTGTCGCTAACTTGGTCATATGTGTTATTATCAAGGGGGGGGAAACACTCCCCACGAAAAAAAATCTCAAAAAAAAAATACCCGAACACAGTAACCTTGAAAAAGTAAAAAATGAGTCATAAAAAATAGAGCAATAACTGTGAAAATGGAATAATATTTGTCGTGTTCGGCACGTGGTAACCATGACAACACAATAAGAAGGAGCGTGCAAACTGCTAAAAGGCAATGTCCAGCAACTTGCTAAACGGAAAAATTTACGATGAACGTGGAGCATGACATCGAAGGATACTTAGTGACGAGGAACGTGCCAACACGGCACGTGAAACGTAACAATGACTAGCGTGAGAACTGCAAAAACGGAAAAAGGTTTTAATAATGACAATATTATAACAAGATTTCTATATAAAATAAATAATGAATACTGAGCATTACCAAAATCATGTGACATACGATAAAATTTATGTATCGTAAATAAGTTATGATATGCCAATAATGTAATTATAGTTATTTAGGTGGCAGCTACGTAACTATTACTGTTGCTCAACTTTTAAATACGATTATGCTCAGTAGTAAAGAACCACAGGATAAGTCCTGTAGACATGGAACTCACGAAATGATGAGCTGAAAAAAAAATTTGGTTTTGCCATGAGTGGGATTCGAACCCACGTCTCCAGGAAACATGCCTGTTATGCTGTTTGGCAAGAGAACAGATTTTCTCTCCTTGTGAGCAATTCTTAATTACCTTTTGATTTTCGATGCAGTGCCGGTGACGTCGACTGATCTGTCTTCATCTTTGTGTTGTGTTTGCAATTGTGTCATTGTTCTTTGTTACGTAGCTAGGCGTCATTCACGAAAATGAGCTGACGTCCATTGCAGTTGCGCAAAGGAGGAGGTCAGAGAGGAAGCACCAATGTCTCAACTCCCTCTTAGGCAATTTCGTCGCGATCTCGATGTTGGAAACCACTGTCTTGAGGGGTTGTACGTACCACCGGCTAAAGTAAGTTCTACATGCCAAAAGACGGCTAATGATAACATTGAATGTTGAAATCAAATTTAAACAAATTCTCATATTCAAGCACTCGGCTCAATCGGAAACATCTCGTCCTAAAAATATTTCTTCAAAATGAATGCCAATTGAAAGGATTCATCACATCAATTCCAAAAAGAAATGATCATTTTAATAAATGGATTCACCCAACAGTTATCACTCATCTTTGAAATAAATTATGAGAAAAAATCTATGACTGCCACTCCTGCTGTTCTATGCTTCAATTGCTTGCGGAATTCTCGAAATTGTAAAATCTACATTTGCAACTTCAGTTTTATAAAGATGATGATTGTGATTCAATTTATAGCTTAAACTCATTACAATAATAGTAATATTGATTCAATTGAGAACTTCAGTCTCGTTTTAGAAGTCATTGATTTTTCTTTTTTTTTTATCATAATATTTATTATCATCATCATCATCCTCCTCAAGCAGCCATGGGCTACGGAGGTCCAACCAGAGCGTCCAATTTAGTTCTCCAAGCAAATCTGTCCTGAGCTACATCTGCTGCATCCGGCCACTGCACACCAATTCTAACAAGGTCCTGTTTAACATTGTCTGCCCACCGCATCCTAGGTCTCCCCTTCTTTCTGAGGCCTTTAGGCACACTGTTCATAACCCTATTCGCCAATCTATAATTATTCATACGGGCAACATGGCCAAACCAACGGAGTCTCTCTCTGCACAATATGCTGCTTAAAGGAGGTTGCAAACTTCAATGCCTAACCTCATCATTAGTTACAAAGTTGAACCACCTAATGCCCAAGATACTGCGTAAGCATCTGGAATCAAAAGCATCTAGTTTCCTGTTATCTTGTTTACAAAGTGTCCAAGTTTCACTACCATAACTAACCCTAGAAAGAACCAAACTATTATACAGTCTAATTTTAGTCTTTAGGTGTATACGTCTATTTCTCCACACTCTCCATAGATTCTTAAAAGTCCCGGCAGCAATCCCTATTCGTCTGTTAATCTCATGCCGCACATCACCATTATCTGTTACATAGCTCCCAAGATAATTAAACTGTGACACCTGCTCAAGACTGCAACCATTCAGATTAACTGAATCACAGCCTGCCTGACCAATTTTCATCACTTTAGTTTTCGCTCTGTTTATAACCAAACCTACTCTACTACCAGTTTCATCAACAGCTCGAATGAAAGAGTTCATCTCATCAACATCATTTGTCAAAAGGGCTAAATCATCAGCATTATCTAAATCAGAAATTTTCGTATCTTCAGTCCATTTAAGGCCAAAATCTTTCCCTTACAATGAATATAGTTTTTCGAAATACAGTGGACTTTCGTTATAGCGCTGCTCGCTATACCGCGCACTCGGTTATAGTGCGGGCGATGTTCGCGATAAGTTCAAACATGTTTATACAGGTCCGTGCGGCGTTAGTGAGTATCGCATTTTATTGTTACTGCGTATTGAGTAATTGTGTATGTATTGAGTTCCTGCATGTATTTTAAAAAGTGTTTAATTATTGTATGCATGATGAGTAAAAGAAAAGCTTACAGTGTGAAATTTATTGTGTCGCCACCGCGCCGCTCGGTATAACGCGGGTGTTGTTTCCCGCCCGACATGCGCGTTATATCGGGGGTCCACTGTAATAATGTGGCTTGTAGACATTTTGAACTACTCTTATCATATATAAATACTGCATATCTCTGATTATTATTATTATTAATTTTAATTGACTGAATGATGATAATTTGATTGCTGTTGTCTCTTTAAAAAAATTTTAGCTTGAATTTTTTGGTTTGTTTTTCTGCTAATATTTTTACATTATTTTTTCATTCTTTATACTCTATCATTTAATAAATGGTTTTGGGATTTTGTCTCTGTTCCTATTAGTAATTGTGAATTGTGTCGCAACAGACTAATTCACAAATAAATATCTAGTTTTATTCGTTTTATTCATATATTTAATCACAACAAAATAACTAGTTTTATTCGTTTCCAGGTGCGATTTGAAATTCAAAGCGCCGTGTGTTCCTGTAATCCCAGCAATAGCAGTCACAGTGAACATCTATCTCATATTCAAACTCTCTATCCTTACATTAGTTCGATTCACCATATGGATGACAATCGGTAAGTCTACATCTTCCTCTCTCATTTCTATGAATCAATCTCTCTCAGAGACTCTCTCTCAAGATTCATAAATTCTAGTCCCAACTCTGTAGCGCTTGAAATTTTATCCCTTCGTCCAAAATCTGTCTTCACTGAGAATGGAAAGGGGGGGGGGGCATCGTTCAGCTGGAAAGCAACACAGACAACACTTGATAAGACGATGTAATTTAGGCCTTCATGATCTAACCCGAACAGCAGTTTGTACATTCAGCTACTGCATTCAGACACTTTTTTCTAATAATGCCCTGTTCTCATTTCCAGTAATCTTTTTCTTCTCCCCATCGATTTTCCTTAAGTCATTTTTCTCTTTTCCTTAATTCTTTAATCGTCCGATCGTTTCTTAGTCCTTTTTCCATCTCTTTTCTTTAAAGCTTCTTCCTCTCTCCATCCCCTGTCTTTAATCATTTTTTCTTTCCCCATCCCTTTTCCCTATTCCTTTTTCGACTTTCCATAATTTTCCTTTAGACCATTTTCTCTTTCCATCTCCCACCCCTCCCTTATTTTTATTTCATCCATTTTCTCTATCCATTTCCTTCCTTTGAACCATTTTCTCTATCCATTTCCTTCCTTTGAACCATTTTCTCTATCCATTTCCTTCCTTTGAACCATTTTCTCTATCTATTTTCTTCCTTTGAGCCATTTTCTCTATCCATTTTCTTCCTTTGAACCATTTTCTCTAACCATTTTTTCTTTTGAGCCATTTTCTCTATCCATTTCCTTCCTTTGAGCCATTTTCTCTATCCATTTCCTTCCTTTGAGCCATTTTCTCTATCCATTTCCGTCCTTTGAGCCATTTTCTCTATCCATTTCCTTCCTTTGAGCCATTTTCTCTATCCATTTCCTTCCTTTGAGCCATTTTCTCTATCCATTTCCTTCCTTTGAGCCATTTTCTCTATCCATTTCCTTCCTTTGAACCATTTTCTCTATCCATTTCCTTTTGAGCCATTTTCTCTATCCATTTCCTTCAGTTGAACCATTTTCTCTATCCATTTCCTTCCTTTGAACCATTTTCTCTATCCATTTCCTTCCTCTGAACCATTTTCTTTATCCATTTCCTTCCTTGGGGCCATTTTCTCTATCAATTACCTTTTGTTAAGCCATTTTCTCTATCCATTTCCTTCCTTTGAGCCATTTTCTCTATCCATTTCCCTCCTTTGAACCATTTTCTCTATCCATTTCCTTCCTTTGAACCACTTTCTCTATCCATTTCCTTCCGTTGAGCCATTTTCTCTATCCATTTCCTTCCTTTGTACCATTTTCTCTATCCATTTCCTTTTGAGCCATTTTCTCTATCCATTTCCTTCCTTTGAGCCATTTTCTCTATCCATTTCCTTCCTTTGAGCCATTTTCTCTATCCATTTCCTTCCTTTGAGCCAATTTCTCTATCCATTTCCTTCCTTTGAACCATTTTCTCTATCCATTTCCTTCCTTTGAGCCATTTTCTCTTTCCATTTCCTTCCGTTGAGCCATTTTCTCTATTCGTTTTCTTCCTTTGAACCACTTTCTCTATCCATTTCCTTCATTTGAACCATTTTCTCTATCAATTTCCTTCCTTTGAACCATTTTCTCTATCCATTTCCTTCCTTTGGGCCATTTTCTCTACCCATTTCCTTCCTTTGGGCCATTTTCACTATCCATTTCCTTCCGTTGAGCCATTTTCTCTATCCATTTTCTTCCTTTGAGCCATTTTTCTCTATCAATTTCCTTCCGTTGAGCCATTTTCTCTACCAATTTCCTTCCTTTGAGCCATTTTTTCTATCAATTTCCTTCCTTTGAGCCATTTTCACTATCCATTTCCTTCCTTTGAACCATTTTCTCTATCCATTTCCTTCCTTTGAACCATTTTCTCTATCCATTTTCTTCCTTTGAGCCATTTTCTCTATCAATTTCTTTCCTTTGAGCCGTTTTCTCTATAAATTTCCTTCCTTTGAACCATTTTTCTATCCATTTCCTTCCTTTGAGCCATTTTCTCTATCCATTTCCTTCCTTTGAGCCATTTTCTCTATGCATTTCCTTCCTTTGAGCCATTTTCTCTATCCATTTCCTTCCATTGAGCCATTTTCTCTATCCATTTCCTTCCCTTGAGCCATTTTCTCTATCCATTTCCTTCCTTTGAACCATTTTCTCTATCCATTTCCTTCTGTTGAGCCATTTTCTCTATCCATTTCCTTCCATTGAACCATTTTCTCTATCCATTTCCATCCTTTGAGCCATTTTCTCTATCCATTTCCTTCCTTTGAACCATTTTCTCTATCCATTTCCTTCCTTTGGGCCATTTTCTCTATCCATTTCCTTCCTTTGGGCCATTTTCTCTATCCATTTCCTTCCTTTGGGCCATTTTCTCTATCCATTTTTTTCCTTTGGGCCATTTTCTCTATCCATTTCCTTCCTTTGAGCCATTTTTTCTATCCATTTCCTTCCTTTGAACCATTTTCTCTATCCATTTCCTTCCGGTGAGCCATTTTCTCTATCCATTTCCTTCCTTTGAACCATTTTCTCTATCCATTTCCTTTTGAGCCATTTTCTCTATCCATTTCCTTCCTTTTGAGCCATTTTCTCTATTCATTTCCTTCCTTTTGAACCATTTTCTCTATCCATTTCCTTCTGTTGAGCCATTTTCTCTATCCATTTCCTTCCATTGAACCATTTTCTCTATCCATTTCCATCCTTTGAGCCATTTTCTCTATCCATTTCCTTCCTTTGAACCATTTTCTCTATCCATTTCCTTCCTTTGGGCCATTTTCTCTATCCATTTCCTTCCTTTGGGCCATTTTCTCTATCCATTTCCTTCCTTTGGGCCATTTTCTCTATCCATTTCCTTCCTTTGAGCCATTTTTTCTATCCATTTCCTTCCTTTGAACCATTTTCTCTATCCATTTCCTTCCGGTGAGCCATTTTCTCTATCCATTTCCTTCCTTTGAACCATTTTCTCTATCCATTTCCTTTTGAGCCATTTTCTCTATCCATTTCCTTCCTTTGAGCCATTTTCTCTATCCATTTCCTTCCTTTGAGCCATTTTTTCTATCATTTCCTTCCTTTGGGCCATTTTCTCTATCCATTTCCTTCCTTTGAGCCATTTTCTCTAACCATTTCCTTCCTTTGAACCATTTTCTCTATCTATTTCCTTCCGTTGAGCCATTTTGTCTATCCATTTTCTTCCTTTGAGCCATTTTCTTTATCAATTTCCTTCCTTTGAGCCATTTTCTCTATCAATTTCCTTTCTTTGAGTCATTTTCTCTATCAATTTCCTTTCTTTGAGCCATTTTCTCTATCAATTTCCTTCCTTTGAATCATTTTCACTATCCATTTCCGGGGCGGGGGTGGCTCAGTCGGTAGCGCGCCAGGCTCGTAATCTGCAGTTCCCAGGTTCGAGTCTCAGCTGGGTCAGCGTTGAGATTTATCTCCGCAAAAATTCCCCGCACTGCCCACGGTCAGTAGAGGACACCGATGGGCTTGGAAAGGCGGCCGTCCGTCGGATGGGACGTTAAGCCGTGGCCCCGTGTGCGGGAGAGACATACCCTTGCACGTTAAAGAACACGCTGGATGGCCTTGATGGGAGGCTACCATCTGTCTCCCAACAGCTGTTCCAGTGGGTCCCCTCCCCAACCTTCTCTGAGCCTTCGGGGTCTATGTGACCTGGTCATTTAGGCCATGGTGTGCAAAAGTGCCGCTCAGAGGTACAACAACCCAACCCAACTGCTATTCCTCCTCCTAGGACATTCACGTCACTCCTGTTCCTCACATACGCCACTGATATTCCTCCTCCTAGGACATTCATCTCATTCCCGTTCCTTTCATATACTATTGATATTCCTCCTCTTAAGACAATCACCTCACTCCCATTCCTTTCACATGCTACTGATATTTCTCCTCCTACGACGTTCAGCTCACTCCCGTTCCTTTCATATACTACTGATATTCCTCCTCCTAGGACATTCACCCCACTCCCGTCCCTTTCATACGCCACTGATATTCCTCCTCCTAGGACATTCACCTCACTCCCGTTCCTTTCATATACTACTGATATTCCTCCTCCTAGGACATTCACCCCACTCCCGTCCCTTTCATACGCCACTGATATTCCTCCTCCTAAGACATTCACCTCACTCCCGTTCCTTTCATATACTACTGATATTCCTCCTCCTAGGACATTCACCCCACTCCCGTCCCTTTCATACGCCACTGATATTCCTCCTTCTAGGACATTCACCTCACTCCCGTTCCTTTCATATACTACCGATATTCCTCCTCCTAGGACATTCACCTCACTCCCGTTCCTTTCATATACTACTGATATTCCTCCTCCTAGGACATTCACCTCGCTCCCGTTCCTTTCATATACTACTGATATTCCTCCTCCTAGGATATTCACCTCACTCCCGTTCCTTTCATATACTACCTATATTCCTCCTCCCACGACATTCACCTCACTCCCGTTCCTTTCATATACTACCGATATTCCTCCTCCTAGGACATTCACCTCACTCCCGTTCCTTTCATATACTACTGATATTCCTTCTCCTAGGACATTCACCTCACTCCCGTTCCTTTCATATACTACTGATATTCCCCCTCCTAGGACATTCACCTCACTCCCGTTCCTTTCATACGCCACTGATATTCCTCCTCCTAAGACATTCACCTCACTCCCGTTCCTTTCATATACTACTGATATTCCTCCTCCTAGGATATTCACCTCACTCCCGTTCCTTTCATATACTACCGATATTCCTCCTCCTAGGACATTCACCTCACTCCCGTTCCTTTCATATACTACTGATATTCCTTCTCCTAGGACATTCACCTCACTCCCGTTCCTTTCATATACTACTGATATTCCCCCTCCTAGGACATTCACCTCACTCCCGTTCCTTTCATATACTACCGATATTCCTCCTCCTAGGACATTCACCTCACTCCCGTTCCTTTCATATACTACTGATATTCCTCCTCCTAGGACATTCACCCCACTCCCGTCCCTTTCATACGCCACTGATATTCCTCCTCCTAAGACATTCACCTCACTCCCGTTCCTTTCATATACTACTGATATTCCTCCTCCTAGGACATTCACCCCACTCCCGTCCCTTTCATACGCCACTGATATTCCTCCTCCTAGGACATTCACCTCACTCCCGTTCCTTTCATATACTACCGATATTCCTCCTCCTAGGACATTCACCTCACTCCCGTTCCTTTCATATACTACTGATATTCCTCCTCCTAGGACATTCACCTCACTCCCGTTCCTTTCATATACTACTGATATTCCTCCTCCTAGGACATTCACCTCACTCCCGTTCCTTTCATATACTACTGATATTCCTTCTCCTAGGACATTCACCTCACTCCCGTTCCTTTCATATACTACTGATATTCCCCCTCCTAGGACATTCACCTCACTCCCGTTCCTTTCATATACTACTGATATTCCTCCTCCTAGGACATTCACCTCACTCCCGTTCCTTTCATATACTACTGATATTCCTTCTCCTAGGACATTCACCTCACTCCCGTTCCTTTCATATACTACTGATATTCCTCCTCCTAGGACATTCACCCCACTCCCGTCCCTTTCATACGCCACTGATATTCCTCCTCCTAAGACATTCACCTCACTCCCGTTCCTTTCATATACTACTGATATTCCTCCTCCTAGGACATTCACCCCACTCCCGTCCCTTTCATACGCCACTGATATTCCTCCTCCTAGGACATTCACCTCACTCCCGTTCCTTTCATATACTACCGATATTCCTCCTCCTAGGACATTCACCTCACTCCCGTTCCTTTCATATACTACTGATATTCCTCCTCCTAGGACATTCACCTCACTCCCGTTCCTTTCATATACTACTGATATTCCTCCTCCTAGGACATTCACCTCACTCCCGTTCCTTTCATATACTACTGATATTCCTTCTCCTAGGACATTCACCTCACTCCCGTTCCTTTCATATACTACTGATATTCCCCCTCCTAGGACATTCACCTCACTCCCGTTCCTTTCATATACTACTGATATTCCTCCTCCTAGGACATTCACCTCACTCCCGTTCCTTTCATATACTACTGATATTCCTTCTCCTAGGACATTCACCTCACTCCCGTTCCTTTCATATACTACTGATATTCCCCCTCCTAGGACATTCACCTCACTCCCGTTCCTTTCATATACTACTGATATTCCTCCTCCTAGGACATTCACCTCACTCCCGTTCCTTTCGTATACTACCGATATTCCTTCTCCTAGGACATTCACCTCACTCCCGTTCCTTTCATACGCCACTGATATTCCTCCTCCTAGGACATTCACCTCACTCTCGTTCCTTTCACATGTTACTGATATTCCTCCTTCTACGACGTTCACCTCACTCCCGTTCTTTTCATATACAACTGATATTCCTCCTAGGACATTCACCCCACTCCCGTTCCTTTCAAATGCTACTGATATTCCTCCTCCTACGACGTTCAGCTCACTCCCGTTCCTTTCCTATACTACTGATATTCCTTCTCCTAGGACATTCATCTCACTCCCGTCCCTTTCAGCTCGAAGTTAAGAGTAGGAAAAAGACTATTTTTTGGTTGCTGTAATCTCGTTTTTAAAGAGAAAATGAGACAATAGTTTCACTTTGTCGTCCGTCAGTCTCTCTGTCCGTCTGCAGACATCGAACTTTTTTTTGTTTATAAAGATAAAAATTCTTTTTGTGTTGGATAGGTATTGAAGACATATTCCGATTTGTACTTTCCCAATCTCCTTAAAAGCTAAAAATGCGCCCTCTAACGGTGGAAAAATATGAACACCACCAAAATTTAAACAATGTATTTATGGTAGATATTTTAAATTTTCGTGGGGGAATGTGAAGACCATGAAGTTTCCATTTGGTACAATGACTAGTGATCCCCTCCCCCCCCCCACACATGGGGTGGGAAAACTCAACTATTTTTGCTTTAACAGATAATTGTTTGTTGTTGGAGATAAATCAAAAATTACTTTTTTCGATAGGTGTTGATGAACTATTACGATTTGCACTTTCTGAATATCTCAAAAGCTATAACTGCGCCCTCTAACATTGGAAAAAAAATCGAACGCATTGAGGCAAGAAATTTGAAATTTCCGTGGTCTAATGTGAAGAAGATGAAGATTCGATTGGCAGCAATGAGTCGACCCGTTGCGACCACCAGTGTGTGTGTGTGGGGGGGGGGGGGGGAATTGTTTTAAGAGATAATTAGAAAACTCTTTTTTAGATGGATTGGTACTAATGAAATATTTAAAATCCTTATATAGTTTTAATTTATATCGTTGGAGATCACTAACCCATGGAAAAGGCAAATCTTTTAATGAATGTTGCAAGTGATCTGTTTATTGTAGAAATTTTAAATTGGAATGTGAAGAGACGATAATAATCTGCTTCCATTTCTCAGAGGGTTTGAATTGTAGGAGGAAAAGACAAACGCTTCTTATGGTGGAGAAGGACTGAAAAAAAACGACATTTCTCCATCATCCATTTTGTTATAATTAAAGAAGAAGGTAAACGAAAGACTTCTTTCTTTTTGAAAACGAGATTCCCACAGGCGATATGAGTTCTAGTTTCGTTTTCTTCTTAACCAATTTATTTCAATGTAAAAATGTGTATTTTTGAACATCGTCTTGACCTTTGAATTCTTTTCCTCGTAGGTCTCTTCATGTACTTCTGTTACGGCATCAAGCACAGTTCGTTGGAAGTGACGGCGGACGGTCCCTTCGAGCTGAAGATTCCCAGGGACCGCATCCCTAACCTAGGCGCCCCTCCTGACGAACGAGTCCACATGGCAGACACAACCAACGAAGCGCTCTCTAAGGGGGTGGTGGGTGCCCATCAACAAGTAGACTCTGCCAACGGTTACGTCACGATGCAGGCGGGGCAACCGAATCCACTGGATGAAGATCCCTGGGCGAAATACGAGTAGTGTGAAGGTCATTTAGGGGACAAAAATTAAAGTTTATTGTAGCAGGACTCCAGCACTGTCCTCTTGTTTTCTAATGTGGAACATAAAAAAGAGCTGTGTTTTTTTTAAAAAGGAAGAGAATATAAAATGTTCTTGTCGTTTGCTCTCGAAGGTTAAATGAAGAACAAAGCGACGATAAAAGAAATAAAGGGAGGAAAAGAGAAAACAAGAAAAAACGTGCGGTCAAACATCGACTGAATGGGATGCAATGAAATTAAAAAAAAAGACGAAACAGCAACCGAGTAATCGATTCTCTTCGACAGACTCGTCAACGTCAACTGCGTCGCGCTCCCGATGATGATGCGCGCGCGATTTTTCTTCTTTGTTGCTGAGGGGAAACGAAGAGGAGGGCGAGGCACGGCACGCGCTCTCCGCAAACGAAGATCTCAATCAAGAATAAAAGACAAATATTCGAAAACGGGCGAGAGGAAAATGATGGCAACACGAGGCAAGTGTTCGGGATGTGCACGTGGAAACAACTTCTGTGAATGCCTTTCGATGTTTTTTTTTTAATATATATATATGTTGTTGTTATTATTATATTTTGTTGTTGTTTCGTTTTCTGGTATCCTTACGCAGAATTTAAAAGAGGAAAAAGGAATATTAAAAAAGGAAGCCAATCTCTTGTTATTTAGGGTGCAGGATTTTAAACCTGTGAATTCATCTAGAAACTTATTTCATAAATCAGCAGGAGCCAAGAGACGTTATAAATAATGAAATAAATAATTAATCGGTATCAATTTCTTTGTGAAATAATAACGTTGGAGATTGATTGCAAACAAGAGTGTCTAGGTTACGTCATTGTATCTGTTTATAAATATGTGTGCGTTCGTGTGTTCTATGTACATAAATAATATATCTGTGGGAGTATAAATGTTGCATGTTTTTGGCGGTTTCTGAGAAGATAAAGCAGGAGGTCACGAGGGCCGGGGAGAGAGAGAGGGGGGGGGGAGATATTAAGGATTCGAAGAGCAACGCATCGTTAAAACTTTTGCTGAACTTCAAAAGACTCAAAAAGATTTTCATTCTTCAAAGTCGAGAGATTCTAACTTTCAAAACGATCAGAAATGTGACTTAGAGCTGATATTATCTTGTCGTCTCGAGTGGGTATGAATGCTAGCAGATAATGCGATTATATGTAACTTTCGGTTTTGAAATCTTAATTAAAAAAATTCTACAAAAATATTTAAATATTTAATTTTTCGTAAAAAAACTATGGACCTTTGAACGGAAGTCTTTCTGTTCTGAGTTCTCCTGTGAAACAAAAATTATACATCCCACCCAGAAATAGGGCCGGGAGTTGGTTCAGTTGGTAGCACGCCAGGCTCGTAATCGGAATTCTCGGGTTCGAGTCTCACCTGTGCCAGCGTCGAGATTTGTCTCCACCATCGCTGAGAAAGGAGACACCAATGGGCTTGGAGAGACTGCCGCCCGTCGCATGGGACGTTCAGCTCCGCGTGCAGGAGAGCACGCACCCTGGGCACGTTAAAGAAAATGTTGGATGCGCTTGAAGGGAGGTTTCCATCTGTCTCCAATGGATCCCCTTCTGCCAACCTTCTCTGAGCCCATTGGGTCCTTGTGACCTGGCCATTTATCGCACGGTATGCAAAAAAAAAAAAGGTGTAGCTCAAAGGTAAAAAAAACCCCAGGAATTCATTATTTGAAATACACTATTACATCATTGTAGAAAAACAAATTTAAGTCCATGTGTTATAAAAGGTGAGACGTGCACTGGTGTCCAAAAGTTAAGCCTAGTTGACAAAATGGATAAAATGAAAAATACGAGACGATAAAATGGAATGGACGACATTGGACAGATGGAAAGAAGAAACAAATGTGCGCTATAGCTTGCGTAACAATACAGGAATAAGCACAACAAGTACTGTAGTTCAATAGGGTGGCAATTGGAGATTCATTCGCTCGTGCACGAGAGTTCAGTAAGGTATCTGATGATCCCTTACAGCGTTGCAAGTGCTATTCACGTGGGCAGTAAGGAGGCCCTGCGGCGTTAAATCCCACTCTTGTACAAGAGCACACTGGAGCTCCAGGAGAGTTCTGGGAGGAGGTTGACCAGCTAAAATCCATCTCCCCAGTGCATCGCACAAATGCACTATAGGGTTGAGGTCTGGTGAATGTGCTGACCATGGCAAAGTTCCGCTGGATGTCTTCATTTCCAAGGAAATCATCCATTAAAACAGCCCTATATAGAAATGGTTCATAAGCAGGAATTGTGGACAAAGCACTCCGAAAAAGATGCATGTTCGAGGATTTCGTCTCTCTATCTGAGGCCCATCGAAATAAATCACCTCTGCAATGGTGCGTTTCTCTGATGTTTGTGGGAAATGACAATTTCCGATTTCTCTCCAGATGAGAAGACTACGACTGTCGTCCTGTGTAAACTGAATCTGGATTTGTCAGAGAAGAGAACATTGGCTTGCAGTGCAAGTGTTGTCTGCACCACGACAACCTGCCTCTTCTCTCTGATGGAGTGAGTCTCCCTGACAAACTAGAGGTCGTCTCGCATTCACTCCTTTTTCGTGAAGCCTTCTGTCTATCGTTTGCTTCGAAACTGTTCGTCCATGAACCGCAGACAGCTCTCTCTCTGTCGTGCCTCGCCGTTAGTGCCACATACGGTCATCCTGAGCCATTGTAAGTACCTGCAGAAGTGGACGACTAACGTTTCTTGGCTCTTGGTACCTTCTCCACACCCTCGACACCACGGATTGATGCACACCTATTTCCCACGGCAACATCACTCTGTGTTCGGCATGATCCCAATTACGTGTAAAGACATCCGTATTATGTCTGTTGGACATATTGTTACAGCAACAAATCGGTTCGAAAACGCTGGCCAGAAGAAATGAGGTTTTCCACATCTATCCAGTTACTTATACCATTACCAGTTCTTGTATTTTATACACATTACGTGTGTTCACGTGTTACTGCATCATTACTCTCACATGTGCCCCCCTCCCCCCCTCCTGTTATCTGTACTTACCTTTTGTTGCTGTTTTCGCAGATTTTCTCTTCAATATAGCCCATTTGGCCAACTATGCTCAACTTTTGGATACCAGGTGTATAAAGAAGATGATTTCTGATCTCGACTTGATAATAGTAACAAAGCAAATAAGATTTTTTGGTGAGTGGATGAAGATGATGGTGATTGTAGTTGTCATTAAGAGCGATATTAAATAAATTTCGTCACTTTTATTAAAAAAGACATCAATATTTAATTACCATTATAGTTCAGGGTCTCTAGAAGGGTCCACTTAAATCACAATCCCCCCCCCCCCTTCGAACTGTAGTGTCCATAATAATACATTTCCACCAGGAAATGTAGGCGAATAAGATGAAAAAGAGCAGTGATCCATTTCGTTGCCATTTTCTTTCTTCCTTTACGGGAATCCGCCCTTTCTGATTATGTGGCGTTTTTCGTTTAAGACGCCAGCCAATCACTGAACTGGGATAGGCAGCCGAGATGAAAAAGAAAAAATAACTCCTTACTGTTAGAGTTGGGGCGGGGGTGGCTCTGTCGGTAGCGCGCCAGGCTCGTAATCTGTACTTCCCAGGTTCGAGTCTCAGCTGGGTCAGCGTTGAGATTTATCTCCGCAAAATTCCCCGCCCTGCCCACGGTCAGTAGGGGACACCGATGGGCTTGGAAAGGCCACCGTCCGTCGGATGGGACGTTAAGCCGTGGCTCCGTGTGCGGGAGAGCCATACCCTGTGCACGTTAAAGAACACGCTGGATGGCCTTGACGGGAGGCTACCATCTGTCTCCCAACAGCTGTTCCAGTGGGTCCCCTCCCCCAACTTTCTCTGAGCATTCGGGGTCCATGTGACCTGGCCATTTAGCCCATGGTGTACAAAAAAGTGCCGCTCAGAGGTAAAACAACCCAACCCAACTGTTAGAGTTAAAAAAAAAGAGTCAGAGGTAAATCAATCATAATGGCTTCAGAAATGAATTTTCCTCGTCTGCTCATATTTTAAACTTCATAAAAATTAAAAATTGCATTTTAATTGGAAAAAATTAAGAGAGTAAAAAAGAAAGAAGTGCATAAAACATTTTCAGGAGATTCCATCTCCTGTGCCTCACATGGATTCCCCCCCCCACCTGCTCCCTCCTACCCCGTAACATCTTCCTTTCGACGCATTCGCAAACAAAAGCCGCTTAGAAAATTCGCGGTGGAAACAAACACTGCTGTAACTTCATTTGAAAGCCTCCGAAAATCTGAAAGGCCTCGTAATTAATTACTTCATTCGGCCCCTAGGTGGGGCATGAAGAACATGCTACGACGGTCAAAATTTGTTTAATGGTTGTTTGCTTTTTTTTCGTCTCCAGCGTGGTTGATGGAATTTCATTGTTATGACAACAGCAGAATCCGATGTCCCAATATATCACACAGTTTTTTTACTTCGAGCAGAAATGGGATTCTTCAATTGAAGCAAATTCTTAGGAAACAGATCAATCCCTCTCCTCTCTATCTCTAATGAAGCACGTGTCACTGAATGTATCAAGAAATTTCAGATGAATCGTCAGATGAAAAAGGAGAATGTGTACAAATGTGTATTTATGTGAATTTTTAATATCCTGAAGTTGGAATCGTTTGCAAGGCATGTCAGTGCTCCTCTTGGGAATGAATTAGGTTGCGCCACAGCACGTGCGAAAAGGGCCAACACGTGTTCATTCCCACAAATCGAGATTTCGTCACGCCTAGATGGTTTTCAGAAATCGGAATTTTCTATTCCGTTACAGAGGGAAGAATCGATTCTTTACGATTCTCTGACAATTAACAGATTTTGGGATGAAAATCCCTGGCATTTCATCACAATCACCAGTAGATATAGGGGCGGGGGTAGCTCAGTCGGTAGCGCGCCAGGCTCATTATCTGTAGTTCCCAGGTTCGAGTCCCAGCTGGGTCAGCGTTGAGATTTATCTCCGCAAAATTCACCGCCCTGCCCACGGTCAGTAGGGGACACCGATGGGCTTGGAAAGGCCGCCGTCCGTCGGATGGGACGTTAAGAAGTGGTTCCGTGTGTGGGAGAGCCATACCCTGTGCACGTTAAAGAACACGCTGGATGGCCTTGACGGGAGGCTACCATCTGACTCCCAACAGCTGTTCCAGTGGATCCCCTCCCCCAACCTTCTCTGAGCCTTCGGGGTCCATGTGACCTGGCTATTTAGCCCATGGTGTGCAAAAAAGTGCCGCTCAGAGGTAAAACAACCCTACCCAGTAGATATATTAAACAAATTTCAGAGTTCTAAACCTCTGATAAAATTTCGAAAATTTTTAACTACAGACAATTTAGTTAAATATGTTTTTTTTCCCCCTTCGACAATGAATAGGAATTTTGGAGTGTGACGAACATTGTTCATCTAATTGCGATCACTGACAATAAACGGAATTTTTGTTGGCCAAATTGAAAATGCAGTGAAGAGGTTTTAACCCGAAATATGAAATTTCCAATAACCGGGAGCCGGAGGTGGGCCACCGACGGACAACGGACCACTTCCGGACACCAAACGATTTCATGCGATCCTTAACAATGGCAGAAATGAGTCATTTCCGTCTGAACAAAGAGCAGCTTGAAATGCATTATTGACGAAATGTCTTCTGCATGAAACGTTTTCAACCAAATTGTCAATCATTGTCAGTTACATGATGTTCATTTCCTTTTCTGCTTTATTTTGGACGAATTATTCGACATTTGCATCTCCATTTTGTGGACGAGAAATTTTCCACGGCTTGTGAAGTGAGCCGCCAGATACGAAGTCTGCCCATCCGAATCGTCATCTGATTCACAGCAGATCGTTTGTCCGAGCTTCGTCAATTGTTGACCACAAAGGAGTGTTTCTTTGGGCGATGATCACGTGATCGGTGTTAGGCTGAGTGTGTGTGATTATTTCTCCACGTGAGAGTATATACAACACGTGACCATCAGTCGTTCAAATTATCATCCGTTGTTACTGAAATACGTGCGGTTTCCGTTTCCTGATGAACAAAAAAGAATGGACTCAATTGAGGTCAGTCATCATCTTAAAAACTAGAATCCTTGATGGGAAGAACTCATCTGCATGAAAAGTTCACTTTTTCAAATTTTAATAGGGAACATTTGAGAACTATTTGAGAGCGTTTCTCTATAAAGGCGTTTCTCGAAAAAATATGATTTGCATATCGCGCATCACCCCACTCGCCCCCTTAAAAAATCGATGTACCCATCTGTCTGTAACTTTTCTTCAAACATTCCCTTCACATTGTTCGGTATTAACAAAAATAAATGCGTTTTTTTGCTGACTTGATGCATTGTGTGAATTGCGATTCTTTCCATTGGCATTTCGAATTTTAATGTGTGTGCGCGCGAGTAAGTGCATCGGCGCGAGCTGATATTGTGTTCCGTGACCATCTGTGCGCGTGTTATCTCCTTCGTGTGAGGTTAAAGTTCATCTGTTCAGGATTCCAATTGCTTCCACTCAGAAATGAATCTGAACAGGAATTCGTTTGCTAGCTTAATTGCGATCCTTGTTCAACTTAAAAGGCGCATTCCGTTTTTTCATTAATAGATATTTCTTCGGGCAATTCCGTTGAAAGGCGACAGAAATATTATTCCGAGTTTGCTCGATTTTCAGTCCACGCGGTACGCATTCCTCGTGAATTAACTAACAGCGTTAACCGACGTTTTCAGTCTAACAAGAACTGGACGTTATTAAAGTCTGTTTCTCGTTTGAGTTAACAATGGCTGTGGAAATTTTATGCTTCCTTTGAGATAATTTTTCGTAACAATGTATCTAAACTCACACTAACCTCGTGACCCTTGACCTTCCTTAGCAATCGTTGCCAACAACGCCAGCAGTCCAAACCAATAAATATACTGCTAACAATGTTGGTGGTTGACGCAATAATGGCTGATTGTCCAATGTGGCTAAAAATTTTAATAGCATTGTTTTTAGATATCATAATAATAAGAACTGAAAATAATCTTGGAAGATGATCTAATAATAGTTCGTAACAATGGCGATAGTCAATAATCGTTATTTGTATAATCTGCTCCAACAATGATCAATATAGTTGAAACCATTTCAAGTTGGGTGCTCTGTTCCAACGGTGGTTAAAAACAATGGCCACCAAATTGTCGTTAATCTCGTTAACAAAAAAAAAAAACATTTCCTCTCGTTAGGAAAAGGGAAGACGGAATTGAGTCAGGATCTCGAACAGATGGAAGCAGACGACGATTCTCGTTTGCTTTGATTCACCGAACAAATAAATCCAAGCGATGCTAAGACCTGATCGAAAAGGAAAACGAATCGTTTGCCTTAAACGAAAAAAGCTATCAGCAGTTTAGTCTTCTAATTAGTCACGTGTCTTGTTAAATGTAAATATTTGTGCAAACACTTCAAATTGTTATTATTATTATTAAGAAATGTTATTAAAAATCATTCCGAATTTTGAAGTTTCATGGATGTATATTTAATTACTGGAAATGGATCCATAGCACCAATTCTCTCCCACGTTTTTGTTTTCTTGTTGACCAATGACCCAGTTGATGCCTTTTCCACCGTTCATGTTTGGCAAAAGAAAACTACTACTACTACCACTAAGCTCTGTCAGTCATGGATCTGGGTGCTTGATGTTATTGGAATCTCTCGTGCGGCCGGGGAGATTCCTCACATTGTGTAGCAATAAAGGAAATCACGAGGAGATGTCACGTGTCAATCATTTCGCGAGCACCAACACGCGCATTTCGCCCTTGTCAGCAGACGAAGGAAAATGCCGCTCATTGGATAACTGAAAAGATTATCTACCTCAACCACTTGAGCCCAAATTTTGTAATTGGCGGGGGACAAAATGACCCCATCACTTTTCGCTTCACAATCATGAAATGGCATCTACAATGCCACACTTTATTTTTTGGGGGGGTGAACATAATTAAAGTTCATCTACCCCAAGACCTCTGCAGAGAAAACCATTTATCGGACAGTTTTCGAATTTGACAATTGTACTAAAGAGACAGTGGGGAAAGGAATTGTGGGCGAAAATAAATTGTTTCGAAACTCAACACCAGGTGACAAAGGGCGCTGTATTCATTAGAATACGGGGGAGGGGGAATTTATAAAATTGGGTAGTGTGCTATGAACAGGATTTGAAATACAATCGTGGAAGACTAACTGTAGTTCCAATAGGCACCACTAGAGGGACTGCTATAGGTTACACGAAAACTTTCCAGTCATGAAATTTCTTACCAGTAATCACGTGACGCACATATGCAAATGGGATGCTGACGTCCATTCTGTCGCTTTCATCAGTTGAGTCACGAGACCAGATAAGCAATGATTCTGTCATTAACATTACTCGCGAAATTGTTTCATCAGAAAGAAAGCCGTGCACGAGTTGCATTAAGAGACTTTTTTCGGTTGAAAGGACTTCGAAACGGCTCACTGCTTAAAATGATTCAGAAAGTTGAAAATATCCGCATGCTAAACATTAATCTTAATTGGTCGAGCAAAGACTTTGCAACAACGATGGAAGAGGATGGGACGAAAGGAGGAGTAGCAGACGAGGTGTTGCATGATGTTCCTGCTTGCCTCCATCTGCACTCCAGAAGGTCGTGCGAACCTTTTCCACCGTCATCCCTATAAGGTTGCCCATGTTCAGCAATTGCTCCTACTGATCTTCCGCTGCTTCGGGAGGCATTTGCACTGCAGCTGCTTGCTCCAATGGCGATGGATACTGGCTGGCGCCGGAACATTTTGTGGGCAAACGAAATCCACTTCCATGATGCCATTAATATCCAGAATTTGCATGAAATCTCCATGTGCTTCAGGATATCCCACTGAACTCGCTGAAAGTTACGGTTAGTTAGGAAAGCAAATCACTTTTGGCCATCACCGTCATTGCAACACTTCAGCAGTGTCTATAGTCTCAATAAGATGGTGTTCATGCAGGATGGTGATGCTCCACACAGAGCAATGTCCTCAATAAGATGGTGTTCATGCAGGATGGTGATGCTCCACACAGAGCAATGTCCTCAATAAGATGGTGTTCATGCAGGATGGTGATGCTCCACACAGAGCAATGTCCTCAATAAGATGGTGTTTATGCAGGATGGTGATGCTCCACACAGAGCAATGTCCTCAATAAGATGGTGTTCATGCAGGATGGTGATGCTCCACACAGAGCAATGTCCTCAATAAGATGGTATTCATGCAGGATGGTGATGCTCCACACAGAGCAATGTCCTCAATAAGATGGTGTTCATGCAGGATGGTGATGCTCCACACAGAGCAATGTCCTGAATAAGATGGTGTTCATGCAGGATGGTGATGCTCCACACAGAGCAATTTTTTGGAGCAACAACTACTTCGGGCACATTTCGCGGATAATCGCTAGGATGATTAGCCCTCAATTTCCTACAGCATGTTTGCGTGATTTGAACCCCTGTGACCTTTGGCTTTCTTAAGAAGAATGCCTACCATGATAACATCGCCATCTCAGTTGACTTCAAGGTCACATCAATAACATCTGACGGAAATGCTACGGCATACAGTAGATGACGACAGACACTACATCGAAAAATGTCATTCCTTAAAACCCTCTACAATTTATGTAACACACTTCTACGTAAAGTCTGTAAGTACCGAATTCGATAATATTTTCAACTCTTCTGATGAATAAGCGCTCATTGTCCCCTGTTGGTGGATTACGGAACTAATTTTTTTCCCCATAATACTTTTTCTCATTGTCCCCTTGGTACAATTACCAAATTTGAGAGCTGTCAGATAATTAGTTTTCCTTGCAGTCTTGGGATAGGCAAACTTTAATTACCTGCTAATTTATTTGCAAATGTATTTGCGAAAATACTTCAAAATGCCCAAAATATTAAAAAATTGAGGTTTATTTTTCGTCATCTAGGTGCAATTATTTTCGGGTGGTCATTCTTTAACATAAAAAGTGAAACACACAGAAGAACACATGCAGTCGCTCAAAGCGATTTTTTTAGAAATTAGTGATCTGGCAACCTTCGTGTCACGTGACACGAAGGTTGCCAGATCACTAATTTCTAAAAAAAATTGCCAGATATTTTTTCTGAATTCTGTAATCAACCATAGTGTTCGGATACTTTTTTGAGCGACTGTACATTGATCATACTCCAATTTAAAAAAACCAAGTTAATTCCAATTGGTATTAATCTGCAAACGTCAATGTCTGATGGTATATCAAATAAAAGAAACAAATTAGTTCCGAAACTCATCTGCAGGTGACAAACTTCTCTGCATACAGCCAATCAGAATCAACCAGCTGTTCAACGGCTCTCAGGCTGCAAGGAGGAGGTATTGAAGAGAGCTAGCGACCTCTAGTGGGAAAACCTTGCAAATGGAAAGCAGTTGTTTTCTGCTGGGGGGGGATGGAAATGTCCGCCATTACAGAGAATAGTTAATAAGAATTCATCCTGCTCTAGTCATCGAATCGCAACAATTTAAAGATATTATTTCCAGGGGGTGGGGGGGGTCGTGAGAGAGGGAGAACACATTTTATTCTAGGGAGGGAGAAGCATATTCTTGCGAATGGGGGAGACTCTTTCCACCCTAGATTTTTCTTCTACGCGGCAGTCACTTCTCCCACGTCATTTGGATGGCGTTTCGCGTCCTCGCAGCTTCTTCGCACGCAGAGGCGATCCTGCTGACGGCCAAAATCTGTTCCGCGTGAACCTCAATTTCCGTCAAACCTGGAAGAGAGAAAAAGAAAGTTATTCCAAAACTTAAAATTTTGTGTAAATGGAAAAATAACTTTTAAATTTTGATTTTCCTAAAAGAAAAACGATTTAAATGATTTCAAATATTGTTTTTAGTTCAGCATTTAAAAATGTTTCGAGAGGTGAAACATTTGAGATCATTTTTTTTTGCTTTTGTCCTTGTTAGATATGGAGCCGTCCCGTGGCCGAGTGGTTAGCACGCTTGGCTACTGATCTACGGGACCTGGGTTCGAGCCCCGGATAAGGCATGGATGTACGTGTCGTTTTTCTGCTGAGGTCCTGCCATCCTCTCAGACCTTCTACTATGGCATATAAACTGGCAGGCTCCTGTCAGACCTCTGTGGCAAGCAGCTGCTTGAGGGGTACTTTAATTTTAACTTTAATAAAGATATGGGGTGATCGTTTGCGAAAGAGAAAAAAGGTCGACTTCCTCCTTCTCCCAAGGGGGAGGCGGGTGGTCCATGGGGAAAGGGAGGGGGGGAAGTCTATCAATGCAAACCTCTTGTAAAAGGTAGAACCTGAAACTAATCGAAGATCAAGAAGATGGGAATGCAAACACTTTATCGGCAGATATCTGACTAAAAGCACGTGTTTCATTTCTCTCTGAAAACCAAAACGTTGAACCTCTGCAGATGAAACAAAGAGGCGACAATGTGAAAACGATAGTTGTTTTTTATTTTTAACGACCTGAAAAATAAAAATTAAAAATTTTTAAAAATTGCTGTGTGCTCCGTAAAAAAAAGCAAGAAATGAAACTAAAGCATATTGATGGTGCAATCAGTCGGTGAGTTTCGTATTCGCTTCAAAGGAAGATAAGACGCCGACAATCTTCTTGTGTAGATAAATCGGCGCCCTCTATCCCTTTGAAGTGAATGCGAACTCAGTGACTGATTGCGCCATCAGTATCTTTCCGTTTCATTTCTTGCTACTTAAGGGGCACACACCAAGATAAGTACTTTTTTAAAATATATATTTTATTTTTCCCTAAAAACATCTTCCTCGCAACCTCTAGTACTTGCTTTCATTACGACTCCTAAAGATCGCCTCCTTCTCCATTTGTTTTTTTATGGGGGGGGACGTCATTTGTGGTAGTGAACAATATTTTAAGCACAATACGCTTAAAAAATGAGATATAATTCGTTGCGGCCGAACCCCGTTATATTTGGGTGGAGCAAATACTCAGGAGAGCATACGATAGTCAGCACAAGCTGGGACGGGGGTGGCTCAGTCGGTAGCGCGCCAGGCTCGTAATCTGTAGTTCCCAGGTTCGAGTCCCAGCTGGGTCAGCGTTGAGATTTACCTCCGCAAAAATTCCCCGCCCTGCCCACGGTCAGTAGGGGACACCGATGGGTTTGGAAAGGCCGCCGTCCGTCGGATGGGACGTTAAGCCGTGGCCCGGTGTGCGGGAGAGCCACACCCTGTGCACGTTAAAGAACACGCTGTATGGCCTTGACGGGAGGCTACCATCTGTCTCCCAACAGCTGTTCCAGTGGGTCCCCTCCCCAACCTTCTCTGAGCCTTCGGGGTTCATGTGACCTGGCCCATGGTGTGCAAAAAACTGCCGCTCAGAGGTAAAACAACCCAACCCAGCACAAGCTTTTCTTTGACATCTGCACTCGTAACCGTGGGATCTCACATTCCGAAGATACAATGAAGAAACATTTTCACATATTTATCTCCTTTTCAAAACAGAAACAAAATAATGTTTACGCCTTGTTGTCTGTCTGTAAACATCAAACTCTTTTTGTTTTCAGAGATAATTTAAAAATTCTTTTTCTTCCGTTTTGATAAGTATTGATGAGAGCGAATCTCTCAAAAGCTATAATTGCGCCCTCTAACGTTGGAAAAAGTTGAATATTGCAAACGATGTATTTATGCCAGAAATTTGAAATTTTGATGGCAGATTCTGAAGTTCATGAGATTTGCATTGGTAACAATAAGTTGTCCTTACACCCAGGGGGGGGGGGGCTGGAATTGCAACTGTTTTGCTTTAAGAGAAAAGTGGAAAAAGACTTTTCCAGTTGGATTGGTAATAATGAAATTCACGTTTTTCAAATCCTTAGGTGATTGTTAGAGATCACTAAATGTGGAAAAGGCAAAACTTTCAACGAATTCTGAAAGTGGTCTCTTCATTGCAGAAATTTGGAATTCCGGTGGTAAGTGTCGAGAGACAGCTACAATTGACGTCATTTCCTCAGAGGAGTGCGAGACAAGCAACTTTTTAAATTTAAGGAATAAAAGACATTCTTTTTATGCTACTATATAAATATTAATTAAAATAATACTATTAGCATTTTCCAAATAATCTGTTAGTTCGAATTAAAAAAATTAGAAGTAGGTAAACGAAAAATTTCGTTCTTTCTGAAAACGAGATTCTCATATTTATGCATTATTTTAGTTTAGGGGAAAAGAATGCATGCGGGTGGGGGATTTTTTTATGGTTTATGACACTGCCCACGTAACCAGCTTTCATTTGACTTATAACCCATTGAGATCTTCCAAAGAGTTTGGGATAAGTGGTTGAGCAAGCGTACTCTAAGCATAAAAAAACAGATGGAAAAGGAAAAATAGGAATTTGAAATCGCTCACCTCTGACAACGTCGATGAAATGTTGGCATTCGTTGGCGTACGATTCCTGGTATCTGGAGACGAAACAATAGTAGATCGGAACTGCTGTCGATCCCCCTTCAGAGTGATGTCGTACATTAGTCGGTCTCGATTCCGAACAAGTCAGCATGCCTCTGGGACCAAACACCTGAAATGGCGAAGGAACCTGCGTCACTTTCAAAAAAAATAAGGAATGGCCGTGCATCGAGTTTGTGGATTTGATGGAAACGGTTGTTGAAGTTCTGAGAGGCACTTTTTGGTTTATTCGATGGGCTAACCAGAACTGAGCATTGGGAAGGGGACCCACGGGACAGCTGTCCTCTTTCACACCGAGGGGCGGGGTGGAGGATAGGCTGTTGGGGCTGGAACCTGGGAGCATCAGATTACGAGCACGGAGCGCGCTCTGGCTGACAGCAACGCCTTGTTCCTTTAATGGCGATATCTTCTTGCTGTCGCGTGGCACGAAACAAGTGGAAGTGCTTGAGGTCACTCGGACATGACCGCTTCACGGGAAATCATCCCAAGGGGGTCTAAATTTAGAATTCAGTGTTAGGCTGAAGGGCAGTTTAAAGAGAAAACTTTAATTTCTGTCAATGTAACCTAAACTCAAGGAGAGGGGCGCTGGCGAAATGGAAAGTGGAGCCATTACCTCTTATTCAGTCTCGCGGTCGCGAGGATTCCACGAGATTCCCAACTAGTTGGACGAACTAGTTGGGAATCTCGTGTAATTATCTTGGGAACTATGTAACAGATGCTGGTGATGTGCGGCATGATATTAAGAGACGGATGGGGATTGCTGCCGGGATCAGTATCTTGGACATTAGGGGGTTCAACTTTGTAAATAACGAAGAGGTTAGGTAAAGGAGTCGGCAACCTCCTCTCAGCAGTACATTGTACAGAGAGAGACTCCGTTGGTTTGGCCATGTTGCCCGTAATGATAATTTTAGATTAGTGAATAGGGTTATGAACAGTGTAACAGATTAGTGGGATTAGAATCCAACAAATGATTTAAGGTAACAAAGTAGTGGGATTAGAATCCAACAAATGATTTGAGGTAACAAAGTAGTGGGATTAGAATCCAACAAATGATTTGGGGTAACAAAGTAGTGGGATTAGAATCCAACAAATGATTTGAGGTAACAAAGTAGTGGGATTAGAATCCAACAAATGATTTGAGGTAACAAAGTAGCGGGATTAGAATCCAACAAATGATTTGAGGTAACAAAGTAGCGGGATTAGAATCCAACAAATGATTTGAGGTAACAAAGTAGCGGGATTAGAATCCAACAAATGATTTGAGGTAACAAAGTAGTGGGATTAGAATCCAACAAATGATTTAAGGTAACAAAGTAGTGGGATTAGAATCCAACAAATGATTTGGGGTAACAAAGTAGTGGGATTAGAATCCAACAAATGATTTGAGGTAACAAAGTAGTGGGATTAGAATCCAACAAATGATTTGGGGTAACAAAGTAGTGGGATTAGAATCCAACAAATGATTTGGGGTAACAAAGTAGTGGGATTAGAATCCAACAAAAGAAGTTAGGTAATAGAGTGCTGGCTGGTGTTAGGATTCAGCAAAAGCAATTAGATAACATAGTGGTGGGATTATGATTCAGTAAAGGAAATGAGAAAACATTGTGGTGGGATTAAGATCGTGCAGATGGTTGAGATAAAAAAAAATTGGTAGGATTGGGGTAAGAAATTGTTGGGATTAGGATTCGCCAAAAGGATTCAGATAACAAATTGACTGGATTAGGATCCAGCAGGCGAATTGAAGTAACAAATTGTTGGGATTAAGATCGAGAAAATGGATTGAGGCAACAAAGTGTTGGAATTAGCAAACCGATTCCTGAACGATATGACTACTCATAAGATCCAAACGATTCCTTAGCAGAAATATTTCACTTAACTTAAAATTTTACGCATCGGTCGGTTTATTTTATTTTTTGATTAATCATTTAACTTTATAGGTTTGATATACAGCCTGATATTTTTAGAAGTGCCTTTTTCTTACTCTATTTCATCTTGCATGTTGAAGTCCAGGATCTGTAGCTGTGCTCAGAATAGACAGAAACTATTGTTTTTAAGTCTTACTTATAACCTGTTCGATTACCCTCGTTGTTAGCGTGATTGACTGGGACCCTAGGTTCGAGTCTTTATCTCCGTGTTAAGGTCTCACTTTACTCACAGATTTTTTCTATCAGGGTTGGGTTGGGTTGTTTTACCTCTGAGCGGCACTTTTTTGCACACCATGGGCTAAATGGCCAGGTCACATGGACCCCGAAGGCTCAGAGAAGGTTGGGGGAGGGGACCCACTGGAACAGCTGTTGGGAGACAGATGGTAGCCTCCCGTTAAGGCCATCCAGCGTGTTTAACGTACACAGGGTATGGCTCTACCGCACGGAGCCTCGGCTTAACGTCCCATCCGACGGACGGCGGCCTTTCCAAGCCCATCGGTGTCCCCTACTGACCGTGGGCAGGGCGGGGAATTTTACGGAGATAAATCTCAACGCTGACCCAGCTGGGACTCGAACCTGGGAACTACAGATTACGAGCCTGGCGCGCTACCGACTGAGCCACCCCCGCCCCTTTTCTCTCAGGTATAACCTTGATGGACACACAGAAAACAATTCTGTTTCACTTACCTCTACCCTCTGGTCGTATCCGTATGCAGCGAATCTGCTGAGATCAATAATTCCCAAGGCACCGCTGGCGAATTTCATGACGATAGCCACAGTGTCAAAATCATCGAGGGCTTTGATATCAGCAATGAAGGCGTGGGATTGGGCCGAGACGCTGATCGGATATTCTCCCAACATCCAGCAGATGAGGTCGATGTCGTGTACTGCGCAGTCGTGGAAGATACCACCTGGAAGCAGAAAGGAGAATGTCAAAGATCTATACTCATGGTTATATTTTCAAGGCTTTAAACTATTTAAAGAGTTTGTCTTTCGTGGAAATGTGTGATCATGTGATAATGATTGTTCAATGGGAGGACAAATTCGAAGCCAGGGTAACGTCTGAAATGCAATTCTCTCTAAATCTTGATTTTTCCAAAAGATATCTTTCGGTACTAAAAGAGTCGCGAGGCTGGAACATTTAAACTTCATCTCTGCTATTCCTGAAGAGAAAATTCTCGAGGTTTCAATAATTATGGAAGTTGGAACAGATTGCAATGTAGTTCTCGATATGCATTGAGCAGCATTTACTGGATTTGTCCGCTTCAGTCCGATTCTGATAAAATCCTCTTTCACGTCAATTCACCCATTTCATCCTCGGTCTCGTTATTTTTCTTAAGAATTCTTCAGGTAAGCTCTTCCTAATTCCATTCGTCAATTTGTAAATCTGCATCGCGAGGGCAAACGATCAAGCCAACTCAACTTCAATCGACATTAAACGCCGTCGACGACTTTTGAGTGATCTTTTGAGGAGAATTGATCACAGAAGTTGATCAAAACATAAATTAAAACTGTTACTTCAAAACTGTTCACTAGTATGATTTTGTTTCTGGAATTTTCTTTAATCCTACTCTAAAGTAACTCCCACCATTATTAAATGCCTCAACTCCCATAATTGTTTTGGGGCGGGGTGGCTCAGTCGGTAGCGCGCCAGACTTGTAATCTGTAGTTCCCAGGTTCGAGTCCCAGCTGGGTCAGCGTTGAGATTTATCTCTGCAAAATTCCCCACCCTGCCCACGGTCAGTAGGGGACACCGATGGGCTTGGAAAGTCCGCCGTCCGTCGGATGGGACGTTAAGCCGTGGCCCCGTGTGTGGGAGAGCCATACCCTGTGCACGTTAAAGAACACGCTGGATCGCCTTGACGGGAGGTTACCATCTGTCTCCCAACAGCTGTTCCAGTGGGTCCCCTCCCCCAACCTTCTCTGAGCCTTCGGGGTCCATGTGACCTGGCCATTTAGCCCATAATTGTTCAGGTATTGGCCAAATTAGATGTTGAATAAACACGATAGTGTTGAAATCAAGACCCGGAAGCGATTTCTTTATTGATTTATCTTATCGCCAATGATTGTTCCACATGAAAAGCATTTAAAAAACAAAAACAAGCTGATGTCTGTCCTTTGTCATCTGTCCGTCCATATGTAGAAATTCAACTTTTATTTTATAAAGGTAAAGGAAAATTTCTTTTTGGATTGGAAAGGTATTGACAAAATATTAGGTTTCGCAATCTGGGAATCTCCCAGTTGTTTTAACAGCGCCCTCTAGCGTTTGGAAACATTGGAAAATGGTCAAACGTTTAACAAATATTGCAAACGATCTATTTCAATGAGAAATTTTGGTGATGGAGTGTGAGATTTTAGTTGATACCAATGATTTGCCCTTTAAATCCATAGGGGGTGGGTAAACGTAACTTTTTCGTTTTAAGACATTAATTAAAAACTTTTTTTTTGTAAAATGAAACAATATGATTTGCAATGAAAAACTTCCTTCTCTTTATAAACGAGGATCCCATCTTCTGCAGAGGCGACCTCTATTCTTCCCAAGTTCACCAGCTCCGCATTTGGATCGAGCGGTGCATTACAGAGAAAGGATGTTTCCCACTCACCGGAAGTAGAGAGATAATCCACGGAAGGGAGGGGACTGTCCCGGCTGCACGTTTTGATCACGTGCACGGGACCCACTTCCCCAGCATCAACCCGTTCCTTCACGCTCCGGAAGCCAGGATCAAATCGTCTGCAAATGGAAAAGGAAATGCAGCAGATTAATACAGCGATAAATTTTTCTAAGCTTGATGTTAATGCACGTCACCCAGTCGCTCATGTAATTAATCCCACAATACAGAAATAAAATGAACGTTTTCTTAACTTCTAAATGAAACGAAAGAATAATTTTTTTTATTCACCTATTAAATGCACAAAGTAAGGTTTTTTTATTCCTCTCCGCGCTCTCGAAGCATCTCTTGATCCCTTCGTACTCATGCGCAAGCGGCTTCTCGCAAAACACGGACTTATCTGAAAAGTAAGAAAAGAAAAAAAATAATCAGAATAAAACAAGAAACAAACATTGCTATTAAGCAACACAGTGCAGTAACACTCAAATATACTAAAATAACACTATATTATCATTATCATAAATGGTCCATTTTTTTTTTACAACTACCGCTGTCCGTGAGGCGGGGGTGGCTCAGTCGGTAGCGCGCCAGGCTCGTTATCTGTAGTTCCCACGTTCGAGTCCCAGCTGTGTCAGCATTGAGATTTATCTCCGCAAAATTCCCCGCCCTGCCCACGGTCAGTAGGGGATACCGATGGGCTTGAAAAGGCCGTCCATCGGATGGGACTTAAGCCGTGGCCCCGTGTGCGGGAGAGCCATACCCTGTGCACTTTAAAGAACACGCTGGATGACCTTAACGGGAGACTACCATCTGTCTCCCAACAGCTGTTCCAGTGGGTCCCCTCCCCCAACCTTCTCTGAGCCTTTGGGGTCCAAGTGACCTGGCCATTTAGCCCATGGTGTGCAAAAAAGTGCCGCTCAGAGGTAAAACAACCCAACCCGCTGTCCGTGACATTGAATAGTTGTAGAGTTCAATTACTTCCGATGCCAACAGCTGCAAAAGGATAACAAACATAAATATAAATCCTGCAATCATGTGCACAGCGATACATATCCGACACTAAATTGGGGCCAGCTATTTTGAGACTATTATTGGCAGGCAGGTTTTTGTATAATATACACATTTAAAAATAACAATATAACGCTTTGTAACATCTATATAAATGTCTGTCGCCTGATGATACTCTCGGGGAGACTGAGTTCTGTTACGGTGCTGATGATAAGACGGTGTGTTTTGCAGCTCCCAAGTGCGACTCATTTAGCCCGGAAGTCTTCTTTTATTCGCCGCCATTGTTTCCTCTGTGTGAGGAAAAGTCTTTCCCAAGACATGATCAGCATCATGGAAGGCTCTGAAATGCTTCGCGTTTCTCGTCTTTTTCGCTCTGAAACTGATTTCCTTGATGTAATGAAGAAAGCATTCGCCTTAGGTGAAAGAAATTCAGCAGAAATCGACCAGAAGATCCACAGGCCCCTTAAGACAATTCTTCTCACGAGTGACGAGGCTGCCTACAAACTTCTAGCATGGGAAGAAATGTAAAAAAAAAAAGGTCGAAATGAGCTAAGTGAGACGTCCTCTCAAAACGGTTCACTGCAGCAAAATTGTAATTTTTCGTTCTGAATTCAGACGTGACTAAAACTCTGAGCCATTACGGCGGAATAATATCGATAATCGATGAGACTTATACTGAAAATGATATGAAAAACATTAAAACGGACTCCAGACCGATTAAAATGAAAATGAAGTACGATATCCCCAGTTTTATTAGAATTAGGACCTTCCCTGTCTCCTTCGATGACAGGTTGGGTTGGGTTGTTTTACCTCTGAGTGGCACTTTTTTGCACACCATGGGCTAAATGGCCCCCGAAGGCTCAGAGAAGGTTGGGGAGGGGACCCACTGGAACAGCTGTTGGGAGACAGATGGTAGCCTCCCGTCAAGGCCATCCAGCGTGTTCTTTAACGTGCACAGGGTATGGCTCTCCCGCACACGGGCCACGACTTAACGTCCCATCCGACGGACGGCGGCCTTTCCAAGCCCATCGGTGTCCCCTATTGACCGTGGGCAGGGCGGGGAATTTTGCGGAGATAAATCTCAACGCTGACCCAACTGGGACTCGAACCTGGGAACTACAGATTACGAGCCTGGCGCACTACCGACTGAGCCACCTCCGCCCCTTTCGATGACAGAGGTGTAACGAGAGTTTGCAGTCGATGACGTCAACAGGGGCACTTCGCAGCAGAATGCCAAAGAGGTGAAACAAAAACATTCTTCGCTAAAGTATACATTATATATACGCATTATTAATATATGTGTAGATTATTAATAGAATTTAATAGTAACCACGTTTTTAAACATTATTTTGCTGTAGGTGAACGTGGGCATAGAGGAAAATTGTCTTGCGCACTGGGGTTCATCATCCTTTGGGTTCAGATCCCACCCGACTGAACACAATTTCCCGCCATGTCCACGCTGACCTACAGAAAAATAGTGTTTAAAAAGTGGTTACTTCGCAGAAGTAATTCAAAGAGCGGTTAATGAAGCCGCTGCTCTAAAAATGAAAGAGACCGAAGACTCAAGAACAATGAAACGAAGAATCAAAACAGCAGACAGCATCGCCAGAAACTTCGCCTGGAAGCCTCCAATAGCGCTTGATGACGAATCAGAAGCAGAAGATCAAAGTTAGGTTGGGTTGTTTTACTTCTGAGCGGCACTTTTTTGCACACCATGGGCTAAATGGCCAGGTCACATGGACCCCGAACGCTTAGAGAAGGTTAGGGGAGGGGACCCACTGGAACAGCTGTTGGGAGACAGATGGTAGCCTCCCGTCAAGGCCATCCAGTGTGTTCTTTAACGTTGGGTTGTTTTACCTCTGAGCGGCACTTTTTTGCACACCATGGGCTAAATGGCCAGGTCACATGGACCCCGAACGCTTAGAGAAGGTTAGGGGAGGGGACCCACTGGAACAGCTGTTGGGAGACAGATGGTAGCCTCCCGTCAAGGCCATCCAGCGTGTTCTTTAACGTTGGGTTGTTTTACCTCTGAGCGGCACTTTTTTGCACACCATGGGCTAAATGGCCAGGTCACATGGACCCCGAACGCTTAGAGAAGGTTAGGGGAGGGGACCCACTGGAACAGCTGTTGGGAGACAGATGGTAGCCTCCCGTCAAGGCCATCCAGCGTGTTCTTTAACGTTGGGTTGTTTTACCTCTGAGCGGCACTTTTTTGCACACCATGGGCTAAATGGCCAGGTCACATGGACCCCGAACGCTTAGAGAAGGTTAGGGGAGGGGACCCACTGGAACAGCTGTTGGGAGACAGATGGTAGCCTCCCGTCAAGGCCATCCAGCGTGTTCTTTAACGTTGGGTTGTTTTACCTCTGAGCGGCACTTTTTTGCACACCATGGGCTAAATGGCCAGGTCACATGGACCCCGAACGCTTAGAGAAGGTTAGGGGAGGGGACCCACTGGAACAGCTGTTGGGAGACAGATGGTAGCCTCCCGTCAAGGCCATCCAGCGTGTTCTTTAACGTTGGGTTGTTTTACCTCTGAGCGGCACTTTTTTGCACACCATGGGCTAAATGGCCAGGTCACATGGACCCCGAACGCTTAGAGAAGGTTAGGGGAGGGGACCCACTGGAACAGCTGTTGGGAGACAGATGGTAGCCTCCCGTCAAGGCCATCCAGCGTGTTCTTTAACGTTGGGTTGTTTTACCTCTGAGCGGCACTTTTTTGCACACCATGGGCTAAATGGCCAGGTCACATGGACCCCGAACGCTTAGAGAAGGTTAGGGGAGGGGACCCACTGGAACAGCTGTTGGGAGACAGATGGTAGCCTCCCGTCAAGGCCATCCAGCGTGTTCTTTAACGTTGGGTTGTTTTACCTCTGAGCGGCACTTTTTTGCACACCATGGGCTAAATGGCCAGGTCACATGGACCCCGAACGCTTAGAGAAGGTTAGGGGAGGGGACCCACTGGAACAGCTGTTGGGAGACAGATGGTAGCCTCCCGTCAAGGCCATCCAGCGTGTTCTTTAACGTTGGGTTGTTTTACCTCTGAGCGGCACTTTTTTGCACACCATGGGCTAAATGGCCAGGTCACATGGACCCCGAACGCTTAGAGAAGGTTAGGGGAGGGGACCCACTGGAACAGCTGTTGGGAGACAGATGGTAGCCTCCCGTCAAGGCCATCCAGCGTGTTCTTTAACGTTGGGTTGTTTTACCTCTGAGCGGCACTTTTTTGCACACCATGGGCTAAATGGCCAGGTCACATGGACCCCGAACGCTTAGAGAAGGTTAGGGGAGGGGACCCACTGGAACAGCTGTTGGGAGACAGATGGTAGCCTCCCGTCAAGGCCATCCAGCGTGTTCTTTAACGTTGGGTTGTTTTACCTCTGAGCGGCACTTTTTTGCACACCATGGGCTAAATGGCCAGGTCACATGGACCCCGAACGCTTAGAGAAGGTTAGGGGAGGGGACCCACTGGAACAGCTGTTGGGAGACAGATGGTAGCCTCCCGTCAAGGCCATCCAGCGTGTTCTTTAACGTTGGGTTGTTTTACCTCTGAGCGGCACTTTTTTGCACACCATGGGCTAAATGGCCAGGTCACATGGACCCCGAACGCTTAGAGAAGGTTAGGGGAGGGGACCCACTGGAACAGCTGTTGGGAGACAGATGGTAGCCTCCCGTCAAGGCCATCCAGCGTGTTCTTTAACGTTGGGTTGTTTTACCTCTGAGCGGCACTTTTTTGCACACCATGGGCTAAATGGCCAGGTCACATGGACCCCGAACGCTTAGAGAAGGTTAGGGGAGGGGACCCACTGGAACAGCTGTTGGGAGACAGATGGTAGCCTACCGTCAAGGCCATCCAGCGTGTTCTTTAACGTTGGGTTGTTTTACCTCTGAGCGGCACTTTTTTGCACACCATGGGCTAAATGGCCAGGTCACATGGACCCCGAACGCTTAGAGAAGGTTGAGGGAGGGGACCCACTGGAACAGCTGTTGGGAGACAGATGGTAGCCTCCCGTCAAGGCCACCCAGCGTGTTCTTTAGCGTGCACAGGGTATGGCTCTCCCGCACACGGGGAAAAACGGCTTAGCGTCCCATCCGACGGACGGCGGCCTTTCCAAGCCCATCGATGTCCCCTACTGACCGTGGGCAGGGCAGGGAATTTTTTGCGGAGATAAATTTCAACGCTCACCCAGCTAGGATTCGAACCTGGGAACTACAGATTACGAGCCTTGCGCGCTACCGACTGAGCCCCGCCCCAGAAGATCAAAGCAACAATACTGAATTCGAAGGCGAAAATGGTCTGTGGAGAAGGAATAGAATGCACTCCTAATGAGCTCGTTAGAGGAGAATATCTCTTTAACTAAACAGAAGTCAAAACTGTCTCGGTGGAAGTTTGTCTTGAGGACGTACTCCTGCATATTTACGAGAACCCACCAAAAGAGCCAAGATTCCGCTCGGAAAAATATAAAAAGTACCGAAAAACGATGGCTCTCGCAATTCACAAAAATGGCAAAATGAAAGCTCGCTTTCGAAAATTCTTTAACAAAGAATAAAAAGGCCAAAGGGCCAGGAACGATGGATTTCTTATCTGACAGACTTCAGAACCAATTGTAGCCTTCCGAGATAAACTCCCGCCATTATTAGGTAATTATAGTATAAATTGCTCGTGCATTTTATCCTCCATTTTACCCTTGACCTCTGCTGGACATTTCGGATCTTTTTCTCTCTCCCAAAATTCTAAATTTATCTTCTGTTCGCTCTAGGTTTGCCTTCTGCAGTTGTGCCCCTTCGCTAGCGTTGCATATCTATTACGTTGAGCCAAAAAAATTTCCCACCAACAGATTGCTTTATTTTTTACCTTCGAACGTGAATAGAAGGCTTAATGGGGATAAAATCTCCTTTAAGCTACTTTTCCACTCTTTCATTCATTCATTCAATCAATGACAGTCTCCGAATAGCTGGAATTGGAATTCTGAAGAAACGCAGCTGGAGCACAACGCCCCCCATAACATAGGCATTGCTGCGCACAGTGATTTTATGACGATACTAGAAATCAAAAGATTCCTTCGACACCTTTTCACTTCGAGCCCGTCGCTGCGACCCCTATTTGACCTTGAATGCGACACCCGATCTGGACATTCCTCTTATTTGTACTGCCTGAAGAGTCCTCTTCACCAATTCGTAGCTCTCCAGCACAGGTATATCGAAAGTTAACCTTCGACCTCAAAGGAATTTTGCAACGTTTCCGACATCTACAGCCTACCAGACACCGATTTTCATGCTTCTAGCACTCGTAGGTCAAGGTTTGACCTCTACGTGACTTCTATTTGATTTGAAGAATATGTCGGAGGTGAATATTTCGTGTTTTTTTCGTGATCTACGATCCGGGTTACCCATTGGTGAGAATTTTTAGAACCCTACCATTTCCCCATCAGAGTTAAAATGAACGTGATCCCTTATTAATCAATCATTAAATCACAATCGTCTGTATAATTAGATGGGTTGGGTTGTTTTACCTCTGAGCGGCACTTTTTTGCACACCATGGGCTAAATGGCCAGGTCACAAGGACCCCGAAGGCTCAGAGAAGGTTGGGGGTAGGGGACCCACTGGAACAGCTGTTGGGAGACAGATGGTAGCCTCCCGTCAAGGCCATCCAGCGTGTTCTTTAACGTGCACAGGGTATGGCTCTCCCACACACGGAGCCACGGCTTAACGTCCCATCCGACGGACGGCGGCCTTTCCAAGCCCATCGGTGTCCCTTACTGACCGTGGGCAGGGTGGGGAATTTTGCGGAGATAAATCTCAACGCAGACCCAGCTGGGACTCGAACCTGGGAACTACAGATTACGAGCCTGGCGCGCTACCGACTGAGCCACCCCCGCCCCCTTGTATAATTAGACGTTACAACCGTGGTGGTATTGAACTCTTCATTATCAGGGGCAGCTTCAGTTGCAAAAGAAATACAAGGTGCAGTGTGCTATTTTGTATACATTTGAAATGCTTTTCTATTCACCTAATGTCGTTTGAAGATAAATTTCAGTGAGGTTTAGTGTCCTCATTCTTCATAAAGGACAATTCGTCTGTAATCCTTTCATTCACATTGTCATCATTCCTCAAAGCGTTCGCTGTTTACAAACTTATTCCTGTTGGGTTGGGTTGTTTTACCTCTGAGCGGCACTTTTTTGCACACCATGGGCTAAATGACCAGGTCACATGGACCCGGAAGGCTCAGAGAAGGTTGGGGGAGGGGACCCACTGGAACAGCTGTTGGGAGACAGATGGTAGCCTCCCGTCGAGGTCATCCAGCGTGTTCTTTAACGTGTACTGGGTATGGCTCTCTCGCACACGGGGCCACGGCTTAACGTCCCATCCGACGGATGGCGGCCTTTCCAAGCCCATCGGTGTCCCCTACTGACCGTGGGCAGGGCGGGGAATTTTGCGGAGATAAATCTCAACGCTGACCCAGCTGGGACTCGAACCTGGGAACTACAGATTACGAGCCTGGCTCGCTACCGACTGAGCCACCCCCGCCCCACTTATTCCTGTCAATGTCCTGACTTAATTGAAAGTCCAATGTACGTCTCATCAGCTATCTCACTTACAGGCATCGTGAATCAGAAATAAATGCATTCTGCTATTCAAAATTTCACTAAGCCTTCTGAGTAAGTCTTTACGGACACCATGTTTTACCAACAAGATAAAGGTTATTAAGTGAACTTTTAGAGTTATTTTTTTGAAACGTATAATAATAAATAAATGCCCCTTTAAGCAGCTGCTTGCCACAGAAGTCTGACAGGAGCCTATCAGTTTATACGTCATATTAGAAGGTCTGTGAGGATGACGAGACCTCAGCAGAAAGAAAACACAAACATCTAATCTGTGTCTTACCCGGGGGCTCGAACCCAGGTCCCTTAGATCTGTAGCGAAACGCGCCTGCCAAGAGACGGCTTTGAAACGAATATTCCAGATAATAGCTTTTAAGACTCCCTATAAATAGGTAAATTTGCTAAAAAAATCGTTCCATCTCTCTCTCTCTTAAGATCTCTCCGTGACATGCACCCTTAAATATTGTGTCATAAGTCAAAAACGGGGAACGCGCCTCGACGTAAAAATTTCAACTCAATATCTCGAATCACTGAGAAGTTTGAGACCCTCAGGCAAATGCCACAGAGAAAATGGCTTTTGCTCGTTCCTTATGACGTAATCCTAAACGAGAATCTCGAGGTCCTTCCTTTCAAGATGGCAACAATTGCACTACGCTTTTTAAGAGCGCGAAAAAAAGTTAATTCCGCGAAGCACATTTCGTCACCATGACAATGATTCGTTCCTGCCGTGAAGTCTTCATTGTCGAACCTTTTGCTTCCTCGGCACGAATTCCATCATAGCAGACGGATAGTTTGGACGGGAAATTCATTTTCAACAAAAACAAATGCATCTTTTGGCGACTCCGCTTCCCTCCAAATCGTTGAGTTGGGTTGTTTTACCTCTGAGCGGCATTTTTTTGCACACCATGGGCTAAATGGCCAGGTCACATGGACCCCGAAGGCTCAGAGAAGGTTGGGGGAGGGGACCCACTGGAACAGCTGTTGGGAGACAGATGGTAGCCTCCCGTCAAGGCCATTCAGCGTGTTCTTTAACGTGCACAGGGTATTACTCTCCCGCACACGGGGCCACGGCTTAACGTCCCATCCGACGGACGGCGGCCTTTCCAAGCCCATCGGTGTCCCCTACTGACCGTGGGCAGGGCGCGGAATTTTGCGGAGATAAATCTCAAAGCCAACCCAGCTGGGACTCGAACCTGGGAACTACAGATTACGAGCCTGGCGCGCTACCCCAAATCGTTGAAGTTTTGAGAATTAATGAAGAAGCGAATACACATGACACTTATAGACAAAGGAAGAAACGAAATTTCCGGTTCCATAAACAAAAAATAAAAATGTTTAATAAACCACTGAGTATCGTTCACCAAATCGTAGAGAGAACGAATATAGGCGCAATATTAGTTCAAATTTTCGATTTTAAGCAAAATAAAACACGATTTTTAGATCTAAGAGCATCAGCAAAATTTAATAAGAACAAACTTAGAAGTAATAAAAGAACTCGTTACACTTTTGTCTGATGAAAAGCTCAGAACCGAGTAGAGCGAGGTAAGTCCAACGAGGCAGCCATTAAGTTCTGTGAGGCGCATTAACACTTAATTGTTCTAACTGAACGGCATGGCTATTACTATTATTATATGCACAGAATAATTATTAAAAGAAACGTTTTTAGAACTCACTGGCGTCTAAGGCTTTGATGGCAATCTCATAATGGGAATTGGTCGGGGTGCAAATCACAACGGCTTCAACTCTGCAAAAGGAAAGGAAAGGTTTCAAATGAGGAAAAAATATTCGAATCGATGAACTGAGAGATAAATCCCATTTCAGATGCAATTAAGAGAAAAGATTCATTCCCACAATGCAACCGATAACAATATCTTACTTCTGTTGCGTCATAGGTTCTGCTGGCAGACGAAACCTCTCTCTCATTGCGAAGAAGCGATGGAGGCAATCTCTCTTGCGAGCAATGAAGTTTTTCCGGTTCCTTCTCGAGCGGATGTCAGGATCATTTCATTTGCACGCTTTCCATGCGAAGAAATCGTCGGAATCAGAAGAGGATGCGAGATGAATCCATCTCGAGATTTTAGATTAGGATCAGGTTTTAAGGTTCCACGAATTCGAGTAAGGTGTTTCTCGTCGAAATGTTGAGGCGAGAACGGTTCAACCTTTTCACTTTTTCGCCATTTTCCTTCCTCACCGATGTCCCTCAGAAAACGGACCTTGCGACGCACGTGATGCTCAGCCATTATAGATCTCGTCCCGAGGCTTAATGGGAATTTTAACTACGAAACTTCATTTTGCATCGATTGACGACAACCAGCCAATGATGAATAAACACCAGCTGGGACAAACAACTCGAGCAATTGACGTAAAGCACCCGTATTTTCAAATGAGCTGAAAAGCTGTTGTTGCTTTGGCAACCCAAATTCTACCTGACGACAAAGCGAAATATATTTAAGAGCCCCAAAGAAACAGGTGCATAGAAATACAACTCTTTCGTTACCATTGCAACCATTACTAATGATCGTCGTGATAATTAAAGAGGTGGACTGATTTCGTCTTCAAACTTAATTTAATCAATGGCGTTTGGTAGAAGAAATGAAGGGGACTGTGAGACTGCGCAGTTGATGCTTTCGCAGTTCTCACTGATCAATAGCGTAACATTAACGTGTCAATCAAATGGATTAATCACCTAGCAATCCGTTTTCAATTAATCAACCAAATGGCCCAATCGTTCAAAGCAGTGAATTACGAGATCTGTAAAAGTGTCATCTGCGCAGTCTCCGCAGTCTCCCAGTTGACCACCCCCTCCCCCCCCCCCACACACACACTCTATCTTATCACTGATTCTTGTATAAAAAGAATCTGTTGAAAGAACTCAAACGATTCGTACAATCCGTTTGAGAGCTGTTGCGTAATTAACGAAGGAAGACCTCCCCGACTGAATCCAAAATGTCGAAAGATTCATCAGAATCAGAAGTCATCGTTTATTGAGAAAAGACCCCGAAGATTGAAGACCGATTGGCGTTGTTCACTTCGATCCTTGCTCGAGCTGCAATCGCATTCCTCGATCCTCTTCTTCTTCTTGTGAATGCAATTCTTTTTTTTGCTGACTTTGCGTTGTTGTGATTGCAGCAACCCGAAATTCGGTTTCCTTTTCTAGCTATTAACGAATCGTGATGATGATGATGATGATGAGCATATCACACAATGAATATTCCTGCATAGAAAAGGGTCTATGCAGACTCATTCGGTCACTGTTTTGTGCTTTTTTTTTGTTCCATACATTTTTTTATATATAATTTTTTTTTCATATTTATATATTTTTAATTTATTTAATATATATATATATGTGTTTTTTTTTTCGTATTTATATGTATGTTTTTTTTATAATTGATCAAACATATTTATATTTTTTAGGAATTTTAAGAAGAGTTTATATGATTTTTTTGTAGATTCTAAAATAGTTTTAAAATTAAAGTTGTTAATATTAAGGTTATTTAATTTTTCCTTTCATTTCTGTAATTATTACACTGAAATATTATATGTTCAATAGATTGTATTTCATTGCAGTGTTCGCAATTAGGAGAAGTTACTTTCTTAAATTTAAATAATGTAGATTCAGTTAAAGCAGGATTGGCTTTTATCCTTATTTTTATTTCTTTTTTATTTAATCCATAATCGTTAAATTTGTTTATTAAAGAAGATATTTTATATCTGTGTGTGTTTTGAGCTTTTATATCATACCACGATTGAAGTTCATCTATTAATATTTTATTATTATTTTTTTATATATTGAATAATTAAATGGAGATTGCATAAGTTGATTTAAATTTGAAGCTTTTTTAGCTAAGCTGTCGACATATTCGTTGTGTTTGATATTGACGTGTGATGTATAGAATATTGTGTTGGTTAGGTATTTGAACATTAAATATATCATTCAAGTATAGAAAGAAATTACTTTTAAATATGTTAGCAAATTTGCTTTACAAATTACAAATGACCAATTTATGGCTAAGATAATTGCAATTAATTCTGAAATAATAATTGGTTGAAATGAGTCGAGTTTAAAAAGGTATTCAAAATTGTTCTTTAGGGCAAAAGAATGCTCCAGATGCGTTAAGAGTTTCAAAATTTGTAGATCCATCTGTATATATCTGAATGAAGTTTGAATATTTATCATGGATGTATGTTTCAGTTAAGATTTTTAAAGTAGATGAGTCTTGTTATTTTTTTTTGTTTTCTATTCCGAATATTTTATCTTTAATTATAGGTAAAGGAGCAATCCAATAAGGAAAGTTGGGAATATAGTCACCACCAGTTTTATTATTAAAACTGTCTAAAATTTTTACTTTTTCAGGAAAGTTATATAGTGAAATATCAGGAAATTGCATTATTAATTTGTCTATTATAGGATGTTGTCTATTTTTAACAAAAATTCGAAAGATTAGATTTTTTAATAGATATTTTCTTTTTATTTCTATTGGTGGTATTGCAGTTTCTGCATATGTATTCAGGTTATTTGTTGATTGCATTAAGCCTAAACAGTATTTTATTGTTTTTGTTTGAATTGTTTCTAATTTTTTTAATTTTGTTTCTGAAATGGTACTTAGAAGTTCGATGCCATATAAGCATTTAGGTAGGATAATTGAATTTAAAATTAATAATAAATTTTTACTAGAGCTTCCCCAGTTTGATCCTCCAAGAAATCTTAAATAGTTTTTTAGATTTTTCTATTGCATTGTGTATATAATTATTACATTTAATTTTGAATCTAAGTTCAATCCCAAGAATTTAATATTATCCGTTATTGTGATATCTTTGGTATTTAATTTTATTTTTAATTCGTCGGTGATTTTATTTTTTCTATGGTAATAAATTATTTTTGTTTCTTCAGTAGAAATTTTTAAGTTCCATTTTTCAGTATATATTGATAGTTTATTTATTGTATTTTGTATTCTTTTATTTAAAATATTTATATCTGTATCAATCGACCAGAAGACAATATCATCAGCATATGTTCCGTAACTAATTTCTGGATTAAAGACTTCTGAGATGTCGTTTAGATAAATGTTAAAGAACAGAGCAGATAATATGTCTCCCTGTAAGATGTCATTTTCAAATTTATACTTATTTCATAATTTATTACCAATTTTTACTCTGAAGTTTTTTTCTAATATGAAATGTGAGAGAAAGTAAAAAATGTTGCCACAAAATTTTAGTTTTCTGAGTTTTGCTATTAAGCCTTGATGTGATATTGAGTCAAACGCTTTTTCCATATCTATTATCGTCATCATCATCATCATCCTCAAGCAGCCATGGGCTACGGAGGTCCAACCAGAACGTGCAATTTAGTTCTCCAAGCAAGTCTGTCCTGAGCTACATCTACTGCATCTGGCCACTGCACACCAATTCTAACAAGGTCCTGTTTGACATTGTCTGCCCACCGCATCCTAGGTCTCCCCTTCTTTCGGAGGCCTTTAGGCACACTGTTCATAACCCTATTCGCCAATCTATAATTATTCATACGGGCAACATGGCCAAACCAACGGAGTCTCTCTCTGCACAATATGCTGCTTAAAGGAGGTTGCAAACTCCTTTGCCTAACCTCATCATTAGTTATAAAGTTGAACCACCTAATGCCCAAGATACTGCGTAAACATCTGGAATCAAAAGCATCTAGTTTCCTGTTATCTTGTTTACAGAGTGTCCAAGTTTCACTACCATAACTAACCCTAGAAAGAACCAAACTATTACACAGTCTAATTTTAGTCTTTAGGTGTATACGCCTATTTCTCCACACTCTCCATAGATTCTTAAGTCCCGGCAGCAATCCCTATTCGCCTGTTAATCTCATGCCGCACATCACCATTATCTGTTATATAGCTCCCAAGATAATTAAACTGTGACACCTGCTCAAGACTGCAACCATTCAGATTAAGTAAATCACAGCCTGCCTGACCAATTTTCATCACTTTAGTTTTCTCTGTTTATAACCAAACCTACTCTACTACCAGTCTCATCAACAGCTCGAATGAAAGAGTTCATCTCATCAACATCATTTGCCAAAAGGGCTAAATCATCAGCATAATCTAAATCAGAAATTTTCGTTATCTCCAGCCCATTTAAGGCCAAAATCTTTCCCTTGAAGTGAATTTCGCATAACATAATCAATAACCAAGCTAAAGAGAAAAGGAGACAAAATGCACCCTTGTCGAACACCAGAAGTAATACTAAACCAATTGCTACAAGCCTTACCAATTCTCACGCACGACTCAGTGTTATTATAGAGAGCTTTCATTATGTTAACTAACTTGTCTGGTATACCATATGATTTCACAATCAACCACAAATTATGACGATCAGCAGAGTCGAAAGCCTTTTTGAAATCAACAAAGCTAGCAACAAAAGGTTTCTGAAACTCTAAACATTTCTCAAGAATCTGCCTAAGTGAAAATATCTGATCCACACATCCCCTACCACTTCTGAATCCACATTGCTCATCACACAATTGACTGTCAACCAGATTGTTAATTCTATTAAGCACAATCATGGAAAGAACTTTACCTGGAACAGAGAGTAGTCTGATACCCCTATAGTTATCACAAGAATTGCGATCACCTTTTTTGAAAATAGGGATAACAATAGCTCTGGTAAAATCCTTAGGAACCATGCCTTTATCATAAAAGATATTCAGAATTTCAGTCATCCAAGTGGTAACCGAAACATTCCCAGCTCTAAGCATTTCCGTAGTAATTTCATCTACCCCTGGTGATCTATGAAGTTTAAGTTTAGAAATAGCCAAAATAACTTCAGATTGTGTTATAGGGCCAACATTAAAGCCACCAATGCATCTATCATCATTGCAAACAATGGGAGTAGAACTAACCACATTGTTTAGAACATCACTGAAATGCTCAGCTCACCTAGCCATGACAGAATCCTCACCTTCTATAACCTTACCTTGTTTATCCTTCAATCCCTGTATATCTGTTCGCTTTCTCCACACAAAACATTAACTGTCTGGTACAGCTCTCTGCTGTTGTGCTGTCTAACTGCTTCCTCAGCTTTGTCAGCAAGGCCATCAAGCCAAAGATTCTTATCAGTAGCTAACTGATCCTTTACACTTTTATTAAGCTCTCTGTAATGCTTTCTATTAGGACTAGTAGGGTATTGATTAAGCACACTCCTGAAGTTCTTTCTTTCCGAAATAAGCTCAAGTGCCTTATCACTCAGATAATTCTGTCTCCTCTGCTCCTTTTTACCAAAAGAGTACTGTTAGTTTCCAAAAAAAGTCTGTTTAAAATGGTCCTATTCTTCCTCAACTTCCGTAATAAGCAAACCATGACTGTCATAATGACTAAGTAAACTATCATGGTAAGAGATTTTCAGAGCGACATTATTAAAGGTAATTTTTTAATCTTAGCACAGCACTTCTTAAGTTTAAGTTGCAACACACTTTTAACAAGGTAATGGTCAGATCCAATTTCAGCTCCCCTATATGCCCTGGTATTTCTAACAGAACTAGCCCGTTTGCTGTTAATATATAATCAATCATATTCCTATGCAGCCCATCAGGTGAAACCCATGTGTACTTATGTATGTCGCGGTGTTTGTAATATGTGTTAGTTATTCTGAATCCATTGAGTTTACTTACCTGTAGGAGACGTTGCCCATTGCCATTGTAGCTACCAATACCAAAAGGGCCTATCACCCCTCCCCAAATGTCAGAGTCAGTACCAACTTTGGCATTGAAGTCACCAAGAACAAGGGTAATCCTTTCTTGACAGAATTCAAAATATCCTGAAGTTGTCTGTAAAACCTATCCTTCTCATCCTCATCGGCATCCTCAGTGGGGGCATAACAACAGATAACATTCAAGTGTTTAATGCTTGTCTGAAATTTTGTTGTAAGAAACCTTTTATTAATGTACTCATGTCCTAGAAGAGCATCACTAGCGTGTCTGCTGAGAAGCAGACCCACGCCTTTGTGATGCTTATTGTCGTCCCTCCCTGAAAAGAGAAATTTAAGGTTATTTTTAGGAATCTGACCTTTATCTGTCCATCTGGTCTCTTACAAGCCGAGAATATCTAAATTATAACGGTGGAATTCTTGTGTGAGGACATCAAGAGAAAAAGCTCTGTGCAGAGTCCTCACATTCCAACTACCTATGGAGAGAAAATGGTTAGTGGGATGTTTAAAGAAACTATGTTTATTGAGAGAGGGAATGCCGACAATGTCAAACAGCCCTAATCGCAGACATGGGGCAAAGACCCGTTCCCCCATCACTAAAGGCTGAAGCCATCTACACTGGAAGACTTCCTCCAATGTAGAATTTGACGATGCCAATAGAAGCAAAGAGTTCAGGTGCCTGCGATGACCTCTGCTCAGGATTATCCACCAGCTGATAAACATATCCTGTGAATCTATTCATTTGGGGCTGTCAACCCACAAACAAACAGAAAACACAGCGGAAGATTTTCCCACCACAGAAGCCCACCAGTGCAGCTAAATCAGGATCCATAATCAAGCTCAGAGCCATATATCTGTCCAGTCCAGTTGGTTTATATGGTCAGGACCCTGTGTGGTTGACCACTCCTCAGCAGGGTAGAAAAAAAAAGAAAAGTAGCCATAGTTGTCCAGATCAGTAGGACACACTAATCTGGCAGCCCTCCCCTTCCGTTCACTTCCACAAGAGAGTATCTCTTTTGAAAGGTACTAACGGTCCGCACCACGAGAGGGCGGGGTCGGACATTAGGTGCTAGGCCTGGCCGGTTCTATGCATCATCACAGGGGATTGGTGCATAGCTCTCCTTCCAGTGACTACCTAGCTACCATTTATAGATATTTTTATTTTATTGTGTATTCTGCATCTGATATAATGTTTAATAATAGGTCTTTTGATGATCTACCAGGTCAGAATTCGAAAAAGTTATTATCTAAAATTTTGAATTTTTCTATGTGCTATATTAATCTGTTGGAAACTAATCTTTCAAAAAGTTTAAGAACGTTAGAACTTAAACATATGGGTCTGTATGATGTAAGGTTTTCAGGATTTTTGTTTTCTTTTTTTATGAATATCATATAATCATCTAGCCAATTTTGAGGGTAAGTTTTTTTAGGCCAAAATTTATTAAATAGTTCAAGTAAATGGATCGTACAGTTATAATCCAATGTTTCTTTAGCAACGGCCACCTTAATGGCCGCTCCACCATTTGAGGGAACAGCTAACACTTGATAGAACAGCGCAATAGATCCGAGGAAGTCGTTCCGTTTTTAAATCTCTCCACTGTCATGTGATACGTCTGATGAAGGTTTGGTGATACGATTTTTTATCTTCACCACCCCACAATGGACATCTTAAAAAACGTTTGCGTAAATCGTGCACCCCTATTTGATCTTTCACAACGATCATCGTCTTACCTTTTAAAACTCTGATGTTAGAGCTACTCTCTACTCTCTCACTTAGAGCAGTAGTTCTCAACCTTTTATGCTTCACGTACCCCCTGGAAATGTGTATGTAACTGGCGTATCCCTTGTATAGAAAGATAAAATTATAGTTATAGTATAACAATGGGAATAAAATAAAACATATATATAACATATATCTAGCGACTTTTGAGCTCGCACGGAGTACCCCAAAACATTTTACCGCGTAACCCACGTTGAGAACCCCTAACTTAGACTTTAAAGAAGACAACGGGTCGCCATTTTCAATACCTGCTGCTGTATAAAAACAGAGACAAAAATCAGGAGCAAGAATTGATATTGATTATGTTCTCCTAAGACTACGATAGATTGCCAAAAATATCTCTATCACCGCACAGGTCATTTGACGACAGCAAAAGAAAAAACAAGAGTTTGGGTTGTTGTTGGGTTGTTTTACCTCTGAGCGGCACTTTTTTGCACACCATGGGCTAAATGGCCAGGTCACATGGACCCCGAAGGCTCAGAGAAGGTTGGGGGAGGGGACCCACTGGAACAGCTGTTGGGAGACAGATGGTAGCCTCCCGTCAAGGCCATCCAGCGTGTTCTTTAACGTGCGCAGGGTATGACTCTCCCGCACACGGGGCCACGGCTTAACGTCCCATCCGACGGACGGCGGCCTTTTCAAGCCCATCGGTGTCCCCTACTGACCGTGGGCAGGGCGGAGAATTTTGCGGAGATAAATCTCAACGCTGACCCAGCTGGGGCTCGAACCTGGGAACTACAGATTACGAGCCTGGCGCGCTACCGACTGAGCCGCCCCCGCCCAAAAACAAGAGTGAAGGTCATTTTGACCAACACTGTAGCAATTAGGTAATAACTGAATTTGAGCAAAACATTTAGAGGTTGACTTCGTTCATAATTGTTCCAACACATTTCGTATATTTACCCATTTGTATGACGATCAGTAAGATTTTTATAGCACCTTAATCTGCGATGAATTGAGAATGAAATGTATGGAGAAAGTGTCATTACATACGCCCCCTACCGACACAACTTTAACAGTTAAAGAACGGAGTTGAATTTATTTAAATCTTCAACTTCAGCAATATTAGTTAAGTATTTAAAGAATTATTGATGATGGACCATTTAGCAGATGCTTGGGTGTCCTGAAAAGATCCATTTAAAAGTTAAAAAGAAAGAATCGTTACAGGAATTTCTGAAAGATTCACCTCTGTTATCAAGCTTTGAAACAGCAGGGGACGATTCAGTTTCAACTTTCGGAGCAATTCTTAACAACAATCTTTTCTATTAAATCTCATCATCCACAACTGTTTAAATACCGAAAGAACACCTTTCAAATTGAAAAATTATTTTAGCATTTTTTTATCAACCAAAACTCGATAAAAAAACAATTTATTTCAGAAGTTGCGGATCATTGAATTTGTGTTACAATTTTTTTTTTCTTGATCAGGATAGTTAAGAAGGTGGGTGGGGGATACTAACAGAATAAAAGAAAGGGGGGGGGGGGTCACGAATTTCAAAATTATTTTGCTTTTATTCAAAATGATTTTTTTTTTATTCAAAATGAATTTTATTCAAAAAAAAATTAATTTCTTTTAGAAAACAACAAGAGAAGGGCTCAATTATCAAAATTATTTTCAATTTTAGAAATGCAACGTATACAGTATTCCTGCTAAAAGTTTGTCGGAATGCAAAAGAATTTCTTCTCGATCGCCAATTTCTTCTTCGTTCACAATTCAAAGCTGAGGACAATCACTTGCTCAGAAACTCTCAATGATCTTTTTAATAAGTTAGAGTTTCATTTGATATTTGTTTATTGAGGAAAATATATTACACTAAAACCTCAAGGAGGAAGAGGGGATGGCGAATAACACAACCCCTAGATACGCCAATGGCTGAGAAAGCCATAGCAGAGCAATGCCGGATCCCACACTTTCTCAAAGCCATAGCAGAGCAATGCCGGATCCCACACTTTCTCAAAGCCATAGCAGAGCAATGCCGGATCCCACACTTTCTCAAAGCCATAGCAGAGCAATGCCGGATCCCACACTTTCTCAAAGCCATAGCAGAGCAATGCCGGATCCCACACTTTCTCAAAGCCATAGCAGAGCAATGTTGGATCCCACACTTTCTCAAAGCCATAGCAGAGCAATGCCGGATCCCACACTTTCTCAAAGCCATAGCAGAGCAATGCCGGATCCCACACTTTCTCAAAGCCATAGCAGAGCAATGCCGGATCCCATACTTTCTCAAAGCCACCCAAAACTGAGTCACACCCAGGGGGAACCCATATACCAAATTTTGGACGCATTGGTTAAGTATCTGGAGAACCACCAGATGCCGAAATCTGTTAAGACAGATGAAAAAAACTCAACAACTTTGGAAGCAATTAAGCCATCGACAACCATAAAGCGCGTGCTATAAACACGTGCATTCGCTACAGGTGTCCGTTTGTTCACCATTTGAATACCACTATTATTTATGATGACGATGTCGATATAGTTTATTATTTCATTATTATTGAACTGTTTATGATCTTCCATTTTGTGGTGGTATAACGATCGCGTATCCCTCTAAATAACCACGAAGTCAGTCTTGTCAACTTGATCATTTCACCCCCTCCCTCCCTCCCTCCCTCCCATTTCACTCCCTTAAAAATTAAATCCAATCTTTTTTATAGGAGTTCCTTCTTTAAATGGCAGATAAAAAAAAATACCCTCTCAAGCAGCTGCTTGCCACAGAGGTCTGACAGGAGCCTGTCAGTTTATATGCCAAAGTAGAAGATCTGAGAGGATGGCAGGACATCAGCAGAAAAACAACACATACATCCATGCCTTACCCGGGGCTCGATCCCAGGTCCCGTAGATCAGTAGCCAAGCGTGCTAACCACTCGGCCTCGGGACGGCTACATCCTCTAATATTGTGATACGTTTTTGGGTTTGATATATTCGGATTTCAGGATTATGTTTAAAGCAGACTTATTTCATAACAAATTAAAAAGAAAATTGCCAAAGAAACTGGGGAAACGATATCTATACAATTTGAGTTCCCCCCAGGGCGTGTCTTTCTCCTACCTAGCATCCTCGAAAACCACGTCCTGGTGTTGAGGAGTGAGCATCACGGTATCTGCCAATTTCCACTTCCTCTTCAGATATGCCATCCGCTCCTCGCAGTACTCGACGCAGTACAGAAGCCTCACACGTGGATTCCTGACCAGATTCTCGAAGTGGATGCTTCCAATCCTCCCCAGTCCAAATAAGGCAATTCCAACTTCATCTCCTTCATCTCCTACATCTTCCTTGCAGCCATTTTGTAGCGATGATTCTTTTACCTCCTTCAGATTCAAAGATGTTTTTAACGTCTTGTGTCCTTCGAGATCTTTTAAGTAACTAAACGAAAGAAACGAAAAAATCCAAAATGGCATAAAAAATAATGACAAAGCAAAACAATTATAAAGTAAAAACTCTTCATAGCCAAATTGATAATAGCGTAATATCGGTATTGATATATTTTGATATCGTCATCACGCGCATTTCAGATTAAGTTATTTTTATATCTCGCTGAAACGTGCTTCTTGAATTATGGTCTTTCACGTCTCATTTAACTCTTTGAAGTTTGGTGATGTTAACTGTGTCCCACCTTTTTAATATCCAAATATGCATAGTGGGATATTTTTTATACCACCTCAAAAAATTAAAAACACTTGAAGCACAGCGGTTTACATTGAATCACTCGTATTTAATTTAGTTAGTAATTTCACCAACAGATGTCACATTGGTTTTTAGTTGATGATGGTCTGGTCAAAATTTAGGAAGCAATGGTTCTATTGTTAAACCTCTCCACATAAGAGGGTTTTATCATACGAACCATATCTCTGGATGTCATAAAAAAGAGTGAGAAAAAGATAGAAAAAGAAGGTTGATAATATTTTGAAAAGAAGATAAAAAATAAAATGGCACCGCACTTTAAATTGGGAAGAGAGAGAGAAAGAGAGCCTAAAAGAAGACCTAAAAGTAAAACATCGGCCTAACCGAAGAAAGCATTCAATTTGGAGAGGATCCAGATAGAAGTTGTCTCAGCCAATCAGAAGAGAAAAATTTTGGTATTGGCTGAGACGGTGGGAAGAAGGATAACAAGTAGAAAAAGTTAACAAAAGTTCAATTAATAACTAAAACAATAATAAAATTAAAGAAAAGCTCTAATTAGTCTTTAATTAGAGTTAGGAGAACAAAATAAAGTAAAAATCTAAAGAATGCTAAGCTTTAAACAATTTATAAACACTTGCAAGGAAGTCCCACACTGAAAATATTTGTGGGAGATCTACTGACTGAAGTGCTTTTCGATATAGATTTTTATATTTCGACTTAATTTTTCCTTCAGGTGTCCGAGTCCTTCGAAGGAGTTTATAAGAGGAGGTGATATCCCATTCTGAGACGGGGCGGGGGTTGCTCAGTCGGTAGCGCGCCAGGCTCGTAATCTGTAGTTCCCAGGTTTGAGTCCCAGCTGGGTCAGCGTTGAGATTTATCTCCACAAAATTCCCCGCCCTGCCCACGGTCAGTAGGGGACACCGATGGGCTTGGAAAGGCCGCCGTCCGTCGGATGGGACGTTAAGCCGTGGCCCCGTGTGTGGGTGAGCCATACACGTTAAAGAACACGCTGGATGGCCTTGACGTTAAAGTGGTGCACGTTAAAGAAGTGGTGCACATTAAAGAACACGCTGGATGGCCTTGACGGGAGGCTACCATCTGTCTCCCAACAGCTGTTCCAGTGGGTCCCCTCCCCCAACCTTCTCTGAGCCTTCGGGGTCCATGTGACCTGGCCATTTAGCCCATAGTGTGCAAAAAAAGTGCCGCTCAGAGGTAAAACAACCCAACGTTAAAGAACACGCTGGATCGCCTTGACGGGAGGTTACCATCTGTCTCCCAACAGCTGTTCCAGTGGGTCCCCTCCCCCAACCTTCTCTGAGCCTTCGAGGTCCATGTGACCTGGCCATTTAGCCCATGGTGTGCAAAAAAGTGCCGCTCAGAGGTAAAATAACCCAACCCATTCTGAGTCAGCAGATTGGGGACAGGCAATAAATTTAAGCACATCAACGATGTTTTCAAAAGTTTCCTGTGTTTCCTCATTATCCAGAATTTGGTCTTCTCGGCGGTCCGAAAGCCTATCAAAGATAAAGTCGGAAATGGCAAAGCAGAGATTGGCATTAAGTTGTCCTTTTAAGATTTCTTTTTTTGTGAAGATTCAACTGAATCTGATTTATGTCCTGACTGTGGAGGGACTGTTGAATTAGTCTTTCTCTTATATTCAGGGACATTTAAAACATGAGAATTATTACAAAGTTCTTTTACAACTGAGGTTTCAACATTGTCAGATTCTGTTTTTAATGACTTTGACTCAGTTATTTTATTAACAGGAGTTGATTTTTTTGACTTTATAACTTTAGCAAAGGAGTCACAGTTCTTAATAGTGTGGTCTGGGCTTTTGCACCATTTGCAGAATTTACATATGCCTCTATACCGTACTGTAGCTGTGAACAAACCAATTTTAACAAAATTAGGAATGGGTTTAAGCATTTGAAATTTAAGAATTTTAGTACCTGTCCTGATATTCTCGAGGCTTGAAGAAGATAGGAATCCATCATGGTAATCCAAGACTTTGCCAAATGGCTCCAGGGCAGTTTGAATATCCGAGAAAGTGGTGAAGAAGGGAAGGTGGGCAATAGAAACAGTCTGGGTTGGAGGAGAAACACGAGTTGATGAAATTCGATCACCGTTTAAGCAAAAGCTTGATGAAGCAGGAGTCAGCACTTTGTTCATTATTGAAAGTTATCACTGTTGACACATTTGAAAGTTTCTGAGCAAAATCCACATTTTGGGCACCATACTTATCAGCGATATGCTGAACTAATGTTTCATAGTTTACATATTCGTGACGTATCTTAAATGACCATTGAAGTCTTTCATCATTGTATTCGTTCTTGGTATCCATGGCAGACACTGGGCTACTTCAGGAGCGAGCAAAAACACGCCCGTCCTCTAAGAGTCTGAGTTAATCTAAGAGTCTGAGTTAATCTGGGTCTCATTTAGTCAAGTCTAATCAAGTCTCATTTAATCAAGTCAAGTTAATCTGAGTCTCGTTTAGTTGATGAACAAATCTTGGACTTGTCAGTGCGTGTTCGTCATTCGTCGGCTGTGATATTGTTTGTGTTGATACGTTATTTTTTCTCGCTGCAAGAGCATAATCGTAAAGGTGAGTTTCTTTTCATGATATATTACTTGAATATAAGTTATTGGATAATTTTCTATGAAAAAAAAAGGGTTGGGTTGTTTTACCTCTGAGCGGCACTTTTTTGCACACCATAGGCTAAATGGCCAGGTCACATGTACCCCGAAGGCTCAGAGAAGGTTGGGGAAAGGGACCCACTGGAACAGTTGTTGGGAGACAGATGGTAGCCTCCCGTCAAGGCCATCCAGCGTGTTCTTTAACGTGCACAGGGTATGGCTCTCCCGCACACGGAGCCAAGGCTTAACGTCCCATCTGACGGACGGCGGCCTTTCCAAGCCCATCGGTGTCCCCTACTGACCGTGGGCAGGGCGGGGAATTTTTGCGGAGATAAATCTCAACGCTGACCCAGCTGGGACTCGACCCTGGGAACTACAGGTTACGAGCCTGGCGCGCTACCGACTAAGCCACCCCCGCCACATCTATACACATGTAAAATTGGCAATCAAGTCACAAAAAATCTTGGCGAGAAGGTTGTGAATACTCTCACTTCGGATCGTGATGGAAAAGAACACACGATTTATTGCGATAATTATTTTACCAGTGTTAATTTGATGGAAAATTTGAAGCTTAGACAAATCAATGCTTGCGGTGTTGTGAATAAAACAAGCGAGTATTTACCATCGTTCAATAGTAAGGTCAATAAACGAAGAGAATATGAGTCATTCGTAAGTGAAACAGGAACAAAATGGATCACTTCATAATTTCATTCGTAAGTGATACAGGAATAGTTACACAAAATGGATCACTTGATAATTTCATTCGTAAGTGAAATAAGAATAGCTACACAAAATGGATCACTTGATAATTTCATTCGTAAGTGAAATAAGAATAGCTACACAAAATGGATCACTTCATAATTTCATTCGTAAGTGATACAGGAATAGTTACACAAAATGGATCACTTGATAATTTCATTCGTAAGTGAAATAAGAATAGCTACACAAAATGGATCACTTCATAATTTCATTCGTAAGTGAAACAGGAATAGCTACACAAAATGGATCACTTCATAATTTCATTCGTAAGTGATACAGGAATAGTTACACAAAATGGATCACTTGATAATTTCATTCGTAAGTGAAATAAGAATAGCTACACAAAATGGATCACTTCATAATTTCATTCACTTCATAATTTCATTCGTAAGTGAAACAGGAATAGCTACACAAAATGGATCACTTCACAATTTCTTTCTTAAGTGAAACAGGAATAGCTACACAAAATGGATCACTTCATAATTTCATTCGTAAGTGACACAGGAATAGCTGCAACGAATAACGTATAAGGAGGTATACATTCCAACAAATTTTCACGATCCGAATCAAGTCTCCATGGTAAACAGAAGAAATAAAGAGGGGACTAAAATTCCGATTCTTTGTCCTTCTTTGATCGCTGATTACAATCATAATATGAATTCAGTGAACAAATTTGATCAGTTAATGTCAAGTTACAATCTTGACCGTCGCAGCAAGAAATGGTGGCACCGCATACTGTTCTACTTTCTCGATGCAACTGTAATTAACTCGTATATTTTATTTTATATAAACAAATGGATAAAGAGGAAGTTGAAGACATTCAAAGGTCAATGTGCTGAAGGATTTATTGCTCAGACTTTAATCGATAGAAACGCACCAACTACATTCGGACTAGCAGTGCAAATAAGCAAATGCAAACCAACTGTTTCACTTGAAATACGAACAGATTCAAGACATCGACCAGAACGAACTACTCGCAGACGATGTGCCCTCTGCAGTACCAAAAAAAATGAAGTTCGCACTTCATGGTCTTGTACTGTATGCAAATGCCACTGTGTCTTGGAAAGAAAAGGCGCTATAACAAGTACCATTCTGGAACACATATAGCATGGGGGGACTCTTTATGTTCCACTTTATAATTAAATACTTAAAATGGAAAAAAAATTAAAAAGTCATTTAAGTAATTTTACTTCTCTAATAATTAAAATAAGCCTACTTTGTTAAATTTTATAAGAATAAAATTTCTGTGGAACATGGGCCTTTTTATTTTCTAAAATTCCGTGCTTCAAAGAGTTAAAAAAGGTTCGAGTTTTTGTAACGCAATGAAATCCCCCCCCCCTAATAATGCTCTCCACATAAAGTCTTTAGGACATTATAATGTTAGCCGAGGTTGTTAGCCTTTGTGACCTGGCTATTATGTCTCAGATAGGGAAAGGGGGACAAATATCAGGAGAGGTATGTGAGTCTCGCATTAACGCCATCCAGCGTGTTCTCTTACTTGCACAGAGTATTGCTATCCACAGAGTATTGCAGGATCACGGCTTAACGTCTATTCCGACGGATGCCAGTCTTTTCAAGTCCATCGGTGTTCCCTTTCTCACCGAGGGTGGAGAGAGAGGGGAATAAGCGGAGAAAATCAGTTGGGACTCGAACCTAGAGACATCAGGTGACGAACCAACTTCCACACTTATAATAAAGGCTTTGGGAATAATGAAATTTCTCGCTTTCTTTAGATTAATGCACTTCAGTATCTCAATCACAAATCATCGATGCACATTATTTTTCGACTCTTGTAATTTCGAATCTCGTTGCATTAAAACGCGTTATTTTTTGCTTAAAATTTAATCAATGAGTTTTAAAATATTTACTAATGCAATGAAATTCAAAATGTTTAATATTGCAATGAGCCCATGCGAAGGTTTTCAGACCAGCGATGGCCAACGGGTAACAAGATTACTAATTTTTTTTTTGGCTCTTCTAAATTCTATTCGCTTGGACATTCCACATTTTTTGCTTTTAGAGGTAAAAAAAAAACTCTTTCGGTTCGATAGGTATCGGATGATATTGCGATTCACATTTTCTGAATCTCCTAATGGCGCCCTCTAACAGTGGAAAAAGTAAGAAAATGCCAAAATTTCAACGGATATTTCAAATGATCTATTTATGCGAAAATTTTAAAATTTGGATGGAGAGTGGTTTTAGAGGTTTCCATTGGCAACGATGATTTCTTAGAGATGCTTGAAGGCGGAAAATAAGAAACTTAGTTCCCTTTGAAACGAGCATCCTATATTCGCCAGAGGTGATATCTGTTTTTCTAGTTTTAACACTGGTGAAAGTGGAAATCGCAACACCGCAAACAAAATGATGTATACGACCGAAACTGACGGGTTGGGTTGTTTTACCTCTGAGCGGCACTTTTTTGCACACCATGGGCTAAAAGGTCAGGTCACATGGACCCCGAAGGCTCAGAGAAGGTTGGGGAGGGGACCCACTGGAACAGCTGTTGGGAGACAGATGGTAGCCTCCCGTCAAGGCCATCCAGCGTGTTCTTTAATGTGCACAGGGTATGGCTCTCCCGCACACGGGGCCACGGCTTAACGTCCCATCCGACGGACGGCGACCTTTCCAAGCTCATCGGTGTCCCCTACTGACCGTGGGCAGGGCGGGAATTTTGCGGAGATAAATCTCAACGCTGACCCAGCTGGGACTCGAACCTGGGGACTACAGATTACCTGGCGCGCTACCGACTGAGCCACCCCCGCCCCTATCCGAAACTGACGGAAGCTATGAGGTTAGATGTACAAATGGTCAAAAAACGGAACGTGAGAACGCAAGTTATGTGTGTTTATTACAGATTCATCATTGTTTTCAATTCCCGAGAAGGGGTAGCCATGGACACTTTACCCGAAAAAATGACTATAAATGGCCAATACTACATCAACACAAAATGGTTAAAGAGGTGAAGGAGCAGCGGCCACCAACAGTCGTGTCAAGGGTTCTCCTTCTTCATGACAATCCCAGTGCTCACAAAACCTGGCAAGTCACGGCCTATCTGGAGGAGGAAAAAAAACAAACAGCTATCCCATCCTTCATATTCACCTAATCTTACACCATGCGATTTTCTGTTATTTCCAAAAATCAGAAAGGAACTTGCTGGGAAACCTTTTCAAGGGTGCAAGACCTTGCCAGATGCGTTCGTTCAGAGCTGCAGACGTCTGTATCTTTGCATTGATGCTGGAAGGGGTCTTTGAAGGGAAATAAAAGGTTTATTGAGGTAAGTGCAATGGTTTTTCTTCTGCAGACGCACGTCAAGAACGTTTTGAATGCCCGTCGTAAATATATTAGAATTTGAAGCCTTTTAGAGATGATGATAAAATATTTTCATTCTAAAAGAGAAAACATCAACAGTTAAAGAAATGACGACATTGGTGGCAAGGTAATTCGATATTCTCCTAACATGACACATAAGAAAATCTCATTTGAATTTTTTCGCGCAAAAGATACATCAATTGGAAAAGGTTGACCTCCTGTTCTTTAGTTGATCTTGATTAACACTGGACTACGATGCTAAAATCAGGGGCGTACTGATGGGCTCCGCACTCGGGGGGAGGGGGCGGAAGCCGAATAAAATTTATACCTTACGATTAACTTTCCAGTAAGTGTTCGTAGGTATTTAAATAGTATAAGTATGAAACTAAGATAATCGTTCGAATCAAAAGGCACACATTTGCATTTTATGCAGCAAAATCCTTTTGGATTCTAAAAATGTAAATGAAAGAAATTCCAGAAAATCTTAAAACAAAGAAATTCATTTGAACTGTGGTCATTAAATTTCGGTAACTGAGATATAATGGATTGTCACAAATGGGCCTCCCCGAGACATTTTTTGTCGGTACCCCCAAAGTTTTTTCGATACGTCTCTGGTTATTACAATGGATTATTCTGTGAATTAGTTTGCAACAAGCTTTTAAGTTGAACATGAATCTTCTACACTCCAATGAATACAACGACAGCTTTTCACTCTTATTCCCTCTCATACCGCACTAGGCTCGTATTCGGCAGTTCTCAGGTTCGAGTCCCAGCTGGGCCAGCTTTAAGATTTATCTCCTCAAAACTTCCCGCCCTGCCCTCGGTCAGTAGGGGATACCGATGGGCTTGAAGAGGCCGCCGTCCGTCGGACGGGACATTAAGCCGTGGCCAGTGTGCGGGAGAACCATACCCTGTGAACGTTAAAGAACTCTCTGAATGGCCTTGACGGGAGGTTACTGTCTTTCTCTGTCCAATGGGTGCCCTTCCCCCAACTTTCTCTGTCCAATGGGTGCCCTTCCCCCCAACTTTCTCTGTCCAATGGGTGCCCTTCCGCCAACTTTCTCTGTCCAATGGGTGCCCTTCCCCCAACTTTCTCTGTCCAATGGGTGCCCTTCCCCCAACTTTCTCTGTCCAATGGGTGCCCTACCCCCAACTTTCTCTGTCTAATGGGTGCCCTACCCCAACTTTCTCTAGGTCCTTATCACCTGGCCATTTAGCCTATTGTGTGCAAAAAAATGTTCCGCTCAGAGGTAAAACAACCCAATCCTATGACATAATATAAAATCCAGGAAGCCTTTTCGTAATCTCTGGGTGCTATCAATGTTTTTGATGCCTGATATTAGATGTGGGGTATCTATGCATGTGAAGAATATTCTACTGATGAAAATCAAAAAAGCACGAATTAGGGAATCAATGCCACATTTGCTATAATATTTCAGAATTAAGAAAATTGTGCGATTAACCTTTCTAACAAATGCTATAATTGTGCTCACAAAAAGTTAATTGTGGTGCGAATAACACTCTCAAGTTTTTTTCCCTTCTGTGCATTTCTAATTGGAGAATTGCCAAAGTTGTAACTATAATGTTAGTTCGTACTTCCACAAAACAGAACACTTAATTTTTTTTTATTTCTTGATATACGAAGTTTACATTTTCATCTCCAACGGTAAATGTCACAAGCAAATTTTAGAGTAGTACATTATTCTTAATTGTCAGTTGCATAAAAGACATTGATGCCAACGTCGTAAGTTGTACATTGGATGGGACGAAGACTCCAGGGAATTTAAGAGGTAAAGAAAATGAGAAAATAATTTTTCCAGCACGTATCCTAGCACGCAGGAACGGATTTTGACCTTCTCAGGCCCTAAACTATTTCAAACTTAAGAGGCCCCAAAAATTCGAAAGTCGAAACATACATTTATTTTTCTAAATGAAAGGAAATTTTAAAAAATCTACTAAAAACAATATGACACAAATTTCCAACTGCTACAGAGTAAAATCTGAAATGTATTTTTTGAAGAACTTCATATCTAAGCCGTAGCTCAGTTGGCTTCTGCGCGTGGCAGGCCCTGCTTGCCCGACTGCACTTCCGCTGGTTCTGAAGGAGGCAAAACTATTTCCAACTCGAATTTGGTGTGTTCGATTAATAAATAAATTGAAGGGAAGCCTCAAAACCATACTAGGTATGCCAAGGTTACATAGTTCCATTTTTCTTGAGGGGAAGAAAACGTGGGGGATAAATTTTTTATATCAAATCCTTCCATTATGCCCATAACTCGTTGTGATCGGTGGAAATACAAATTAATGGATGTTTCAGAAAATTCGAATCATCTTATTCGTTCCGAAAACAATTTTTCATTTCTCTCCAAATACAAAAAAGGTGAATGTCTACAGTTGGGTTGGGTTGTTTTACCTCTGAGCGGCACTTTTTTGCACACCATGGGCTGAATGGCCAGGTCACATGGACCCCGTAGGTTCAGAGAAGGTTGGGGGAGGGGACCCACTGGAACAGCTGTTGGGAGACAGATGGTAGCCTCCCGGCAAGGCCATCCAGCGTGTTCTTTAACGTGCACAGGATATGGCTCTCCCGCACACGGGGCCACGGCTTAACGTCCCATCCGACGGACGGCGGCCTTTCCAAGCCCATCGGTGTCCCCTATTGACCGTGGGCAGGGCAGGGAATTTTGCGGAGATAAATCTCAACGCTGACCCAGCTGCGACTCGAACCTGGGAACTACATATTATGAGCCTGGCGCGCTACCGACTGAGCCACCCCTGCCCCGAATGTCTACAGAAGGACGACAAAGTGAAAAAAACTCGATTTTTTTAAAAACGAGTTAAATATGAATCATTTTAGAGTATAGAAAGAATTAAAAACCCAAAGCACCCAAAAGAGGGAGATGCACTTACTTCAGGTACCGCAGATCTGAAGCAGCAGCTTTAGAACACATGGTGGGCTACTGTCGGGTGGAAAAAGCTCTCGAGCAAGTCACTCAGCTTTCGTCTACAGAGAGGATTTCGTCGCCGCGCGAGCGATTGCAGCAATAACTGATCTCACTGACCAAGGCAAAAAGAATTCCTCGAGTGCTTCCGCTCGCCATATAGATTTCATAATCTTGAACTTTGATAGGAAATTTTCTTATCAACAGAACATACGGTTCGATGATGACGTCAGACACAGTCGTCTATAGTGAAGAATAGAGTTCGGGGGGGGGGGGGGAAGGAAAGTGATCACGAGTGAGCCCAATGCTGACACATAACGGGTAAAAGGTCATAGGGTCAAGAAAATACTAAACAGCATACGTGAACATTACGCAACAAGTGTTGAGGAATGAAAACAAAGACGTCATCAAATGAATCGAGGGTTGAGAGATTTGTTGGAAGACAAACCTAAACATCGGAAGCCTGAAAGGAATTTAGATTAAATTTTGTTAGTACCGGTTGCATTATTGGACTTGCGATTGACTATTCCCCTCCCTCCACTTTCTATGTAAAGAGTGAGCGACCACTGGAGTAGGGAGCCAGGAGTAGATGAAGGATTCTTCTCCGTTCTTTCTCCATTCACTTGGCAATCTGTCAATCACCCCATTGGCCATGAGAACGGTCGAAGCATAACTGCGCAATCTCAAAGGCTCCCCACTGGAGTAGGGAGCCAGTAGTAGCTGAAGGATTCTTCTCCGTTCTTTCTCCATTCACTTGGCCATCTGTCAATCACCCCATTGGCCATGAGAACGGTCGAAGCATAACTGCGCAATCTCAAAGGCTCCCCACTGGAGTAGGGAGCCAGGAGTAGCTGAAGGATTCTTCTCCGTTCTTTCTCCATTCACTTGGCCATCTGTCAATCACCCCATTGGCCATGAGAACGGTCGAAGCATAACTGCGCAATCTCAAAGGCTCCCCACGACCTATGCATGATGTTGCAATTGCACTGAGAACAGTTTGGGCTTAAACGAGAAGAGTCTTACGCATCTCTCAAAATGTATTTAAGATCATCCTAAACGGGACCTGGGTTCGAGCCCCGGGTAAGGCATGGATGTTCGTGTTGTTTTATTGCTGAGTTCCTGCCATCCTCTCAGACCTTCTACTCTGGCATATAAACTGACAGGCTCCTCTACTGTGGCAAGCAGCTGCTTGAGGGGGTATTTTTTAATGGATTGCTTTAATGTAATCGAAAGAAATTGTTCTAGAATTCACCCATGAAGAGGGTGGGGGTGACTCAGTAGTTAGTGAGCGACGCTCGATGTAAAACAGTTCCAAGGTTCGAGTCCCACCTGGGCAAAACAAGATTTATCTTCGCAGAAACTTCCACCCTGACCATCACCATCGTCAGAATGGAGCCACCGACAGGCTTGGAGAGGATGCCATCCTTTTGTATCGGACGTTAAGCTGTGGCCCCATGTGCTGAAGAGCCATACCCTGTGAACATTAAAGAACATGCTGGATGGCCTTGAAGGGAGGCTACCATCCGTCTCTTAACAGCTGTCCAGTGGGTCTCCTCTCCCAAACTTTCTCCGAGCCCTCGAGGCTCTTGCGACCTGGCCATTTAGTCCATTGCATGTAAAAAAAGTGCCGCTCGCTGGCTCAAAAATGCTGCCATTAAAAGCAATCGAAGCACCAGCTGCGTAACCAATTTTCATCACTTTAGTTTTATCTCTGTTTATAACCAAATCTATTCCATTATCAGTATCATCAACAGCCCTAATGAAACAATTCATCTCGTAAATATCATTAGCAAATTGCCAAATCGTCTGCATAATCTAAATCAGAATTTTTGAAATCTATAGACCATTTTAGGCCAAACTTTTCCCTTTGCGTAGAATTTAGCATAATATAAGCGATAACCAAACTAAAGAGAAAAGGAGACAAAATGTACCCTTGTCTAACTCCACTAGCAATGCTAAACCAATCGCTACAAGCCTTACTAACTCTCACAATGATTCAGGGTTATTATAGAAAGCTTTCGTTATGCTAACTTGTCAGATATTCCATATGATTAACGATCAACCATAAATTATGACGAACAAGAGTCCAAAGATTTCTGAAACTCTAAACATTTCTCAACTATCGTCCTGAGTGAAAATATTTGATCTACACATCCCTTACCACTTCTGAATCCACATTGCTCATCATGCGATTGTCCGTCAATCAGATTCTTAATTCCATTAAGCAAAATCATGTAAAGAACTTTACCTGGAACAGAAAGCAGACTGATACCCCTATAATTCAGAGCTGTTGGTTGGTTGTTTGGGGTTTTTTGGCGCAAGAGCAACAGGGCTATATTGCGCCAAACAAAAAGATATAAACTGATAAGTCATTTAACCCACAACCAAATTTAAAAGACACAGAAACAAAACCAGAACAAGAATTTGGGTTGGGTTGGGTGTTTTACCTCTGAGCGGCACTTTTTTGCACACCATGGACTAAATGGCCAGGTCACATGGACCCTGAAGGCTCAGAGAAGGTTGGGGGAGGGGACCCACTGGAACAGCTGTTGGGAGACAGATGTAACCTCCCGTCAAGGCCATCCAGCGTGTTCTTTAACGTGCACAGGGTATGTCTCTCCCGCACACGGGGCCACGACTTAACGTCCCATCGATGGACGGCAGCCTTTCCAAGCCCATCGGTGTCCCCTACTGACCGTGGGCAGGGCGGGGAATTTTGCGGAGATAAATCTCAACGCAGACCCAGCTGGGACTCGAACCTGGGAACTACAGATTACGAGCCTGGCGCGCTACCGACTGAGCCACCCCCGCCCCACCAGAACAAGAAAGATAAGTAAAAAGGGCGAATAAAATGTACCAACAAGTGTAAAAATTTATAATAAAAATGGGTGTTTAGGACCCATTAAAAATCAGGAACAAGTGTAAAATCAAGTTAACAAAGTAAAAAGGTTCATAAACGTGGAAAATACCCAGTAAAATGTAAAAAATCAAAGACAGGTGTTAAAAGAGAGTCGTCGGATAAAAGTTGTCCGAGTGTAAGAGGCTCGGACATAAAATTATGAAAGCTAAAATAACATTGACGTTCGAAATTAAAACACGGACATTCGACTAAAATATGTTTAATAGTTAAAATGGTGTCACAAAACTTCCACTTAGGTTCGTCGTCCGCCTTGAGAAGAAATTTCACTTCATTGAACATTTTAGGGGTAAACTTCCTTTGGCAGAGCAGTACGCTAAGTCTCAGGATATCTGTAACTCAGTAGAACAAGTTAGTACTTCCCCCAGTACGGGGGAGAAACGATCGAGCCACAAGGGCTGACCTTGACCCCGGTGGGTCGGTAGATCTCCAGGCAGTCGAGAAGCAGGCTGAATAAATGACCAAAGTGGAGTCGAGCAAGTACCACTTCCTCCTTGCGATTTCTGCGAAAACTAAACTGCCACGGTTTGACAATGGGCTTGATCTCGAAAAGCTTGTTAGCAACCTGTTCAGACCAAGATCTCTGCCACGGTGCCCGGATATCGATGGAAAAGTGCTGCCGGAAGTCCAAGTTTGGAACCGGCAGCGGAGAGTAGGAGAGTGGCGTGGCTGACTTGGCAGCAGCATCTGCCAAGTCATTGCCCCTGATTCCGACATGACCGGGCACCCAACAGAAGAGAACGTTGGTGGTGGCTGCCAGACGATGCAGTTGCTGGTGGATCTTGGCCAGAACAGGGCGAGGCCGATGCCTCACCGAGATCAAAGCCTGTAGCGAACTAAGCGAGTCGGTGTAGAGAACACACCGACGATGATGCTTAGCTGCTATATGGTCCAAGGCAATGCTGATAGCAAGCAACTATGCAGTTAAGATGGAACACTGATGTGGGATTTGGTCTGCAATGATTGCATCACAGCAGACCCTGGCTGAACCAACAGATGTGCCGGACTTTGAGCCATCTGTAAAGACAGGCAAGAAGTCCGGGTACTCAGCACTTGAGTTCCGGACTGGCTGGCAAAGAGTTGCCGGTACACAGGTCGGCTGGCAAAGAGTTGCCGATACACAGGTCGGGTGTAAAGGCCTTCCCTGTCCTGCACAGGGAAAAATCGCAGGAAAGGGAAACAGCGAGACGAGGTGGAAGTGGCTCAACTGTCAACTGTGCGATGCTATCGAGACTGATGTTAATGTCTCTGAGGTAGCCTCGGACACGCAAACCAAAAGGACGAATGGCTTGGGTTGGGTTGTTTTACCTCTGTGCGGCACTTTTTTGCACACCATGGGCTAAATGGCCAGGTCACACGGACCCGAAGGCTCAGAGAAGGTTGGGGGAGGGGACCCACTGGAACAGCTGTTGGGAGACAGATGGTAGCCTCCCGTCAAGGCCATCTAGCGTGTTCTTTAATGTGCACAGGGTATGGCTCTCCCGCACACGGGGCCCAGCTTAATGTCCCATCCGATGGACGGCGGCCTTTCCAAGCCCATCGGTGTCCCCTACTGACCATGGGCAGGGCGGGGAATTTTGCGGAGACAAATCTCAACGCTGACCCAGCTGGAACTCGAACCTGGGAACTACAGATTACGAGCCTGGCGCGCTACCGACTGAGCCACCCCTGCCCCAGGACGAATGGCAGTCGGCCGATTTGTGTAAAGCATTTCCCACTTTGGACTGGAAACGCAGTCCCAAGTGGGATGGCCAGGCAAGGATCGCAATTTCGTTGCATATTGTAGGGACAACTGCTGACGGCGAAGAGATGAAGGTTCGTTGGTCTCAACTTAAAGACCCGTGGACCGGTGAGGTGCAGAAGGCTCCCGTGCACACATGGAGGGCCTGATGATGGAGGGGGTCCAGCACCTTCACCACCGAATCCCGGGTGGAGTTGTACACCTGGGATCTGTAGTCCAGTTTTGACCGGACAAGTGCATGGTAGAGGCGGAGCAAAGAACATTGGTCCACCCCCCAAGAGAGGGAGGAGAGGACCTTGATGATGTTCAATGCCCGCATGCACTTGGACCCGAGATGTTGAATGAGGTAAAAAGGTCAATTTTGGGATGAAGATGAGACCGAGAAACTTGGTCCTCGCCACAACTGGAATGTTACCCCCAAGCCGTAGCTCGGGGTCCAGATGAAGATTACGCTTGTGGCAGAAGTGCATGCAAGCGGTTTTCTGTGGGGAGAACGGGAACCCATTGGCCGTCGCCCAAATCGAAAGATTGTTCAGGGCAGTTTGCAGTTGTCGTTCAATGACCCTCATGCTGGACGATGAGCAAAAGACACTAAAGTCATCAACATAGAGGGCACTGCCTACAGTCGGAGGAAGTTGTAATGGAATTTATCTTGACAGCGAAAAGCGTAACACTCAGGATGCAGCCTTGTGGGACCCCCTGTTCTTGGGGGAAAAGGCCGCGACAGAGTGTTGCCGACATGAACTCGAAAAATGCGAGAAGATAAAAAGTTTGCAATGAAGATCGGCATGTGACCTCGCAAGCCGATGCCATGTCGTACGCTTTTTCGATGTCAAAGAAAATTGACACCAGGTGCTCTCGACGTAAGAACGCATTGCTGATCACCGATTTGAGGCGGATCAGGTGGTCTAAAGCAGACGACTAAGAAACTTAACGTCTTAAAAGACGTCTGTCTCTCGTCAGTCTCTCTTTAGACGCCTAAAGTAGACGTCAGGTGGTCTAAAGCAAGACTCCCAGTCGGGGGCCATTGCTGCCCAGGCACCATACCCCCACAGCCAGTGAGCCAAGTCCTCAAAACGAAAGTAAAAGTAAAAGAGAAATCCAACCTATGTCTCACAAAAGAAAAGAAGCAGTAAAATATAGAAAAGTGAGAAGCAACTCGTTCCCACAAAAGAAAACTAGCAAATCAGATAAAGTGCAAAGAAACTCGTAAACCGTTGTCTGGACGTGGACTAGGTTACTCACCGTTCTGCACGGTTGACCCTAGCAGGACCAGCCCAAGAGCCGATTGATCCTGAGGGGGCCGCCCCAGGACCTCCTGTTTATCTGAAGCAGAGGCCAAAGCAGCGGCCCCAGAAACCGCTGCCCATCCCTGCGACAGACAAGCTCCCCAATGGCAAAACGGCCAAAGGGGATCCCACCAGTCATGAGCTGGGAGAGAAGATGGGGACCCCTGAGCAACTGCTAGGATCCTCCTTTCCAGGGACACGGGTCACCGATCACGGCAAACACGCGGGCGAGCATTTAGGACCCTGTGAAGGTAACTGAGCCAGCAGAACCTTCACAGGGTGGTCCCCCTCACCGCGTACAGTATACGTAGGATTCTAAATTTCGAAAAAGTTTGTGTTGATTAATCCTCACTTTACAACTTTTTTTTTATGTTTAAACATTGATTTTGTTAAAAATACCACTAAATCTATAGGCTTAATTTTATTAACCGTTCACATTTTTATTCCCGTAGGTGGTTGGGTAGGGGCCCCAGTGCATTGCTTTGCCCAGGGGCCTACAATGCTGTTAAGACGGCTTTTGGGTTGGGTTTTACCTCTGAACGGCACTTTTTTGCACATCACAGGCTAAATTGCCAGGTCACATGAACAAAAAGGCTCAGAGAAGGTTGGGAGAGGGGACCCACTGGAACAACTGTTGGGAGACAGATGGTAGCTTCCTGTCAAGGCCATCCAGTGTGTTCTTTAACGTGCAGTGTATGGCTCTCTCCCGCACACAGAGCCACGGCTTAACGTCCCAATGACGGATGGGCATCGATGGGCTTGAAAAGCCCATCGATGTCCCCTATAGACCATGGGCAGGGTGTGGAATTTTGTGGAGATAAATCTCAATGCTGAACCAGCTGGGACTCAAACCTGGGAACTATAGATTATGAGCCTGGCGTGCTACCGACTGAGCCACCCCTGTCCCATGTTAAGACGGCACTGCTATATTTATCAAAAGAACTATGATCATCTTTTTTAAAAATAGAGATAATAGCAGCTATGGTCAAATCCTTAGGAATCATGCCTTTATCATAAAAGATATTCAAAATTTCTGCCATCCTTTTGGTAACCAGAACATTCCCAGCTATCTACCCCTGGGGATTTATGTAGTTCAAGTTTATAGACAGCCCCAAAATAACTTCAGACTGTGTTATAGGGCCAACATTAAAGCCAGTAATGCACCTATCAGTACAATGGGAATAGAACTAACCACATTGTTTAGAACATCACTGAAATGCTCAGCCCACAGAGTCATGACAGAATCCTCATCTTCTACAATCTTACTTCGTTTATCCCTCACTTGATGTCCTCACACAAGAATTCCACCATTATAATTTAGATATTCTTGGCTTGCAAGAGACCAGATGGACAGATCAAGACCAGATTCTTAAAAATAATCTTAAATTTCCCTTTTCAGGGGATGTGTGCTTGCCCACAAACAAACAGAAACCACAGCTGAAGGTTTTCCCTTCACAGAAGTCCACCAGTGCAACAATAAGGCTCTGAACTGAATTATGGATCCAGTTCAGAGCCTTATTTCAGTCCGGAGAGTGTATATGGTCAGTACCAGGATCCTGTGTGGTTGTCCAATCCTGAACAGGGTAGAAAAAAAAGAGTAGCCGTAGTTGCCCAGATCAGTAGGCCACACTAATCTGGCAGCCCTCCTTTTCCGTTCACTTCCACGAGTTTCTACCGTTGTATTATTATTTATTAGACGATCAGGCTCGTATATACTTAGGATTTAGTTTCGGAAGTGTTCGGGAATAAGTTTTTCATCAAGTTCTTTCTGGAAGATGCTTCCAGGTGGGTTATACTGAGCAGTCAGGGAGAACCCCACGAAGAAGCTGATGGCTACTGCCTCTAAGTTGGTGGTGAGGGATACGACCTGGAATGGAGAATGATTGTCCATGAGGATGGCGACCTCCCCTTCGAGCTGGATCATCTCCATCCTGGTCCTGCGAACTAGTGAAAAGTGCTGGATCATGGAATCTGTGACTGGCTGCAAGTATGTCTCCTGCAGGCACACACAGATAGGTTGCTGTGCATGAAGGAGGGCCTTGATGTTGTCAAGATTCTTCTGAAATCCACAATTCCATTGTAGGAGTCTGGCCATCTCAGGACTTAGAAGAGTGGGTGGACAACGAATTCCTATTCAACTTAACCGCTGCAGAGGACAGTTTAGTGAATAGGGGTGGTCTGTATCCATGTCCTCGGAATCATCTGATGGACATAAATCGGTGACCACTCTTTGTGAAGGATCACTTCTTTTTTGGCCCCGGTGGGGGCCCCTTAGATTTGGAAGGTCTAGCTCTCTGAGGATGGAAAGGAGGCCTTTCAGTGGAGGAGGAAGGCCGAGTTGTAGGAATGGAAACCGGGTTGCTGTCGAAGTCGACACCAAACTCAGTTTCACCTGCGTCAGGAGCTATTTAGCTGCAGGCAAGACTCAGTAAGTTGTACACTGATGTCAGTGTGCACCACCACCGAATTGAAACGATGGGATTTCCAATGATTGCACTGGCATAGGAAACCATACCAGGTGGAGCAGCGATCTTTCTTGCCTCAGCGTACGAGATGCTATTGATGGTCTTTAGGCTTTGCACCTCCTTTTCCTCCTTCCATTTGGGACAGTCGTGGGAATATGCCAAATGGTCGCCACTACAGTTCACATAGCTTGCCTTTTCTGCTGTCAGTATCAAGGTGATCCTTGCTTCCATAGCAAGCACAGGTGAATTTGCCCCAGCAAGCTGTGCGAGCATGACCGTATATCTGACACTGAAAGCAGTGCAGAGGGTTCAGTATATACGGCCGTACCTCACAATGCAAATAACCTGCCTTGATGGAAGAAGGCAGGCATGGCAAGTTAAAAGGTTATAATCAGTACCCGGGAAGACACCAATTTACCATCACAATGCGTTGTAACCTGGTGGACTGCTCTTAGTCCTTGGGCAGTGAGCTCTGAGAGGATTTCCTCCTCGCTGACTTTGAGAAGACCCCACTCAGTGATCACACCCTGAGAGGAATTTTTGTGGGGAGTGACGACAGCCATCCCACCAATCTCCGACTTTCAGGAGCAGTTCCGGGTGTTTGGAACAAGTGGTCTCAACTTGCAAGTCGCGGGATCGTAAGCACTTGACGGATTTCGGTCCTTTGTCAATTTTATCACAGCAGACCATGGCTGATCCTACAGGTGTAGCGTACTTCGAGCCAGCTGTGAAGACAGGCAAGAAGTCCGGGTGCTCAGCACAATGGCTGGCAGAGTTGCTGATACATACAGTTGGGTGTAAAGGCCTTCCCCTCCTGCAACGAGAAAAATCACAGGAAGGGTTCACAGTCGACAGCAGAGCCATGGTGGAAGTGGCTCGGCTGTCGACTGTGAGATGCTATCGAGACTGGTGTTAATGTCTCACAGGTAATCTTGGACATGCAAACCAAAAGGACAAATGGCAGTCAGCCTATTCTGATATAACATTTCCCACTGGGGACTGAAAATGCAGTCCCAAGTGGGATGGCCAGGCAAGGATCGCAATTTTTTTGCATACTGCAGGGACAACTGCTGACGGCGAATAGATAAAGATGGTTCGTCGGTCTCAAAGTAAAGACTCTGGACCAGTGAAGTGTGGAAGGCCCTGCTCATGTCAAGCCCTCTTGTTTCCGTTATTTGAATCAATTGATCTCATGATTATTTTTGTGTGGTACAATGCCCATTGTCCCCACCCTCCACAGTTCCCAACAACAAGGGGACACCCAGTTGGATGGCAGAGCTGCATGGGCAATATACCCACACATAGTGAACCAAGGCCTCACAAATCAAAGGAAAGTGAAAACAGAAATCTGGGAAAATAAACTTAGTTCACAAAAAAGAACTAAGCTAAATAATAACAAAAATTGTGAAGAACCAAACTAGCCTCACAAAATAAAGAAAACTAGAAAATCAAAATAAGATGTGGGGAAACTTGCAAACCTGTACCTGGGCAAGGTACTTACCGTTCTGCAGAGTTGGCCCTAGCAGGTATAGCCCACCAGCAGATTGGTCCTGGGGAGGGTCACCCAAAGGGTTCCCGTTTACTGAAAGCAGAGGCCAAAGTGATGTGTAGCAAGCAGCCCTAGAATTCGCTGCCCAGCTCCACGATGAACAGTCTTCCCAATGGCAGGTCAGTAAAAGGGAACCACACATCGCGAGTTGTGTAGCGAAGACTAGGACCCCAGATCAGGTGCCTGAACCAGCACAACATTCACAGGAGCTCGTATTGAGTGGTAATTAAGACATACAAAACTGCCCGTTCTTTGTGTGTATTATGAAAAATCTTGGCTAACTGATGAAAACTTCAGAGTTTCTAAATAAAAAAAACAATAACAAATTTTTAAGTGTTTTAACGCCAATGATATTTTTGTTGCTGGGAACATCGTTTCAGTTATTCCCACTACTTGTTTGCCTAAAATAGCATTTTAAAAAATTTTAGCTCCAGAGAAATGTTTCGTCACATGCCACTGACTGGATATAATATGGACCCATCTCAATTGAATAACTTTTCCTATGTTATAAATATCATTAAATCGCTCCTTAATTTTTCTGTTTAATCAAAAAATGGGCAATGAATTAACACACAGACACATACCAATATTATAAATTCCTTTACCTTTATTGCAGCCAGTATAACGTACAACTCTTACAAGAGACAAGAATAATTTTTATGGAAATTTTTTGTGTATGCAGACACACATTTCGTTTTTTACATAAAGGAAAGTTCACTGTCAAGACATTGAGAAAAGTCTGCAGAAATCTGAATTTATTCTCAGTTGCTGAGAGAATGTTTGAAGCAACAATAACTGGCAAAATCACACAAGAGCAACAATAAGTAGCAATTGTGTGTTGATGAAATCTTTTTTTTGTGGCTCAAACAATTGGAAACAATTACTCCCCAAAGTGTTAGTAAGGAATTGGAGGGGGAAGAAACCAATTATTTTCCTCCAGGGAAATAAATTACTAGAAAAAAATTGTGTAACTGACACAAAACATATACATTAAAGTACTCAATTTCAGCTTCTGCTTCCAAGCTTTTTTTCTGTACATTAAATCCCAGTTCCCTTATAAACTCTTGGAGTATTTGTTCATCTGTAGCACCATATCAATGGGACAAACATAGACAACACGTGACAAAGCAAAGGAACAAAACATAAAGCTCTATTATGGCAGTGAAAAAGGCAGTAACTTAACAAATTTTGAACAACAACACTAACAAAGTCAGTATTAACCGGTTTTTTTTAATCTTTCTTGAACAATAAAAAATTAACAAAGAAATCACTTGTCAACCTTTAAGGCTTTTGACAATAATCACCCTGCCAAACAAAGTATTGAATGTTAACGAGCTACTTCCTTTTGAGCAATGGAAGCTACTATTAGTGAACCACTACTACTATTATGAATACTATGATGTCAAAATGCTTGGGCAACGTATGACTTCTGGCAGTTAGAAGCAATAAAATTACATATGGGCATTGGAAAAACTTATGAAATGCAATTATCACATGACTAAATTAACAATCTATATGTCTAAATAATAATCTTTAAATTATAGTCGATATTTTTTCTTCTTCAAAAATGAATATTTTTACACAGAATTTCAAGTAACCAAAAAAAAAAGCAAATATCTTGACAACATTTGACTTGGCATTTAATTTCAGATGCAAATATCAACAGTTGAAGAAAGGTATAAAGCACCACTTTGCCATATGTCCAAGATGACTCTAGTGATTATATCTTCAACAAGATTTTATCCTTGAGAATGAGATAAAGCTGTCCATTTATGTTGTAGCAATTGCTCAAGAGGTAGTCATGCAATGCTGAGTCAACCAATGACAGGACGACACCAGTGTCAAAGTACATTTTGATGCATGAAGATGGTTTTGGAAGACTAGCCACTAGTATACTACAACAGACTCCTTTGTGTCCACAGTTTATGTGCAATAATCATTTTGCTCAAGTGACCACTCTTGAGCATGGCAGGGAAAGTGGCTAGGGTCTGAGAACTCATTTCGGTATAAAGTTGCCTTCATCAAGTTCTTCAAGGTAATGTTCTCCACTTGCTTCCTCTCTGAAACAGGAAAAAAAAAATCGAGAACTTTAATATTCATACTACAATGAAAAATTCAAATTCTTTGCGGAGCTTGAGTTACTTTAAATCATGTTAGGCAACAAATATTGATTGTTAAATATTGCACATGCATGATAATGAAATACAAAAACAATATAGAAAGAACTGAAGAATTAAAATACAGATAGATAGGAACATAAGAATTTTTAATACACAAGATGTATACACTAGTACTGGCTTGTACCTAAAATTTTTGGTTGGTTGGTGTATAATGGCACAAGAGTAACAAGGCTAAATTGCACCAAACAAGGTTAAATAAAAAAGCCACTGAACCCACAACAAAGTTAAAAATAACAAATGGGGAAAAAGAATGAAAATGTAAAGCAACAAAAAAAAATGTATAACAAATAACAATGTGTATAAAGAAAGAGTTTAAAACATAAGCAACAACGTAAAAAGGAAAAAATCTCCATTGGTGTATAGGACTCATGTAAAAATAAATATAGGTGTAAATCCAAGTGAAGTAAAAATACTATAAACGTGTAAAATACCAGGTAAAGCATAAAAAGTCAAAAACAGGTGTTAAAACTGAGTCATCAGAGTTTCACCTCTGAGTGGCACTTTTTTGCACACCATGGGCTAAATGGCCAGGTCACATGGACCCCAAAGGCCCAGAGAAGGGACCCACTGGAACAGCTGTTGGGAGACAGTAACCTCCCATCAAGGCCATCCAGTGTGCTCTTTAATGTGCACAGGGTATGGCTCTACCGCACAAGGGGCCACAGCTTAACGTCCCATCTGACAGACGGCGGCCTTTCCAAGCCCATCGGTGTCCCCTACCGACCATGGGCAAGGCAAGGAATTTTGCGGAGATAAATCTCAACGCTGACCCATCTGGGACTTGAACCTGGGAATTACAGATTGCAAGCCTGGCGCACTACCGACTGAGCCCCCCCCCCTGCCCCCGAGTCATCAGATAAAAGATGTTTGAGTGTAAGGGGTGCAACAGGGCAATGAAGTAAAATGTTTCATGATTAAAATGGTGTCAGAAAATTCGCACTTAGGTTCATCGCCCTTTTGTAGAAGAAAAGAATGTGATAAACAAAGATCTAAGTGAGCTAAGCCTTGTGATTTCAGTGAAAACATGACTGCCATGGTTTGAACATGTGCTTGATCTCTAAAAGTTTGTTACCAACCTGTTCAGAACAAGATCTCTGCCACTATGCCTGGAGCTCAGTGGAAAAACACTGCTGGAAGTCCACACATAGAACTGGCAGTACAGTGTAGGACAGGGGCAATGGCCAACTTCACTGCAGCATCTACCAAGTCATTACCCCTGTGTAACCAAGCACCCAACAGAAAACAATGGTGGTTGTGGCTGTCAGATGACAGAGCTGCTGGTGGATCTTAGAGAGAAAAGGATGAGGCTGATGATTATAGAAATCAAAGCTTATAACCAGCTAAGCGAGTTCAGTGGAACAAATTGGTTCTGAGTACCCAGAATTTCACCTAATTGGTTATGCAGCAGTAAAAGCGTTGAAAAAAGAATTTTTTGGGCATTTTAGTATATATTTCATTGTATATGAGAATTTTTATGTGTTCAAAGAAAAAAAAGGTTGTGTGTTAACAAGTGTTTTTGTTAAGTGGAGATGAAGTTGGAAATGTATGCAACTATGTATAAGTATGGCAAGAACACTTTATGTTTGGCACATCTTATGTTCAATGGCAAATGAGATATTATGAACAACAATGTTAAATGAGGCAAGGAAACTGTTAAGTTAGGAGGAACCCTTAAGATTAAAATACTGTGTAGAGATATTGAAAATTGAGCATTATTTAGTGGGAATTGCAATATGTAGGCTTTCTTAGAAAAAATTTGCAGGATCATTTGTGAAACAAAAAGTAATTCTTATACTTTATCCATTTCATATAATTATGCAATGGCCGAGTGGTTAATGCGCTTGGCTACTGATCTAAGAGACCTGGGTTCGAGCCCCAGGTAAGGCATGGATGTATGCGTCGTTTTTCTGCTGAGGCCCTGCCATCCTCTCAGACCTTCTACTTTGGCATATAAACTGCATATAAACTGACAGGCTCCTGTCAGACCTGTGGCAAGCAGCTGCTTGAGGGGGTATTTATTTATTTTTTTTATTTATGCAAACTGTATTTATGTGTACCATCTACCTGCACTATTGGAGGAACAAATAACATACATACACAAACCAACATTACAGCACATAATATTGATCCCTTAGTTTGTTCCCATTCACTTATACAGGTAAGGTGTACCATGATGATATTCTTAATAATTACTATAGATAAGTTAATTCATGAGTTATCGAATTTTATGTGTATCACATTTTGAGATTTTTAGTAAAAAGGAGTTATTAATGGCATAGTGAGTTCAGTAATTGTTGAAGTGAGATATTTATGAAGATTGTTTTGAGAGATTTTAGGAAGTGTACGAGATGTGTATATGTAGGTTTTTGAGATACTAAGTGTGATATGCAGTGTAGCTAAGAAGTATATAGTTGATAAGATATCAAATAAAGTATTATATAATATTAGTTTGTTTATCTGTTAGTATTAGTTTTGGAAAGTTAGAAATAGTCCTTACAGCATTTCACAACACCTGCACAACCCTGTATCCTATTCTCACCCCAAGAGCCATCAAAACACACTGAATAGGAACACTGGACGATGCACGAAGAATTGGTTTGAGTGCAAAGATTTTGACCATTTACCAAGGGACCCACAAGGAAGAATATTTTTCCGATGCCCATTATATTCACTAACCCTGATATCCCATAGAGCATCACCTTTTTCTCTTACCCACACAGTACAACAGTCAGCTTTTATTAAGCAAGTAAAAATGCAGGAAACTGAAATTTTGGCATATAGCCCATCAGCATTTTCTGAATGTCAGGCAGGTCATCAAAATGCTCCCCTAATTGACAACATTAAACAGATCCCTTTGTATCAGGAATCAGAATCAAAACTGGATCCCTCTCCTGTGTGTTGGAGGAGTGTGAAGAATATGGACATGTGAATGGTAGCTAACGTTTTTACCCCATTGGATCCCAAAGAGGATGAAGAAGTCTCTAAGTTGGTGGAAACCTTGTTTGACATTGGTGAGCTCTGGCAGAAAATTTTTGAAACACTAAAGGTGGAGAAAGCAGTTGATGCAAAGGACAGTAGTACACAAGAGGGACAAAATGAAGATCATGAGAATCGAACCCCTGTTCAGCATCTGCACAAGGTTAAGTGCACTTTCCAGAGCTCACTACATATAGCGATGAAGCTTACACAAAGAGAGGAAGAGAAGTTTTAGTCACACATAGTCAGAGATTAGCTACACATGGTAGAATTTAATCCGCTGAGTCAGATTTGGTTGGTTGGGGTTTTATGGCAAAATGGCAACTAAGGTCCATATTGCACTGAACTAGGTGAAAGGACAAAGAGATAAAAGTCACAAAGCAAATGGCGAGCCAATCTCCAATCAGATGACAACAGCAGCAATGGAATACATTTCTGTGCTCGCCCCTCACGTAGCCTAAGCTACGATTGGTTGGTTGCTTTGGGTTTTATGGCACATGGGCGGCTGGGCCATAATGCGCCAAACAAATGATATAATAGATAAAAGTTATGCATACCTGCAACTAAATTTAAAATCAGAATGCAACAATGTAAATCAACAATGAACAACAGTATAAGTACAAATTAAAACAACTGCAGAAACAAAGAATAAAATAATCCCAAGTGTAAGAGACCTGGTTATATAAAGAAAATACAAGGTAAAAAACAGTAAAACAGCATGAAAAATATAAGTTATAACAATCCCAGGCAAAAAAGACCTGGGCGATACCAAATATTTGGTAAAATCAAAATCTATTAAAATAACAATATTTTAAAAAGGAAAAAACTGATGGTAAAAAGCAACGATCAGTTAAATGATGTCCGAGTGCAAGAGGCTCGGACGCAAAATCATGTAAGTTAAAATACATTTTACGTTCAAAATTAAAAGCTTGACATTCAATTAAAACATGTTTAACAGTTAAAATGGTGTCCAAAACTCGCACTTAGGTACGTCGTCCGCCCGTAGAAGAAACGAATGACCTAAGTGGAGCCGAGTAAGTACAACTTCCTCCTCGCGATTCTTGCGGTAACAAGACTGCCATGGTTTGATGATAGGTTTGATCTCAAAGAGCTTGTTCGTAAGCTGTTTTCTGCCACTGTGCCCGCAGTTCGGTGGTAAAACGCTGCCGGAAATCCAGATATGGACCCGGCAACGGAGAGTCAGACAGCGGTGTGGCTGACCTGGCAGCAGCATCTGCCAAATCATTGCCCCTGACACCGACGTGACCAGGCACCCAACAGAAATGAATGGTGATTGTGGCTGCCAGACGATGGAGCTGCTGGTGGATCTTAGTAAGAACTGGGTGAGGCCGATGCCTCACTGAGATCAAAGCCTGTAGCAAGCTAAGCGAGTCAGTGTAAAGCACACACTGATGATGATGCTTAGTCGCCACGTGGTCCAAGGCGAGACTGATAGCGTGCAACTCTGCAGTGAAGATGGAACACTGCAGTGGGATCTGGTCTGCAATGATTACATCACAGCAGACCATGGCCGATCCCACTGATGTGCCGGACTTCGAGCCATCTGTAAAGACAGGCAAGAAGTCCGGGTACTCAGCACGATGGCTGGCAAAGAGTTGCCGGTACACACGGTCGGGTGTAAAGGCCTTCCCCGTCCTGCACAGGGAAAAAATCACAGGAAGGGGAAACAGCGAGCCACAGTGGAAGTTGCTCGACTGTTGACTGTGCGACGCTATCAAGACTGGTGTTGATGTCTCTGAGGTAGCCTCGGACTTGCAAACCAAATGGCAGTCGACCGATTTGTGTAAAGCATTTCACACTTTGGACTGAAAATGCAGTCCCAAGTGGGATGGCCAGGCAGGGATCGCAATTTAGATGCATATTGTAGGGACAACTGATGACAGCGATGAGATAAAGAAGGTTCTTCGGTCTCAACATAAAGACTCTGGACTGGTGAGGTATGGAAGGCTCCCGTGCAAACACTGAGAGCCTGGTGATGGAGGGGGTCCAGCACCTTCGCCACCGAATCCCGGGCCGAGTCGTACACCTGGGATCCGTAGTCCAGTTTCGATCGGACAAGTGCATGGTAGAGGCAGAGCAAAGAACATCGGAACCCCAGGAAAGGGAAGAGAGGATCTTGACGATGTTCAATGCCCGCGTGCACTTGGATCTGAGATGACGTATGTGTGGTAAAAAGGTCAATTTCCGATCGAATATGAGACCGAGAAACTTGGTCTCCGCCACAACTGGAATGATGTTACCCCCGAGCCACAGCTCGGGATCCAGATGAAGATTATGCTTGTGGCAAAAGTGCACACATGCGGTCTTCTGTGGGGAGAACCGAAACCCGTTTGCCGTCGCCCAAACCGAAAGATTGTTCAGGGCAATTTGCAGTTGTCTTTCAATGACCCTCATGCTGGACGAAGAGCAAAAGATGCTAAAGTCATCAACATAGAGGGTATTGCCTACTGATGGAGAAAGTTGTCTAGCAATTGAATTAATCTTGACAGCGAAAAGCGTAACACTCAGCACGCAGACTTGTGGCACCCCGTTCTTGGGGGTATGACCGTGACAGAGTGTTACCGACACGGACACAAAAAGAACGTGTCAATAAGAAGTTAGAGATGAAGATCGGCATGTGACCTCTCAAGCCGAAGCTGTAGAGGTCATGAAGAATGCCGAATCTCCAAGCCGTGTCATACGCTTTTTCGATGCCGAAGAAAATTGACACCAGGTGCTCTCTATGTAAAAATGAGTTTCTGATAGCCGATTCGAGGCATATCAGATGGTCAAGAGTTGACCGTTGCCTGCAAAAGCCACACTGGGTGTTGGAAAGAAGGTTGTGATGTTCTAAATACCAGATGAGTCTGGAATTTACCATTCTTTCCAACACCTTGCATACGCAGCTCGTCATGCAATGGGATGATAATTAGAAGGAATATTGGAATCCTTTCCTGGCTTCAGGAAGGCCAAGATGATGGCCTCTCGCCAGGAGTCCGGAAACTGCTCCTCGAGAAAAATGCGATTAAAAAGATGGAGCAGCCGATCCTTACTTGATGGTGAAAGATGTTGGAGCATGGCATAATGGACATTGTCTGACCCTACAGCAGAGGCACGAGAAGAGTGCAGAGCAAGGCGAAGCTCCTCCACTGTGAATGGCCTGTTGTAAGGCTCCAGGCCATTTGAGTGGAAAGACAGCAGAGAGTGTTCCGCCCTGCCCTTCTGGGCCAGAAACTCGGGAGAGTAAGAGAAAGACGAAGAGATGGAGGAGAATGACTCCCCCAGAGTGTCGGCAATTGCTTTGGGATCAGCAATTGCCTGTCCATTGTGCTCCAGGATCGATAACGAGTGGGACGTGTAGTTCCCACCCATCTTCCGGACTTTATCCCACATGACCTTAGAACTAGTCGTGCGGGTGATAGAAGACGTATACTTGATCCAAGATTCCTTCTGGCTCTGGCGTCGGACGAAACAAGCTTTCGCCCTGGCGCATTTGAACTTCAAGGTTGGGGGACGTCAGATATCTCCAAAACACCCCCCAAGCCTTGTTCTGAGCCTTACGAGCTGCGGTGGAACCGTGTAGGAAGGAAACCGTGTAGAAGTTTGAGGAATTGTTGATGCAGCTGCATCTACAATTACATCTATCTCCGCTACTGCCACATTGATGGGCTCCTGGCTGACAGAGTGGTCATCGAGCTCAGATAGCAGCTCGAAACCACCCCAGTCAGCCCAATCGAGCCTCCACCGCGAGACATGTGAAGAGCTACAAGGTCCCCCATGGGAGATGGAGCACACCACGGGGAGGTGATCGTTTCCATAGGGGTTGTCCTCAACCTCCCATGTAAAGAGTGGAAGGATCGAGGAGGAGCAGATGGTAAGGTCAATGGCAGTGAAAGAGCGGGTTGGGGAGTGAAAGTAAGTACTGACACCGGTGTTCAACAGGGAGAAAGAAGGATCCAGGAGCCACTGCTCCAGGACCCCGCCCCTCCCGTTGGTGTCAGCACTGCCCCAAAGTGGACTGTGTCTGTTGAGGTCCCCCATAATGAGGAAGGGGGACGGCAGCTGCGAGACGAGATCATCAAGGTCTTCCTGGAAGACGATGCTCCCAGGTGGAAGATATACAGAGCAGACAGTCACGAGAACCCCACGAAGAGACGGATGGCTACCGCCTCTAAGTTGGTGGTGAGGGGTATGACCTGGAATGGAGAATGGTTGCTCACGAGGATGGCGACACCCCCGCGAGCTGGACCATCTCCATCCCGGTCCCGGCGAACTAGTGAAAAGTGCCGGATCGTGGGATCTGTGACTGGCTGCAAGTATGTCTCCTGCAGGCACACACAGATGGGCTGGTGTGCCTGAAGGAGGGCCTTGATGTCGTCAAGATTCCTCTCGAATCCACGACAATTCCATTGTAGGAGTGTGGCCATCTCAGGACTCAGAAGAGTGGGCGGATGACAAATTCCTATTCAGCTTAACCGCCGCAGAGGACGGTTTAGTGAATAGAGGGCGGTCGGTATCAATGTCCTCAGAATCGTCCGAGGGGTATGGATCAGTGACCGCCCTTTGTGGTGCTGTGATTTTCTTTTTGGGCCCCGGTGGGGGCCCCTTAGGTTTGGAAGGTCTTGCTGTCTGAGGACGGGGAGGAGGAGGCCTTCCGGTGGAAGTGGAAGGCTGAGTTTGCAGGAATAGAAACTGGGGTAGATGTCGAGGTCGACACCACCCTCGGTTTTTCCTGCGTCAAGAGGTACTTCGCTGCTGGAGAGAAAGATTAAGTTGGTGGTACACTGATATCAGTCTGCACCGCCACCGAAGTCATTGGAACGATGGGCTTTCCAATGACTGCACTAGCATAGGAAACCTTGCCAGGTGGGGCGGGTGGTGCAGAAAGCTTTCTCACTTTAGCGTATGAGATATTGTTCATGACTTTGAGGCGTTGTACCTCCTTTTCCTCCTTCCACTTCGGACAGTCACGGGAGTACGCTGGATGTTCGCCACTGCAGTTCACACAGCATGCCTTTTCTGCTGTGCAGTCAGGATCAAGATGATCCTTACTGCCACAGCGAGCACAGGTTGGCTTGCCCCGGCATGCTGTGCAGGCATGACCGTATATCTGACACTGAAAACAGCGCAGAAGGTTTGGGATATACGGCCGAACCTCACAATGTAAGTAACCTGTCTTGATGGAAGAAGGCAGGCGTGGCATGTTAAATGTCACAATCAGCACCCGGGTAGGTGCCAATTTCCCATCACGGTGTGTCGAAACCCGGTGGACTGCTGTTACTCCTTGAGGTGTGAGCTCTGAGAGGATTTCCTCCTCAGTGACTTTGAGGAAGCCCCACTTGGTGATCACACCCAGAGAGGAATTCAAAATTTTATCGGGAGCGAGTTCGACAGCCACCCCACCAATGTCCTTGACTTTCAAGAGCAGTTCCGAGTGTTTGGAACAAGCGGTCTCAACCTGCAAGTCGCCAGATCGTAAGTGCTTGACGGATTTCGGCTCTCCCGCAAGACCTTTCAAACCTTTATTCACAAAGAAAGGGGACGTGTCCCCAAGCACCAGATCGCCCATGGGGTGGATGATCAGGAACTTCGGGAACGAAGACACAGACACAGAAGACAACGCAGAGATAACAGAGACAATGAGGAAGATGGGGGCTCATGGCGAGCTCTCTTAGTGGCATTGATCGCATTATTTTCATCATTTTCTTTATTTGTGTGGGTCAATGCCTGCTGTCCCCACCCTCCACGGAGCCCAACAAGGGGACGCCCAGTCGGGTGCCAGGGCTACGCAGGCACTATACCCACACAGGCAGTGAGCCAAGCCCTCACAAATAAACAGAAGGAAAATAAAAAGAGAAATGTGCAGAACAAAAACATTCTACACAAATGAAACAACGCATGAAATAAGAGAATTGTGAAAGGCCAAACTGGTCTCACAAAGAAAGGATAACGACAAAAGGAAAATAATCTGTGAGGAAACTTGTAAACCTGTACCCGGACCGTGGGCAAGGTTACTCACCGCTCTGCATGGTTGACCCTAGCAGGACCTGCCCACCAGCCGATTGCTGTTATTGGAAGCAGAGGTCCCGGAATCCGCTGCCCAGCCCCGCGACAGACAGGCTCCCCAATGGCAAGACGGCCAATGGGGACCATGCCAGTCATGAGCTGAGGAGAGAAGAAGGGGACCCCCGAGCAACTACCAGGATCCCCCTTTTCCAGGTCTCCGCGCACGGCAAACACGCGGGCGAGCGTTTAGGACCCTGTGAAGGAAACCGAGCCAGCTGAACCTTCACAGGGTGGTCCCCCTCACAACGTACAGGCGCTCACACCGAGGGGGTATGAGGTGCAGTGAAGTTGGGATTCTACCATGGATTTGGAAACTGAAAACTGGGTGGAGATCTGAGGAATAATTGAGGTTTCCTCAGTCCATATCTACCACTGCAACATTGGCTCCTGGCTGACTGAGCAGTCATCAAACTAACAAAGGAGTTCAAAGCCACCTCAGTCAGCCAGATCCAGCCTCCATTGTAATATCCATGAAGGGGTGCAAAGCCCCCCAAGGGAGATGGTACACCACTCCTCCTACATGATCGCTACCTTAAGGATTATCCTTGACCTCCCATAAAAAGAGTGAAAGGATCAAGGAGGATCAGAAGGTAAGATCAATGGCAGTTAATGTATAGGTGGGGGAGTGAAAGTATATACTGACACAGTTGTCATCAGGGAGAGCGATGGATCCAAGAGCCACTGCTCCAGGACTCCACTCTTCGTGTTGGTGTCAGTATAGATAAATGCTCATTAAATGACTGTTGTAACCTGTTTCAAAATTTTCCACCACTATTCTTCCCCCCCCCCCCCGATGAAGGGGTGTCATATTTTCATGGGGGGGGGGGTCGACCTTAATGAGCAATATTGCAAATTAAAGCTTGTGACATATTCAATGTCATGGGCTACCTCAAACATCTCCAAAAGGGAGGAAAACTGTGGTCAATGTTTATGAGCTATATTTTTATGAGCTATAATAAAAAGAAAGTTTCTGAAAGTAAGCATTTTTAGTGACAAAGAAAAAAAAAATATAAATAAAAAATAAAAAAAATACCTATCTTCCTATATGCACCTTAAAAAGTAGAAAATAAACCTAAATAATATTGATGGTGCAGTCAGTCACTGAGTTCATATTCACTTCAAAGGAATATAGGATGCTGATTTAACTACTTAAGATTGCTGGCACACTATCTTTCTTTGAAGTGAATACGAACTCAGTGACTGATTGTGTCATCGATATGTTTTAGATTTATTTTCTACTTTTTAGGGTACATATAAGAAGATAGGTATTTTTTTCTATAGTCACACAGAAATTATTTATTGGGGAAATATTCTCTAACCAAGTAACAATTCATGTGTTAAAGTTCACAGTCCCAGTTATGTGTATATATACTTATCTTTTTAATCATAAGAATTTGAAGGAAATCACCCTTTGCTTCCAATAGACAGATATATATAAATACAGATTATTTGATAGGGATTAGATAATGGGAATAAAAATCATTTCCTCAGCACAAATACTTACTCATCACATGGTTGAACATTTGCTCCTGTTTTTGCACTTGTAAATAAATTTATTGGCCCTGAATCCTGGATTTGCAAATCCCATAAACATCCAATTAAACCATGAGGAAAGCGGCCTGCAGTCATGAGTTGGTGATTAGGCACTCCACCTATAAAAGAAAATCAATAGACTTTTTCCCTTAATTTGAATTTTAACTTAATTAACACTTCAACTTAAGACATACTCTAGACCTAAGAGTTAAATAATAATAAAGCTTTAAGGAATTTTTTACTGTAGCTTAAATATCAGAAGTTTTAAACTTTCCTCCATTACAAATAATACAATCAGAGTTTACAATATTTTCACTGCTTACCATAAAATTTTCACTTCCTTCTGTTACAGTCTTTTGAACCATTTTATACAGTACTGGTACATCCTGCAACAGTTTCTCTTATGATTTCAAATGGCTAAGCTAAGATCTGCATAAAAAATTTAGGGGTGAGCAAAGCAACCGAGTTTAACAGAATGCCTTTGAAGTATCTTTTTTAAAAAAACTTTCTAATAGTTCAATACTTTAAAAAAAAAAAGCATTCTTGCAAAATGTGCACAGGTTTAACATGCACAGGGTGTTCTTGGACATTACATTAAAATATGCTTAATGTTCTTTTTTCCCCTCCATTCAGGTTAAAATTTTTTGAGGAGGTGGTATATTCCCCCCATAGGTTTGGCTCTGTGGTTGTTTTACCTCTGAGTGGCATTTTGTGCACATATTGGGCTAAATAACCAAGTCACAATGATCCCAAGGGCTTGGAGGAAGGGGGGGGGGGAGAGGAGACCCACTGGACAGCTGTTAGGAGACTGATGGTAGTGTTCCATCAAGGTTGGATTTTTATCTCCGAGTGGTACTTTTTTGCACACAATGGGCTAAATGATCAGGTCACAAGGACCCTGAGGGTTGAGAAAGAAAGTTGGGGGTAGGGAACCCACTGGTGATAGCCTCCTGTCAAGGCCATCCAGCATGTTCTTTAACATGCACAGGGTAAAAAGCTCTCCCGCACATGGGGTTAAGGCTTTAACAACCCATAAGGTGAACAGTGGCTTTCCCAAGCCCATTGATGTTCCCTACTGATTGAGGGGAGGACAGGAGTTTTGTGGAGATAAATATACCCATTGAGATACCCCAGTTCCTCAAGACCATCCAGTGTGTTATTTAATGTGCACATGGTTTGGGTTTCTGCACATGGATCTGATAGCTGATGGCTTTCCAAGCACATCAGCATCCCCTTTCTGACTCAAATGCTTTCCCATGTTTGATTCGATCCTGGGACCTACAGATCCTGAGCCTGGTATGCTACCAAGCCAATCTGAACCATCTCTGTGAGGGTTGGGTTGATTTTTACCTCTGAGTGGCACTTTTTTGCACACCATGGACTAAATGGCCAGGTCACAAGGACCCCGAAGGCTCAGAGAAGGTTGGGGGAGGGGACCCACTGGAACAGCTGTTGGGAGACAGATGGTAGTCTCCCGTCAAGGCCATCCAGCGTGTTCTTTAACGTGCACTGGGTATGGCTCTCTCGCACACGGGGCCACGGCTTAACGTCCCATCCGACGGACGGTGGCCTTTCCAAGCCCGTCGGTGTCCCCTACTGACCGTGGGCAGGGCGGGAATTTTGCGGAGATAAATCTCAACGCTGACCCAGCTGGGACTCGAATCTGGGAACTACAGATTACGAGCCTGGCGCGCTAACGACTGAGCCACCCCCGCCCCACATCTCTGTGAGGACATGAATTATTACCTGCAAATAAAATTGTGCCCTATTGCAATTGTATAAGGTACACAGGAATCAAGAACCTCACCTCTTCACTTCTCAGCTGTCATTATGCTAGTAAGAGCCACATATAGATCTGTACGACCAGCCTGTGAAATGCATGCCAAGACTATGGCAATGCTACTCTCCATAAGAATCTTTATTGACAAAGATTTATAGTATGTCCCTTATTCACTTCAGATCAGTATACACTATGTCAAGTTAATTCAGACTTCAGTATAGAGCACTATTGATGTTTGGCATAATCATGATATTGTATGGGCCACTTCACTCGCTCCCTTCTATGGTTTGGGTGGGTTGTTTCACCTCTGAGAGGCATGTTTGTTGCACACAATGGACTAATGGGCAGGTCACAAGGACCCCAAGGGCTCAGAGAAGGTTGAGGGGGAAGAGATCTACTTGATACTGGATGCCTCCCATCAAGACATCCAGAGTGTTCTTTAACATGCAAGAGTATGGTTCTTCTACACAAAGGGCCACGGCTTAACATCCCATCCAGCAGGTGGAGGCCTTTCCAAGTTCATCGGTATCCCCTACTGACCTAGGGTAGGGCAGGGAGTTTTGTGGAGATAAATCTCAACATTGGCCCAGGTGGGACTAAAACCTGGGAACTGCAAATCATGAGCCTGACATACTACCAACTGGGCCACCCCTCCCTTCTGTTGCATGGGGTGAGGGGTACAAAATATACTGGACTGCAAACATAAAGTGCACATTTCTGAAGCCTTCTGTTAAATATGTAAATTTTAATTACATGCTCAAAGGGTGGGAAAAAGGTGAAAATTACAAAATTTTAAACAAATATTGGAAACAATGTATTTGTTTATAAACTTGAAATTATGGTCACGGTATGTGAAGCTCATAATGGTTTACTTTGGTAAAAAATAAGTTTCCCTTTTTACACACAAAATAAACACAATTGTTTAGTTTTAAGAGAGTGAAAAATTCTTTTTAGTTGGTATATACTAATGAAATATGCATCACATTTTTCAAATCCCCAGACAGTCTTAAATTGCATTGTTAGAAGGCACTGGTGGGTTGGTTGGGGTTTTTATGGTGCAAGAGAAACAAAGGCTATGTTGCACCAAATAAGGTTACATATAATGACAGCAAACCCACAACCAAAGTTAAAATCGACAGAAAAAATTGTAAAAGATGCTACAAGTGTAGAACAATGTGTATAAAAACCACGGTCGAAAAGAAACAACAAAAGTGAAAGACGATAATTAACATTGGGTATAGAAAGACCCAAGTAAAAAGCAGAAGCAAGTATAAAATACAGAAAACAAAGTAAAAATATTATAAGCGATAAAAAAATCCAGTAAACTGTAAAAAGTCAAAAACTGGAGATAACAGTGAGTCACCAGCCAAAAGGGGTCCAAGTGCAAAGGGGTCGAACACAAAGTATGACAACTAAAAATAAATACAACATTCAGAGTTCAAAGCTGGTCATGTGATTAAAATATATTTTATAGTTAAAATGATGTCACAAAAAAGCCACCTCCCACTGACACTTATTATCTTATACTATTTGTGGTCAGTGCGCTTTCATGTGGGTTCTTTTCCGTGAGTTCTAACTATGGTCAGGAAATTATGCCTAACTGGTGGTTTGAATCTTGACATGACAATGGATTAAATAATTAATTATAGATATATTTACACATACATACAAAAGGACGTCCAATATGGTGGCCGCGATCTAACCGGTTGCCTGTCCCAGCAAGCCGAACTCAGGCCTACAAGCAGGACACAGCCTCACTAATTCACATAAAGAATACTTCACAGCAATAACTGACTTGACTGCTGTAGCTGAAGACCAAAGCGCTCTCCTTACTTCAAAGTGTCATGGTGGCAGCCAGCGACCATAGATCAGGTGACCCCTGCTGACCTCACTAATCACCTGCCACCACGACTGTACATTTCTGCATCAACGGCTTCCTTTGGCCGCAGGACATTTCCTTCTCGGGCAGCCCAGTTCCGAGCATTGCCGGAGCAGCTGTGCCAAGAAGCTTTATTTGGTGTTTCATCGATAGGAAAGGGGGAGGAGGAAGTGAACCATCCCTCACACTTAAGTTCATCATCCCCCCTTAGAAGAAATTAATACATAATAAATGAATGATTAAGAAGATCAAACAAGTATAACTTCTTCCTTGTGATTGTGAAGAAACATGACTGCATGCAACATTTTGACAATATGCTTAATCTCAAAAAGTTTGCAATATGTTCCAAGATTGACGGAAACATACTTTCAGTATTCCAAGATAGAACAGGTAGTGGAGGGCTGGACAAAAGAAAGGTCCACTTGGTAGTGGCATCTTCAAAGTCATTGCTCTCGATGCTGATGGTTGGCTGTTTGGGGTTTTATGGCCCATTAGCAACTATGGCTATAATGTGCCAAACAACATAATAAAGAGGGTAAAAGACATGTAATCCACAGCCATAATTAAAATCCAATACAATAAAAGGTAAAAATACAAAACCAACAGATTTAGGTAATATAAAAACAATCATCCTCAAGCAGCCATGGCTTTGGAGGTCCAAACAGATTGTGCAATCCAGCTCTAAAAACATCTCTCCTGGGCTACATATGATGCATCTCGCCACTGTAGACCAATTCTTAAAAGGTTGTTTGATATTGTCTGCCCACTGCATTCTTGGTCTCCCCCTCTTTCTGAAGCCTTTAGGCACACAATTCATAACCCTATTCACTAACCTTTAATTATCCATATGGATAACATGGCCAAAACCAAAGGAGTTTCTCTCTCCACAATATGTTGCTCATAGGGGGTTGCCAACTCCTTTGCTTCCTCTTCATTACTTACAAAGTTGAATCACCTAATACCCAAATACAGTGTAAACATCTAAAATCAAATAATCAAGTTTACAATTATCTTGTTTACAAAGCGTCCAAGTTTCACTACCCTAAAATAGAACCAAACTATTATAGTCTAATTTTAGTCTTCAGGTGTATATGCCTATTTCTCCACTCTCTCCATAGATTCTTAAAATTCCCAGCAGAAATCCCTATTCATCTGCTAATCTAATGCCACACATCATCAGTATCTGTTACTTAGTTACATAGCATAATCTAAATCAAAAATTTTCGTATCTCCAGACCATTTAAGACCAAAAGCTTTCCCTTGCAGTGAATTTCACATAACATTAATCAATAACCAAACTAAAGAGAAAAGGAGACAATATGCACGCTTGTCGAACACCAGAAGCAATGCTAAGCCAATTACTACAAGCCTTACCAACTCTCACACACAACTCAATGTTATCATACAGAGCTTTCATTATGTTAACTAACTTGTCTGGTATGCCATATGATCTCGCAATCAACCACAAATTATGACGATCAACAGAGTCGAAAGCCTTTTTGAAATCAACAAAGCTAGCAACCAAAGGTTTCTGAAACTCCAAACATTTCTCAAGAATCTGCCTAAGTGAAAATATCTGATCCACACATCCCCTACCACTTCTGAATCCACATTGCTCATCACGCAATTGACTGTCAACCAGATTCTTAATTCTATTAAGCACAATCATGGAAAGAACTTTACCTGGAACAGAGAGTAGGCCGATACCCCTATAGTTATCACAAGAACTGCAATCACTTTTTTTTAAAAATAGGGATAATGATAGCTGTGGTAAAATACTTAGGAACAATACCTTTATCTTAAAAGATATTCAAAATTTCACTCATCCATGTGGTAACCACAACATTTCCATCTAAGCATTTCCATAGTAATTTCATCTACCCCTGGGGATTTATGTAAAGTTTAGAGACAGCTAAAATAACTTCAGACTATTATAGGGCCAACATTAAAGCCAGTAATGCATCTATCATTACAAACAATGGGAGTAGAACTAACCACTTTGTTTAGAACATCACTGAAATGCTTGGCCCACCGAGACATGACAGAATCCTTACATTCTATAACCTTACCTTGTTTATCCTTCATTTGATGTCCTCACACAAGAATTCCACCATTATAATTTAGATATTCTTATCTTGCAAGAGACCAGATGGACAGGTAAAGGTGAGATACTTAAAAATAACTTTAAATTTCTCTTTACAGGGAGGGAGGGTGGAAAGCATCACCAAGGCGTGGGTCTGCTGCTCAGCAGACATGCTAGTGATGCTCTTCTAGGATATGAGTGCATTAATGAAAGGTTTCTAACAGCAAAATTTCAGACAAGCATTAAAGACTTGAATGTTATGCCCCCACTGAGGATGCCAATGAAGATGAGAAGGATAGGTTTTAGGAACAACTTCAGGATATCTTGAATTCTGTCAAGAAAGGAGATATTACCCTTGTCCTAGGTGACTTCAATGCCAAAGTTGGTACTGACTCTGACCTTTGGGGAGGGATGATAGGTCCCTTTGATATTGGTAGCTGCAATGGCAATGTCTCCTACAGGTAAGCAAACTTAATGGTTTGAGAATAACTAACACTTATTACAAACACTGTGACATACATAAGTACACATGTGTTTCACTTGATGGGCTACATAAGAATATGATTGATGATATATTAATTAACAGCAAATGGGCTAATTCTGTTAGGAATACCAGGTCATATAAGGGAGCTGAAATTGGATCTGACCATTACCTTGTTAAAAGTGTCTTGGAACTTAAACTTAACAAGTTGTGCTAAAGTCAAGAATTTACCTTTAATTCTGAAGCTCTGAAAGACTCAGTTATAGCTAAAGCTTATCATGATAGGTTACTTAGTCATTATGACAGTCATAGTTTGCTTACTACTGAAGTTGAGGAAGAATGGGGCCGTTTTAAACAGGCTTTTTTTGGAAACTAACAGTACTCTTTTAAGGAAAAAGGAGCAGAGGAGGCAGAATTATTTGAGTGATAAGGCACTTGAGCTTATTTCAGAAATAAAAAACTGTAGGAATGTCCTTAATCAATACCCTACTAGTCCTAATAGAAAGCATTACAGAGAGCTTAATAAACATGTAAAGTATCAGTTAGCTGCTGATAAGAATCTTAGGCTTGATGGCTTGGCTGAGAAAGCAGTTAGGCCACACAACAGCATAGAGCTGTACCAGATAGTTAATGTTTTATGTGGTATAAAAAGGACATATAAAAAGGACAGGTATACAGGGTTTGGTGATTAGTGCAAAGCATTTCCCACTTAGGAATGAAAACAAATTCCGAAGTGGGATGGCCTGGCAGGGATTGGAATTTAGATGAAAATTGTAGGGTTGGATGGTTTGTTGTTTGGGGTTTTATGGTACATGGGCAACTAGCCATATTGCACCAAACAAAATAGATCTGTAAAAGAAATTATTAAAAATCACAAGCATACAGCCTTGTGAATGCAAAGAAAAATGCAAAGAACTACACAACTAAGAAACCCAGTAAAATGGGCATAAAAAGAGTGTAAAATACGGAAGTCATAATGGGTGTCGAGGAACCATGTAAAAATCAAAAAGAAGGGCAAAAAACAAGATAAAAGGTAAAACATCAAAAGTGATTAAAATATCTACTAAAATGCAAAAAGGCAAACACAGGAGCTAAAAAAGAATTATTAATATGTTATGTCTAAGCGAAAGAACCTCAAACACAAAATTATGAAAGTTAAAATATATACAAAGTACAAAATTAAAACAAGGACATTCAATTAAAATATGCCGATAGTTAAAATGGTGTTGCAAAGCTCACACTTAGGTTCATCCACCCATAGAAGAATGCATAAAAACCAAATGAGTTAAGTGAAGCCGAGCAAGTACAACTTTCTCCTTGTGATTCCTGCAGAAATATTACTGCCATAGTTTGATAATAGACTTGATCTCGAAGAATTTATCTGTTCAGACCAAGATCTCTACCACTGTGCCCAGAGTTTAATGGTAAAATGCTGCCAAAAGTCCAGATATGGAACAGTGAAGTGTCAGACAGGAGTGTGGCCAACTTGACAGCAGTGTCTACAATATCATTGTTCCTGATGCTGACATGGACAGGCACCCAACAGAAGAGAATACTTGTGATGGCTGTCAGACAATGGAGCTGCTGGCATATCTTGGGCAGAGCAGGGTTAAGTCAAGGTCTCATCGAGATCAAAGCCTGTAGCAAGCTAAGAGAGTAGTAGAAGACACACTGATAGTGTTACTTAGCTGCTATATGATCTAAGGTGAGGCTGATAGTGTGCAATTCTGCAGTGAAGATGGAACACTGCAATGGGATCTGGTCTGCAATGATTGCATCACAGAAGACCATGGTTGATCACACTGATGTATTGGACTCCGAGCCATCTGTGAAGATAGGCAAGAAGTTCAGGTGCTCAGCACAATGGCTGGCAAAGAGTTGCCAATATACATAGTTGGGTGTAAAGACCTTCACTGTCCTACAAAAGGAAAACTCACAGAAAGGGGAAACAGTGAGCCATGGTGGAAGTGGCTCAGCTGTCGACTGTGAGATGCTATTGAAACTGGTGTAAAAGTCGCACCAGAGGTAACCTCGAACATGCCAATCAAAAGGATGAATGGCAGTTGCCCAATTCTGGTATAACATTTCCCACTTATGACTGAAAATGCAGTCTTAAGTAGGATGGCCAGCAAGGATTGCAATTTAGATGCATACTGTAGGGACAACTGCTGATGGTAAAGAGATAAAGAAAGTTTGTCAGTCTCAAAGACTGAACTGGTGATGTGCAGAAGGCCCCCCCCCCCTGATGTGGTCCAGCAACTTCACTACTGAATAACAGGTGGAATCATACACTTGGGATCCATAGTCCAGTTTTAGCCAGACAAATGGTAGGTACAGGCAGAGCAAAGAACGTTGGTCTACTCCCCAGGACAGAGTGGAGAGGACCTTGATTATGTTCAATGCCTGCATATACTTGGACCTGAAATGTCATGTGTGGTAAGAAGATCAATTCCGGTCGAAAATGGGACTGAGAATCTTAGTCTATGCCAAAGCTCAGGATTCACATGAAGATTACACTAGTGGCAAAAGTGCATACAAGCAGTTTTCTTTTGAGAGAACTCAAACCTGCTTTTGTCAAACAAACAGAAAGATTGTTCAGGATAATTTGCAGTTATCTTTCAATGACCCTCATGCTGGAAGAAGAGCAAAAAAAAAAATGCTAAAATCATCAACATAAGGGCATTGCCTACAGTTGGAGGAAGTTGTCTAGTAATAGAATTAATCTTGACAGTGAAAGCGTAACACTCAGAACGCAACCTTGTGGTACCCTCGTTTTTTTCCACACTCACTTATGAGTGTCGAAAAAATATTTTTAGTGTTTTATATACATTTCCATTGAGGTATACAATTTTCACAATTAAACTTGTATACTTGTTATAATAGTTATTAAGCACATATCTTAAATGTTTTTAAATAATTATTGCAAAGTTTTCAAAATTAGCACAGATTATGTTTTTGTACACATTTTTCCTTAAGAGTCATGCACCTTGATTCTTAGACGACAAAATAAAAATATTTTCTAGGAAAATATGAAATTTAATTTACTAAAATACTGGTGAACAGTGAAAGTTTCTGCTGACACAGCATGGACTCAAAACCTGAAAAAAATATACAAATACTTACCAATAAATATGTTACCATCAGTATTCAGCATTTGTAGTATACCCTGAGATTCTCCATAATTTTGGTGGAGATTATCTAGCTCCAAGCTACCATGTTTGCCTGTCCTATTAAAGAACATAAAAATGTAAAAAATTGAATTACTCAAAAAATATAGTTCTTGCAATAGTAAGTTTAATATATAACTAATTTAACTCCCAATCCACTAGCAGTGTGATGAAAGAGTAAATTAAATCAGGTATATAATAATCCCCCCCCCCCCTTGAAATAAGTTTCGTGAAACTTTCAATCAACTGAGAATAAGGTTTTAACAGTTTGAGGTTTCTTTTTAGTACCGCTTATTTTGCCCTCTAATTAGTTCAGCATTAGACACTGCAACTGACTATCATTTGTTCTTAATTGAAATTTCCTTAACTCCTTTTCTCATTCCTTTGTGAAATACTAGTTATAATCTAATATTCCAACAAACAACAGTAAGATTGATAGTAGCCCTTTAGCATAATTTCTCAGTTTTTAACTAAAATATTGATCCTTGCAAAGAGAACTCCTTAAAAGTTCCAAGAATGGGTGATACTCTAGTTCTTTATCAGATGTTCATTTATTGGTTATTTTGTAATTTTAAACTAAACATTTGAGTGGAGAAATTCAATGTTCCAGAAATTATACACTGCCTGACACAGAAAATTCCACAACAGGAATTATTTACTGGAGTGCCATGCATCCACAGTTGGGTTATGTAAATGAGAGCGGTTGTGAACCAATCACATGATAGATGAGGTAGATAATAGAGCAAAACAGCTCAGCATAGCTAAGTTTGGTCGTCCTCACCTGGGCATGTGGACCACTGCATCAGAGTGATCTCAGTGGCAAAAGTACATGTAAAGAATGAAACGTCTGGGCAATGTCATCGGGAATCCTACCATCACTAGAGGCTTCATCATAGGGCTACGTATGGATGGTTGGTCCCTGCACCATGTCGCAGCAAAAATGCATCAAGACGAAACAACTGTCAGCAGATTTGGCAAGTGATTGGAGGGAAGTGACATACGTTGCTGTGGTGGGACTGGTGCATGTAGGCAGACATCCAAATTTCTCGATCACCGCATTCGATGGCAAGTCGTAACAACCCCACAATTCACAGCAGTTGACATTCAACATAAGTGCACAGGCAGCTAAGGACACGTGTCCACATGGACTGTGAATCGCAGATTGGCTGAAGCAGGTTTGTGCTCTCACCAGCCATTGTGATGACTACCACTTACCACTGCACATGTTGCGCAAGGTTTCAGGGGTGCGGTACCAGACATGCATGGCGAGACTAATGGAACCATCATATTCAGTGACAAGTCTCACTTTTGTCTCAGCACCACTGATAGCAGAGAGTCTGGAGACAATGTGGTCAGCAGGATGATCTTGCTGTCATCTGTGAGTGTCATACAGTTTCTCAGCCTGATGTCGTGGTTTGGAGCACTATCAGTTTCAACAGCCATTCACCATTCATATGCATAGCAGGTACAATAGGTGTTCAGGTGATGCCTTGTCCAGCCCAATCCCCAGACTTCTCCCCAATAGAGAACGTGTGGGACATCATTGACAGATGACTTCACACTTCTGCATGATTCCCTCACAATGTTGATGAACTATGGCCAATAATGCACAGTCTGCGATACCTCAGCACACCATCCAAGGACTTTTCCACTCAATGGCACATCATGTTGCCGAATGTATAACCCAGTATGGTGGTCATATGACCTACTGACTCACGCCACATTATACTGTCTCCTGGCCCATCATATTCATTCTAATCCTTCAGAAATTCAATAACTTCTTTCCCCCCTACTTGTCTAAATATGCAGTAAGTTTAATCTTATTTCGTGCATGGTGTGGCATTTTCTATGTCGAGCAGTATATGTTATCAACAGCCAATCAGGTTGTGATCAGCATGAGAGTCAAAATTACCATACTGAACTAACATAATTCCATCAAAGGTAAAAAAAAATTGACACAGTTAAACAATCACAGTAACTGTATAATTTCCGTCAGAGATCTGTGAAATATTAAAAATAACTTGCAGACCCCCTATTACTACCTTTGCAGATGGTAATTGCCTAGGGACCACAGGTTGTGAACCACTGGTGTAGTATAAAGATTAAAAACAAAGACACACAAAAATTCACTTCTTACATCTTAATGTTCTAAATTCTTTTTGGTTGGGTTGTTTTACCTCTGAGCAGCACTTTTTTGCACACCATAAACAAAATGGCCGGGTCACAAGGCCTGAAGGCTCAGAGAAGGTTGGGAGAGGGTTGGGTTGTTTTACCTCTGAGAGGTGCTTTTTTTTGCACACCATGGGCTAAATGGCCAGGTCACAAGGACCCCGAAGGTTCAGAGAAGGTTGGGGGAGGGGACCCACTGGAACAGATTTTGGGAGACAGATGGTAGCCTCCCATCAAGGCCATCCAGCGTGTTCTTTAACGTTCACAGGGTATGGTTCTCCCGCACATGGGGCCATGTCTTAACATCCCATCTGATGAAGGGCGGCCTTTCCAAGCCCATCGATGACCCCTACTGACCATGAGCAGGGCAAGGAGTTTTGCAAACCTCTAAACTTGTTTACTATGCTAGAACTTCAAGATGGGGAACACTATTTGCCAATATTTCAAATACTGCTTGATACATACTGCAGCAACTCATTTAGTTCTTTTGCTTTAAATTCTTAATTAAAACTTTTTTGCTTCATGATAATATTTCATAATATGCCAATGTATCAATATCCTTAAAGTTTTAACAGGAATATTAAATTTTAATTTATATATATTATTTTGTGACTAGAAACATTAATGTTTGATTGTTAAATTTTTATCTACCTTTTAATTGTTACTATGTGACCTTTTCCATCATTCACTTTTACTGGAGACTTGATCTGTGCAGGACCACTTCCTAATTCATAACTATAAAGAAACATTTAGTAAAAAATTCAAATTGTTTCACTTTAATAATTCAAAGCACAGTGACTTGCAATTTAGAAAATTTGTAGTAAAATAATATTGCTGATCAATTTGTAAGAAAATTGACAAAGTATTTGTAGACATAAATTAATATTGGAAGTATAACAATAATTTCATCATCCTATCCCTGAAATTATCACAAAGATGTCAAAAGAGACTGTCAATTATCACAAAGATGTCAAAAGTGATATCTCCATGGGAGTCCAGGAAGCAGATGGTGTTCAGCTCTATGTGTGGTCAGCTCTCTCAAGGAATGCAGTGAATATCAACATGAGGTATGAGACTACAATTACCAATTCTCAACAATTTGAAATTCAAGAATTCCTGAAAAATCTAATTGTAAATAACTTTTTTTTCCTACATTTTTCTAAATCTTTGGTTAAACTATCTAAAATTGTAATTACTAACAAAACAATTTACTAACCAAACAACAAAATTGTAGATATAAAACAAATATTTTTAAGCTTGTACTTATCATAAGCAAATATTTGTATGTATATTATATTTATTATAAAACAAAAATTATTAAACTATTTCCTGCTTTATGTTTGTTTTAACTAAAATTGAATTAAAAACAAACTACTTATGCATTGTGTTTAAAGTGATACTTTAAAAAATAAAGTCGTCGATCACTTCATCTAATAACGTTATTCTTTGCTTTGAAACAAAAAACAATCCTGAAGTAGAAAATTTTCTTTCATTTAATGTTGATATTAGTCTTATAGTTAAACTAGAAGGACCCATATCGCCTCTGGTGCATATGAGAATCTCATTTTTGAAGAGAAAGAAGATTTTCCTTTACCTACTGTTTGATTCCTTAAAAGATTTAATTTGAGCAAGATGATGGGATTGGGTTGTTTTACCTCTGAGCGGCACTTTTTTGCACACCATGGGCTAAATGGCCAGGCCACAAGGACCCCGAAGGCTCAGAGAAGGTTGGGGGAGAGGACCCACTGGAACAGCTGTTGGGAGACAGATTGTAGCCTCCCGTCAAGGTCATCCAGCTTGTTCTTTAATGTGTGCAGGGTGTGCCTCTCCCACACAACAGAAAGAATGGCTGCCAGACAACGGAGCTGTTGGCGGATCTGGGAATGAACAGGGAGAGGCCATGGCCTCATCAAGATCAAAGCCTATAGTGAACCAAGTGAGTTTACATAAAGCAGACACCAACTACGCCACTTAACTGTTTTGTGGTCTAAGGCAAGACTGATAGCATGCAACTCTGTAGTGAAGATGGAACACTGCAATGGGATCTAGTCTGCAATGATAATATCACAGCAGACCATGGCTAATCTCATACATGAGAGGGCTTTGAGCGATCTCTGAAGACAGGCAAGAAGTCAGTGTTCAGCATGATGACTGGCAAAGAGTTGGTGGGACATTCAATTGAGTGAAAGGGTTTCCCCCCTCCTGAGAATCAGGGATTGAAATCAAAATATTAACACAGCCTGCCCCCCTCCCCTGCTATATCTATGTCCTTGAAACAGAAATGTCAGTCCACCCTGGCATCTAGCTTTTGATACTGATATACTTTAGAGGTGATCCCAATGAGAGGGCCTGAATGACTTGTGGTATCAGATAAATAAGATAAAGTAGTATAAGATGCAAGTTTGCATAATCATTGTGGGCCATTATTGCTGATCTCATGGCATTATTTGATTGTTGCATAATGTATTTACTGCAATACGTTTTGATGGACATTTCTTGGTCATATAAAGGTTAAATTATCATTGCAAAGGTTTTTTAATAAAATATTACTTTGTGGGAATTGCTGTAATAAAATTTTCCATGCAGCAAGGATATCAAAACTATCATTATTGCAACAAAATGTACTACTGATATATATTATTACATTTTAAGAATATTTTAGTTCAAATACAGTGTTAGCTGAAGCAATAATAAAAGATTCATAAAATTTACTTTTGCTTCATTACTTAGTACTTCATTTGAAAGCATAGTGCAAAATTCATTTCATTTCGATGACAAAATTACAAGAAATAGTAAAGGAATGCAAAAATGACAAATTAAATAAGCCTCCCACTGTGCTTTCAAATGAAGTCATACATTAATTATTGTCATACAACTATTTCAAAGGATGTCATCCTTTTTTCTGCTGTGTTTATGTTAAAGAACAAAAATTACAATAGACATATATAGTGCAGTAATTAAAGTAATTTAATTCTCTATGACACTGTTAAATGTCTTTAAGCACTTCAACACATGGACTATGCTATCAAGTATCAATAATTATTATAGAGAGATTTACATATCATGCCGTAGAGGATGGGAAGTAACAGGAGCTTCTTGGAATGCTTTTAGTGAGGAATTTAAAATTCGACGTTCTTGCCAGCAAGTGACATCTCGGTGGAGATTAAGATAATGATGACTGCTGCCAATGGTCTACCTGCATTGGTGAATGACATAATTATTTATACTTTTTGATAGCATAGGGTGCTTAAAAAATGTTTGATCCACGATGCGCGTTTTGCGCTGTTCCTATCGTCGCTTCATCAGGTGGGAAGTGAGGGATTTAATGCAGTAGAGGCAGTTGGTTGGTGAGCACGGGGGAGGGGTGGGATGCCATAAATTGACATGTCAGTGGTTCAGCTCAGAGGATCGAAGTGGTCAGCGGAAGTGCGGGTTGCGGTCCAAGCATTCCAAGAAGCTCCTGTTACTTCTCATCCTCTACGGCATGGTGCATAAATCTCTCTATAATAATTATTGATACTTGATAGTATAGTCCATATGTTGAAGTGCTTAAAAACATTTAACAGTGTCATAGAGAATTAAATTACTTTATGCTAAAAAATTTATTACAATAATCAAAACTGTTAAAACAATTTTAACCATGCTGCATGTTTAATGTGACCATTTACATACTTTTTAATTCACACTTTTTTGATAATTAAAGAATGAATATAAAAAGGCAAAGAAAAAAGATTAATACTGGAAATTACAAACTACAGGAAAAAAAACATGTTTATACAAAGAAAAAAACTACACAGGCTAGTCAGAATTTATCTCATGCTTAAGAACAAGATTACTAAACTTAATTACACATTCTTACCTAAATTCTAAATAACCATCTACAATAGCTACAGCAAGATAGTCTTGACCTTTGCCATCACTTTCAGGTTTTTGCCCATGAAATAAAAGAAGTCCTTCTAATGCAGATGTGGAAAAGCTAAAGCTAACTACTTCATCAATAGTACTGGCAGTGTGAGGAAGAAGTTCTCGATCCAAGGATATGTAACCTTCTCCTTGAAATGAGGCAGTATCATCAAAAATAACAGCTGCAAATTATTACAATAAATCATTAATTAACACAACTGTTCATAAGTTTAACATATACTTTGCAAAAATAGGCAAATTTTGGCACAAATTAGTTATATCAGAGATATACTTAAACTAGAAGAATGTATATTGCCTCTCACATATGAGAATCTCATTTTCAAATAGAATGAAGTGTTTCCTTTACCTACTCTTCACTCCTTAACAGTTTTAATTTGAGCCAGCAGATGATGGGAAAATGTAAATAGTATAATATTAGTAATTATACAACATAAAGGTATTCATCTTTTAATTCTTAAATTTAAAACGTTGCATTTTCCATACCCTTTTCAGAAAAATGGGTAGATTATTACTGTCAGTGGAATATCTCTTGAAAAGCTACCACTAAAATTTTGAATTTCTGTTACATACATGTTACTTTTAAAATTTGATAACTCTGTCCTTTCCATATTTAGTATTCTGTAAAGATATATATATATTAAAACTACCTAAGTATTTGAAAAATGCGAATTATATTTCACTAGTACCAATCCACCTAAAATAGAATTTTCTAATGATCACTTTCACTGTTTCCAATAGAAACTTCATGACGTTCACATTCAACCACCAAAATTTCTGTCATTGATACATTGTTGCAATATTCTTTTGAAATTTCAAACTTTTTTCACCATTTACAGGGTGCAATTATAGTGTTTGAAAGATCCCAAAAGTGCAAATCATAATACTTTATAAATTTCCATCTAATCCCAAAAATAACTTTTCATTTATCTCTAAATACAATTATCTGCTAAAGAAAAAAATTGTGTTTTCCCATCTCCCCTGGGTTTAAGGCACCAACTCATTGTTGGTAATGAAAATTCCATGATCTTCACATTCCACCACCAAAATCTCAAATTTCTAGCATAAATACATTGTTTGCAATAATCAGTTTTAAATTTGGAAGTTTCAAAATTTTCCACCATTAGAGGACATATTTATCGTTTTTGGAAGATTCCAAAAGAGCGAATTATATTTCACCAATTCCTATCTAACCCAAAAAAGAATTTTTCATTTATCTCTAAAAACAAACAATTGCTAAAACAAAGAAGTTGCATTTTAACACCCCCCTGGGTCTGAAGTGCCAACTCATTGTTGCCAGTGGAAATTTCGTCACCTTCACATTCCACCACCAAAATCTCAAATTTTCAATATTCGTTTGAAATTTTGGAATTTTTAACTTTTTCCACCACTAAAGGGCGTAATTATAGCTTTAGAGATATTCAGAAAGTGCATATGGTAATATTTCATCAATACCTATCCAAAAAAAGAATTTTAAATTTATCTCTGTAACAAAAAAAGTTTGATTCTACAGATGACAGACAACAAAGCAAAACTATTATCTCGTTTGCTTTGAAAACAAAAAAAGGGAATTCAGAGTTTAATTTTACAATTACCTTTAAATCGAATTTTTATCTTAAAATATGCATAACAGATCCCCAAATGGATAATCTTGGACAATACATGGTGTCTCAAAAATACAGGTACAAACTTTTAGGGGAGGTAGATAACATCTAAAGGAATGAGAATTGCATAGGAACCCATAACCGGAAATGTCATGGGAAAGTGGTAGCAGAGGTACAAGATCTGAAAGGACACAAAACAGTGATTAATGGGAAAACATTTATTGGACATAATTATTACAAATGGCGTACTAGATGATACATTTTATAATGTTACAGCAGATGTTCGAAGTTTCCACCATGAGATGCGATGCATGCATGACACCAACGGAGCATTGATTGCCGGACATGGTCGAACACACCTGGAGTTTCTTTGATAGTATCAGCAGCGCAGACGAGCATTGCCACGAGATCCATGTCAGACTACACAGGCGATTCATACATGGTAGCTTTGAGAGCCCCCCACAGAAAGAAATCAACACTCGTTAAATTAAGTGAGCATGGGAGCCAGGCAACTGGTCCTGCATGCCCAATTCATTATTGCCCAAAAGACATGTTCAAATGTGCATGAACACACCTTCCATAATGGGGAGGCACCCCATCATGTTGAAACATGTTGCGTATTCCAGAAAGATCAGATACTTCGCAGAGGTCATGTGGGATGGTAAAAGGTATGGCCCGACTAAGCAGTTGCCGACCAAACCTGCCCACACATTTACTGTGAAACGATGTAGTGCCACATGGGTGTGCACACCATGGGGGTTCTCGTGAGCCCATAAATGCGCATTGTGCTGATTGAATACACCATCCCAAGTGAAACTGGCCTCATCAGTAAAGAAAACATAAGCTGTGAAATTCACATCTTGGGCACTTTCTTGGAGATACCACTGCGCAAAATGCACACGTGCAGGATGATCTGCAGGAGAAGTAACTGAACCCTTTGGAAATGAAAGGGGTGTAAGGACTCGCTGTGCAAAACATGCTGCACACTGCAATGAGACACTCCTAAGACAGAGGCAACGGCACATTTGCTGGTACTAGGATTAGTCTCCACGGCATCCAACACACTTTCTTCCATGGTGGGCGTACGCGTCTATCATGGACTGCCCTCACTTCTGCTACCTCTTAATGACCCATAATTGTACAAATTTTGATGCGCATGTGCAAACAAACGATGACAAACAACGGATGTGCATGTGCAAACAACATGTCTGCTATTCCATACACTAAGTGCATGTCTGCCAGCTCCCTGTTCGAATACCTTTGCATGCTCTTCGTCAGCTGACCACCGCTCGAATGATGAAATCCGAAATTTCCCCTCTAGCGCACTGATGAACAGCGCCGCCTATTGACTTACAGTGACGTTTCTGGTTATGGGTTCCTATGCAATTCTCATTCGTTTAGATGTTATATACCTCCCATAAAAGTTTGTACCTATATTTTTGAGACACCTGTATATAAAAAAAATTATCTATAAAAGTCCCATTACAATTTTACATCCCAAACTCTTACTATCTTTAATGCAATAGGCTATAGTAAGAAATTACATATAGGGAGTATATGTAACTTTAAATATATGCAATCATATGAAATAACAGTGAATTAAACTTAAATCTGCTATGGTTAAATAAAGAAGTGTCATAACTACACATCAGGTTTTGTGTGTACATATCAGGTGATTCATTGGGGGGGGGGGGTAAGCTTGGGGTACTAAAGCATCCCACTTAAATCACTGATAACTCAATACTGAAAAGTGATAACACTATATTCAGGCATGGTTGGTTGTTTTGGAGAAAACTCTTAACTAAAAATGGGTAAAAATGATAACAAAGAAGTTGCAGATTGTTAAGATTTATGGAATAGGAATAGCCTACACCTTATTTTTAATCTGAAACCATGAAATAAGACACTAACCAGCATATGATGAAATTATCAATCAATTTGCAAGAGTGATTTTTTTGAGACACCAACAAAGATTGTGTTGTTTTGCACATCACCTCTTGTGGTTAAAAGAGCAGAATAAGAAAACAAATATATAACACAGTGCTACACAATTCGAATATATATATTAACATATAACACTATTACATTGTAAGGTCCTTCTTTTAGGAATTGTTGCTGTCCATGCAATTGAAAGTTACTGTTCAATTTTCACCGGAATCATCAATAGTAAAAGAATAAGGCAAACTAATAGTCATAAAATTACTGTGCAGTGCGATACTTATGTTTTAGGTGGTCTGCTTGCTCCATCCACGCTTCCAACAGTTATTACTTGTGTCCAGTCACTTGCTGATTGCCTATGCCAAGGGAGTTATTTACATTTTTCGCTCTGCACACTAATTCCATGATCCACTGTGTCGACGCATTTCAAAGCCATAGCTTCATTATTGACACTATTCTCAGCACACACAAATGGAGGTTATATATTAGGGGTGAAGAAGTATGGTGTCCAGGCTTTTCTTGTTGTGGTTGAGCAGATGTTTTAGTTGGAGAGTCCACTATTGTTGTGGGGGCTAGGTTTTCATGTCCTCTTGCATTAGTGTTGCATTGTTAAATTTTCTCTTTTCTTTTCACCTATGATAAGTTTCATTGGGAGTGGAGGTTGATATCTGGTTGTTACATGCAGGTGTCTCAGTTTAATTATCTCACGAGCTGTTTAATACATACTAGTGATGTGCAGCAGGAGATCAACAGAATAGGGATTGCTGCTGGGATTTTTAAGAATCTGTGGAGAGAGTGGAAAAATAGGTGTATACATCTAAAGACTACAATGAAGCTGCATAATAGTTTGGTTCTTTCTAAGGTTAGTTATGATAGTGAAACATGAACCATTTGTAAGCAGGATAATAGGAAACTTGATGACTCTGATTTTATATGCTTATGCAGTATCTTGGACATTAGGTCGTTTGATTTTGTAAGTAGTGATGAGGTTAGAAGGAGTCAGCAACCTACTTTGAGTAGCATATTGGGCAAAGAGAGACTGCATTAGTTTGGCCATGTTGCCCATATCCATAGCTACAGATTGGCAAATAGGATTATGAACAGTGTGTCTAAAGGCTACAGGAAAAGTGGGAGACATGGGATGTGGTGGGCAGACAATGTCAAATAGGACCTTGCTAGAATTGGCATAGAGTTGCCAAATGCAGCAGGTATAGCCCCATATCTGGAGATCAAAATTACAGTTTGGTGGGCCTCCATAGCCCATGGCTGCATGAGGATTTTGTATGTATTATGCTAGTGCATCTAATTATGGAACATAAACAACCATCGCTATAATTATATATTAATAGAATAAATAACTTTTTTCATTTGGTTTTTAACTGAAACCTTTTAGGAAATTCAAATATAGTTCTGGTTCACTTCTTTTGACAAGAACAAAATAGATTCGGTAATAAAGTATCACAGAAAACATCCTGTAGACATGGAACACTTGAAATAAAGACTTGAAAAAAAATTGGTTGTCCAGAGTGGGATTCGAACCCATGTCTCCCAGAAGCATGCCAGGCATCTTAACCTCTAGACCACCAGAAACTAACCATTTCTTCAACAATGTGACATATCAGCATTTTTGCAATTTTGTTGATTTGACAGGGGTACCATCTATGTCAGAAATTGGGCAGTTATTTTCAACTAATTCTTTCAAAAATAGGTTCAGGTTCAAATTCAATATAATGGTTGGTTTGTAGCAGTTATTGTTCTGGGTTCAGGTTCTGTTAGAAGCCTTGATCATGAATATTTGAACTGAATAATTATTTTTAATTATGCTACTGTTGAAGATTTAATAATTTGTTAGGACAATAATTTTTACATAGGGAAATGACTAATATAAGTTTAACAGTTAAATAATTTGAATAATTAGGAATATATATTGCCTCATTATAAGGAACTGAGTTTTCAAACAGAAGTCAGCTGCATTAGAATATATTTTGCTAACATACTAGGATATCAATCGTTCATGTGTAATTCAGCCAACTTATAGCACTTACAAAGCAGACATTGTGATGGTCCACTCATTCACTTTTACTTTTCCTCAACCAGTTTCACTTTATTTACATTATATTTATCATTTTGGGGATTTTTCTTTGGTTGATCATTATTCTCCACCCAAATCTGCTAAAGGAGTTGCACATGCACAACTCTGATTTTTGATTGACTGCTGCTAATGAGTGTAGAAGGACGCACACACTCTTGCATAATAGCTAGCATGAGTGCATAATCATCAGATTATGCAAATGTACTTCCCAGCATGCAATAATTGTAAAGTAAGTGACATTAGGTCATGGAGCTAGTAGGAGAGTAGAGAGATGTGCTAGAGGGAGAATGTAGAGTTGAGACAGAAGTTAGTTTGGAGATGTGAGTGGAGAATGTAGGTAAAAATTTTGCTTTAGCTCAGTAAACATTATTAGCAGAAAGAAAATCGATTTTGCAAGGCATGAACACTTACACTAGAAACTTGTTATTAAAAGAGAAATAGTAGATTCACTGGATTATATTTGTTTATTCACTGAAATTATTAATATTTACTGTAACATATATTACCTTCTTCACAGTTAGTGCCCAAGAAACCAAGAGGACAGCTGCATTTATACGAATTACCAGTTCCAATACAAGTTCCCCCATTTTTACATGGCTCAATCAAGCTGCATAGATCTTCTTCAACTTCACAACTGATACCTAATAATTAAAAAATAATAATTTCTAGTTATATAACATGGCATATAAAACTTCAAAACAAAAAACACAGAAATGAACTCATAGTAAATACACAGATTACCTGTAGAAACAGACTTCAACAATTATTAAAAACATTCGAAAAAAATTATCGCTGATGTGGCAGGAACTCTCTAGATACATGCCAGAGCACTCTACCAGTAGAGCGCTCCTATATATATCTAGAGAGTTGCGGGTTTGATTCCTGTCATGTCAGCGATAATTTTTTCAGATGTTTTAAATACAGAAATACATTTTTTTCCTGACTGCATGCAAAAGATTCAAAAGGTATAACCATCAAAGAGCAGTAATCACTTCAATTATCCTCTTTTATAAATATTTATTAAATAGGTAAAATGAAATGATTAAATTTTGCATTATGAAAGCCTTTACTAACCACTAAATCCTTCTGTACATTCACATATGAAGCCATGTGGTGCATCTTCATTTTCTATACAAGCACCATCATTAAGACAAGGATTATTCTCACAAGGCATTCTACCACCACAGTCTTCAACATTAGAAGAATCCACAACAGAGTGTACTAGATCCACCTTCACATCATTTACTTCAATCTGTAGCAAAATGAAATGTATTAAAATTATTTCGACTCTGATGTGCCTACTGAAGATCAACCTCATATTTCAAATAGTAATAGTATTTTAAAACAGACCACTTCAAAGAATAATACATCAAAACTTTTCAAAACTAGTTTGCAAAAAGAGCAGGACAATATATGCATTAACAAGGAAAAATTATATTTTTCAGCTGCAGGATTTAATAATTCAATGCTACAAAGATCTTATGCTACAAAGATCTTATGAGAAAATAAAGAGTAGGAGAATAATTTTTTTCCCTAACACTCAATCCCAGCACAGCTGATAGTAAGGACCTTTCAAGAGAAGGGATCAGAAAGGTAATTTTATTTGACCTCAAACTCAAAAATATTAAATTTACACACATTTTTTATATTAAAATTAGTTGGGTTGTTTTACCTCTGAGCAGCACTTTTTGTACACAATGGGGTAAACAGCCAGATCACAAGGAACCAATAACTCAGAAGTTTGGGGAAGGGGCCCACTGTAAAGCTATTAGGAGACATGGAAACTGCCCATTAAAGCCATCAAGCATGTTCTTCGATTATGGCACTGTTGTTTTCAGGATCATGGTTTTACATCCCATCTGACAGATGGCAGCCTTTCAGAGCCCATTGTTGTTCCATTCCCAACAGAGAACAGCATGGGGGTTTAGCAGAGACAAAACTTACTACACATTACTAGCTTGGCACATTACCAACTGAGCCAGCACTAGCCCCTTTTATATTAGATTCAACAGTAAAAGATATACAGTAATTTTTAACTGATGAACATCAGAAAAGGCATTGATGCTTCTTTTCTGGTGTTGTCTCTCTGCTGAGCTCTCATGTTACTCATAGACCTCTATGTCATATTAAACTAACAAGTTACTCTCAGACCTCTGCTTATCCAAAGGGTAATTTTTATATTGATTTTGTGAAATTAGAATAAAAACCTTTTGTAGGCATTAATAACAATAAGTTTTTACATTGTCTAGAAGCCTCGAAATTTGGGAGTGTGCTGGGCATATCTGGACCTGTGAGAGGGCTTAATGGAAGCTAACAATTCTGGAAATAGAGTTACAAAAATTTTTGGGACCATGAACTGAATTGGAAAGGTTTGAAAATAAAAGATAAGTAGAAAAATGAAAGGGAAGTAATCAGAACCTTGTAGGTCTCGAAGTAGAAGCAGTTTTCTCTAGCAGGTGTAATAGGTGGAGTAGGTCAGCAGGTCAGACTCTTTACAGGTGTAGAAGTACAATAGGCTGAGCTTCATCTGTCTTTTCTCAAATATTCCTTTAGTGGATGATTTTAATTAATACATTTTTGATCATAGCTTTAAAAAAAAAACGCTGACCTAGTAGCTAGCATGTTTGGTTTTGGATCAAAGGGACTTGGATTCTAGCCCCTGGATAAGGAATGGATATGTTGGACTTTGATTCAAGCCCCTGAATAAGGAATGGAGGTTTCTTTTCAAACACTTTCTGCTGAAGTGCTACTTTCTTCACATATTCTCTTTAATCTATTATATTGACAGATACTTATGACACCTTCGGCTTAATTCAGAATACGTAGCTTAGTTTCCAAACAAGTTGTTTTCTTTATTAATTCTTTCATTTAAAGACAGGCATAAAAAAATCGTTAAATCTGAGGATTTGATTAAATTTAGAAAGATTTACTTCATTTTGTGTCATATTGTTAATGGTTTTTTTATTTCTAGATGGCAATGCAACATAAAACTGGAGTTTTGCTTTCCTTAAAATGAGATGATTTAGTTCTTAATCTAATACTGTGAAAATGAGGCATACATCTAAAAACACTGGTACTGTTACACTGGTACACAATAAAAAAAAAGTCTTTTTACAAAGTTTTTCGAAGTACTAGGCAGTCCAAGCATTTCCAAGGTGTAGGTCTGTTTCTCAGCACACACACTAGTGATGCTCTTCTAGGATATGAGTGCATTAATGAAATGTTTCTTACAGCAAAATTTCAGACAGGCTTTAAAGACTTGAATGTTAACTGCTCTTATGCCCCCAATGAAGATGCCAATAATGATGAGAAGGGTAGGTTTTACGGACAACTTCAGAATATTTTGAATTCTGTCAAGAAAGAAGATATTACCCTTGTTCTAGGTGACTTCAATACCAAAGTTGGTACTGACTGACCTTTTGGGAGGGGTGATAGGCCCTTTTGGTATTGGTAGCTGCAATGGCAATGGGCAACGTCTCCTACAGGTAAGTAAACTCAATGGTTTCAGAATAACTAACACTTACTACAAACACCGCGACATACATAAGTACACATGGGTTTCACCTGATGGGCTGCATAAGAATATGATTGATTATATATTAATTAACAGCAAATGGGCTAATTCTGTTAGGAATACCAGGTCATATAGGGGAGCTGAAATTGGATCTGATCATTATCTTGTTAAAAGTGTCTTGCAACTTAAACTTAAAAAGTGTTGTGCCAGGGTTAAAAATTTTACTTTTAATACTGAAGCTCTGAAAGACCCAGTTATAGCCAAAGCTTACCATGATAAGTTACTTAGTCATTATGACAGTCATGGTATGCTTACTACTGAAGTTGAGGAAGAATGGGATCATTTTAAACAGGCTTTTTTGGACACTAACAGTACTCTTTTAGGAAAAAAGGAGCAGAAGAGGCAAAATTATCCGAGTGATAAGGCACTTGAGTTTATTTCAGAAAGAAAGAACTGTAGGTATGTCCTTAATCAGTACCCTACTAGTCCTAACACAAAGCATTACAGAGAACTTAATAAATGTGTAAAGGATCAGTTAGCTGCTGATAAGAATCTTTGGCTTAGGTGACAACACTGAGGAAGCAGCTACACAGTATAACAGCAGAGAGCTGTATCAGATAGTTAATGTTTTGTGTGATAGAAACAGACAGGTATACAGGTATTGAAGAATAGGCAAGGTTAAAGAAGGTGAGGATTCACAAGCAGATAGCAATGAAATGTCAACAAAACGACCCCAGCCTGCAGAGCAACAAACGGCAACGTAGCTCTCAACATAGAATAGATTACCTCACCAACAAGATCTTCAGAAGTGCCTACACCTAGCTTATCAATCAACGTGGGAATGAAGTCACTGGGAAATGACTGAACGATGATTTATTGGAATGGAGTGCAAACAATTAAAATTTAAGTATAATTATATTCTTCGAAAAAAAATCGAAACTGGTTAGATTCATCATGATTACATTCAAAACATTTTCTGGGATTCTTGACTTATTTTCATCTAGTTCTTCATTAACATTATTTTTCTTTACAATCGCTACTTCAAAACTTTTCTCATCAGCACTATTTTCCTTTAAAACTACTAATTTAACATCTTGTGAAATTTTGAAAAAAAAAAATAGTTTTTAAATTCTTTCACTGTGGCACTAATTATTTATGATGTTTTATTTGTTTGCTCTGGAACAGATGAAGGAGATGATTGAAGTTTATTTATTGTTGTTTATACTTAGAGATTTTAAAATGTTTAGTGTCAAAACTTTGATGTTTCGATATTTATTTTTGGAAAATTAAATTTACTATTCAAAGTTTATAGTTTGAGTTTACAATGTGAAGTGAGAATTTTTTTTGTATTCTGCTTCATCTGAAGTTCTAGTTGAACCGTAAAGAGTTATATATTGTATTAACATGATTTCTATTGTATTTATGAACTATTGTAGATTTTTTTGTTTCAGCTGATTGAAAGCTGAATTGAGTGTTGTATGTTTAGGAATTATAAAATTTTATTATAAAATGTTTATGAATATGAATGATGAGAATGAAAGAATTTAATATACAGTGATTGTATTTGAAGTGAATTTTTTGTATGTAAAGTGTTTTTTATGTAAAACGTAGATGGAATTATTATTTATATTAGTTAGCATCATATGATTTTTTTAAATCTTAGATATGATGCATGTGTGTTTAAATCTGTTCAGTGTCATCAGTGTTCAGTGACATTGATGCATAATTTTTGGGATACATTGGCAGCATTTGTTTGCATATATATGAGCTGACCAGATGTTTTGAAATTTTGTACCCTTTTAGAGCTGTTCCCAATGACAAAGACTAGTTTGACTGAGATGGTTACTAGCAAAACTCCTTTGGGAGGGGGACATAAAGCTCGATGAGGAGAGGTAATTAATGATGTTTTTATTTCAGCTAGCTAATAATTTATTGTGTTTAGATGAAATTTTAGCAGATGATTACACTCCTGCTTGTTTAAAATGAAATTCTTAATTTTGCGTATTTGCTTGTAGTTAGGATTTAACAGAATACCAATACCCTCTTTATGTATGGCAAGCACAAAAGAGGATTAGATTTCACATATTTGATTATTGTTAGGGGAATAAGCAGAAGTTATGTACCCTGCTTGATGCATCTGTATTTATTTTCTGTGAAAGAACAGAATTTGATGTAATTGAATTTTTTCTTCAACCTTTTTAGAAGTTAAGCAGATTACAAGCGATATTAACAAGCTTTCTTTTTTGTAAAGGTCACAGTATACAACTTTTGGATTAATGTTAGTATGCAGTTAACTGACTAGTGTAAACAGAATTTACACTAGGCAGCTTGATACATCGATAGGAGGAATGGGAAGAGGTACCTTTGGTTGTGATGAAAGATTGTGTTGAAGAGAGAGTAGACTGTCTTATCAAATTTGCATATGCATACTTATTACTTTATTTATATTCAGTAATATGTAAATGATGTAGGATGTATCCTTTTATTCAAAATTGCTCATCAAAATGTGTTAGGTCAAATTTGGACTCCCTTTGAGAGGGGAAGTTGTGATGGTCCACTCATTCACTTTTACTTTTTCTTAACCAGTTTTACTTTTTTTACATTTATCATTTTGGAGATTATTTTTAGTTGGCCATCATTTTTCCTCATTCCAATCCGCTAAAGGAGTTGTGCATTTGCAACTCAGACATTTGATTGACATCCACTAATGTGTGCGTTTAAGGACATGCCCCCTGTTACGTCATAACTAGGGTGGGAGTGTAAGTTTATGCAAATGTGTTTCCCAGCGTGCAACTCGTGTCAGTTGTATGCCTCATGTATACTAAGTGACATTAGGTCACAGAGTTAGCAGGAAGATAGAGATGATAGTAGACTAGGTGTTAGTAATGATAGTAGGCTAAGAGTCAGTGAGGAGAGTAGGAAGGTAGTGAAAGTACAATAATGATAGTGGAGAATGAGAACGATATTAACTGAGAAGTTTGTCAGTTTTGGAGATGTTTAAATAAAGTTTTTATTTGCTCAAATTACTTTTGTATTCATCAGTTTATATGGTGAGTCGTGACTTTTTTGGAAATAAACTTTGTTATATGAATATTTTGACTTTGCTATTTTTTTCTTGAGCAATGAAAACTGATTTTAAGATATAACTTTAAAATTTTGACAATCTTTCAATTTCTTACTCAATAAGTAGCACCCATATACCTAACAAACCCTCATTTAACTTTATTTGCAAGTTAATAAATATTGCCTGGCATCTAATATGCTATCAGAGTTTTAATTTAATTTGAATGAGTCAAAAGGTCCAAAGAGAAAAAGTTTAAAAATCTGTTGGAGCGTTACCAGCCTTTGCTTATAAATATCTGTTGTCCTCAAGAAATTTGAAGTAAAAATATTCATAGTTTTTCACTGCAAAGCACTTTATACAAAAAATATCAGTTGTCAAAAGCATGATGAGATTAAATTTGAGCAAAATATCTTAAAATAATCTGGAGAGCTACTATTCTGAAACAGCTTTTAGTCAAGCTATTTTACAGGATCAGAGAAAATGAACATACATTTGATAAAGTTTTAGAAATTATTAAAAATGTTTTTATCTTGTTCAGCATATTTAAAGTGTTATAACTCTAAATATTGGAAAATGTTTCAAATACAGTTTAAAAATTAAGTACATTTACAAGACAAAGCAACTAAAAATTAAGCCCATAAAATATATTAACATAATTGCATTTGAAAGATGCATAGGCAATTATTATAACACATAAAAATCATAAAACATACATGTGATATACAACCATCAAATCCATGTTGGACTTCTGCAAATGGAGAAACTGTAACTCTGTGTTTGTCTACTCCCCCCACATAAAGAGGAAGGCGCAAATTCAAGCCTCGTGTATGTCCTGGTGACATGCCCTTAGCTGCAACTCCATCATTCACAATCAGAGATCCTTCTCTCATATCTCGTTCTGCAACAATACTTATCCATTCATCTGCTTGGAGTTTATCTGGACTACGGATTATAGCAGGACCTATGAGGAAATATTTAAAGAATATCTCAGCCTTTCAATAGACTTATATAAACATTAATATAACTACATTTTGAGCTAAAGGAAATACTTACTTTGAACATTAATATGGATTATAACTATGTGTCTTGATCTTGAAGGATCATTAAATGTCTACAAAATGGATTAAATATCAGTGCTAGATGAGAATTTTGTAGAAAATGTCCAAATAAATCTAGGAGTAAAACATTTTGGACATTAATAGGAAATTTTCACCCAACATTATAGCTTTTCCCATTAAGTAGATAACTCATGATTCTTTGAGTTATTCATTTTATGATACTACTATCAAGATTAACACTAAACTTTTTATTCCAATCCATGTATTGTGACTTTAAATTTTTTAATTTAAAATAATCCAAGGACTTTAATCATACACGTTAATACATATACTAGAAAATTGGTCCACAACATGTCTGACCCCAGTGGGTATGCATATAGCCATGTCCTTCTCCTGGGTGAAGGGAAAGTTCATGCAATGTGTGATGCCTCTAGTTCTTCTGGGGGCTAATTGCATAAGAGAGACATAAACCCACTTTTTTTTCATATTAGATATTCACAATTGATTGTTTTCTATAATCATACTTTATATTGTTACAGTATTGCTATATTTTAATAATGCAAAATAATTAATATATTTCTGTAATAAACTATCAGAGGAAATTTCTTGTTGACAAGAAACACTTGAAATAATTTAGTGAAAAAAAAAATTGTTTCACTGAGTGGGAACTCAGGATGAAACCAATTTTTTTAAAGAAAATATATTTCTTTTACATATACTGCTGAATGCAATTAAATGGATGCTACTTCAAAACCTCTAAAAAGACGCAGAGAAATACCACATTTGAAGCAGGCACAATTCTGATCATTTGCAATAGATTGATGCAAATTATGAAACAGTTCCAAAACATACCCCAGGTGATGTATCAGATATCAAAGATTGAAAATAATGTATCTAGGTCTATAGTTAGTAAAGTTTATTTTAAAATGATGAATAGAACACCTGAGGTATCAAAAAATTGGTTTTGAAAAATTCACACTACTATAGCAAACAATTACTACTGATATACAGGGTGAATCTGAAAAAGTGGGCAAAACTTTACGGGATGGTAGAACGCAGTTATACGAGCAATATTCATCATAGAATGTATGGTCGGAATGCAAACGGCGAGCCACTAGGTGGCGTTGGAAATGGTATAAAAGGGTCGGTCCTCGCACCCAACGGCATTTCTACCGTGGATTGCTGAGAGGATGGCTGGTTATACTAACCACGAAATGGCGGATATGCACTTTGTGTACAGTGGGGCCATATGAAAAGCTACGAGTGCCCCATTGAAACCGATATGGATCTAGTCGCCAGGATCGCCGTTGTTGCCGGCGATATTCGGGAAATGCCTGGTGTCTTCGCAAATGTGCGTCGGTCCCTATCCTGCAGGTGTGAAGCCTGGATTACAGCTGGCGGCAGCTCTTTTGAGCAATTTCTTTGAGCATGTACCTCAATTACATTCCTGTTAATAAAATGTTTTCTGAAGTATTTCCTCTCCTTCTTGTGTTCATTCTTTAAATGTGACAGTGGAAAACTACCTTTTAACTTTTCGCCGTTTGCGTTCCGACCATACATTCTATGACGAATATTGCTCGTATAGCTGCATTCTATCACCCCGTAAAGTTTTGCCCACTTTTTCAGATTCACCCTGTATACAAATATTAAGAGCTAGAAAAATTCAGATGTCTAAAATATAAATGTAAACAAATACTTAGCTCATGTAGATGTAATCATTCTAACAAGAGGTAACATTTATAAGCATCTAGAATCAAAAGTATCAACTTTTCTGTCATCTTGTTAACAAAGGGTCCAAGTTTCATGACCATAACTAGCCCAAGGAAGAACCAAGCTATTATAGTCTAATTTTAGTCTTTAGATGTATTGGCCGATTTCTCCACACTCTTCATAGATTCTTGTAAGTTCCAGCAAAAATCCCTATTCAATTGTTAATCTCATGATGCACATCACTAGTATCTGTTAAGTAGCTCCCAAGATAATTAAACTGAGACACTTGCTCAAAAGTGCAGCCATTCAAAGCAACTGAAGCACCATCTGCCTGAACAATTTACATCACTTTAGTTTTCTTTCTGTTTAAAACCAAACCTACTCTACTAGCAGTCTCATCAACAGCTCGAATTGGAGTTCATTTCATCAACATCATTTTGCCAAAAGAGCTATCAGCATAATCTAAATCAGAAAATTTGTGATCTCTAAACCATTTAAGGCCAAAATCTTTCCCTTGCAGTGAATTTCACATAACATAATCAATAGCCAAACTAAAAAAATGCACCCTTGTCGATCACCAGAAGCAAAGCTAAACCAATTACTATAAGCCTTACCAACTCTCACACACGACTCAGTGTTATGATAGAGAGCTTTCATTATGTTAACTAATTGTCTGGTATGTCATACGATCTCACAATCAACCACAAATTGTGATGATCAACAGAGTTAAAAGCCTTTTTGAAATCAACAAAGCTAGCAACCAAAGGTTTCTGAAACACTAAACATTTCTCAAGAATCTGCCTAAGTGAAAATATCTGATCCACACATCCCCTACCACTTCTGAATCCACATTGCTCATCACACAATTGACTGTCAACCAGATTTTTAATTCTATTAAGTACAATCATGGAAAGAACTTTACCTGGAACAGAGAGTAGGCTGATACCCCTATAGTTATCACAAGAACTGCAATCACCCTTTTTGAAAATAGGGATAACAATAGCTCTGGTAAAATCCTTAGGAACCATGCCTTTATCATAAAAGATATTCAGAATTTCAGTCATCCAAGTGGTAACCGAAACATTCCCAGCTCTAAGCATTTCCGTAGTAATTTCATCTACCCCTGGGGATTTATGAAGTTTAAGTTTAGAAATACCGAAAATAACTTCAGATAGTGTTATAGGGCCAACATTAAGCCAAAAATGCATCTATCATCATTGCAAACAATGGGAGTAGAACTAACCACATTGTTTAGAACATCACTGAAATGCTCAGTCCACCTAGCCATAACAGAATCCTCACCTTTTATAACCTTACCTTGTTTATCCTTCAATCCCTGTATACCTGTTCGTTTTCTACCACACAAAACATTAACTATCTGGTACAGCTCTCTGCTGTTGTGCTGCCTAACTCCTTCCTCAGCTAAGCCATCAAGCTAAAGATTCTTATCAGTAGCTAACTGATCCTTTACACATTTATTAAGCTCTCTCTGTAATGCTTTCTATTAGGACTAGTAGGGTATTGATTAAGCACATTCCTGCAGTTCTTTCTTTCTGAAATAAGTTCAAGTGCCTTATCACTCAGATAATTCTGCCTCCCCTGCTCCTTTTTTTCCTAAAAGAGTACTGTTAGTGTCCAAAAATGGCTGTTTAAAATTATTCCATTAACTTCAGTAGTAAGCAAACCATGACTGTCATAATGGCTAAGTAACCTATCATGGTAAGCTTTAGCTATAACTGAGTCTTTCAGAGCTTCAGTATTAAAGGTAAATTTTTTAACTTTAGCACAACACTTTTTAGGTTTAAGTTGCAAAACACTTTTAACAAGGTAATGGTCAGATCCAATTTCAGCTCCCCTATATGCCCTGGTATTCCTAACAGAACTAGCCCATTTGCTGTTAATTAATATATAATCAATCATATTCTTATGCAGCCCATCAGGTGAAACCCATATGTACTTATGTATATCGCGGTGTTTGTAATAAGTGTTAGTTATTTTGAATCCATTGAGTTTACTTACCTGTAGGAGACGTTGCCCATTGCCATTGTAGCTACCAATAACAAAAGGGCCTATTACTCCTCCACAAAGATCAGAGTCAGTACCAACTTTGGCACTGAAGTCACCTAGAACAATGGTAATATCCCCTGAAGTTGTCCCTAAAACATATCTTTCTCATCCTCATAAGGAGCATAACAACAAATAATATTCAAATGCTTAATATTTGTCTAAAATTTAGTTTTAAGAAACCTTTCATCAATGCACTCATATCCTAGAAGAGCATCAGTAGCATGCCTGTTAAGAAGCAAAGCTATGTCTTGAAAGTGCTTTTTATCCTTTCTCCTTGAAAAGAGAAATTTAAATTTATTTTTAAGAATCTTACATTTATCTATCCATTTGGTTACTTGCAAGCCAAGAATATCTAAATTATAACTGTGGAATTCTTGTGTAAGAATATCAAGACAACCAATCTCTGTACTAAGTCCTCACATTCCAACTACCTATGGAGAGAAAACGGTTAGTGGAATGTTTAAAGAAACCATGTTTATTGAGAGAGACGTCCCATCTGACGGGTAGCGGCCTTTCCAAGCCCATTGGTGTCCCCTACTGACTGTGGACAGGGCGGGGAATTTTTGCAGAGATAAATCTCAACGCTGACCCAGCTGGGACTCGAACCTGGCACGCTACCAACTAAGCCCCCCCCCCCCCCCCCACCAATGTAGGTTTGGTGATGCCCATAGATGCAAAAGTTCAGATATCTGTGATTACCTCAGATCAAGATTATCCACCAGCTGATAAAACATATCTTGTAAATCTATTCACTTGGGACTGTCAATTCACAAGGAAACAAAAAACAGCAGATTTTTCCTTTAACAGATGACCACCAGTGCAGCAAGTCCAGGATCAATAATCAAGCTCAGAGTCCTAATTTCATTCCAATTGGTGTATATTTTTAGCATCAGGACCCTGTGTGGTTGACCAATCCTTAGCAGGGTAGAAAAAAAAAAGTAGCCATAGTATTCCAGATCAGTAGGCCACACTGATCTGGTGGCCCTCCCCTTCTGTTCCCTTCCACAAGAGAGTATCTCTTTTGAAAAGTATTAATGGTTCACACTATGAGGACATGGAATCAGATATTAGGTGCTAGGTCTAGCCACTTCTATGCATCATCACAGAGGATTGGTGCATTGCTAGGTATGATAATGGCCAGCTTACTTGTTTCTTTTCACTTGCATCTATTTATTGATTTTATTCCCATATATACACTGAAGAGCCAAAACATTATGACCAGTGCATCTCTATGCAAATTGAAGCAACTGCAGATAAACGGCGGCACGTGTGAAGGTCATGATCTGTTAATCAGTGTTATTCTTGTTCTTCAGATGGGAAAGGCAGCAGTCTTAAGTGAGCTTGACAAGGGCCAAATTGTAATGGCCAGTTGACTGGGTATCATGCACATGTTGCAGACACAGATTCAGACAGGTTATTCTGCAGGAGGGAGTTAAGTGAACCCATACCACTGATATGTGTTGCATAGAGCTCTCCCCTCCCTCTTAAACCTGGTGGAAAGCTATAATTTCTAAGCACACCATCCTCAATGTGTTGAACCACTATATCATGAGTAATCTAGACAGTGGTGATCCTATTGATACTCCAAATGTTTGGTGGTAAAATGTTCCATTGTTCTGAAAGAGCATATTCTGTGCAATGAGCTTCAGTGCATGTAAGGCACCACACACCTCCATACTATTGAGCTCATCACTGTTCAATAGTACTTCAAAAGTGGGGAGTACATCTATAATAGGTGTATTGGGAAAAAGCTAGACTCTCTCAAAAGATAATTTATTACTCAATCCATATGCTATCACAGGAAAACGTCCTGTAGACAAGAAACACTTGAAATAATTAGTGAAAAATTGGTTTTCCTGACTGGAATTTGAACTCAGGTCTCCCAGAAGCATGCCAGTTGTCTTAACCACCAGATCACTAAGGAACTGATATGTCACTTTGTTGAGGAAATGGTCAGTTCCTTGGTGGTCCAGTGTTAAGACACTCAAACATGCTTCTAGGAGACCTGGATTCTAATCCCAGTCAGGATAAGCAATTTTTTAAACTCTTTATTTCAAGTACAACATATCAGGATGCATTTTAATTTCATATAATTTCTCAATACATAGGAAGAATTGTTCATGAAACTGGTGTAGTGCTCTTTCAGTTCTAATTAATAGAAGCCAATGGTTTTGTGACTAGCAGTCGTAATGGGATTGTTTCCTTGCGAGTTTTTATTTTTATGAAAACCTCGAGGTATAACTAAATATAATAGTGGGATGCATGCCTTTTGAAAGCATTCTGGTAACACTTTGTGGTTTTTGATGCATGCAAATTTTCTAATAATTTTATTTGCAGGAATTCTTTCTTATTGGATTGCATCTCTACTAACATGATTTTTATTTTTTATCCAGTTGTTTTCTGCCAAACACTATCAATTTGTTTGACAGTATTATATGAATGTCTCAATTTGTTTTTATATTTGGCAAAATACAATTTTATTTTTTATGCTTTTCTTTGCACCTGGTTTGTTTATTGGTGTTACAAGCCCTATAAAGCTAGATATTTCTACCTTTCTGTTGGTTTGGTACATTCTTAATAACATTCTTGACTCTAGCAACAAGGACAGGTAGCAGTGGTGTGCTTTCAGAAAAATGCACATTCAGTGCTTCTTTCCATAACAGTGAATTGCTATTTAGTGAAATCATAGTCTTATGAGTTGAGTATAGGGAACCTTGGTTGTGGCATGGCAATGCAATAAACTCTGCAATATATGCTCTTTGAAAAAGCAACAACTGATGTCGTTAAACTCAAACTGTACCATTAAAAGTTAACTTCTTAACTTGTTTGTATCATATAGCTTGTTTACAAATTAAGAGTTGTTAAGTTCCAACATATACAAGATGCTGGAATGTTGAATATAGTAAGTTCGTTTCATTGATTTTCATTGCATCTTTACAAACTCTATACTGTTAAGGCACATGAACTGTAGTTTCTAAGAGTGGGATAAAAGAGAATTCATATTTTTATACTTCACAACTATGTAGTGAATGTCTACAATATGCTATAATAATAGGCTATGAAATAGTTATTTTAACAAATACTGTGTTTAAACAGAAATGATTTCATAGTTTTTTTTACTTAATATTTAGGCAAGTTTTGCACTGATGCACTATTAAAGCTGTAGGGCAGTTTATAGGTATACCCCTGCATTGGTTACTGTTAGACACTGTTTTGGGGTATTACCACAATCCAGTTCTTCAGAGCAGAATTATTTCCAAATGTGGAGTTGGGGGTTGCTTATTATCAGTTTCTTTTTTTTAGATTTATCACAGCACTTTTTAGTTTGTTGATTCATGTGTATTATAAATTAACTTTTTTCACATATAGTCCGGTTGCATGATTGGTGCTTCTGTTTTTCATTATTTGCTATTAAGTGTCCGAAGATACAATGTTTTGTTATACACCTTGCAGTTTTTGAAGCATCAGCAGTTTTTTTATATTTACTATTGTTTTAAGTTTTTAAATTAAAGTTTACTGTTGGTGTTCACAGTAGCTCTTCTTACAATATTCCTATTCGTAACAATGACCACATAGATGTTTGAAATCAGTAAACACTTAGAAATATTGTAAAATGCCAGTTAAGACGAGCTACTGTGAACACCCAACAGTAAACTTTAATCTAAAAACTTAAAACAATAGTAAATATAAAAAACTGCTGGTACTTACAAAGTAAACAATAGTAAATATATAAACAATAGTAAATATAAAAAACTGCTGAAAACTTCATGATGTATAACAAATTATCATATCCTCGGCACCTAACAAATTTTTCATATATTTATATATAATTATATTATACAGAGTGTTTCAAAACTCTGTACAAATTTCAATGGGAGATAGGGAACACGAAGACAAACCTTTTTCATCTATGAATGTATGTCCACTGACGTATTGGGTATGGGCTACTCGACGTAACCCTTCAGTGCTAGAGGGCGCTGTTTGGAAGCATTGCAATTAGCTAGAGGGGTGAAGTGAGAACAGATAATGGACATGTGTTTGCCATCTGCATTTGTAAATCAGATACATTACCTTTAACATGCAGTGTTTCACAACTGCTGAGATGGCTGGCATGCATCTGGCATACAGGACTGTCAATGGAAAAGCTACTGCGAGGTTGTACTGACAGTACTTCCCAAACAGACTTGTGCCAAACCATCAAACATTTGTGCATTTGCACTGGCAACTGTGAGAAACAGGAACATTCCATGCAAACATGCATGACACTAGTCAGGAGAGAACCATGCACACTCCTAACATTGAAGATGAGATCTTACAGCAGATTGAGGACAATCCAGGAACAAGCACACAAGCTGTTGCACATAGTTTCGGTGTGAAACACACCCTTGTGTGAAGAGTGTCGCAAGAACAGCAGTTACATCCATTTCATCATCAGAGGGTCCAGACATTGCAACCTCAACCAGACTTAACCCTCCTCATGTGGAATTCGTTTGCTGGTTTCTGCAGCAGACCATGATGCAGCCTGATTTTCAGACTCATGTGCTCTTCTCACCCCAGCCTATCCATCGGCCCCCCAAAGCATGTGGCCTCTTTCACACATGAAGGTGTTTAATGTGCACAATTCCCATGTTTGAGTGCACGAAAATCCACATGCCACAATGGCACATGGTCATCAACTGTTCACCATCAATTTTGGGTGGGTATCGTACATGACATTTCGATTAGGCCATACCCGATGCCTCCCTACTCAACAGGCAGATTTATTGGGTATTTCTTGAAGAAAGATTACCAGGACTTCTGGAAGATGTTCCCGTGGTGAATCACAGACGAATATGGTTTCACATGACAGAGTGCCAGCACACTTCTGAAATGTGTGGGATTATCTGAATGCCACTTTTGGGGCTAATGGATAGGCTGGGGTGGACCCATCACCTGGCCACCAAGATCTACCGATTTAACATGTATCAATTTCTTCTTCTGGTGACAAGTGAAGAACCTCATGTACGAGACTCCCATTGACTCAGATGAAGACTTTATCGCAAGAATCGCTGTTGCCGCTGCAACTGTTCACGAAATTCCAGGAATCTTTCAACATGTATGGCAATCAATGCTTCGACACTGTCATGCATGCAATGCTGTTGCTAGTCACAACTTTGGGCACCTTCTTTAAATAAACATGTTGCTCACACATTTTCCGTTAATTTATGTACCAGCTCCATCAATATTTCTGTCAGTGCCCTCTAGTAGCGAAGGGTTACATCAGTGGACATACATTCATAGATGAAAAAGGTTTGTCTTAATGTTCCTTATCTCCCATTGAAATTTGTAGAGTTTTTGAAACACCCTGTATATAATTATATTTATATATAATTTATATTTACTATTGTTTTAAGTTTTTAGATTAAAGTTTACTGTTTGTGTTCACAATAGCTCTTTTTAACTGGCTTTTTTTACAATATTCCTAAGTGTGCTTACCAGTTTCAACCATCTGTGTGGTCACTGTCATGAGCACTGGTTGTTGAAGCCTATGAATGTAACCTATGAATCACAAAAAGCCATAAAAACAGCTTTCTTGCAAAATAAAAGATACACCACCACCAATAGATTCTATAAAAAAGAAATTTTTATGAGGTAAAAATAAGCACCATGGGAGTTTTAGTTTTTGTGTTCTATTATTAATATATGAATGAATAGCTCTTTGCATTTATATTTCCCACAAACTTGCAGTTTTTACTAATATTTTTAATATTTTCCATTCCAAATAGAAACGTTTTAATTATGCCATAAAATGGAATAAATAAAAATAGAATAAAAAGAAGTATTAGAGATATGCATTCCTACATGGGTGTCTTATGATGGGTCAGATAAATTTTTCAAATTAGGCTCCTCAACTCTTTGTTCCAGCCCATTTTAATTATTGAGAGTATGGTTCTCATGGTTACAACTGATATATTATTCTGGTATGATTTTATGGGTATTATGAACTAGCGAGCGATCATAAGTTGATGCAAATGATTTTATGGGTTGTTGGGTTGTTTTACATCTGAGTGGCACCTTTTTTGCACACAATGGGCTAAATGGCCAGGTCACAAGGACTCAGGGCTCAGAAGATTTGGGGTAAGGGACCCACTGAACAGTTGTGAGAGACAGATGGTAACCTCCCGTCAAAGCCATCGAGTGTGTTCTTTAACAAGCACAGAATATGGCTCTCCCACACATGGGAAAACAGCTTAAAGTTCCATCTGATGGACAGTGGCCTTTCCAATCTGTGTCCCCTACTGACCAAGAGCAGGGTGGGGGGTTTTGCACAGATAAATCTCAATGCTGACCCAGGTGAGACTCAAACTTGTAAACTGCAGATTATGAGCCACCCTCGCACTCCTCGTATGATTTTATGACTAAGTTTAGGGATTTCACCAGTCATGGTATATTTTTGTAAACTTATAATTTCAGCTACTCCTTTGCAGTGGGATTGGTTGGGCTCTGAAAAATCCAGTTATAATCAGAGTTTACCATGACAGTTGTGGTTTACTCTTGAAGTTGAGGAAGAATGGGCAGAGGGGACAAAGCTGTTTGAGTGATAAGGCACTAGAGCTTGTTCCTGAAAGATAAAACTGCAGGGATAACCTTAATCAAATCCCTACTAGTTCTAACAGAAAGCATTACAAGGATCTTAATAAATGTGTAAAGGACTAGTTAACATCTGATAAGAATCTTTGGTTCAATAGCTTGGCTGACAAAGCAAAGTTGCTAAGCAGGATAACAACACAGAGCTGCACCAAATACTTAATGTTTTGTGTGGGAAGAAACAGACAGGTACATAAGGATTGAAGGATAAGCATGGCAAGGTAATTGAAGGTGAAGATTCTGTCATGAGAAAATAGGCTGAGCATTTCAAGTGACAGTTTTTAATACTGATATGAAATATGATAGATACATTGCTAGTTTTAAAATATCTATTATTATATTATTATCTAAGCCTTAACTGGCATAGTGGTTAGGCAGCTAGTGACTGTTCCAGCAAGACAAACTTTGTGTGTTGTGTTAGCTCTGAGGCAGTGGTCAACAGTGACTTCAGTCTTAGTAGGGCATGTCCTTATGTGAGAAGACCTGTAAAAGCTAGGAGTAGCTTCTAGGATTCTTCTGTCCTATATATTGCAAAAAAAAAGTTGCCCCTAAATCACAGTCTGAAGTTAATTTGGCTATTTCCCCCTCTGCAAGGGAAAGAGTTTGTTCTCAAATTGTCCACAGATTTGAAAATTTCCAATTTGGATTATATGGACGATTTGGCCCCTTTGGATACTGATGTTGAGACGAATTCTTCCATTAGATATAGCATAGATATATGCATAGCTGTTGATGATGTGATAATTCACTCATTCACAATTACTTTTCCTTGATCAGTTTTACTTCATTACGTTATATTTATCATTTTGGAGATTATTTTTAGTTGGCCGTCCTTTTTCCTCATTCTGATTCACTAAAGGAGTTGTGTGTGCAACTCCAGCTTTTGATTGTCAGCTGCTAATGCACACATTAAGCACACACACTCTTACGTCATAACTAGCGAGCGATCATAAGTTGATGCAAATGTTTTTCACAGTATGCAACACACCTGTCAGTTGCAAGCTGCATGTATTCTAAGTGATGTTAGGTTACGGTGTTAGTAGGAAGGTAGTGATGGAAGATAGTTAATGATAGTGGAGAATGAGAACAATGTCAACTGAGAAGTTTGTCAATTTTGGAGGTGTTAAAATGAATTTTTATTTGCTCAGACTACTTTTGTATTCATCAGTTTATATGGTGAGAAGTGAATTTTTTTTGGAAATAAAATTTTTTATATGAATATTTTGACCTTGCTATTTTTTTTCACTTGAGCAACAATAATTAATTAAGATTTAAATTTTAAAAAATTTGACAATCTTTTGATTTCTTACTCAACAAGTACACCCGTATACTTAACGAACTCTAACTTTATTTGGCAAGTTAATATTGCCTGGTGCCTGATATGCTATCAGGAGTTTTAATTTAATTTGGATCATCAAACGGTCCAAAGAGAAGTTAAAATCTTTTGGAGCATTACTACAATGAGACTGATAATAGAGTAGGTTTGAGGATAAATAGAGAAAAAACTAAAGTAATGAAAATTGGTCAGGCAGATGGTGTTTCAGTTGCTTTGAATGGCTGCACTTTTGAGCAAGTGTCTCAGTTTAATTATCTTGGGAGCTATTAAACAGATATTAGTGATGTGCATCATGAGATTAACAGATGAATAGGGATTTCTGCTGGAACTTATAAGAATCTATGAAGAGTGTGGAGAAATCGGTGAATACATCTAAAGACTAAAATTAGCTATAATAGCTTGGTTCTTTCTTGAGCTAGTCATGGTAGTGAAACTTGGACCCTTTGTAAACAAGATGACAGAAAAGTTCATACTTTTGATTCTAGATGCTTATGCAGTATCTTGGGCATTAGGTAGTTTCACTTTGTAAGTAATAATGAGGTTAAGCAAAAGAGTAGACAAGTACCTTTGAGTAGCTTATAGCTGCAGATTGATGAATAAGGTTATGAAAGCTGTTGCTAAAGGACTCAGGAAAAGGGGAAGATCTAGGATGCAATGAGCAGACAATGTCAAACAGGACCTTTATAGAATTGGCCTACAGTGGCTAAATGCAACAGCTGTAACTCAGGATTTGGAGAATTGAATTGCACAGTCTGGTTGGACCTACATGGCTGCTTGAGGAATTCTCAACTTATATAAATTTGATGAATTTATATAATTTAAGAATGCATCAACATTAAGAATTACATTGAATTATCAAGATTAAGATGAAACAGGCATAATTTATTACACTACTTTCAACAGAACATATCAAATATGGAATTACATTTACCTGATCCAGTGTCAAACCGGAATTCCACACTGTTATTTTTGATAGCAATGGATGTAAAATCACCCTGTCCATCTTCATTTTGTGCACAGTAGGCAAGTAAACAGTCATCTGTCTTACGAGGTTTGAGTTTCATATTCAGTTTAAGTGTCCGTAAGGCATTAGGAGTAGGATAGGCAATGAAAGCATCATCAGAAAAAGCAGGTTCAATTATCACAATATCTGAAAAAGCAAAATATTACTTCATTAATAATTCCAATTTTTAAAGATTTCACTGACATAGTGTAGCTCCATACAGTGCTAATATACATTTACTAATACATAATAAAAACTAAGTAGGATACACACACACAAATGGCCCCAAAAGTCAATTCAATAATTTTGTTTTTCACAGTAATTAATAGCTGAGATGTAGGAAAGTGCTTACTTGATCTAATGCCTTGACTTTCCTGGAAGACCTAAGTCAGTTACCTATATTGAATCAATATACCAGAAATACCAATGAAGCAGAAATAATATTTTAGTACAGCAAGTCTGACATCAATACTTCAGTGTACCAATATTACTATAATTCTTCTTATGAAGTCATGACTCTTGGACCTTTCTCTATATAAACAAGTAACCAAGATCAATGAGTATTGAATAAGTTTTCTGTCTGAGGATGAACCATCAAAGAAAAATTTATCATATGGCTTGTCAGTAATGTTGCCAATTTCTAGGAACCAATATATGGTATAAGCTGACAGAAATTATAGCATATTAGCAAAAAATATTGTAATAGCAAAAACAACTTTACATTGTACAAAAATGCTTATAAAAACATTTATTATATATATGTCCTTTAGACAATTGCTGATATAATCCATCAATAAATGAGTTTGAAGACCTCTGCCACAGATCATACTTGGACTTTTGGATAACCTCATACAGATTTTGGGATGCAGTATTACTGGATTGGATTACTGCGAGAGCTGAACACACACCTAGTCCTCCATTTGTGTTTTTATCTAAAAATGTCATTTATGACAATATTGTGACAGTTTCATCAAGTTAGGCTTAAATAGGTTTATTTAGAACCTATTAGCATATTTAATATATTACTAGGGTAATTCATAAGCCTGCATGTTTTAGCCTTGTAAAATATGCACAGTGACATCACTATGCTGCATTTGCATACTTTTGAACATAGTATTAAGGGAAGGTATAAAGTCCATTACATCAGCCCATGACTATTACAAATATTGGAGTCTTCATTTCCATCATTAGAAACCAGTGGTGGCTCGTAGCTAAAATTAGTGGGGGTGCTGCTCCAGAAAATTTTTAGCCTTTGTTTTAAAATTGTGTAAAAGGAAACAAACATGTATAAAAAGAAAATTTATTCAGAAACTTGATAAAATCCTAAAAGAACAAAATCAAACATTTTTTACTTACTTTAACCTAAATTGTTACAGTTCAAGCTTAATCTATTCATTTAAAAATGAAATCCATTCTTGTTTTAATTTGCACAAAACAAAATGAATCAAATAGAATAGCTGGAAGCAGGATAATAAGCTAATTCTACACTTTATCACATTAAAGAATATGGTACACGGTTTTTAAGCACAACACATGCGGAGTAAAAAAAAACTACCTTCAACCAGCACGCCAGGGTCGGCACTGCGGGAACAACAGTGCTCTCTCCCCCTTGCAGCCTCGCCTGTAGCTTCCTATGTGCGCATGCGCACAACAGTCAACACCTCGCCGCTAGTACTGTGAAGCGCACAGTTCCATACAAAGATTTCTGTATCTTTTTCATAAACTGGGGGATGGCTACTGATATTAAGCTTAAGGATTATATATTGTACAAGTATAAAGAAAGAATTAAAGAAAAAAGGACTCATTATATTAAATGTTATCGATAATATCAAGTTGAAATTGGGGGTGCTGCAGTTCCACAGTGCCTACACATGAGCTGCCACTGCTAGAAACAACATACTTTTGGATTGTATTGTTTTACCTCTGAGCGGGACTTTTTTGCACACCATGGGCTAAATGGCCAGGCCACAAGGACCCCGAAGGCTCAGAGAAGGTTGGGGGAGGGGACCCACTGGAACTGCTGTTGGGAGACAGATGGTAGCCTCCCGTCAAGGCCATCCAGCGTGTTCTTTAACGTGCACAGGGTATGGCTCTCCCGCATACGGGGCCACGGCTTAACGTCCCATCCGACGGACGGTGGCCTTTTCAAGCCCATCGGTGTCCCCTACTGACCGTGGGCAGGGCGGGGAAATTTTGCGGAGATAAATCTCAACGCTGACCCAGCTGGGACTCGAACCTGGGAACTACCGACTGAGCCACCCCCGCCCCAGAAACAACATACAAGATAATGGGTATTGAAATTAGAGCAATTTTAGATCATTATGGATAAAATGATTAAAACATACTAAAGTGGCCTGAGAAGTATGCAAAGTGGAAGGTGCAGGGGCAGTCTCCATTTGTGGTGCTCAAACTTGGTTCAAGAATTTCAAAGGTGGTAATATTAGCCTCAAAAGTAAACCACAACAGGACAGCTATTATCATTATATTGCAACATTTTGTGTCATGCTGTTGTAGCTGATTCAGTGACAAGCACTAAGGCACTTGACAGAATTTGGTTACTTACAATAAACTATAGTGTAGCATCTTCAATACATAGGTAAGAGAGCCTGGAGTTGCTGAAGCATTCCACATGAACTGACAACCAAACAAGCAAATGTCATAGTGAAGTCTCTTGTTAATCCATGCAACCATCGTTTCATCAATTGAACTGCAACCCTTCATGCATATTACACAGTGGAGGCTTGATCCCATATATTCTCTAAAATCCCAGTTCTATTTTTTGATGCTAATAAAAATTTTTTTCACAATTTATAATGACACAACATAGTAAATTTCATGTGACCTCAAAGTCTAGCACAGAACTGAATTTCTTTCTGAGCTGCATATTTTTCCACACAATGGCTAAGTGGCCAAATCACAAGGACTTTAAGGGATCAGAGTTGGTTGGGGGAAGAGGATCCACTAGATCAATGTTAGAGACAAATAGAAGCCTCCTTTCAAAGCCAACCAGCTTGTTCTTTAATGTCTCTCCTGCACACAGTGGTATGGCTAACATTCCATTCAATGGCTGGCAGTTTTTCCTGGCTCATCAGTATCCCCTTTCTGACCCAGGGCATGGTGGAGTTACAGTGGAGATTAATTTGAATAGTGGCCAATTGGAAAACAAACATGGGAACAGAAGATTATGAGCCTAGCATGCTGACTGAGCCAACTCTGCCCCAGTCTGGAGTGAAATATTCTGTTTGGCAATACTTCACTCCAGACTGCTAAAATATATTATAAAAATCAAAATCTACAATTCTTGAATAAAAGTCTTATTTCATTTTCATACATTTATTTATTAAAATACCACATGATCCTTTATCATGTGGTATTTTAACCGAGACTTTTCAGTTCCGAGACTTTTCAGCTAACTTTATCATGAGAAAGAAGAGTCGCAAGGTCACAAAGAAGGTTGGGGAAGAGTATCTCTGTTAGAAGACATGAAAATCTATTAAGGCTGCCTAGCATGTTCCTTAATATTAACAAGGTATTGCTCTTCTGCACATGGGGCTGGGGCTTAACTCTCCATCCATTCCAAGCACATCAGGTCCATCTTCTTACTGAGGGTCAATCAGGGGTTAAAAGATAAAATCTCAACAAAATCAAAATTAGGACTTGAGTCTGTAGCAATAGATTATGAGACTGGTGCACTACTGACTGATCTAACCCTCACCCCAAAAGGCTCTGTAGACACTACTTAGCAAATCACAGTAAAAAAATATTTTTTTTTTCTGTGTGCAAATTGTTATATCTTTCATGCGAGATACTTTACTATCAGATCATATTCTAGCTTTATATACAAATTTTTAGAATTCATCATTGAGTGTTTTCATTTTGTTGGATATAAATATTAATCATAACCATAAAAACGAACAAAAATGTTTATAATCTTTAACACTATGTAATAAATACGAAAAACCTTTACCTTTTTCACATCTTAGACCAGTTCTACCAAGTGGACAATAGCAGTCAAATCCCCCTCCTGGTCTGTTGATACATCGTCCTTCACCACAAACTCCTGGATAGCAAGCCTCTCCCACTTTTTCACAGTCACGACCAGAGAAACCAAGTGGACAGATGCAATTATAGCCTGTAATTGTTAATGCCTCTTGACAAACTCCTCCATGAAGGCAAGGATTCAGAGAACAAGTCTCACATGTTGCTATTCCATATGATTCTGCATCTCTTAAAAGATTGTGGACCACATTTCCAGCTTTATAATGACTGATACAACCTGATAATTAAAGCAATTTAAATAGTCATTAATACAATACACATTAGCATACTCTAATTTTCGAACTGTTATTAAAATTTTCTAATATTTTTTGAAATGCATTTATAAATTACCTGCTAAAAATCCTTTTCCCCCAAATCATATTGTGCTATTCAAGATCTCAAACTTTTCTACTAGCTTTGAAATCCAAACAGTTGTCTTTGTATAATTTTATTTTAGTCCCATATTATGTCTAATGCTAAAAATAGATTGGTTGTTAGTTTGGGGTTTTATGGTACAGTGATGACTGAGGCCATTATGCACCAAATAAAAGTCAAAATAAATGATAAAAGACATGAAAACCCACAACCAAAATTTAAAATCACACAAAACACGAATATTTAAAAAAATGCAAAATAACAAAGGGAGTATGAGTAACAAGTAAAAATGAGAGAAATACAGAATAAAATCAACCCAAGATCTGGACTAAATATAAATAATAAGATCAAGGAAGTAAAATCAGAGTTGATTAAAATACCCAGTATATCTTAAAAATGAAAAACTGGTTATCAAAAGCAATGGTCAGATAAAAAATGTCCAAAATAAGGAACTCAAACATAAAATCAAGAAAGCTAAAATAAAACTGCCATTTGAGATTAAAAGGTGTACAAAAATCCATTAAAATTGTTAAAATGGTGTCACAAAACTCACACTTAGTTCATCATCCATCAGAAGAAATGAATGAGTGATAAATAAATGACCTAAGTGGAGCTGAACAAGTACAACTTCCTCCTTGTAATTCCTGTGAAAACAAAACTCCATGCTAACATGGAGTGCCTGATGGTGGAGAGGGTCCAGTGCCTTCACCACCAAATCCCGAGCAGAATCTTACCTAGAATCCATAGTCCACTTTTCACTAGACAAGTGCACAATACAGGCAGTGTACAGAACACTGGTCTGCCCCTCAAAAGGGGGAGGAGCTTAATAATGTTCAATGCCCATATGCACTTGGACCTGAGATGATGGTTGTGAGGTAAAAAGTCAATTTCCAGTCAAAGATGAGAAAAGGAAATTTTGTCTCTGCAACAACTGGAATGGTGGTAAACCCAGTCACAGCTCAGGGTCCAGATGAAGATTGCACTTCATGCATGCAAGCAGTCTACTGTGGGGAGAACCAAAACCCATTGGCTGCCACCCAAATAGAGATTGTTCAGGTAAGTGAGCAGTTGTCATTCTATGACCCTCAGTGAATGATGATAAAAAGATGCTAAAATCATCAACATATAGGGCAGTGCCTAGAATCAGAGGAAGTTGTCATGTAATGGAATTAATTTTGACAGTGAAAAGCGTAACACTAAGTACGCAGCCTTGTGACACCCCCTAATCTTGGTGGAAAGGCCTCAGCAGAATGTTGCTGACATGGACACAAAAACTACAAGAAGATAAAAAGTTTGCAATGAAGTTTGGCATGTGATCTCTCAACCCAAAACTATGGAGATCACAAAGAATGCTGAATCTCTTATACTGTGCCATACATTTTTTGATATCAATGAAAATTAACACCAGATGCTCTTAAGGTAAAAATGAATTCCTGCTCACCAATTCAAGGTGGATCAGATGGTCTAAGATTGCTGCCTGCAAAAGTCACATTGGGTGTTAGAAAGGCCATGGTGCTCCAAATACCGGACCAGTCTAGCATTTACCATTCTTTACAACACCTTGTATATTCAGCTCGCCAATGCAATTGGATGGTAATTTGAAGAAATCTTGGGATCCTTGCCTGGATTGGGGATGGCCCAAATGATAGCCTCTCACCAGGAGTCTGGAAATTTCAAGGAAAATATGGTTGACAAGTCGGATCAGCCAATCTTTACTCGATGGTGTGAGATGTTGGAACATGGCATAATGGACATTATCCGACTTGATGGCTGATAATGAGACATGTGCAGAGCAAGGCAAAGCTCCTCTGCTGTGAATAGCCTGTTGTAAGGCTCCAGGCCATTTGAGTGGAAAGACATCAGAGAGCATTCGGCCTTGCTCTCCAGATGGATGGAGAAGGACTCCCACAGATTATCAGCAATTGCCTGTCCATTGTGCTCCAGGATTGATAATGAGTAGAACATACAGTTCCCACCCATCTTCTGCACTTTATCCCACATGACCTTAGAATTGGTTGTGCAGATGACAGGAAAGGTGCATTTGATCCAAGATTCTGCACCAGATGAAATCGGCTTTCACCTTGGAGTGTTTGAATGTTTTAAGGTTGGGTGGGAGAAGTTAGATATCTCTGAAACACCCCCCAAGCCTTGTTTTGAGCTTTACGAGCTGCAGTGCAGTCAGGATTCAACCATGGTTTTCAAAACAATGGAAACTAGGTTGAGGCAGCTGCATGGAAGATACAGCCAGTCATCACCACTGCATTTTTGATTGGCTCCTGGCTGACCAAGTGTTCATCGAACTCAAAGGAGTTTGAAGTCACTCCAGTCAGCCCAATCTAACCTCCAGCATGATACACATGAAGGTGTGCAAGGCCCCCCATGGGAGATGATACACACCACGAGGAGGTGATCACTACCATAAGGGTTGTCCTTGACCACCTTGTGTAAAGAGTGGAAGGATCAAAGAGGAGCAGATGATCAGATCAATGACAGTGAATATGCAGGTTGGGGAGTGGAAATATGTACTGACACTGGTGTTCAAAGGGAGAGTGATGGATCAAAATGGACTATCTATTAAGTCACCATAATGAAGAAGGGGTATGGCAACTGCAAGATGAGGTCATCAAGGCCTTCCTTGAAGATGACACTGCTGGCCAGCAGGTAGACTGAGAAGACAACGAAAATCCCATGAAGAGGCAGACAGCAACTGCCTCTAAGGTGATGGTGAGAGGTATGACCTGGAATGGAGAATGGTTGCTCACAAGGATGGCAACAACCACAAAAGCTGGACCATCTCGGTCCTGGTGAACCAGAGAAAAGTGCCAGATTGTGGGATCGTTGGCTGTCTGCAAGTATGCCTCCTGTAGGCACATGCAGATGGGCTCATGTGCTCTCTGAAGGATCTTGGGAAAATTGGGAAATCTTATTCATCCTTTTCTTGAACCTCCCCCGAAAGTAAATCCTGGTTACATGATTGGCTTGAACCACTATTAGTGGAGGCTCTTATGATGCACAAGAAGTGAATGCTTGTGGCAGTACAGAGTGAAGTCCATGTCATGTGTACTTTATTAAAGAATATAACTTAATTACTAATAATTAATAACTGATATGTAGACCCTAGAAACAAGGGTTCAGGTACCTGAGAAGTCCTCTGATCAGGATTATCCACCAGCTGATAAAAGGCATCCTGTAAATTTGTTAACTTGAAGTGGCAACCCACTAACAAATAGAAAACAGTGGTAGATTTTTCACTCATAGAGCAGAGTAAGTTAAGCATCTGTAATTATGACTAAAGTCAACAGCTAGTCTGGTAGGTTTGGGTGGTCAAAACCAAGACTAAGTAAAGTTGACCATTCCTCAGCAGGATGGGGGAAAAAAGGAACCATAATGCCCAGCTCAAAAAGTCAAACTGATCTACAGGGCGTTTCAAAAAGGACGCAACCCTAAATATAAGAGAGTAGAACTTATGTGCATGTACATTTCATGCCATAATATTAGTCAGTTGGCATTACTGTACTCAAGGTTAACATCCTTTAGCAGTTGAAATTACCTTGTCATGCACTAGTCTCACTCAAGCATTCATTCCTTTGTGATTTTTTGTGTTGTCAGCTATGTCATTTTCCAAAAATGAATGTGTATTTATTGTCGAGACTTATTGTGTGTATTCTTACAAACGTGTGAGAGGGGAGTTTAAGTTGAAGTTTCCTCAGTCTGCAGTTCCCAACATGTCAACAATATCTTGTTAGATTGATAAATTTCGTGACACTGGGTCTGTACAGGATCAAAAAAGTCCATGCCGGCCATCTCTGTTAACTGCTGAAGTTCTTGATGATGAATCTCAGTGTTTAACTCGATCACCCAGAAACTCTCTTAAAAAGTTACCTTCACGGGTTGGACAGCAACAAGCAAGCAGACAGGAATGCGAAGATAGCTAGTAAGTTAGCAAATGTCACACATTCAGTTCCCCTACCCCTCAGTTATGTAAAAAATAAATTTAGGAAGAAAGTAATAAATGAATGGTAGAATACATGGAACACCAGTGACAAGGGAAGAGCACTCTACGAGTTCGTTAAAGATGTGAAGGAATTGAATAATTATTATAATTTTTTCGCCAATTAATTTTTGGCAGGACAGGGAAGTTCCCCAAGTATTTTATTAGAATAGGACGAGCAGAGAATTCCCTCTGTCGATGCGGTAGGGAGGGTGACAACAAACATATCTTCAAATGTAACTTATTAATTTGAAGTATGTATAAACTGAAGAACATCAATGAAGATATTCAAGATTACTCAAGCATGACAAGGCAAGAAAATTTAACAATCATCTCCAATGCTATGAAAACAATTTTAGAACATTACGAAGACTTCGCTCAAGAGGCAATCACATAAAACTATTTCACTCACAGTGGCAGGCAGGTCTCTGGACATAAAGTAAGGCATTTAGAAGGTAGGTCGGGATCTCTGACCAAGACTCCGAACTCTCTTCCTATCTCTATATATATATAAAAACCAGAAAAAAAATATAAAGTAAAAATCATTTCAAAAATATAGATTGTTTCTATGTCTGTGCTAACCAATGTCTGTTTTTTTGTGTGTTTGTGCTGTCCATTATATAAAAAAAAACTAAAAAGTTCACTAAAATTAACAAAAATATATCTTAATCTTTAATTAACAAAAAAAAAAAGGAAAAAAAGTTAAAAAGTTTACTAACAAACAAAAATATCTCTTGGTGCATGTGAATGTAAATCTGTGCAGTGTCAGTATACATGTTTCTGTTTGACTAAAATAATTATTTCCTTTCAGTGCATAATGCTTTTTTTTAAAACTGTAGTCAGTGTTGTTTTAATTTAAATCTTTATTTCATTATGTATGTTCCCTTCTTTCCCTCCATAGATCCGAACCCTGACCTTCACTCGGATAACAGGTCCCTTTCTCTCTGCTCCTCTGTGTTCCTCCTACTGACTCCTTGTCTTCCTGCTTCCCTCCCTCCCGCCACACATTCTGATAGCTTGCCAGTGCAAATCCCTTCAAATGGCTTTGGTCAGCGCCCGTTAGCTGTTTCCAATGACATACCTTTGTCTCCGACCCTGAACTTGACCTTTAAAATCTCTGCCCCTTTCGCTGCTTTTCACACAGGAGAAGTACTGAGAAACGTCTAAAGCCCTCGCTTCAGGCAGAGGTGAATTGAAGGACACTCAGCTCTTCACTGTATGAAATTCCTTTCTACATAGGAGAGTTTAAATTCGTAACCAGAATATATCTTTCCTGATTTCCCTGTTTAGGCACAGCTTAAGTTCACAGATAATATTTCCTTTTATTACATATTAATCATTATTAGTTATTTACCTTGTTAGAATTGGTGTGCAGTGGCCAGATGCAGTAGATGTAGCTCAGGATAGACTTGCTTGGAGAACTAAATTGCACGGTCTGGTTGGGCCTCTGTAGCCCATGGCTGCTTGAGGATGATGATGATGAATCATTATGCATATCACTTTTCCTCCTGCTATTTATTATCTTATTTTCTTATTCGGTACATGCTAATTACTTAGAGTACTTCTGTTTAAACACTTTAAACTTCTGTTCACTTACCTTTTTTTCCCCTTTCTCTTCTTGTAATTACTATCTTATTCATTTAATTGGTGCATGTCGCATACTATACGCACTTCTGCATGTTTTAATTTCTGTTACCTTCAGAGTTTATTTTTTATTTTTCTCCTCAAATCATTATCCTTTTTTTATTCTGTACGTGTAAATGTTTTAAATTTTCTTTCCCTTCCATTTCGTTTTCCATTCATTTTATTTACTTTCTCATCCTATTTATTATTTTACACTTTTATCCTGTACCTGCTAATCACTATCTTATTTTTTTGAAGGTGTGTTTTGAATTTTTCACTATGTACTTTTGTATAAGATTTTTCTTTCTTCTTAATTTTTGTTCACTTCTGATTTCTCTTACTTTCCCCCTTTAACATATTACCTTACTTTATTATTCTGTACATGTTAACTAAATTTAGACTTTCAACTGATATATGTAATACATTATTAAATTACTATATGTACTTCTGATTATGCAATTTAAATTTCTGTTCACTTCTAATTTTTTTCTATTCTCATTTTATCAATTTTCATACTCCTTCATTCTATAGATGTTACTTACTTTGTAAACTTCTGTTAAAGTATTTTAAACTCCCAAACATCTATTTTATTTTCCTCTTTTTTTTCATATTATTGTCTCTTTTCTTTACCTATTTTTTTACTGCATTCTTCTCCTACTATCTTTTTTTATTCTTTAATTTTTTTTTTATTTCGGGGGTAGGGGAGGTTCAGTTGGTAGCGTCCCAGGCTCATAACCTGCAATTCTCAGGTTCAGGTTCCAGCTGTGCAAGTGTAGAGATTTTTCTCTGCCAAATCCCCACCTTGCCCACAGTGAATAGGGGGTCACTGTTGGACTTGAAAAGGCCGGTCGGCTGTCAGATGGGACATTAAGCCGTGGTCCCGTGTGTGGGAGAGCCACACCCCATGCACGTTAAAGAACACGCTGGATGGCCTTGATGGGAGGCCGACACCCTTCTCCCAACAGCTGTCCAGTGAGTCCCCTCTCCCAACCATATTTGTACCCATGAGAACTGGAAACATGGACATCAGTCCCAACTAATTGATTTCATGGTAACTATAATCTTTTTTTATATATATAATAAAAACAATGCTCAGAACTCCTCCTTGAAAACGATTGACTCTGGGCATAACTCAATTACAGAGTTACAGTATATATTCTGAATTTATCGCTACCAATCCCTATTGGCAATAATTCCTTGGCACAGCTCAAAATTCAAAAGTTTCCATTTTCTTGAATTGAATGTACAGACAGAATTACACAATTATTGAGTAATACAGATCTCTTTGATAGGTTCCTTCTTTGCTGCTTTGCAGCTTCAATGCGAGTTTTCATTTTGCGTCGATCAGCACACGAGAGTAATATGTGGTGCCTTCCATTAGATGTAGTACTATCCTGTATAGTGGAGCATCGGATGGCATCACTTAACCATGCTTAACTTGTGCTTAACAGGTTGGACTGTCACCAGCTGCTGTTTTCAGGGCTACAAGGAAGTTAAAATTTCATGCCTATTCCATCGGTGTTGTTCATGAACTGAAAGAACCAAACCATGAAAAACATTTACGGTACTGTCGTTGGTTTCATTCTTTTGTTGATGAAAACGGAATTGAGGTGTTGGACCATGTTTATTTCAGTGAAGAGGCTTGGTTTCACTTGGATGGGTATGTGAACAGTCAAAACAGTCGAATATGGAGCATTGAAAATCCTCACGATTTTCATAAATGACCATTGCATGCATGGAAAATTGGTGTTTGGTGTGAAATTTCTCGTTGTGTGATAGGGCCTTTATTTTTTGACTCAACTGCAACTGGTGAAGTTTATCGTGAACTCATCCAACAGTTTATTGCACTATTGGATGTGAATGAACGAGAGTGTTGGTGTGGATGGTGTGACTGCCCATACTGCAAATGACACTGGCCATGTTGCAGGAATTTTTTGATCATTTGATTTAAAAAAATTTGTGGCCCCCAAAATCCCCAGATCTTACTCCTCCAGATTTTTTTCTTTGAGGATATCTCATACGTGTAGTGTTTCAAAACAATCCTCATACAATTGAAGGCTAAAATTGAGATTTTAAACGTAAAAAAACAAACATTATGAAAGGTGGCTGCAAATGTCATGAAACACTCTATAGTAAACTTTGCTTCTATTCCTCTTCAAAATAGAAAGTAACTTTTAAAAGTACTAAGAGCCTGCACCATGAGCCTATGGGATTGGGTTTAAGGTACTGTGTCTGATAAACTTATCATTATCAGAGAATCATCATCAGAGAATTGGTACACAATCCTTTCCAATGCATGCCTATCCTTTAAAAAGCCAAACTATTAATGGGGCATTTAAACCTTTAATGAAATTAATTTCTAAACAATATTTTGATACAAATATAAATGCTTAACATTCAATTTATTGAATGTTATCTGCTGTTATGCCCCCACTGAGGATACTGATGAAGTTGAGAAGGATGGGTTTTACGGACAACTTCAGGATATTTTGAATTCTGTTAAGGAGATATTACAGTTGTTCTAGGTGACTTCAATGCCAAAGTTGGTACTGACTCTGACCTTTGGGGAGGGGTGATAGACCCTTTTGGTATTGGTAGCTGCAATGGCAATGGGCAACGTCTCCTACAGGTAAGTAAACTCAATGGTTTCAGAATAACTAACACATATTACAAACACCGCAACATACATAAGTACACATGGGTTTCACCTGATGGGCTGCATAGGAATATGAATGATTATATATTAATTAACAGCAAATGGGCTAGTTCTGCTAGAAATAGCAGGGCATATAGGGGAGCTGAAATTGGATCTGACCATTACCTTGTTAAAAGTGTTTTGCAACTTAAACTTAAAAAGTGCTGTGCTAAATTTAAAAAATTTACCTTTAATACTGAAGCTCTGAAAGACCCAGTTATAGCTAAAGCTTACCATGATAAGTTACTTAGTCATTATGACAGTCATGGTTTGCTTAATACTGAAGTTGAGGAAGAATGGGATCATTTTAAACAGGCTTTTTTGGAAACTAACAGTACTCTTTTAGGAAAAGAGGAGCAGAGGAAACAGAATTATATAAGTATAAGGCACTTGAGCTTATTTCAAAAAGAAGGAACTGCAGGAATGTCCTTAATCAGTACCCTACTAGTCCTAATAGAAAGGATTACAGAGAGTTTAATAAACGTGTAAAGGATCAGTTAGCTACTGATAAGAATCTTTGGCTTGATGGTTTGGCTGACAAAGCTGAGGAAGCAGTTAGGCAGCACAACAGCAGAGAGCTGTACCAGATAGTTAATGTTTTGTGTGGTAGAAAATGGACAGGTATACAGGAATTGAAGAATAAACAAGGTAAAGTTAGAGAAGGTGAGGATTCTGTCATGGCTAGGTGGGCTGAACATTTCAGTGACGTTCTAAACAATGTGGTTAGTTCAATTACCATTGTTTGAAATGATGATAGATGCATTGGTGGCTTTAATGTTGGCCCTATAACACAATCTGAAGTTATGTTGGCTATTTCTAAACTTAAACTTCATAAATCCCCAGGGGTAGATGAAATTACTACAGAAATACTCAGAGCTGGGAATGTTTCGGTTACCACTTGGATGACCGAAATTCTGAATATCTTTTATGATAAAGGCATGGATCCTAAGGATTTCACCAGAGCTATTATTATCCCTATTTTCAAAAAAGGTGATCGCAGTTCTTGTGATAACTATAGGGGTATCAGTCTACTCTCTGTTCTAGGTAAAGTTCTGTCCTTGATTGTGCTTCATAGAATTAAGAATCTGGTTGAAGGCAATTGTGTGATGAGCAATGTGGATTCAGAAGTGGTAGGGGATGTGTGGATCAGATATTTTCACTTAAGCAGATTCTTAAGAAATGTGTAGAGTTTCAGAAACCCTTGGTTGCTAGGTTTGTTGATTTCAAAAAGGCTTTTGACTCTGTTGAATGTCATAATTTGTGGTTGATTGTGAGATCATATGGTATACCAGACAAGTTAGTTAACATAATGAAAGTGCTCTACAATAACACTGAGTCGTGTGTGAGAGTTGGTAAGTCTTGTAGCAATTGGTTTAGCATTACTTCTGGTGTTCGACAAGGGTGCATTTTGTCTCTTTTTCTCTTTAGTTTGTTTATTGATTATGTTATGCGAAATTACCTTCAAGGGAAAGATTTTGGCCATAAATGGGCTGGAGATACGAAAATTTCTGATTTAGATTATGCTGATGATTTAGCCCTTTTGGCAAATGATGTTGATGAGATGAGCTCTTTCATTCGAACTGTTGATGAGACTGGTAGTAGAGTAGGTTTGGTTATAAACAGGGAGAAAACTAAAGTGATGAAAATTGGTCAGGCAGGTTGTGATTCAGTTAATCCGAATGGTTGCAGTCTTGAACAGGTGTCACAGTTTAATTATCTTGGGAGCTATGTAACAGATACTGGTGATGTGCGGCATGAGATTAACAGACGAATAGGGATTGTTGCTAGGACTTCTAAGAATCTATGGAGATTGTGGAGAAATAGGCGTATACACCTAAAGACTAAAATTAGACTGTATAATAGTTTGGTTCTTTCTAGGGTTAGTTATGGTAGTGAAACTTGGACGCTGTGTAAGCAAGATAAGAAGTAAGCATCAGGAACGTAAGCATCAGGAAACTAGATGCTTACGTAGTATCTTGGGTATTAGGTGGTTTAACTTTGTAACTAATGATGAGATAACATCATTAGTTGGAAAGGAGTCTGTAACCTCCTTTAAGCAGCATATTGTGCAGAGAGAGACTCCACTGTTTTGGCCATGTTGCCCGTATGGATAATTATAGATTGGCAAATAGGGTTATGAACAGTGTGCCTAGAGGTCTCAGAAGGAGGGGGAGACCTAGGATGCAGTGGTGAGACAATGTCAAACAGGACCTAGTTAAAATTGGTGTGCAGTGGCCAGATGCAGCAGATGTAGCTCAGGACAGATATGCTTGGAGAATTAAACTGCGTGGTCTGGTTGGACCTCTGTAGCCCATGGCTGCTTGATGATGATGATGATGATGATAAATGCTCATTTTGTATGAAATCAGTATATTAAAATACGCACAAAAAGAAATGACTCTTACCCACAAAGCCTTTTAGAGAGCCAGCTGTTCTAGGAATAACATTAAAATCTGGAACTGCACCAATGTACATAGGTTCAATCAAATCCAATCCTAAAAATCTTCCTTGAGCAGCACCAGTGACTTCTGGCTGGTCATCCACTTTTAAATTTCCTGAAATCAATATATAGAACAAAATTTCTTATTTTTGTCACTACGGAAATACCGAAGAAATATTTTGATGAAAAAAAAAATTAGTTTTGCTCTCAGTGGGATTCTAACCCACATCTCCTGAATATATGCAAAAATTGTTTTAACTACTAAAGTATCAGTGGCTAGTTCATTTGTCCGCTATTTGCAACTATAAGTGTTCCCAATTTTTGTGGGGCGGGGGTGGCTCAGTCGGTAGCGCGCCAGGCTCGTAATCTGTAGTTCCCAGGTTCGAGTCCCAGCTGGGTCAGCGTTGAGATTTATCTCCGCAAAAATTCCCCACCCTGCCCACAGTCAGTAGGGGACACCGATGGGCTTGGAAAGGCCGCCGTCCGTCGGATGGGACGTTAAGCCGTGGCCCCGTGTGCGGGAGAGACATACCCTGTGCACATTAAAGAACACGCTGGATGGCCTTGACGGGAGCCTACCATCTGTCTCCCAACAGCTGTTCCAGTGGGTCCCCTCCCCCAACCTTCTCTGAGCCTTCGGGGTCCATGTGACCTGGCCATTTAGCCCATGGTGTGCAAAAAAGTGCCGCTCAGAGGTAAAACAACCCAACCCAACCCAATTTTTGTTGCTCATGGGACCACTACGGTCAAGATAGGCAACCTTTTAACATTGCCACCAATGAAAGATGGTGAAGAATTAGTCACTGATGCTAGTAGTATTATTAATGCAAGACTCAATCAATAATTGACTGATTACTGATAAATTTTTTTTTAATTTTTAATCAATAGGAAGGGCACAGATTACCTGTAAACATAGAACTCAATATATACTTTTGCCAAAAAAAGAATTTATCCCTAATATCATTTTTGGCAACAAAAAATCTAAACGTATTGAGCATTTTTAAAGTAATCAGAGAAAAAAAAAATTCAGCAAAAATAAAAAGCAAAAATTTGAATAGCATTCAAAAATATAAATTTACTTTACAAAAAATATAACAATATTTTCAATATTTTGTAGTCATTTATAAAGTTTTGAATTAAACCTGTATAAATTGATGAGATTTTTCGACGTATTTAATGAATATTAAGGAAGATATCACTCTGAAGTTAACATCAGAGTTATTTAACGTCAGAGGTTAACTTCAGAGTTATTTAATGTCAGACGTTACCTTCAGAGTGAAATCTTCCTTAAAACCTATGTATTTTTTTTTTCTGTTTTTATGCTGTCTGGCAAAAAATTGAATAATTTTGGTGCAAGGTAAATGTAATGTTTTTTAACCACAGTTTTCCTAGATAACAGTTCAATGAGATTTACAGAATTATTGTATCTTGTGTTACAATTAGCAAATTTTATATTTTGTTCTGACAAATTTTTAAGGAAATTTATTAAAGCTGAATGAATGTATAATTTTCTAACTGGTAAAATATCAACATCCTTACAAGTTTTTACACTTTTATATTTGCTTTTCTTTAATATTCACTTTATAACTCTATTTTGAGTACAATTAATCTGTTAATATTAGTGCAATATATGCCACCCCAAGAAGTAATTCCATGTTGCAAATACGATTTGACCCAACAATTATATAATTCTAAAGTTGAAATATCTACAAATTGTCTAATGTAATATAACCATGGTATTACAAAATATTTATCTTTTTTATCAAATTCGCTATATGTTCCTTCCAATTTAATTTATATCTATATCAAAGGCGGGCAAACTGCAGCTCCTGAAGCTACTCTGTGTGGCTCCAGATACAATATTGGGTTTCACTGCCAATTTTCCTAAAATTTTAGGGGCAGGGGTGGCTCAGTCGGTATTGCGCCAGGCTCGTAATCTGTCGTTCCCAGGTTCGAGTCCCAGCTTGGTCAGCGTTGAGATTTATCTCCGCAAAATTTCCCCGCCCTGCCCACGGTCAGTAGGGGACATCGAAGGGCTTGAAAAGGCCGCCGTCCGTCGGATGGGACGTTAAGCCGTGGCCCCGTGTGCGGGAGAGCCATACTCTGTGCACGTTAAAGAACACGCTGGATGGCCTTGACAGGAGGCTACCATCTATCTCCCAACAGCTGTTCCAGTGGATCCCCTCCCCCAACCTTCTCTGAGCCTTCGGGGTCCTTGTGGCCTGGCCATTTAGCCCATGGTGTGCAAAAAAGTGCCACTCAGAGGTAAAACAATCCAATCCAATTCTAAAATTTTATATTAACCCTTTGAGATCTGGGAGAGGAAATGGTAGGCTTCCTGTAGACCCAAGAGGTATAAAATTCAGAAGTATACCATTGAAATCGCCATTTTCAATTGATTATGAAGAAAACAAAACATAACCAAAACTTGTTTTAAACAGTGCAGATGATGCAACTGGACTCTGTGTCATCACTCTTCATGCAGTACACACAAGTTAAGCGCTTGCAGCAATAGGATACTTGAACAAGAAAAATTATTTTAACAGTTCACAATTTGGATTTAGGGAAGAGTGTAATACTGAAGATGCTATATTAAAATTGACCCATGATAATTTTGAGTGCAATTGATAACTCACAAGAAACGAAGCTACATACTTAGACATGGTAAAAGTGTGTTTTAAACAGTTAACCATAATATACTCAAAGAAATTATTTGCCACAGTACATTATTTCGAGGGGTCGTTTTTGAGTGGTTCAAATCCTATTAACGACAACAAAAGTACAATTAACTTTATCACTAATGGTGTACCACAAGGACCAATACTTGGACCTATGTTACTTTTAATTCATTTTAATGATTTTTTTTTTCAACTTGAATTTAAAAGGAGAAGTTGTGTCATTTGCTGATGATACCACAATTATTTTCAAAAATTCAAATAGTTGTGAACTGTATCTGGACATCAGTCATAATACAGATTTAATAACAAGCTGGTTCAACAATAATCTATTAAGTTTAAATATTGAGAAAATCGAATTTATGTATTCTTCACTAACAAAGATAGATTATTTTCCCTATAACTTATATAAACATGGTAATATGTATAATAAAGACAGATCATATTCATGTAAAGCTATTGAGCAAATTATGATAAAATACCTTGGAGTGCATATAGATTCAAATTCAAAGTGGAAAACACATATCCAAATGATGATCAAAAAATTATGATACTATTTATATAAATTATATTATATAAGAAAGATAGGGTCAAATGCATTGATGCTGAAGTTATACTAAGCATGTATTCAGTCTGCTTTACAATATGGTTTAATTGCTTGGGGAGGGACCCATTTAACATCATTAGTGGTATTGAAGTTTTGCAAAGGAAGTTCTTGAATATAATGACTTATTATAACAAAGACAGAAGACACGTGCGGACCGTTAGTAACTTTCAAAAGAGATACTCTCTTGTGGAAGTGAACGGAAGGGGAGGGCTGCCAGATTAGTGTGGCCTACTGATCTGGACAACTATGGCTACTTTTCTTTTTTTCTACCCTGCTGAGGAGTGGTCAACCACACAGGGTCCTGGTGCTGACCATATAAACCCACTGGACAGATATATGGCTCTGAGCTTGATTATGGATCCTGATTTTGCTGCACTGGTGGGCTTCTGTGGAGGGAAAATCTTCCGCTGTGTTTTCTGTTTGTTTGTGGGTTGACAGCCCCAAGTGAATAGATTCACAGGATATGTTTATCAGCTGGTGGATAATCCTGAGCAGAAGTCATCGCAGGCACCTGAACTCTTTGCTTCTATTGGCATCGTCAAATTCTACATTGAAGGAAGTCTTCCAGTGTAGATGGCTTCAGCATTAGTTTAGGTGGGGGAACTGGTCTTTGCCCCATGTCTGCGATTAGGGGGCTGTTTGATATTGTCGGCATTCCCTCTCTCAATAAACATAGTTTCTTTAAACATCCCACTAACCATTTTCTCTCCATAGGTAGTTGGAATGTGAGGACTCTGCACAGAGCTTTTTCTCTTGATGTCCTCACACAAGAATTCCACCATTATAATTTAGATATTCTCGGCTTGCAAGAGACCAGATGGACAGATAAAGGTCAGATTCTTAAAAATAATCTTAAATTTCTCTTTTCAGGGAGGGACGACAATAAGCATCACCAAGGCGTGGGTCTGCTTCTCAGCAGACACGCTAGCGATGCTCTTCTAGGATATGAGTGCATTAATGAAAGGTTTCTTACAACAAAATTTCAGACAAGCGTTAAAGACTTGAATGTTATCTGCTGTTATGCCCCCACTGAGGATGCCGATGAGGATGAGAAGGATAGGTTTTATGAACAACTTCAGGATATTTTGAATTCTGTCAAGAAAGGAGATATTACCCTTGTTCTTGGTGACTTCAATGCCAAAGTTGGTACTGACTCTGACCTTTGGGGAGGAGTAATAGGCCCTTTTGGTATTGGTAGCTGCAATGGCAATGGGCAATGTCTCCTACAGGTAAGTAAACTCAATGGATTCAGAATAACTAACACTTATTACAAACACCGCGACATACATAAGTACACATGGGTTTCACCTGATGGGCTGCATAAGAATATGATTGATTACATATTAATTAACAGCAAATGGGCTAGTTCTGTTAGGAATACCAGGGCATATAGGGGAGCTGAAATTGGATCTGACCATTACCTTGTTAAAAGTGTTTTGCAACTTAAACTTAAAAAGTGCTGTGCTAGGGTTAAAAAATTTACTTTTAATACTGAAGCTCTGAAAGATCCAGTTATAGCCAAAGCTTACCATGATAGGTTACTTAGTCATTATGACAGTCATGATTTGCTTACTACTGAAGTTGAGGAAGAATGGGATCATTTTAAACAGGCTTTTTTGGACACTAACAGTACTCTTTTAGGAAAAAAGGAGCAGAAGAGGCAAAATTATCTGAGTGATAAGGCACTTGAGCTTATTTCGGAAAGAAAGAACTGCAGGAATGCCCTTAATCAATACCCTACTAGTCCTAATAGAAAGCATTACAGAGACCTTAATAAACTTGTAAAGGATCAGTTAGCTGCTGATAAGAATCTTTGGCTTGATGGTTTGGCTGACAAAGCCGAGGAAGCAGTTAGACAGCACAACAGCAGAGAGCTGTACCAGATAGTTAATGTTTTGTGTGGTAGAAAACGGACAGGCATACAAGGATTGAAGGATAAACTAGGTAACAAGGTTATAGAAGGGGAGGATTCTGTCATGGCTAGGTGGGCTGAGCATTTCAGTGATGTTCTAAACAATGTAGTTAGTTCTACTCCCATTGTTTGCAATGATGATAGATGCATTGGTGGCTTTAATGTTGGCCCTAAAACACAATCTGAAGTTATTTTGGCTGTTTCTAAACTTAAACTTCATATATCCCCAGGGGTAGATGAAATTACTACAGAAATGCTTAGAGCTGGGAATGTTTCGGTTACCACTTGGATGACTGAAATTCTGAATATCTTTTATGATAAAGGCATGGTTCCTAAGGATTTTACCAGAGCTATTGTTATCCCTATTTTCAAAAAAGGTGATCGCAGTTCTTGTGATAACTATAGGGGTATCAGCCTACTCTCTGTTCCAGGTAAAGTTCTTTCCATGATTGTGCTTAATAGAATTAAGAATCTGGTTGACAGGCAATTGCATGATGAGCAATGTGGATTCAGAAGTGGTAAGGGATGTGTAGATCAGATATTTTCACTTAGGCAGATTCTTGAGAAATGTTTAGAGTTTCAGAAACCTTTGGTTGTTAGCTTTGTTGATTTCAAAAAGGCTTTCGACTCTGTTGATCGTCATAATTTGTGGTTGATTGTGAGATCATGAGGTATACCAGACAAGTTAGTTAACATTATGAAAGCTCTCTATAATAACACTGAGTCGTGTGTGAAAGTTGGTAAGGCTTGTAGCAATTGGTTTAGCATTACGTCTGGTGTTCGACAAGGGTGCATTTTGTCTCCTTTTCTCTTTAGCTTGGTTATTGATTATGTTATGCGAAATTCCCTTCAAGGGAAAGATTTTGGCCTTAAATGGGCTGGAGATACGAAAATTTCTGATTTAGATTATGCTGATGATTTAGCCCTTTTGGCAAATGATGTTGATGAGATGAACTCTTTCATTCGAGCTGTTGATGAGACTGGTAGTAGAGTAGGTTTGGTTATAAACAGAGAGAAAACTAAAGTGATGAAAATTGGTCAGGCAGGCTGTGATTCAGTTAATCTGAATGGTTGCAGTCTTGAGCAGGTGTCACAGTTTAATTACCTTGGGAGCTATGTAACAGATACTGGTGATGTGCGGCATGAGAAACCAGTGAGATTAACAGACGAATAGGGATTGCTGCCGGGACTTTTAAGAACCTATGGAGAGTGTGGAGAAATAGGCGTATACACCTAAAGACTAAAATTAGACTGTATAATAGTTTGGTTCTTTCTAGGGTTAGTTATGGTTGTAAACAGGATAACAGGAAACTAGATGCTTTTGATTCCAGATGATTACGCAGTATCTTGGGCATTAGGTGGTTCAACTTTGTAACTAATGATGAGATTAGGCAAAGGAGTTTGCAACCTCCTTTAAGCAGCATATTGTGCAGTGAGAGACTCCATTGGTTTGGCCATGTTGCCCGTATGAATAATTATAGATTGGCGAATAGGGTTATGAACAGTGTGCCTAAAGGCCTCAGAAAGAAGGGGAGACCTAGGATGCGGGTGGCAGACAATGTCAAACAGGACCTTGTTAGAATTGGTGTGCAGTGGCCAGATGCAGTAGATGTAGCTCAGGATAGACTTGCTTGGAGAACTAAATTGCACGGTCTGGTTGGACCTCCGTAGCCCATGGCTGCTTGAGGATGATGATGATGATGATTTAAGAAAGCTTATACATATCGAATAATGTATTTAGCATTTTAAATACCTAAAAAAAGGGGGGAGAACGGTTGTAATCTGCGAAATGGAGAACATAAATTACACTGGTTTCCATAAATTAAGGAAAGAGAGAAAAATCAGAATAAATCGCCAAAAAATTGTGTGATCCTCACCAAACTTGTTCACGTAACTAGTATTTCCGAGTGGGCATATGATATGTAAATTAGTCTCATCATCATCCTCAAGCAGGTATGGGCTGTGGAGGTCCAACCAGACAGTGCAATTTAGTTCTAAAAGCAAGTCTGACCTGAGCTACATATGCTGCATCTGGCCACTGCACACCAATTCTAATAAGGTCCTGTTTGATACTGTCTGCCCACCACATCCTAGATCTCCCCCTATTTCTGAAGCCTTTAGGCACACTGTTCATAACCCTATTCGCCAATCTATAATTATCCATAAGGGCAACATAGCAAAACCAGCGGAGTCTCTCTCTGCACAATATGCTGCTTAAAGGAGGTTGCAGACTCCTTTGCCTAACCTCATTATTAGTTACAAAGTTGAACCACCTAATGCCCAAGATACTGCGTAAACATCTAGAATCAAAAGCAACTAGTTTCCTGTTATCTTGCTTACAAAGTGTCCAAGTTTCACTACCATAACTAACCCTAGAAAGAACCAAAATATTATGCAGTCTAATTTTAATTAACAATCTCCATAGATTCTTAGAAGTCCTAGCAACAATCCCTATTCGTCTGTTAATCTCATGCCACAAATCACCAGCATCTGTTACATAGCTCAAGATAATTAAACTGTGACACCTGTTCAAGATTGCAACCATCCAGATTAACTGAATCACAGCATGCCTGACCAATATTCATCACTTTAGTTTTCTCTCTGTTTATAACCAAACCTACTCTAGTACCAGTTTCATCAACAGCTCGAATGAAAGAGTTCATCTCATCAACACCATTTGTAAAAAGGGCTAAATCATCAGCATAATCTAAATCAGAAATTTTCGTATCTCCAGCCCATTTAAGGCCAAAATCTTTCCCTTGAAGTGAATTTTGCGTAACATAAACAATAACCAAACTAAAGAGAAAAGGAACAAAATGTACCCTTGTTGAACACCAGAAGTAATGCTAAATCAATTGTTACAAGCCTTAACAACTCTCACACACGACTCAGTGTTATTATAGAGAGCTTTCATTATGTTAACTAACTTGTCTGGTATACCATATGATCTTACAATCAACCACAAATTATGTCGATCAACAGAGTCGAAAGCCTTTTTGAAATCAACAAAGCTAGCAACCAAAGGTTTCTGAAACTCTAAACATTTCTCAAGAATCTGCCTAAGTGAAAATATCTGATCCACACATCCCCTACCACTTCTGAATCCACATTGCTCATCACACAATTGACTGTCAACCAGATTCTTAATTCTATTAAGCACAATCATGGAATCTATTAATCACCTGGAACAGAGAGTAGGCTGATACCACTATAGTTATCACAAGAACTGCGATCACCTTTTTTGAAAATAGGGATAACAATAGCTCTGGTAAAATCCTTAGGAACCATGCCTTTATCATAAAAGAGATTCAGAATTTCAGTCATCCAAGTGGTAACAGAAACATTCCCAGCTCTAAGCATTTCCGTAGTAATTTCATCTACCCCTGGGGATTTATGTACTTTAAGTTTAGAAATAGCCAAAATAACTTCATATGATCCTTTACATGTAAGAACAATATGATCCTTTACATGTTTATCAGATTGTGTTATAGGGCCAACATTAAAGCCACCAATGCATCTATCATAATTACAAAAATGGGAGTAGAACTAACCACATTGTTTAGAACATCACTGAAATGCTCAGCCCACCTAGCCATGACAGAATCCTCACCTTCTATAACCTTACCTTGTTTATGCTTCAATCCTTGTATGCCTGTCCGTTTTCAACCACACAAAACATTAACTCTCTGGTACAGCTCTCTGCTGTTGTACTGACTAACTGCTTCCTCGGATTTGTCAACCAAGCCATCAAGCCAAAGATTCTTATCAGCAGCTAACTGATCCTTTACACGTTTATTAAGCTCTCTGTAATGCTTTCTATTAAGACTAGTAGGGTGCTGATTAAGGACATTCCAGCAGTTCCTTCTTTCTGAAATAAGCTCAAGTGTCTTATCACTCAAATAATTATGCCTCCTCTGCTCCTTTTTCCCTAAAAGAGTAGTGTTAGTTTCCAAAAAAGCCTGTTTAAAATGGCCCCATTCTTCCTCAACTTCAGTAGTAAGCAAACCATGACTGTCATAATGACTAAGCAACCTATCATGGTAAGCTTTAGCTATAACTGGGTCTTTAAGAGCTTCAGTATTAAAGGTAAATTTTTTAAAATTTTGTACAATACTTTTTAGGTTTAAGTTGCAAAACACTTTTAACAAGGTAATGGTCAGATCTAATTTCAGCTCCCCTATATGCCCTGGTATTCCTAACAGAACCAGCCCATTTGCTGTTAATTAATATATAATCAATCATATTCTTATGCAGCCCATCAGGTGAAACCCATATGTGCTTATGTATATCACGGTGTTTGTAGTAAGAGTTAGTTATTCTGAAACCAATGAGTTTACTTACCTGTAGGAGACGTTGCCCATTGCAGCTACCAATACCAAAAGGGCCTATCATTCCTCTCCAAAGATCAGAGTCAGTACCAACTTTGGCATTGAAGTCACCTAGAACAAGGGTAATATCTCCTTGATTGACAGAATTCAGAATATCATGAAGTTGTCCGTAAAAACCTATCCTTCTCATCGGCATCCTCTGCGGGCATAACAGCAGATAACATTCAAATCTTTAACGCTTGTCTCAAATTTTGCTGTAAGAAACCTTTCATTAATGCACTCATATCCTAGAAGAGCATCACTAGCATGTCTGCTGAGAAGCAGACCCACGCCTTGGTGATGCTTATTGTCGTCCCTCCCTGAAAAGAGAAATTTAAGATAATTTTTAAGAATCTGACCTTTATCTGTCCATCTGGTCTCTTGCAAGCTGAGAATATCTAAATTATAATGGTGGAATTCTTGTGTGAGGACATCAAGAGAAAAAGCTCTGTGCAGAGTCCTCATATTCCAACTACCTATGGAGAGAAAATGGTTAGTGGAATGTTTAAAGAAACCATGTTTACTGAGAGAGGGAATGTCAACAGTATCAAACAGCCCCCTAATCGCAGACATGGGGCAAAGACCAGTTCCCCCACCTAAACTAATGCTGAAGCCATCTACACTGGAAGACTTCCTTCAATGTAGAATTTGATGATGCCAATAGAAGCAAAGAGTTCAGGTGCCTGCAATGACCTCTGCTCAGGATTATCCAGCAGCTGATAAATATATCCCATGAATCTATTCACTTGTGGCTGTCAACCCACAAAAAAACAGAAAACACAGCAGAAGATTTTCCCTCCACAGAAGCCCACCACTGTAGCAAATTCAGGATCCATAATCAAGCTCAGAGCCTTATTTCAGTCCAGTCCAATAGGTTTATATAGTCAGGACCCTGTATGGTTGACCACTCCTCAGCAGGGGTAGAAACAAAAAGAAAAGTAGCCCTAGTTATCCAGATCAGGCCATGCTAATCTTGCAGCCCTCCTCCTTCTGTCACTTCCACAAGAGAGTATCTCTTTTGAAAGGTACTAATGGTCTGCACCACGAAAAGGCAGGGTCGAACATTAGGTGCTAGGCCTGGCCGGTTCCATGCATCATCACAGGTGATTGGTGCATTGTTTAGGTTATGTCAATTTGCATAATTGGATAGCAGCATAAAAATGAGTGTTTTGGAGTGGATCATTATTTTGTGTTGTAAATAAAGAAATTCGAAATAGCCATTTTGTAGGAATGACCTTGAGACATTTGCCAAATGAAATGTGGTGGAGAGCTATTGGCCAGCTTGAAGCAGGCCAAAGTCAAAGTGGCACAATGGCTGAATACGAGTCCTTCTGTGGACCATAGACTGTGGAATCGATTTATTTGCACAGATTCTGCATCTTTGAGGTTTAGCCAAGGAAGGACTAGAGTTACAACTGTTGAACAAGACTGATATCTGCGATTAACAGCATGAAGAAGCAGGACATCTACTCCCTCTCAGCTATGATCCTCTCTTGCAGCAGCCACTGGGAGGGTTGTATCAGTTTCTATTGTGTAGAAAAGGCTTCATGAGGGAGGTCTGTATGCTAGAAGGCCAGTAATTTGTTTACCCCTCCTGTCACGCCACAGGAGAGAGTGGCTGAATTGGGCATGCATGCATATTAACTGGACAGAAGAGCAATTGAGGTTCATACTCTTCACAGATGAGTCCAGATACTGCTTCCAGACAATGATATGGAGATAAGGAGGTACCCACTATCATCCCAGTAACATCCGTCAAAGAGGTAGCATGTGTGTTTGGGGTGGCATATCCTTAGGAGGATGCATAGAACTATGTGTTGATGAGTGGGAACCTCAATGCTCAAAGGTATAGAGATGGCATCCTGGACTCTTATGTACATCCTTGCACTGATGCAATAGCTGAAACATTCATCCTAAAAGATAACTCGTCCACACAGAGCTCGACTAGTGGAACAATACCTTCAAGAGGAGACCATTATGTGCAAGATGTGTTGCTGCCCTCAACCCACCACCTGAAACAAAGGAATAACAAGGTGGAAAACACAAGGAAACAATGAAAATATGTCAAATGAAAGCTTGGGAAGTGGGGAGTGTTGTAGGGTATAAGAGAATGATACCCAATGTTTTCTACCCTCTTAAAAAACGAAAATATGAAAGCCATTCTACTGTATCATTGGAATGTGAGAGCTTATAGTTACAAGTTAGGTGCAGCTCTTATAGTAACAGTCGTAAACTATTTCAAATTTTGCCCCCACTACCTGATAAAATGTGGGTAGGGGTCGGATTTTTCCAGGGGTCGGCTTTAACAAGTCATGTCTCAAATTAAAGCTTGTGACGTCCCCAATGTCATGGCTACCTCAAACCTGAACACAAAAGGGTGATAAATGTGCTCAACATTTACGAGTCACATAAAAATTTTTGAAGTGTTTTTTTTTTGGGGGGGGGGATTATATTCCTATAGGGCCCTAAAAAGTAGAAAATAAATCTAAAGCACATCAATGGTGCAATCAGTCACTGAGTTTGTATTCGCTTCGAAGGAAGGGCACCAATTTACCTACTTGACTATTGCCAGGCACCCTATCTTCCTTTGAAGTGAATACAAACTCAATGACTGATTGCACCATCGATTTACTTTAGATTTATTTTTTACTTTTTAGGGCCCTATAGGAATATAGGCATTTCTTAAATTTAATTTTTTTGTTGTCACTAAAAACAGCTACCTTCAGAAACTTAAATATGATGTATTACTCATAAACACTGACCACATTTTTTCTTCCCGTTTTCGAAGTCCTGTTTAAAATAATCCATAATATGACATTTGAGACATCACAAGCTTTAATTTGAAATATATCTTGTGAAGGTCCACCTCCATGAAAATCAGCCCTCTTTTTGGAGGAGAGAGTATTTGGGGGAGAATTCGAAAATGTGTATGACGATCCTCATATGAGCTCTCATTTGACCTAATTGGTAATTGTAGGCCTTTGTTTTCGGAAGATATAGCCTAACAAAGTATGTCATATTTTCCGTCTTTATGGGGAAAGAAAGCATGGGGGTTAATTCTTTAGAGCCTATGATACTTCCCACATTACAAGCTTTTTTTATCAAATAACTTCTTACTTTCGGCAGTCTCGTTCTGATGATATAGCGAAACAATCCTTTTCATATTTCCTCATTTTTAGGGAGACAGAAAGCATGGGGTTAATTTTTTTATAGCCTATCAGACCCGACATTACAAGTTTTCATTTGATGCATAGCTTTTACTTTCAGCATCTGCAGATAGGAAGGAATGAATGTTTTCATATTTCCTTTTTTTTTTATGAGAAAAAAATTCATGGGGGGCATTCAATTTTTTTTTAAAGCCTATGACACTCCCCACCTCATAAACTTTGACACATAATTCATTATGTGTCAAAGTTTAATTATGTGTCAAAGTTTAACTGTTGCATTCGAAAGATAAGGTGGAACAACTATTTTGACAAATATAGAAACCGACTGTCAAACTGAGAAACAGACAAATGATGAGTGAAAAGCAATAGGAAAGATAGATAAAAAGCTAACCTTTCATGTAAAGTGGAAAACTATAAAAGTTATCGGCAATTCTAATTTTCATATCAGGCTACTTGTGAGACTGACTTTTGCAATCAGCAAATAATTAGTTTCACCTAGCTATTTCTATTAGAGTTTTTTTTTTGTTCCTAAGTATACCTTGTCACTTCAACTGTGTTTATTAGCATGGGTGATGAGGCAAAAACTCAGTTCTGCAACTTCTTAGCTGTTCTTAAGTTTAACCACTTCTTACGACAGTGTTTCTTTCTGTGAGAAAAATCTGATGGTAAGTTAAATTTTTTAAATTAAATCTAGGTGAATATAGATTTTTAGCAATATTTATAAAATATTTCAAGAGTTCTGGAAGTAAAATTAAAGTATGTCTTATCAGTCACCCTAATGATTAATAATTCCTTTTCAACTATAGTTTATTTCTATTTTCCTCAGTTTTAAAGTTGCTTACTGAGAGCTGTTTTGAGCTGCAGTCTTGTTCTGTAGAGTGGGAGGAGTGTGATCATTAGGATCGGTAGCATATCTAGCTTGAGGCATGCAAGTGTGGCCTGTAGAGACAGTGACAAGAAGTAAAGGTGGCTCCTGTGCATTTTCTCAAGTAAATAGCTAATTTTTTTTACATGTTAATTTCCCTCTTTTGAATTCCCCTTGTTTTTTCTGAAACTAGTATTTTATAGACAAAATATTTGATTTTATTCTGGCTTTGTAATTTATTTCAATGGTTAGGATTTCATGGCTATACTCTTCATTTTTCTGCAATAGTTTCTGATGTTTTGTGCAGCTTTCTTTGTATAGGACTGTTTGGGCCCTAAGGGTTTCCAGTAGTATGAGATTGCTAGTATGCTAGCTGACTTTAGAGGTATATTATTATTCCAAGTAGATGTAAGTGCAGTTGAAGGACTGAAATGTTCAAAAATACATTTTTCTTTTCGTGGTTTGTATGAAGATAGAAAATAAATTATCAGGTCTGTAGTAATGATGTCCTTCTCAGGAATTTTAATAATTCAGTACATATTCATGTAGCTGAATTAATTGAAGGTGGGTTCAACATGATTTGAAGTGAGAATTCCATATTAATAAATTTGCAAAGATTTACTTCCAATTACCGTATATTTCCGCAGATAAGACAAGGTATAAATTTTCGTCCAAGTTTTATAGTTTTAGCATATATCTGTCCTATAGGACGACTCCAAACTATCATCAGCCTATGAATTTAGTTTAGATCGGCGATCATCATCTGGATAATAATACTGTATAGCGTATACGGAATTATGTCCTATTCGCAAACATTCGGGTAATGACCTTGACTATTCACAAAAGCGTCATATGGGCTATTCTATTTTGTGGACATACCCTACTCTGTACTAGTAAATAATTACAGTTTGTCCGTTTTTTCCTCAGTAGCTCAATAAACATAACTTTTAATATTTATTTTGTTTTAGTATTGTTTTACTATTAAAATGTAATGTATTATTACTATTACAATGTAATGTATTATCATATAGCGTATTTAAATAATATGATAGATTTTTCGATAAGTTGTAGTAATAATGGTTTCAATTTATATAAATTTCAATCTAATTTTTTTTGTATCTGTCCTATAAGACGACCCGGATTTTGGGGGCTTTTTTTTATGATTCAACTATAGTCTTATCTGTGGAAATATATGGTAATTTCTTTCCTCATGATGTTCTGGACATTTTGTGATTATATGGATAATATCCAGAATGGCAACTGAGATACATTAAAAATGAATCAAAATTTCAGTATTCATGCATTGAACTTAATTTATATTTTTTATTGTTTACTGTGATTAGATTTAATTTCAGAGAGTAACTCACAGTGATGAATGACTAAGCATACAAAATAAAAAGTACACAGAATTCATTAAAAAAAAAGGATATTCTAATTTTTAGGGTTAACTAAAGGGGTAAGGGTAAAAAAGGCAAAAAAAAAACTTATTTATATTTGATGCATTTTTAAAGTTAAAAAGAAAACCCTGCAAAACTGATGGGGAATTGCTATACAGCATTGGAAATAAAGTCTGTCCCCCCTCCCCTCTTACATTTCCCAGCTTTATTGTATTTGCTGCCCCTCCTCACTTTTTTCTAGATTGGGGCCTGCCAGTGCACAATGTTTTCTTTTGTTTCAAAGACCTTTTAAAAATGTTTTTGCAAAATGCGAGATATTTATTGGTTATTTTTTCCCCTCTCCATTTGAGTTATTAATGATCTCAAGAGTGTGGCGACTGGCTCTCTTCACCCCAAAGATCCACTCCTCATGGGCAGGCCAGAATCTAGGGGGGAAAATCAAGGGGATAGAAACTCAATCGAACTTTTTTCCTATACAGCCCTTTTTCTGAGTGTCATATTTTATATCATCTTTTTAGTGAAACCTAAATGCCATGGTTCAAAATGAATCTAAAAGTGTGTTAGTGCACTTCATAAAAAAAGGTGCTTATTTTCAGTAATTAATGAAAAAAGCATAGTAAAAATGTATTGCTTCTTTTAAAACTGTTCTCAAATAAATTGTTAATGTAGATCATAAGTATTGTTGATGTAACACAAGCTTTTTAATAGTGAACTTTACAACCAATTATTAACCCTATATAAATCAAAAGTAAAAAAAAAATTTATCAACGAAATTGAAGCTTAATCATGGAACTCTAAATACATCCGAGAACACATATTAATCGCAATGTCCTCTGCTTTCTTTATCAAGATAGCAAATAGTAATATCTTGACGCAAATGAACAAAAACTGCGGGGGTTTTCAATTCTGCAGTGTGTACTTTTTAGTTCATTTGTTTAGCATATTTGCATTGCATGAATATTTAAAAGCTTTTTGGTCTGTAAATGGTAGATGGTAGCCACTGGAAGAAGAGCTATGCACCAATCCCCTATGATGATGCATAGAACCGGCCAGGCCTAGCACCTAATGTCTGACCCCCCACCCCTTCTTGTGGTGCAGACAGTTAGTACCTTTCTAAAGAGAAACTCTCTTGTGGAAGTGAATGGGAGGGCTGACAGATTAGTGTGGCCTACTGATCTGGTCAACTATGGCTAGTTTTCTTTTTTTCTACTAGCTGAGGAGTGGACAACCACACAGGGTCCTGGTGCTGACCATATAAACCTATTGGACTGAATTAAGGCTCGGAGCTTGATTATGGATCCTGATTTTGCACTAGTGGGCTTCTGTGGAGGGAAAGTCTTCCGCTGTGTTTTCTCTTTGTGGGTTGACAGCCCCAAGTGAATAAATTCACAGGATATGTTTATCAGCTGGTAGATAATCCTGAGCAGAGGTCATCGCAAGCACCTGAACTCTTTGCTTCTATTGGCATCGTCAAATTCTACATTGGAGAAAGTCTTCCAGTGTAGATGGCCTCAGCCTTTAATGGTGGGGGAACTGGTCTTTGCCCCATGACGGTGATTAGGGGGTTGTTTGATATTGTCGGCATTCCCCTCTCAATAAACATAGTTTCTTTAAACATCATACTAAACATTTTCTCTCCATAGGTAGTTGGAATGTGAGGACTCTGCACAGAGCTTTTTCTCTTGATGTCCTCACACAAGAATTCCACCATTATAATTTAGATATTCTCGGCTTGCAACAGACCAGATGGACAGATAAAGGTCAGATTCTTAGAAATAATCTTAAATTTCCCTTTTCAGGGAGAGAAGATGAGAAACATCACCAAGGCGTGGGTCTGCTTCTCAGCAGACACGCTACTGATGCTCTTCTAGGATATGAGTGTATTAATAAAAGGTTTCTTATAGCAAAATTTCAGACAAGCGTTAAAGACTTGAATGTTATCTGCTGTTATGCCCCCACTGAGGATGCCGATGAGGATGAGAAGGATAGGTTTTATGGACAACTTCAGGATATTTTGATTACTGTGAAGAAAGGAGATATTACCCTTGTTCTAGGTGACTTCAATGCCAAAGTTGGTACTGACTCTGATCTTTGTGGAGGAGTAATAGGCCCTTTTGTTATTGGTAGCTACAATGGCAATGGGCAACGTCTCCTACAGGTAAGTAAACTCAATGGATTCAAAATAACTAACAATTATTACAAACACCGCGATATACATAAGTACATATGGGTTTCACCTGATGGACTGCATAAGAATATGATTGATTATATATTAATTAACAGCAAATGGGATAGTTCTGTTAGGAATACTAGGGCATATAGGGGAGCTAAAATTGGATCTGACCATTACCTTGTTAAAAGTGTTTTGCAACTTAAACCTAAAAAGTGTTGTGCTAAAGTTAAAAAATTTACCTTTAATACTGACGCTCTGAAAGACTCAGTTATAGCTAAAGCTTACCATGATAGGTTACTTAGCCATTATGACAGTCATTGGTTTGCTTACTACTGAAGTTGAGGAATAATGGGGCCATTGTAAACAGGCTTTTTTGGAAACTAACAGTACTCTTTTAGGAAAAAAGGCACAGAGGAGACAGAATTATTTAAGTGATAAGGCACTTGAGCTTATTTCAGAAAGAAGGAACTGCAGGAATGTCCTTAATGAATACCCTACTAGTCCTAATAGAAAAGATTACAGAGAGCTTAATAAACATGTAAAGGATCAGTTAGCTGCTGATAAGAATCTTTGGTTTGATGGCTTGGCTGACAAAGTTGAGGAAGCAGTTAGACAGCACAACAGCAGAGAGCTGTACCAGATAGTTAATGTTTTGTGTGGTAGAAAACGAACAGGTATACAGGGATTGAAGGATAAACAAGGTAAAGTTATAGAAGGTGAGGATTCTGTTATGGCTAGGTGGACTGAGCATTTCAGTGATGTTCTAAATAATGTGGTTAGTTCTACTCCCATTGTTTGAAATGATAGATGCATTGGTGGCTTTAATGTTGGCCCTATAACACAATCTGAAGTTATTTTGGTTGTTTCTAAACTTAAACTTCATAAATCCCCAGTGGTGGATGAAATTACTACGGAAATGATTAGAGCTGGGAATGTTTGTTACCACTCGGATGACAAATTTTGAATATCTTTTATGATAAAGGCATGGTTCCTAAGGATTTTACCAGAGCTATTATTATACCTATTTTCAAAAAAGTTGATCACAATTTTTGTGATAACTATAGGGGTATCAGCCTGAATCTGGTTGACAGGCAATTGCGTGATGAGCAATGTGGATTCAGAAGTGGTAGGGGATGTGTGGATCAGATATTTTCACTTAGGCAGATTCTTGAGAAATGTTTAGTTTCAGAAACCTTTGGTTGCTAGCTTTGTTGATTTCAAAAAGGCTTTCGACTCTGTTGATCGTCATAATTTGTGGTTGATTGTGAGAAGATCATATGGTATACCAGACAAGTTAGTTAACATAATGAAAGCTCTCTATAATAACACTGAGTCATGTGCGAGAGTTGGTAAGGCTTGTAGCAATTGGTTTAGCATTACTTCTGGTGTTCGAGAAGAGTGCATTTTGTCTCTTTTTCCGTTTAGTTTGACTATTGATTATGTTATGCAAAATTCACTTCAAGGGAAAGATTTTGGCCTTAAATGGGCTGGAGAAACGAAAATTTCTGATTTAGATTATGCTGATGATTTAGCCCTTTTTGCAAATGATGTTGATGAGATGAACTCTTTCATTCGAGCTGTTGATGAAACTGGTACTAGAGTAAGTTTGGTTATAAACAGAGAGAAAACTAAAGTGATGAAAATTGGTCAGGCAGGCTGTGATTCAGTTAATCTGGATGGTTGCAATCTTGAACAGGTGTCACAGTTTAATTATCTTGGGAGCTATGTAGCAGATGCTGGTGATGTGCGGCCGGGACTTTTAAGAATCTATTGAGAGTGTGGAGAAATAGGCGTATACGCATAAAGACTAAAATTAGACTGTATAATAGTTTGGTTCTTTCTAGGGTTAGTTATGGTAGTGAAACTTGGACACTTTGTAAACAAGATAACAGGAAACTAGATGCTTTTGATTCTAGATGCTTATGCAGTATCTTGGGCATTAGGTGGTTCAACTTTGTAACTAATGATGAGGTTAGGCAAAGGAGTCTGTAACCTCCTTTAAGCAGCATATTGTGCAGAGAGAGACTCCGTTGGTTTGGCCACGTTGCCTGTATGGATAATTATAGATTGGCGAATAGGGTTATGAACAGTGTGCCTAAAGGCTTCAGAAAAGGGGAAGACCTAGGATGAAGAAAGAGGGGGAGACCTAGGATGCAATGGACAGAAAATGTCAAACAGGACCTTATTAGAATTGGTGTGCAGTGGCCAGATGCAGCAGATGTAGCTCAGGACAGACTTGCTTGGAGAACTAAATTGCACGGTCTGGTTGGACCTCTGTAGCCCATGGCTTCTTAAGAATGATGAGGTATATTTAAAAAACAAAAAATAAAAAGTTGAAATTTTATGAGGAAGTGGAAAAAGCAAAGCTTTATACAAAAAAAGTGATTATCATTCACTTAGGGTGGCTAAAGAACACATTTCCTTTATATATTTGACTTCGAATAGGCTACACTAAAGATGTAGCAGTGTTTTTAGGTGACACCCTCACCCTTATTGGGTAGCACAGGAACTAAAAAATATACGCTTGCAAAACTAGACCCTTTCTTCCACCATGCAAATTCAAAAAGTACCATTGATATCAGTTGATTATTATTAGAAATATTGTGTGCACAGACAGATGGCTATAAAAATATCAACATGCAAACTTAAACCTTTCCTCCATCCAATGCTAAAAGAACCATTGAAATCAATTTACTGGTTCCAGACATTTCATGCACAGACTGATGAAAGAATGATCAAACATAGCAATAATATAAACAAGTTTTGTTTTCAAGAATTTGTGCTAAAAACAAATTTAAAAAAAGAAATTTTTGATTCAGAATAACCATAAAATATGTTTTGTTGTCATTAGCACTTTTGGATAAATTCTCTCATTTGAGAAATTGGCTTTGGATGAACTGTCCCATTGGATGAATTGTCCCCTTAAACGAAACATATCATTAGACCTATTGTACATTGGATGAATTGTCCCCTTTAAATGAACATGTACTGGATGAATCAGTATTAGACCAGTTGGTATTAGATGAATAGTACCAGACCCACATTCATGAATTCAGTGTTATAAGAAATAACAAGAAATTCATCTTTTATGTACACTAAGACACCTTCATATTTGTTTTCTAATTAGCATTTGAAATAAATACTATAACCCTGCAATTTATATAACTGTATTTCATTTCCTTTTATCCTGATTTCAGTTAATACAATAATATCTGGGTAAATATCTGAAAGATTTAAAAGCAAAGAAAAATGTTCAAAATGCTGATCAAATCCATCCTGCAATGTTGACTTTTTATTCAGCAGGTGATGGCTGTTTCATGGATGACAATGCTACTGTCCATTATGCAAGATGTGTTCAGCAGTGGTTCAGTGAACATGACAGCAACTTCCACTGTCTTCCCTGGTCACCACAAAACCTGGATCTGAACCCCAATGAAAATGTATGGGAGTAAAGTCTTCTTCCATGAAATCTGAGGCAGTTAAAGAATTATCTGGTAAACGCCTGGTGTACTAGAGATATAAAGGCACTCCAACACCTTGTGGAATCTATGCCAAACCACATACATGCTGTAATTCAGGGTAAAGGAGGTTCAATTTGGTATTGAATAAAGGTTTCTAATTCAGTGGCTGGTGTGTGCAGATCACAATGTTGCAGAAGTTGCTCTTTCATGTTTACCTGAGAAAGTTTTAGCTGAAATTAACTATAATTATGAATTGAAATTGCAGCCTGGTCCAGTGGACTTTAATTATCTTGTAGTCCAAAGCAGAATGTGTCAGGAAGAAACTGTAAAATGTTCTATCAGTTTAAGTAATGGGAATATAGAAAAAGAAGTTGATGATGCAAAGCAAGTTGATAGTGAGAAAAGTGTTAAAACAGAAGTTTTAAAGGAATACTAATTAATTTCTAGATAAGTCAAGCATCCCAGAAATTGTTTTGAGTGCAAATAATCCTCCTGAATTTAACAAGTTTAGAAATTTTTTACTGTTGAAGCATCATTTAGAAGCAGGCAGCAATAAACCTGGCAAGCACAAAGCCAAGCATGTAGCGAGATGATGGCCTACACAGCGACAACTGGCAATGTGTAGCTCTCAATATGCAAAAGATGACATCATCAATGAAATCTTTAGAAGCGCCTACACCTAGCTTATTGAACGACATGGGAATGAAGTCTCCGGGAAAACTACTGGACAATGATTTATCACAACAAAGTGCCAACAATGAAAATTTAAGTATTATTATTCTTCCACTGTGGCACTAATTAATTATGATATCTTATTTCTTTTCTCTGGAATAGATGAAGATGGAGCCAATTGAAGATTATTTATTGTTGTTCATACTTAGAGATTTTGAAATGTTTTAATTTCATGTTGAAACTTTGGATTTTTTTTTTATATTATAGAATTTATATTATGAGAAGTAGAGACTTTCCCTTTGGGAGGGGGAGTTCAGATGGTCCACCCATTCCCTTTTCTTTTTCCTTAACCAATTTTACTTTATTTACATTATATGTATCATTTTCGGGATTTATTCTTCAGTTGGACTTACCACTTTTCCCTTTTCTGATCTGCAAAAGGAGTTGTGCATGTGCAACTCAGACTTTTGATTGACAGCTGCTAATGCATGCATAAGAACATGCCCCCTCTTGTGTCATAGCTAGCATGATCGTAAGTTTGTGCAAATGTTTTTCCCAGAGTGCAACATACAATTTGTCATGTATACTATGTGACTTTAGGCCATGTGAGAAAGTCAGTAGAGGAAGAAAGTCAATTTTTTTGGAGTTGTTATTAGAGATATAACTTTTAGTTGCTCAGACTTTTGTATTCATCAGTTTATATAGTGAGTTTTGAATATTTTGGAAAAAACTTTGTTATATGAAATATTTTGACTTCGCTAATTTTTATATTGAGCAATTATAATTTTTTTTTATTAAGATTTAACTTTAATAATTTGACAATCTTTTGATTTTTTTACTCAATAAGTAATGCCATATACTTAGCAAACCCTAACTGAACTTTATTTGGCAAGTTAATATTGCCTGGTGCCCGATACTATCAGAAAGTTTAGTTAAATTTGGTTCAGTCAAAAGGTCCAAAGAGAAGAAGTTTAACAATCTTTTAGAGCATTACACCATCTTCATTTTGTTTTTTAAAACAGTGTAATAGTGGTTAAATATTCAGTAAACAATGATGAGCTGTGAATTCATTTGTCTAAAAAATTACTGCATCACCAGAAACAAAAATGCAATTAAATTATATGGAGAACTTAATAAATTTAAATCAAAATAATTTGTCTAATACAAATATAAAACCAATACCATCTGCATGGAAACTTATTGAATCATTTGACTGATAAAATGTTGCATACCTGCTACAGAGACATCCTTACATAATTGCAATATAAGACCTTGAAAGATCACACTGCCTGATGAAGTGAAAACGAAATGCACATAGTGTAGGATTTTAACTAAGAGGTATCATGATGTATACATTAGTATGCTTTTAGACATTTAGTTAATTTATATGTATTTAGTTATAACCATGATGATCCAATATGTTGCAATATGATGAGAACAGAGGCACTGCTGGATATGATGAACCTATTATAAAGGTAACATCTTTCCTAAAAAAGTTATAAAACATCGAAGAAAGATGGACTGGCATCTCAAACCTTACTAGAAGATTATAATATATTGCACAAGTGATAAAACCAACTCATATAATCACAGCTTGTAATAGCATGAGCATCTACAGTACTAACTCTGGAAGAAACAACCTAAAAAGGACAGTGTCAGTCATACATCATGGACTAACAATAGCAATCTGAATAAATGGTGGTAAACTTGTTCTCTCATAACTAAGTAATTTAAAGTATTGTCAACTAATAACTGCATAACAAACAGATTGTCATCTTTCTTATAGTAAGGTATAGATAGATAGTAGCTTGAATTAGTTCATTCATTGTCATGGTATTGTAACAGTGATTATGTGGAATATGATTATGTGTAAATCTTTTTAGTTATAATTTGTTAATCAAAATTCAGCACTGAAACCTCAATGCATTACATACAATCATCAACTATCACATCTAGTTGTATTCAAGCATTGACAACAACCAGTTTCTTCTCTATTGATGAATACATAGTAATATAGTCATGGCCTCATTGAAAAAGTTTGACCATTCCAGACAAAAAATATGAAAAATGGAAAAAAAAAAACTGAAAACAAAATCAAGAAAATTGATTTCCTAAACAAATGTTGATAAATATTCAAAAAACTCAGAGGAAAGTAATTAAACATAATAATGTGTGCAATTTCTGATTGGAGATGTAGTGATTATGTGAATGTATTAAAATTCATACAACAAAGAAAACTCACCATTTTTCTTGTCTCGAGATATGTGAGCAATGTGCCACTTTCCAATTTCTACTGGACTCTGACTTCTAAGAATAGCTGGGCCAGAGCCCAGTTCAAAACGGAATTCCACAAAGCTATCATTGAGGGATAAAGACACGAAATCACCACTATCCCCTTCCTTCTGGCCATTATACAGCAACAAACCTGTAATGAATAATCTATTTTAAAACTATAGGAACAGAACATTTACCTGTTTTAATTTATTAGTTACACATACAGTAGGCTCACATTTTATATGAAATCTAAAAGCTTGAATTTGAAGGTACTCAGTATTCTCATAAAATTCTAATAGAGGTTGGGTAGTTGACATGCTTGAGTCCGACTTTTGGAGACTGCCTGCATGACCACTATCTTACAAAGCAGGATTGGTTGGGTTGTTTGACCTGTGAGTGGCACTTTTTTTTATACACAATGGGCTAAATGACCAAGTCACAAAGACCCCAAGGACTCAGAGAAGATTGGAGGGAAGGGACCGATTGGACAGCTGTTGGAGACAGATAGTAGCCTCCCTTCAAGGCCATCCAGCATGTTCTTTAATGTACACAGGATATGGCTCTCCTTCACATGGGGTCACAGCTTAGCATCTATCCAACAGAGGGCATCCTTTCCAACCCTCACTGGTGTTTCCTACTGACTGAGGGCAAGGCGGGAAGTTTTGCGGAGATAAATCTCAATGCTTGCCTGGCTGGTACTCAAACCTGGAAACTGCAGATTATAAGCCTGATGTGCTACCAGCTGAGCCACCTCCACCCTACAGGCAGGGACTGAGTCCTATACCAGGCATATAGCAAGTAAACTCCTCTACCTGAACCCAGACAAAGAACTGCCCAGTTCACCCTATCAAATAACCTCAATTGCCTTGGGAGGGAGGAGGAAAGCTTCAGGACATCTTGTTTACCTGAAGCAAGGCCCAAAGAATTTCTCAGTTCTGTCCAGTTTTATGAATAATGTCAATGACAGCTGAAGTGAATCCCAGCAGTCAAGGACGAGACATAAAAAAGATACTACACAATTATCATGATTCTCCTTCCTGTAAGCATAGTTTGCAGGAAACAGGGACATTTAGGATCCTGTGAAGTTAGCTGAAAAACAGAACCTTCACCATTTATTCATCTCACCACAAATAAGCTTCTGCAATGAGCATACCATGAATAGTATTTGAACAAACTGTGGGAGGAATGTGTCAACAACTTCATAGACTATTGAACCTGTTCTCAGAAGAAGCCAAAACACTGGAGGGGAAGGATTCAGTGTGTAAAAAGACATGATCATCATGGAGCTTCTCAACTCCTTTCAGGAAGAATTGTCTATAGATTATTTGGTGGAGCTAGCATTTGAATCATAAGGAAAAGAGATATACTGGGTTGTTTTGTCTCTGAACAGCAGTTTTTGCACAAAAGGACTAAAGACCATTTCATAAAAATTTCAAGGACTCAAAAGGTTGAGAGAAGGGGATTCATTGAACAGCTGTTAGCAGATAGATGATAGCCTTCTATCGAGGTCATCCACCGTTTTCTTTAATGACCATAGTGCGTTAGCTTAATGCCCCATATGGTGGCCTTTCCAAGCTCAATGGTGTTCCCTTTCTCAGAAAGGCAGGGTGAAGGTTAGTGGATATAAACCTCAGGGACTCGAATGATTGATTAATTTACATGTAAATTAAACAAGACACCACCCTTATTTTTAATTCTGTAAAAATTATATTTTGTTAGTTCAATAGCACAAACTTTTACTATTTTCATAATAAGAGTATTATTTATTCTAGTGTGTCCAGTTTTAAGAGTATTAATTGCAGTGTTTCTACTTTTGAATTTTAAGAGTTAAAATTTTAGTTTTACTATAATGTGAATTAGCAGATACTGGAAGATATTTGGAAAAACATGCAGATATTTTGGTAACGTGAGGACTTCCAGTTTTCTCCCTAACTTTTGTAGAACACAGTTTATTTCTGTTGAATTCTATGAAGATATTGGGATTAAAACATGGATGTTCAGGTGTTAAACAAAAGTGGGAAATAGATTTTTCATTACAATATTGTGCCTTATCTGGAATTTCTTCACATTCCACAGTTTGAGTAATACTGGCCTAGTGCATATTTTTACAGAAGTGAGAAAAAATTTAATATTAAATATTAGGAGATATTAAAAACCATATTTGTTCCATATAACTTGATATTTGATTTGTGCTGTTCAATTTGCATGCTATTTTACCTAGAATGCAATCCCAGAATAAACTGATGCCCTACTGTACAGGTACAATACAACTGCATAAACAAAAACTATTCTATGATAACACTAATGAACTGTATTGTTTTGGAGTATTAGAGATATATTTAGTAACCCTTAACACTCCAGTAGGTAAACCTAAAATTTTAATGAGCAGGTGCTTTGGTATTCTATACCTCAGTCCACATTTTCAGACTTTCTAACATTTATATGAATGAAACAAATGTTTTTTCATCTTACTGAAATTAGAATTTTGCTAAATACATATTGTATATCACTTACATAAAAGAAATAAAACAATATAATTTCAATAGCAGATAAATTTCAGGAAGAGTGCTGCAAACACAGAACTCATGAAGAGTTTGCTGAGAAAAAATTATGTTTTGCCTATAGTGGAATATGAACTTGTGAACTCCTGATAATGCCCCGGGTGCTTTGACCATTGAGCTATAGAAGCTAGTTCATTGTTTTCCCACTTAAGGCAAGGCATTAATACTTAATGTTTTCAGCAAACTATTCATGAGAGCAATATAAATATTTCATATTACAATAAAGACTATAGAATCAGAATAGCAAATATTAGAGGGGGCAAATTTTTACTATATTTTACTTCACTGAAATTAATAAAAAAATAAATGATAAGTGTAAATAAATTATAGGAACTAAAGATGGAACAAAAACAGAAATTCCCCACTTTAAATTCAGCTGAAATAGATGATTTAGAAACTTGATTCAGCCTTGTCATTGCAAGCTTCAAAAGTGTATGTTATTTATAAATGTTGCTTGCAAGAAAATTGTTGGCATGAATTTGCCTCTCAATGCACAGCCAAGGTCACAATGAAGAAATAGTAAGCCAAAGATCTTCACCCGACATGTGTTGTCACATTTAAAAAATTACAAATGGGATACTTTATATGACAGCTAGAGGATTAAGTAACAAATATTCGCTCATTTATACATAATTTTGCCTATATAACAATTTTCTAGTTTGAAAAGTATTTTTAACACAACAGTGAATGAAAAAACTCTTTTAAAAGCATTGATATTATTATAATGGCAAAAATACATTGAATATTTGATTACAAAGAGAAATGTGTTCAGTTAACAAAGCAAAAATTAGATGTTTATCAAAAATAGGTAGAGAATAAATGGTAAATTGTTACATATAAATTATTTACAAGTTCTTGCTGGTTGGTTGGGGTTTTATGGCCAAAGGACAATGGAGGCCATTTTGTGCCAAACGAGGTTGGTTGCTTTGGGTTTTATGGCACAAAAGCAATTAAGACTATATTATGCCAAACTTAAGATAGAGAGTAATGGTAAAGAGATAATAGTTATGAAACCCTCAACCAACAGTTAAAAACATGTTAATTCAAAAAAGCGTAAAACAACAAAATATACATAGCAAAATAAAACATATCCAGGTAAAAAAAAAAAGTATAAATAAAGCAATAAAATTATAGTCTATTAAAATAGCCAATAAAACGAAATAAAAAAATCAATTACCACAGCTAAAACATAATCAGGTAAAAGGTGTTCGAGTGTAAGGGGCTCGAACATAAAATCGTGAAAGTTAAAGTATATACGACATTCAAGAATAAAAGCAATACATTTAATTAAACAATGCCAGATGGATAAAATGGTGCCACAAAACTCACACTTAGGTACATCGTCTGCCTGAAGAAAAAATGAATGAGTGATAAACAAATGACCTAGCAGAGGCAAGAAACTACAACTTCCTTTTTGTGATTCCTGTAAGAACTTTACTGCCATGGTTTGACAGGGAATGAAATTCCATGACGCTCCCTCTGATGCTCAACTATACTGGATAGTACTACATCATACAGAGGATGCCATATTTGACCCATCTATTGTCTGAGAAAACCTTCTTTGAAATAATTCATATAAGCTATACTGGTGCTGGTAAGCAGCTGGGAAAGGACCTGTTATAATGAGCATGACTTTTAAGGCTGATAGAATCAGTTTTCATCTGGTTATTTAATCATTGAGGTGTGGTGGGAAGCCTTTTTGAATTTTGGCATTGCCTAAATATCAGAGCCAAATCTTAAAATGTAAAAATTTCAATTATATATATATGCCAATCTTTTTGGTAAGCTTAAGAAATCTAATCTTGAATTTTGAACTAAAAACTTGAGTATACATTACTACACTTTGAAACTTAGTTATTCTTGCAATTAGGGAAGGAAAGGTTCTTAGGACAGAATGTGAAAAGAGGGAGAAGCGTTCATTAGGGCTGACTGGCCAAGGCCCTGTGCATAGACCATGTTGGATCTTGTCGGACTGGGAAAAGGCCAATGGATGCCCATGGTCTTTAAGAGGAGTTGGGTTGTTTTACCTTTGAGCAGCACTTTTGTGCACACAATGGGCTAAATGGCCAGGTCACAAGGACCCCGAAGGCTCAGAGAAAGTTGGAGGGGACCCACTGAAACAGCTGTTAGGAGACAGATGGTAGCCTCCCATCAAGGCCATCCAGTGTGTTCTTTAACATGCACAGGGTATGGCTCTCCCAGACACAGAGCCACAGCTTAACGTCCCATCAGAATCAGATGGACAGCAGTCTTTCCAAGCCCATCGGTGTCCCCTACTGACTGAGGGCAGGGAGTTTTGCAGAGATAAATCTCAACGCAGACCCAGCTGGGATTCTAACCTGGGAACTGCAGATTACGAGCCTGGTGCACTACTGACTGAGCCACCCCCACCTCCTTCAGGGGGGAGAACCTAGTTAGGGAAGAGTAATGCTGGTCAGGGCTCACATCCCCAACCCCCACCACTCACCAATGCAGGGGAGCATGCCAGCCGAAAGAGGAGCAATGTGGATCCAGGCTCCCCTGAGTCCTCACTGAGGCACGTGACATGGCTAGTGGTAGGCAAGATCAGAATGAGAAAGAAAACCCTCAGAAAAAAGGAAAATGGAAACAGTGACAGCAACTCACCAATTTCACTGGCCCCCCTGTGCCCCAATAGGTCACCTGCACCCCATCCCCCCTTTATAAGGTATCAGACGAATGGTTCAGAAATTGTGCATACTCCCCCGAACCGAATGTGTAGCCCTCATTGAACGTTCTGACCCCCAGCTGAGAGGTCATGCAATATTCGCACAACCCTATGCCAAAGTCAAAACCAGATCTCTGCATGTAGCCAGATCCATGAACAAAGTGGATGGTAGTGGAAAGCTCAACATTTAAGTCACTAACTTGTCTGCAGTCCCCATTTGGCTGAACAAATGCACGAGAAGAGCTACCTTAGAAACCCTCGACGTGAAACAGATTCAGATCCCTAATAACCCTCAAAGAAGGAAATGACAGCTCCTGTCCCTGAATTATTTCCAGTTGGGTCATAAAGGGCATTAATGAGAAACAGCAATGTATTTGCACAAGATATAAGCGACTTGACCAGCACAGATGCAGTGTATCATGAGATTCACCTCACGGATAATTGGCCCATGAGACACCAAGCCTAAAAGGTGCCTTTTGCACTACAGGATGAATTGGATAAACAGATAGATGACTGATTAGAGAGAAGAATTTTCTGAAAGAGCATGTCCCCCTTCATTTCACCCATAATCTTGGTAAAGAAAAAGATTCCATGTATCGATTCTGTGTAGCTATAATAGTAAAGTGCTTAATGCTACTATTGTCCTGGATTCATACCCCTACTTCTCATCAATGAGATCATTGATCAACTAGCACATACCAAATATTTCAGTTCTCTCAATATGGTATTTGGCTAATGGCAAGTTCCCATTCACCCCTTAGACGTTGAGAAAGCAGCTTTTAGCAGCTGATAAGGGCTGTTCAAATTTAACTTTCTGTCATTTGGATTACATAATAATTATGCCATCTTTCAATATTAGATAATGTACTCATGGGCAAGTGGCAGAAGCAAGTTCTGGTGTATTTGGACGATATTATTGTCACCTCCCAGGCTTTTGATCAACACACTGAACGACTGCAGAAGGTATTCGATTGACTGTGGGTGTTCAACCTTAAGTTGAAACCAGCAAAATGTCAGTTTATAAAGGAATAACACAATTTGGGACATCAAATTTTGTTAGAGAGAGATCAGCATGATCCCTGCAATGTGAAAGCCGCACTGGGTGCTGGGAAGCAGGCCATGGTGTTCCAAATGCCAGACCAATCTGGCATTTACCATTCTTTCAAACACTTTCAAAATGCAGTTTGTCAATGCAATAGGACAATAATTGCAAGGAATATTGGGATCTTTCCTGGTTTGGGGAAGGCCAAGAAGATAGCCTCTCACCAGGAGTCCAGAAATTGATCCTTGAAAAAGATACAATTGGAAAGTCAGAGCAGATGATCCCTATTCGATGGGGAGAGATGTTGCAAAATGGTATAATGGGCATTGTCTGGCCTGCTGGCAGATGCACGAGAAGTGTTCAGACCAAGGTGAAGCTCCTCCACTATGAATGGCCTATTGTAAGACTCAGGGGCCATTTGAGTGGAAAGATAGTGGAGAGCACTCGGTCTTGCTCTTCAGGGCCAGAAACTAAGGGGAATAAGAACATGAAGAAGAGATGAGGGAAAACGATTCCCCCAGAGTGTCACAACTGCTTGGAGATCAGAAATTCCCATCATCATCATCTACACTTTATACCATACAACCTTTGCAACCATGCAATGATAGAAGACATGCATTTGATCAAAGATTCCTTCTGGCTCTGGAAGCAGATAAAATATATTTTGGCCTGGTATGCTTGGAAGCTTCAAGGTTGAGGGATGTTTGATATGTCCAAAATACCCCCCCCCCCCCAAGTCTTGTTCTGGGCTTTACAAGCTGTGAAGCTTGGATTGGATTGTTTTACCTCTGAGCAGCACTTTTTTGCACACCATGGGCTAAATGGCCAGGCCACAAGGACCCTAAAGTCTCAGAGAAGGTTGGGAGAGGGGACCCACTGGAACAGCTGTTAGTAGACAGATGGTAGCCTCCCGTCAAGGCCATCCAGCGTGTTCTTTAACGTGCACAGGGTATGGCTCTCCCACACACGGGGCCACGGCTTAACATCCCATCCGACGGACGGTGGCCTTTCCAAGCCCATCGGTGTCCCCTACTGACCGTGGGCAGGGCGGGGAAATTTTGCGGAGATAAATCTCAACGCTGACCCAGCTGGGATTTGAACCTGGGAACTACAGATTACGAGCCTGGCGCGCTACCGAATGAGCCACCCCCGCCCCAGCTGTGAAGCAGCCAGGATTCTACCTTGGGTATATTCATCAGACCTCAACATAGGTTCCACAAAAATTGTGGAAACTACATTGTGGTCTGACAAATAGCTGAAGCAGCTGCATGAATGAGAGAGTCCATCTCCTCTATCCTGACTGCAATATTGATTGGCTCCAAGCAGACCGAGTGTTCAAAGAAGTTCAAGTTCAAAGCTACCACAGTCAGCCTGATCATGCCTCCACTGTGATACACATGAAGGTTGCAAGGCCTGCTATGGGAGATGGTACAGACAATGGGGAGGTGATCACTTCCATACAGATTGTCCTTGACCTCTCATGTAAAGAGTGGAAGGATTGAGGATGAGCAGATCATGAGATCTATGACAGTGAAAATGTGGGTCAGGGAATGAAAGTACATACTGACACCAGTGTTCAATAGGAAGAATGAGGAATCCAGGTATCACTGCTCCATGACCCCACCCCTCCCATTGGTGCGAATACTGCCCCACAGAGGATTATGACCATTAAAGTCACTCATTATGAAGAAGGGGGACAGCAGCTGTGAGATGAGGTCATCTAGGTATTCCCAGAAGATGCTTCCAGATAGATGAAACAGTCAACGAAAATCCCACAAAGAGGCGAATGGCAACAGTCTCTAAGGTGGTGGTGGTGAGGGGTTGGTTGGTTATTTTACATCTGAGCAACACTTTTTGGCACACAATGGGCTAAATGGCCAGGTAACAAGGACCTCGAAGGCTCAGAGATGGTTGAAGGAAGGGACCCACTGGAACAGCTGTTGGGAGACAGATAGTAGCTTCCCATCAAGGCCATCCAGCGTGTTCTTTAACATGCACAGGGTATGGCGCTTCCACACACGGGGCCACAGCTTAATGTCCTATCCTATGGAGAGGGCTTTACAAGCCCATCGGTGTCCCCTACTGATCATGGGCAGGGCAGGAAGTTTTGCAGAGATAAATCTCAACGCTGACCCAGCTGAGACTCAAACCTGGGAACTGCATATTACGAGCCTGGCGAGCTACCAACTGAGCCACCCCCACTCCTACCACAATGAACACAGACAGATTTTCCCCCAGCAAGCTGTGCAGGCATGGTCATACCTCTGGCATTGGAAACAATGCATAGGGTTTGGAATGTATGGCCACAGCTGCAGAGGAGGTTACCTGCCTTGATGGAAATCAGCAGGGGTGGCATGTCAAAGTAAGGATTAGTACTCGGGTGGGTACTAACTTTCCATCATAGCATTGCATAACCTCGAAGACTGCTACCACTCCTTGGGATGAGAGCTTCGAGAGGTTTTCCTCCTCAGAAACATCGAGGAGGTTCCACTCAGATATCACACCCTGGGAGGAATAAGCGATTTGTGAGGTGTCACAGAAACAGACACCACACCAATTCCTGTAACTGAGGAGGATGCAAATGGTAGCTAGGTAGTCACTGGAAGGAGAACTATGCACCAATCCCCTGTGACACCAATTCCTGTAACTGAGAGGATGCAATGGTAGCTAGGTAGTCACTGGAAGGAGAACTATGCACCAATCCCTGTGACAAATCCCTGTAGCACCTAATGTCTGACCCCGCCTTCTCGCGGTGCAGAACGTTAGTACCTTTCAAAATACATACTCTTGTGGAAGTGAACGGAAGAGGAGGCCTGCCAGATTAGTGTGGCCTACTGATCTGGTCAACTATGGCTAGTTTTCTTTTTTTCTACTCTCTGAGGAGTGGACAACCACACAGTGTCCTGGTGCTGACCATATAAACCCACTGGATTGGACAGATACGTAGCTCTGAGCTTGATTATGGATCCTGATTTTGCTGCACTGGTGGGCTTCTCTGGAGGGAAAATCTTCCACTGTGTTTTCTGTTTGTTTGTGGGTGCCAGCCCCAAGTGAATAGATTCACAGGATATGTTTATCAGCTGGTGGATAATCCTGAGCAGAGGTCATCGCAGGCACCTGAACTCTTTGCTTCTATTGGCATCGTCAAATTCTACATTGGAGGAAGTCTTCCAGTGTAGATGGCTTCAGCCTTTAGTGGTGGGGGAACGGGTCTTTGCCCCATGTCTGCAATTAGAGGGCTGTTTGATATTGTCGGCATTCCCTCTCTCAATAAACATAGTTTCTTTAAACATCCCACTAACCATTTTCTCTCCATAGGTAGTTGGAATGTGAGGACTCTGCACAGAGCTTTTTCTCTTGATGTCCTCCCACAAGAATTCCACCATTATAATTTAGATATTCTCGGCTTGCAAAAGACCAGATGGACAGATAAAGGTCAGATTCTTAAAAATAATCTTAAATTTCTCTTTTCAGGAAGGGACGACAATAAGCATCACCAAGGCGTGGGTCTGCTTCTCAGCAGACACGCTAGTGATGCTCTTCTAGGATATGAGTGCATTAATGAAAGGTTTCTTACAGCAAAATTTCAGACAAGCATTAAAGACCTGAATGTTATCTGCTGTTATGCCCCCACTGAGGATGCCGATGAGGATGAGAAGGATAGGTTTTATGAACAACTTCAGGATATTTTGAATTCTGTCAAGAAAGGAGATATTACCCTTGTTCTTGGTGACTTCAATGCCAAAGTTGGTACTGACTCTGACCTTTGGGGAGGGGTGATTGGCCCTTTTGGTATTGGTAGCTACAATTACAATGGGCAACGTCTCCTACAGGTAAGTAAACTCAATGGATTCAAAATAACTAACACTTATTACAAACACCGCGATATACATAGGTACACATGGGTTTCACCTTATGGGCTGCATAAGAATATGATTAATTATATATTAATTAACAGCAAATGGGCTAATTCTGTTAGGAATACCAGGGCATATAGGGGAGCTAAAATTGGATCTGACCATTACCTTGTTAAAAGTGTCTTGCAATTAAAAAGTGTTGTGCTAAGGTTAAAAAATTTACCTGAAAGACCCAGTTATAGCTAAAGCTTACCATGATAAGTTACTTAGTCATTATGACAGTCATGGTTTGCTTACTACTGAAGTTGAGGAAGAATGGGACCATTTTAAACAGGCTTTTTTGGAAACTAACAGTACTCTTTTAGGAAAAAAGAAGCAGAGGAGGCAGAATTATTTGTGATAAGGCACTTGAGCTTATTTCAGAAAGAAGGAACTGCAGGAATGTCCTTAATGAATACCCTACTAGTCCTAACAGAAAGAGAGCTTAATAAGCATGTAATTTATTAGATATGGTAATTAACAGAGAGCTAAATAAACATGTAAAGGATCAGTTAGCTGCTGATAAGAATCTTTGGTTTGATGGCTTGTCTGACGAAGTCGAGCAAGCAGTTAGACAGCACAACAGCAGAGAGCTGTACCAGATAGTTAATGTTTTGTGTGGTAGAAAAAGGACAGGTACACAGGGATTGAAGGATAAACAAGGTTATATATAGAAGGTGAGGATTCTGTCATGGCTAGGTGGGCTGAGCATTTCAGTGATGTTCTAAATAATGTGGTTAGTTCTACTCCCATTGTTTGCAATGATGATAGATGCATTGGTGGCTTTAATGTTGGATCTATAACACAATTTGAAGTTATTTTGGCTATTTCAAACTTAAACTTCATAAATCCCTAGGGGTAGATGAAATTACTACGGGAATGCTTAGAGCTGGGAATGTTTCGGTTACCACTTGGATGACTGATATTTTGAATATCTTTTATGATAAAGGCATGGTTCCTAAGGATTTTATCAGAGCTATTATTATCCCTATTTTCAAAAAAGGTGATCGCAGTTCTTGTGATAACTATAGGGGTATCAGCCTACTCTGTTCCCAGGAAAGTTCTTTGCATGATTTTTCTTAATAGAATCAAAAATCTGGTTGACAGTCAATTGCATGATGAGCAATGTGGATTCAGAAGTGGCAGAGGATGTGTGGATCAGATATTTTCACTTAGGCAGATTCTTGAGAAATGTTTAGAGTTTCAGAACCTTTTTTGTTGTTAGCTTTGTTGATTTCAAAAAGGCTTTCGACTCTGTTGATCGTCATAATTTGTGGTTGATTGTGAAATCATATGGTATACCAGACAAGTTAGTGTTATTATAGAGAGCTTTCATTATGTTAACTAAGTCGTGTGTGAGAGTTGGTAAGGCTTGTAGCAATTGGTTTAGCATTACTTCTGGTGTTCGAAAAGAGTGCATTTTGTCTCCTTTTCTCTTTAGTTTGGTTATTGATTATGTTATGCGAAATTCACTGCAAGGGAAAGATTTTGACCTTAAATGGTCTGGAGATACGAAAATTTCTGATTTTGATTATGCTGATGATTTAGCCCTTTTGGCAAATGATGTTGACAAGATGAACTCTTTCATTCAAGCTATTGATGAGAGTGGTAATAGAGTAGGTGTGGTTATAAACAGAGAGAAAACTAAAGTAATGAAAATTAGTCAGGGAGGCTGTGATTCAGTTAATCTGAATGGTTGCAGTCTTGAGCAGGTGTCACAGTTTAATTACCTTGGAAGATTACTGGTGATGTGCGGCATGAGATTAACAGATGAATAGGGATTGCTGCTGGGACTTTTAAGATCTATGGATAGTGAGAGAAATAGGCGTATACACCTAAAGACTAAAATTGGACTGTATAATAGTTTGGTTCTTTCTAGGGTTAGTTATGGTAGTGAAACCTAGACACTGTGTAAACAAGATAACAGGAAACTAGATACTTTTGATTCTAGATGCTTACCTAGTATCTTGGGTATTAGGTGGTTTAACTTTGTAACTAATGATGAAGTTAGGCAAAGGAGTCTGCAACCTCCTTTAAGCAGCATATTGTGCAGAGAGAGACTCCGCTGGTTTGGCCATGTTGCCCGTATGGATAATTATAGATTGGCGAATAGGGTTATGAACAGTGTGTCTAGAGGCCTCGGAAAGAAGGGGAGACCTAGGATGCAGTGGGCAGACAATGTCAAACAGGACCTTATTGGAATTGGTGTACAATTGCCAGATGCAAGCAAATGTAGCTCAAGACAGATATGCTTGGTGAACTAAATTGCATGATCTGGTTGGACATCTGTAGCCCATGGCTGCTTGAAGATGATGATGATGATGAGGAGGAGGAGAAGGAGCTCAGGATGTTTTGAACAAGCAGTTTCCACCAGCAAATAACTTGACCTTAGGCACTTGACTGATTATAGAATCCCACAAATTTCCAGATCTTTACTTGTGGAAAAAGGGGACATGTCCCCAATTACCTAATCACCTGTGGAATGGATGATCAGAAATCTTGGCTATGAAGACACAAAGATGACAACGAGAATGAAGAAGAAGGATGCTCATGCCAAGTCCTCTTGATGGCAATGGTCAATGAATTTCTATTAATGGAACTTGTTTGTCACTAATATTCAAAAATAGAACCAAACAAGTAAAACAGAAGTTGAGAACCTAACCATCCTCACAAAATAAAGGTAACTACAAAAGGAAAATAAGGTGTGGGGTAACTTGCGAACTGCACCCAAACATGGGCAAGGCACTCACCATACTGCACAGTTGGCCCTAGCAGATCCATCCCAGCAGTTGATTGATCCTAAGAGAACCACCCCAGGAGCTCCTGTTTACATGAAGCAGAGACCAAAGCAGTAGCCCTGTCCCATGAAGAAGAGGCTCCCTAATGGCAAAAGGAGCCAATCACAGGCTGAGTAGTTTTTTTGCCATTAGTCCACAGGCCTAATGGCAAAAGGAGCTAGTCACAGGCTGAGTAGAGAAGATGAAGACCCTAGAGCAACTATCAGGATCCTCCTTTCCAGGGATATGGGTAATTGTGCAAGGAAAACACATGGCAAAACACTTCACTTTGTGAAGGCACCCAAACCAGCAGAACCTTTACAGGGTGGTCCCCTCATCACAGACAGGAGCTTGCACTGATAAGTACAAGTCTTTGCATGGTACAACATAAATATGAAAAGTGACACTAAGAGTTGGAGTGTAAAAAATTTGAGATTAGAGGTAACAGTTTAAGTTAGAGAGAGGAAGATTCTAATTTACAGCTGTCAATTTCTTCTGAAATTACATTATAAGGAGGTAGGTTACACTGCTTTTATTTAAAACCCTTAAAATAACTTAAAGTTCACTGTTGTTAAGCAATAAAATTTTGAAGTTCATCCTTTAAACTATTTGCACATTGCAAAGGTTTTAGAAGCAAACTCAGCTTTTCAGAGCAAAGACAGCAATCTGTCCTCAGTGAAGTGACACTATATGGTGATGTTAGGGCTGTTAAGAACTTCTTTTCATAGGTTGTGAAGGGTTTTACATGTCATATTAGTGACTAAAAAATTAATATTGTTTTCATCCCAGCTCCAAATCTAAATATAATTATAAAAAAAGACAGACAAATTTAATATCCTTCAAAAATTGGGTGTATACAGATTTCACCAACATTTGCCAGATAATTCCATTATTATATCAAAAAAACCATACATTCTCTACAAGAGAGATTCACAGATCATCAGACAGATGTAAGCCAAAATAAACTAATGGCTGCCACTTCCCAGATGATAATACAACATTCAACTACCATAGACTAGGAGTATGCCTCACTGCTAACACGTGCATCCACTTACCATCGTCACTGAGGCTATTGAATTAATGACCTCATCCATCCCCACCTGCAACTCAGACACTGGAATCACCCTACATGAAGTGAAAAGAAGTTCTTAACAGCCCTAACATCACCACATATTGCAAGTGTCACTTTACTGAAGTACTGTCCTTGCTCTGAAAAGCTTTAGAGTGTCCTCCTAAAGATTTTTCAATAGGGAAACTGTTTGAAAAATATACTTCAAAATTTTATTGCTCAATGACAGACAACTTTAAGTTTTTTTAATTATTTTCTAAACAAGGCCTTTTTAATTGTATTTCTAAACTCTCTTACTCACCTACAGTTTTTAGAGGAAACACCAATAATTTTATTAATATTAAAATAAACACATATGCACACTCAAATTGTTTCTTACAAAATAGATGAACAAACCATTCATGCTTTCTGGTTTAAAAGCAATCTCCACTTCCAAGTTCATATAAGCGTCTGTCAGTGTAGGCATTTTCATGTAAGAAAGTGGAGCTTGGGCAAAATAAGGAACTACACCTAAATGTAAAGAAAAATACCAAATTACAATGATAAGCATGCCGAATATAAGCATTTTTATCAAAAGAAAACATAATAGTTTAAAATTCATCTTAGTGATAATTTAAAGATATAATTGAAACTATCCTATTAATAAAAAATTTAAAATCTCATTAGAGATATATTTAAAAACATTGCTTTCACCATGATAAAAGTTAATATTAGGGCCTACACAATACAAGATATTCACAAAGAACTTTCTTATCAACTTGTTATCAGAGTGAATAGATCACTAATTTTTTTTAATGCTATTAATGCACAAAAAATGGCATATTGTCATTTTTTAACTTATCATACCATATTAAATCTTTTTTTACACATATTTGGAACATTTACTCTTAATTAAATGCTTCACAATGAAAAATAATTGATTCATATCTGGGATGAAATGTTTATTAAGATATAACTTCCGTTTTCTAAAACTTGGTTGGGTTGAAATCAGCAGATTTAACACTATATTGTGACAAAATGTCTGAGGAAAAGGGAAAAACTTGTGATGTTGGCAGACAATGTCATACAGGACCTTATATTTGAATTGGCTTACATTAACCAAATGTAGCAGCACATGTGCAAGACACACATGTCTGGAAAACAAAATTACAGTCTTGTAGGATTTCTGTAGCCTAAGGCTGCATGAGAATTTTTTTATGTATGTAAGTATATTGCAATCAGCTATAATTAACACCACCAATGGGTGAATATTACAGTTTGGAAGTTTATTTTTTCAGAATGATTCATTCAAAAAGTTTTTCCATGGCTTTAGTCCTTTGTAATGTGCTTATCATGAATAAATGGCCTACACAATCACCTTTGAAAGTCTGAATAATACATATTACCAAAGCCATTTCCTGAAAACCATAACTCTAATTGTGTCAACTCCCTTTCCATATGAATAAAAATTAAGATTTAGCTTCTAAAACTTTAGTTCCCAAAGGGAAAGAGTAGATCAACTGATAGCTTGCCAAGTTCATAACTTGACGTTCTGAAGTGCGAGTCCTTATTGTGCTTATATAGAGATTTCCTCTGCTAACCCGCACTCTACCTTTGGGTAGAAAGGCAACACTTAATGGTAATGGAAACTTGTCTTCTGTCAGATGTGATATTAAGCCATACCCCATGATACTGAATATTACATTGTTGGATGGACTTTAAAGGTGTCTTCCATCTGTAGAGTGAATCTCTCTGCCCACCAAGTTCTAAGTTTTTTGGATTCTTGTAACCTGGCCATTTAGCCCATTGTGTTATAAAAAAGTGCTGTTCAGAAGTAAAACCTGCTCTAGAGATATATGAAAAAAGTGCAGCTGCAGAATAGCATAAATGCACTAAGCAATCAAGCACACAATATTTAGCAACAGATCTGTATCACCCATCACTACTTCAATGGCTTAGAAATTATTGACTAACCTACCTGTGACAATTAAAATTGTTGGAATGTCTATAGTTGCAAGATCACTTTTGGCAGCACATATATATGTACCAGCATCTTCTCCCCTGACACCAGGAATAGTCAACTGACCACCATTAACAGTGGCATCTGTGGGTAGTATTCCACCTTGTTTATACCAAGTATAGGCAACTGGGGGATCCAAGGTTGTCTGACAGTTCATCACTACAGTTGAGCCAAATGGTGCAGTTCGTGTCTCCACTAAATCAGGAGGAATTACAGGAGAAACTGTAATGAAAAGAAAATATATTAAGGTAACTAGTAATAAGTTAAAATGCAACTGAAAAGAGGGAAGCATTAAAAATACATTTTATTACTATCTTTACAATGATTAAGCCAGTGGTTTCCAAACTGTGGGGTGCACACCCCTGGGGGGGGAGAGGATGTTCAAAGGGAGGTACGGTGATTTCACCAGATTCAGACAGATGAAACATTAGGAATAATATACTTTCCAAAGTTTCAATAAGTTAGTTTTTTAAACAAACTATTACAATACAAACCAAAACTATGTAAAATATGCTTTTATGGATTTAGAATATCACCTTCTTAATTATCATTTCTTTTTTACTACAGACAATGCCCGAGGTCTTGAAAGTACTATAGTATGGTAGTTTCTGAAAAAACTTTTAAAGAAGTCAATGAATGTCCTTCTCAGTTACCTTCGATAAAATTCTGCTAAATCCTGAAATATAGGTACTACACTCTATTTCCAACAATTTTCATTTAGTTTCTAAGAGTAGCAGAAGGTCTATATTTTGTGAGTGGCTTCTTTCTTTTCTGAACATATTTGTGCTTTTTCAATTTCAAAATCGCATCTCGCATGCTTTACTGAAAGCTTTAATGAAAAATGGCACAAAACCTGTTGTATGCATTAATATTTTTTTGAAAGGGGTAACAACAAAAGTTTGGTTTTGGAAAATAAGTTCATTTTGAGGGAAACACTGATTACAGTCAAAGATAAAAATGTCTCATTAATAGTAAGTAAACAAGTTTCATTATATCCTGATAGATGAACATGCTAGACAAATAAAAATTTCTGTTATGGCAAATCTTGTAGCACTAAATAGTATGAATCTCTTTAAAATGATGCAACATCGTAACTTGTTTATTTGTTGTAGTTATGGTATTTTTTCCACCGTTGATTAGTACTATTTAGGCTTATTAGAAAATTCATTTAGTAAAATCTCCCAACTTCATGATGGCTGTATGTGAACATTCTAGCAGCAGTAGCTGCCTAGGCCTGATATGCAACTGCACATATCACTCATTAATGAATGGCATGCTTAGATATTTATATCTCACAAAACACTTGTATACTTTTTGTCCATTCCCCCTGAGAATATTTCTACTAATGCACATAGTGGCCTGGTCCTGAAGTTTTCATCGCATTTTTTTATTGCTTAACCCAGTGGTTCTCAAACTGGGTTGCAAACAGCCTGGAAGGGATTGTAAAGCTGATAGTTTTATATTTGCTAGTATTTTCTAAATAATTTTTTTCTTCAAATCATAGATCTTACATTGTAGGGAAGATGAGAGGTGTCACATAATTTTATCTACGATTCCAGGGGGTTGCATAAATTTATAATTTTAGGTTGGGTTGTTTTACCTCTGAGCAGCACTTTTTTGCACACCATGGGCTAAATGGCCAGGTCACACGGATCCTGAAGGCTCAGAGAATGTTGGGGGAGGAGACCCACTGGAACAGCTGTTGGGAGACAGATGGTAGCCTCCCGTCAAGGCCATCCAGTGTGTTCTTTAACGTGCACAGGGTATGACTCCTCCTGCACATGGGACCATGGTTTAACATCCCATCCGATGGACGGCAGCCTTTCCAAGCCCATCGGTGTCCCCTGTTGATCGTGGCAGGGCAGGGACATTTTGTGGAGATAAATCTCAATGCTGACCCAGCTGGGACTCGAACCTGGGAACTACAGATTACGAGCTATAATTTTAGGAGTTTGCACAATTTTATCTATCATTCTACGGGGGCACAGTGTCAAAACGTTTCAGAACCTGTGATTAACTTATTAAATGGGTATTCAAACAATAACTGATAATCTTCAGTATTACCTGTAGACATTTAAATGTATATTAATCAATAAATGCTTTTATGAAAAAAATTATTAAATGGTTATTTCAAAAAAAGTTAACTTCATTAGTTATTCAAATTATAAATCTATATAAAAGAAATAATATATTGAAAAAAGAAAATATGAAATACTTTACCACATCATAAAACAGATTAGAATATTCAACTGCACACTCAACACAATTTATTTACCCTTCCTTCCCCTCTTCTATATAGGTGTTTCCTCACCCACTGCTGGAGATTTGATTGGACAATAGGCTAGCATAAATTATCCAGATAGTGTACCCTGTTCCTCTTGTGTTCTACTAAAAGTTATCACCAGATCAAGCAAAAGAGGTGTAATTAGTGTGAGCTATGTCACAATTTCCTTGACATAAAGGCTAGTTGCAATTAGTACTAAATGATCTCTTTCTCGCTAACCTCTCAATCAATAGCAAAACATGAATCAAATGTAGCACTGCAGAGTTTTTGTGCTTAAAATATTAGCTCCCTATCTAAATTTAATCCTAGTTTTTGTGTTCTCAATTAAGAGAGAAACTTTTTGAATTCTATGCAGTGTTGGGACCCAGTACTACTAATGTTTTCCTCAGCAGAGAAGAAAAAAAAGAAAGTCACCATAGATGACCAGATCAGTAGGCCACACTGATTTGGCAGCCCTTCCATTCTGTTCCCTTCCAGAGGAGAATATCTCTTTAGGAATACAGAAGAGAAACTCTTTTGAAGCCCTAACAGCCTGCACCAGAAGTTGGGGTCTGACATTAGGTGCTAGGCCTAGCTGGTTCTGTGCATAATTACCAGGGATAGCTACACAGCTCTTTCTAGTGTATGCCCAGCTACCATTTATAGACCTATTAACCTCAGGGAAGGATGGATTAAGTCTATGTGCATACAGTTAGCCAATATTAACTTCACTGCTATATTATTTTCTGCAACTACACAATAAAACATATGTGTCATGTAACCAAGTGCTTAGCACGCTTTGTTACTAATCTAAGGGACCTGGGTTCGAGCCCCAGGTAAGGCATGGATATATGTGTCGTTTTTCTGCTGAGGTCCTGCCATCCTCTCAGACCTTCTACTATGGCATATAAACTGACAGGCTCCTGTCAGACCTCTGTGGCAAACAGCTGCTTGATGGGCATTTATTTTTTTAATTTATTTTTCATAACTCTATTTATTAATCAGTAATTATCCATACGGGTAACTTGGTCAAACCAAAGGAGTCTCTGTCTGCATAATATGCTGCTTAAAGGAGGTTGCCAACTCCTTTGCCTAACCTCATCATTATTTACAAAGTTGAACCACCTAATGCCCAAGATACTGCCTAAGCATCTAGAATCAAAAGCATCTAGTTTCCTGTTATCTTGTTTACAAAGCATCCAAGTTTCACTACCCTAACTAACCCGAAAATAGAGCCAAATTATTATGCAGTCTAATTTTTGTCTTTAGGTGTATATGCCTATTTCTCCACACTCTCCATAGACTCTTAAAATTCCTATTCATCTGTCAATCTCATACCACACATCACCAGTATCTGTTATATAGTTCCCAAGATAATTACACTGTGGCACCTGCTCAAGACTGCAAACATTCACAATAACTGAATCACAGCCTGCATGACCAATTTTCATCACTGTAGTTTTCTCTGTTCATAACCAAACCTATTCTTCTATTACCAGTCTCCTCAACAACTCGAATGAAAGAGTTCATCTCATCAACATCATTGAGGTCTAAATCATCAGCATAATCTAAATAAGAAATTTTCATATCTCCAGATTATTTAAGGCCAAAATCTTTCCTTTGCACTGCATTTTATATAACATAATCAATAACTAATGAGAAGAGGAGACAAAAATGCACCCTTGTTGAACACCAGAAGCAATGCTAAACCAATTGCTACAAGCCTTACCAACTCTCGCACACAACTCAGTGTTATTATAGAGAGCATTGGGTTGGGTTGTTTTACCTCTGAGTGGCACTTTTATGCACACCATGGGCTAAATGGCCAGGTCACAAGGACCCTGAAGGCTCAGAGAAGGTTGGGGGAGGGGACCCACTGGAACAGCTGTTGGGAGACAGATGGTAGCCTCCCGTCAAGGCCATCCAGTGTGTTCTTTAACGTGCACAGGGTATGACTCTCCAACACATGGGACCACGGCTTAACGTCCCATCCGATGGACGGCGGCCCTTCCAAGCCCATCAGTGTCCCCTAACGACCGTGGGCAGGGCAGGGAATTTTGTGGAGATAAATCTCAATGCTGACTCAGCTGGGACTCGAACCTGGGAACTACAGATTACGAGCCTGGCGCGCTACCGACTGAGCCACCCACACCCCAAATTGGTTTTGCCATGAGTGGGATTTTTAGAGAGCTTTCATTATGTTAACAAACTTATCTGATATACCATATGATCTCACAATCAACCACAAATTATGACAATCAACAGAGTCAATAGTCTTTTTGAAATCAACAAAGCTAGTAACCAAAGGTTTCTGAAACTCTAAACATTTCTCAAAAACTGCCAGAGTGTAAAAATCTGATCTACACATCCTCTACCACTTACCAGATCATACAGGGAAGTCAAAAGAAACTGAACATTATCTAGTCAAAAGTGTTTTGCAGCTGAAGCTTAAGAAATGTTGTGCTAAGGTTAAAAAAATTAGCCATAACACTGAATGCCTGAAAGATCCAGATATAACCAAAATACCATGATAGGATACTTAGTCATTATGACAATCATGGTTTGCTTACTGCTGATGATGAGAAAGAGTGGGATCAGTTTAAATGGGCTTTTCTTGAAACCAACAGTACTCCTTTAGGGAAAAAGGAACAGAGGAAACAAAATTATTTGAATGAGAAGGCTATGAAACTTATTTCTGAACAAAAGAAGTGCAGGATTAATATGAATCAACACACTACTAGTCTTAACAGAAGGCATTACAATGAGCTTAATAAACTTAAAGATCAATTATGTTCACTGAATCTTTGGCTTGATAGCTTGGCTGACAAAGCAGAGGAAGCAATTTGACAGCACAATAGCATGGGGTTGTACCAGATCATTAATGTTTTATGTGGAAAGAAACAGACAGGTATACAGGGATTAAGGGATAAACATGGCAATGTGATTGAAGGTGAGGATTCTGTGATAGCTGTGGGCTGAGCATTTCAGAGAAGTTCTAAATAATGTGATTATTTCTACTCTCATTGTTGATAATAAGGATAGATGTATTACTGAGAATTATATCACATTCCGAAGGCACTTTGGCTATCTCTAAGTTAAAATTGCATAAATTCCAGGGGTGGATGAAATCACCACTGAAATGCTTAGAGCTGGGAACATTTGTGTTGTCACATGGCTGACTGAAATTTTCAATTTTTTTTTATGATAAAGGTGTTCCGAAGGATTTTACTAGAACTATTATTGTCCCGATTTTTAAAAAGAGTGATTGCAGTTCTTGTGGTAATTATAGGAGGAATTAGTTTCTTTCTGTTCCAGGTAAAGTTCTTTGCTTGATTATTCTTAATAGAATTAAGAATTTGGTTGATGGACAACTGTGCGATGAACAGTGTGAACAGAATTCATTCAGCGATGAACAGTGTGGATTCAGAAGTTGTAGGGGATGTATTGATCAAATATTTTCACTTAGGCAGATTCTTGAGAAATGTTTGGAGTTTCAGAAACCTGTGGTTGCCAGCTTTATATATTTCAAAAAGGCTTTTGACTTTGTTGATCGACATAATTTGTGGTTGATTGTTAGATCATATGGAATACATGATAAATTAGTGTAATGAAAGCTCTCTATAATAACACTTAGCCATGTGTGAGAGTTGGCACATCTTTCAGTGATTGGTTTAGCACTGCTAGTGGAGTTAGACAAGGATGCATTTTGTCTCCTTTTCCATTTTGTTTGTTTATTGATTATGTTATGCAAAGATTTTGGCCTTAAATGATCTAGAGATTTCAAAATTTCTGACTTAGATTATGCAGATGATTTGCCCTGTTGGCTAATGATGATGGGTTGGGTTGTTTTACCTCTGAGGGGCACTTTTTTGCACACCATGGGCTAAATGGCCAGCTAATGATGATGAAATGAATTCTTTCATTAGGGCTGTTCATGAGAATAGTAATAGAGTAGGTTTGGTGATAAGCAGATAAAAAGTAAAGTGATGAAAATTGGTCAGGCAGGCTTTGATTCAGTTAATATGAATGGTTGCAGTCTTGAGCATGTGTCACAGTTTAATAATCTTCAGAGCTATGTAACAGATACTGGTGATGTGTGGCATGAAATTAACAGATGGATTGCTGCTGGGACTTTTAGGAATCTATGGAGTGTGTGGAGAAATAGGTGTATACAGCTAAAGACTAAAATTAGACTGTTTAATAGTTTGGTTCTTTCTAAGGTTAGTTATGGTATGATGGAGGATGTATGGTAACCCTACATAGGATTGAATATTACAGGCAAACTTGCTACAGGATTCAACAATTACAAAAGAAACAATTGTTAAATATATAGTACATACTTACATAATTAACTCCAGTGATTGCAAGTGCATGAAAAAGGCAATATTGTGGTCAGTCATTTGTGATTTAGAACATGAGCAGTAATAATACAAGAATGTTATTATACACTCAAACTAACAGTAAATTCTGTGAAATTGGCTAACTTTGTAAGCCAGTCACACACCCAAGTCAACCATATGTTTGCAGATTTTAAAAATTTGTTGGTATATACAACATATTGTCAATTTGTCTATGGAGTGGAATAATACATTCATACAAGATGTGACTGCACTGTAGAACTCATACCACACTTATGTTGCCAAAGAATTCAGGATAATATACTACATGCATCAAAATACTACCTGCACTTTAGTCATTGCAATGTAAATTCAAAAATATTTTTCTATTATTATGCACTCATATCAGAATATGTAATAACTTTACATTATATAAAAAGTGTGCATTGTGTTTATTCTCTCTTGCTCAACTGTAGTTTGTTATATATGTAAATATAATCAATAAATTTTACTGTTACCTATGAAAATAACAAAACAACTTCTTTTCTTTATATATTAATTCATCACAATAACTCAAGTTTTCAAACCACAGTTTATAGAAAACCATCATTTATCAACAACTTAATACCTTTCAACTCATCTCACAACAGATCTTCACTTATCTCTACCATGTTTTCATTATTCTACAGAGCCTATAAAGTCTACAGCAACAAGTATTTTTTGAATAAAGAACTTTATATATACTCTTTTTCAAGCTGCAGGATATTCTCAGCAATTCATAAAGAGAACTCACCTCTCCACCAGAAATAAAATCAACAACTTCCATCTTCAAGACAACTCTTCTCAAGATGTAAAAAATACCTCATCCATTTTACATTTTCCAGCCATCAACAATACCAGCAATATTATGAAAAATTATAAAGTGCCTACCAAATCTCCTACCACTGTTTTATCTCTTGTAAAACAAGGCAGAGATACATCTTCACTCAGGTGGTTTATATCTTGTACCCATCACTTCCCTAAATCACTCTTCCAAACCTCTTGCCTAAATAGGACAAACTAAAAGTACTCTCCAACAAAGAATAAAGGAACATCAAAGAAATATCAAATTAATGCAAACTACTACAGCCCTTTCATCTACTGTTATTCTTGAAGGAGCTAAACCTCGATTCAACCAAGCTTTCATCACCGGCAGTCCTTCATCCACCTTCAAGTTATCATTTACTGAAAATCTACTAATTTTTGTCAATAAAAACTGTTGTTGTAAATTCTGCATGGAAAATTCTATTACAAAATTTTCCACAAAGTAATATGTCTTTGCCACAGTTATTAAAAAAAATCATCAACCAGCAACAACTCCAACAATCACCAGCACCTCTTGTGATAGCTGACCTTTCATATCATTCTGCATGACTCATCTCTGTACAACTATAATTTGAAACAGAAGTTAGAACTTTGAAATTTACCTATGTTTTAAAATGTAATTTCTAGTCATTTTATGTCTGATGAAATCCCAATAGTTAGAACGAAATGGATCATATCTTTTATATATTCTGCTGCACCATTTGACAATCAACTCATTTTTTAATTTTACACATCTTCAAGATTAGTGTACAAAAATTAGTAAGTATAAACTTCTAAAAAAAAGTTGTTAGCCTTCCTATTATTCCATCTACTACACTATACAACAAGAGACTGTGCAACATTGACAGATAAACCAACTATAATGAAACAAAGGAACTATCATATATATATTTGATCAAATTTTTTCACCGAGATATATTAGCATATATGATAACATTTCCATTTTGCATTGCATGGGCAAATTTGAAGACTATGGAATGAATCTCCCTTATTTACATTAATGTTAATGAACGTTAAATTTTCTTTTTAACATTGCATTTTCTATCCTCACAGATCTTTTATACTATGGATTATTAAACTGGCAGACTCCTGCCACAGAGATCTGGGAACAATACCTTTATCATAAAAGATATTCAAAATTTCAATCAGCTATGTGGTAAAATTTTCCAAATTCTGAGCATTTGAGGAGAATTTCATCTACCCCTGGTGATTAATGTAAAGTTTAGAAATAGCCAAAATAACTTCACACTATGATATAGGGACTAACATTACAGCCAGTGATGTATCTATCATTGCTACAAACAATGGAAGTAGAATTAACCATAGTGTTTAGAACATCATTGAAATGATAAGCCCACCTAGCCATGATAAAATCCTAACCTTCAGTAACCTTATTTTGTTTATCCTTCAATCTCTGTATACCCACCCTTTTTTTTACCACACAAAACATTAACTATCTGGTACAGATTTCTGCTATTACTCTGTCCAGATGCTTCCTTGGCTTTGCCAACCAAGCCAAAGATTCTTATTATCAGCTGCTAATTGATTCTTTACATGTTTTAAGCTCTTTGTAACTTTTATGTCAGGACTAATATGGTATCCATTAAGGACATTCCTGCAGTTCTTTCCAAAATAAGCTCCAGTGCCTTATCACTCAAATTTTGCCTCAAAAGCACTGGCCTTTGAAATTGCAATGTAGCCTTGCAATGAACAGGCTCACCAATGGCAAGATGGGCCAAAGGGAATCCCACTAGTCATGAACTGAGGAGAGCACGCAAGAACCCTCAAACAACCACCAGGATTCTCTTTCCAGGGAGATGAGTCACTGTGCATGACAAACATGCAGGCATGTTTAGGACCCTGTGAGGTTATCTGAACCAGTAAAATTTCACAGGGTGGTCATCTCACCACAGACAGGAGCTCACACAAAGGGAATGGGGTGCAGAGAGGTTTGAACAGGTGGAACTGCCAATATTTCATTATGCACATATGAAGCAGTAGTGAACATTAGTTACAGAAGTTAAACTACAATAGGGCTGAAACTTATTTAAATTTGTCCCAATTCAAGATTTTTCTTGAAATTGGGATGAAATGTGAATTTCTATTTTTATTTTCTGGTAACAAATCTGACATGCTGCAAAGCTACTGTTCAAGTGTGAAATCAAGTCTTTGTATGCTACTATATTCGACATATGCTTAGAATTATTACAGTACTTAGGTTTCACACCCATTCCATTAATGAATACAGGCAATGGACAGAAAAATGGAAAGAGCAATGTAAAATCACTAATGCAGTGTTGAACCACCTCATACAACCTGTCTACAATACAACCTATCTACATTTGAGCATAGAGTCTACCAGTGTCTCAAAGTCCACAGGAGAGATATGGCCATATTCATACACAAGAAATGTGATAAATTCCTGTTTGCTCAATGGAACTGGAAAACACTGAGAAATCATTACAGAAGTTACCACAGATTTTTCAGCAGATTGATATCTAGTGACCACATTATATAAAAGTTCAGTCTTGTGCTCCTCAAACCACTGGGTGACCACACGTGCTCTGTGGACGAGAGCATTGCCATCCTGAAAGACAGCTCTCTCTTTATTAAAGATTTTTTGTACCATTGAATGAAGTTCACTTGACTGTCAAATAGCACAATTGGCATTAATCTTGCATTCTAGTGGAATAAGTGAACTCAAACCATGCCGAGATGCCATGAGAAAGCACCCCACACCATTACAAAACTGTCAGAACCCTTAACAGTAGGAAACAAGCCATCTGAGTAGTAAGCTTCCTTCAGATGGCACCACATGTGCACTTGTCCATTTGTCAGAAATTAAGTTTAGGATGATTCGTCAGACCACATCACATTCCTCCACTGCTTGTGCTATTTGCACCACTGACATGATGAGTGGCTTGTGAAGTGCAAATTGACCATGATATCCAATCCAGTTCTCTGGAGTTCTCTATGTACTGTTTTTGATAAAATTGGCCTCTCATGTCCTACATTGAAATCCATGCACAACTGATCAGCTGTAGCTCACCAGTGTCACTTTGCACATAACACTAACACTCAAATATGTTGATTCTACAGTATGTACTTTCACCCATTATATTTAAATATTAGCATTACTAATAATTTGCAGATCAAAATAATTGATCTGAAAAGCCAATTCAAATAGGTTAAAATGAAAGCAATGGCCATTATAATAAACTTTACTAAAATTTATATGCACTTTCAGTTGTACAACTAAGACATCTAAAAATCAAATGATTTCCAAGAGGAGTGCTTAACATTAAAATGATCGACAGAAAATTGCCCCATCGGCTTACTCATTCTGAACATTCAATGTTAAAATACACCCTATGATACTTATTCAACTCTATAACGATCCTTTTACAAGTAAAGGCAAATTAGAGCAAGACCATATAAAGGTATTTATCGTTAATCTTGAGGATGGTACAATTGCATTAGATGACACAACTTGATGTAGTTTGTTGTTGATGTTCTAATATTGAATTACTGGTAGCATTCAATATAAAGGTATATAGTACTGGTAGCATTCATAATAAAGGTATATAGTACTGGTAGCATTTAATATAAAGGTTTCCTATATATATATATAAAGGTTTCCTATATATATATTTATTACATTATAATGAATAGTACTGGTAGCATTCAATATAAAGGTTATTCAAAAAAATTTGATAAAATATAAAGGTATATAGTACTGGTAGCATTCATAATAAAGGTATATAGTACTGGTAGCATTTAATATAAAGGTTTCCTATATATCTTTCGGGATTCAATAAAGAGCTTATTGTGGGTGCCCATCTGGCTGGAGCGATGATTTTCAAAACAGCAGAACTGACTGCTTTCTCAAAAGGTGAGATATCTCTGGTTTTTAATCAGTGGAAAAGTCTAAAGTATATTGAATTACTGGTAGCATTCAATATAAAGGTATAAAGAAAAGACCATATAAAGGTATTTACCATTAATCTTGAGCTGGTACAATTGCATTAGATGTTAATGTAGAGCACTCCTCTTGACTTGGAAATCATTTGATTTTTTTTATCTCTTAGCTGTACAACAGCATTGTGAAAATTATTAAACCTTATTTGATTTAGAATTCAGACTGCATAAAAGGCAGGCATACTCACTTTGAATAGCAAGAACATAATCATCACTAAATGTGCCTGCATAACTTTCCACACTGCATCGATAAACTCCACCATTCTCTGGCATTACACCATTAATTAGCAAAATACTCCCTCGGATGCGAACATTGTCTGGGAGTGGACCATCTTGTGCCACCTTAGCCCAATGTATTCGTGCTGAAGGATCACCAGTAACTTTGCAACGCAGATCTAATGTATCACCAAGATTTACTACCTCTTTGCTTGCTTCTATTTTTACTTCCAATGTTGGGATAGCTGCAAATAAAAAAATTTAAATTTCCAAAAATCTAACATATCACATAAATTTTATTCATATATATACACACAAGAATATAATTTGACTTATATTCATAAAACTGTATTGAATTTTCTAATTTTGTATTTAACTTTCCAAAACTTAAAATCTTACTAAGATTTAAAAGTTTTTTGTTGCGAATATTCAAATCTTTTTTTCTAGTATCATCAGGTAGGTTGCATTGCTAGTCTTTCTATCTTTCGGTGCTCTATGTATGTAGAAGTTTGTAAGCATGTTTTTCTTCACAGCTATATCTTTCTTTGTTGGTGGTACTCATGCACTCAAATTGCTTCATCATGTTTGGTAAGTCATGCTCCTCTGCATAACAAGTAAAAGAGACAACTGGTGAGTAGACAAAATTCTGAAGGAAAATGTGCTGACAAACCACTGTTTGCATGCAATACTATACTATTTAAAACTCGTTAATATTTAGAAATTTAAAGGTTATTAATAAGTCATATAATGTAATTTATGTTAATCAATATGGAGTCAGATTCAGAGCTCAGCACTTCTAAAGCAAACTTTTTATAAGCAAATGTAAATGAAGTCAAATTAAAGATTTCCATCAAATCGATCTAAATCTTGATTTTAAACAATATTCGGTCAGTATACATTTTTACAGAACCGAAATATTTTAAAAACGTAACTGAAGTTAAAATAACTTATAAAAATAGTTAATTTAAATAGGTTAAAATGAAAGTAATAATTATCATCACATCATAATCCTCAAACACCCATGGGCTAAGGAGGTCCAACCAGATTATGCAATTTAGTTCTCTAAACCCATCTGCCTTGAGCTAAGTCTACTGCATCTGGTCACTGTAGACCATTTCTAACAGAGTCCTTTTGACATTGGTTGCCCTCTGCATTCTAGGTCTCCCCCTTTTTCTGAGGCCTTTAGGCAACAATTCATAACCCTATTCGCTAATCTATAGTTATGGATGCAGGCAACATGGCCAAACCAATGGAGTCTCTCTCTGCACAATATGATGCTCAAAGGAGGTTGCCAACTCTTTTGCCTAACCTCAGCATTACTTACAAAGTTGAACTACCTACTGCCCAAGATACTGCATAGCATCTAGAATCAAAGGCATCAAGTTTCCTCATATCTTATTAACCAAGGTTCCTAGTTTCACTACCATAACTAATCGTAGGAAGAATCAAACTATTATACAGCTTAATTTTAATCCTTAGGTGTATATACGTCTATTTCTCTACACTTTCCATAGATTCTTAAAAGTCCCAGAATATTCTTCTGTTTATCTCATGTCACACATAACCAGTATCTGTTACATAGCTGCCAAGATAATTAAACTGAGACACTTGCTCAAGAGTGCTGCCATTCGAAGCAACTGAAGCACCATCTGCTTGACCAATTTTCATCACTTTAGTTTTCTCTGTTTATCACCAAACCTACTTTACTACCAGTTTCATCAACAACTCTAATGAAAGATTCCATTCATTTCCCAAAAGGGCCATATCATCAGCAAAATCTAAATTAGAAATTTTCAGATCTCTAGACCATTTAAGTCCAAAATCTTCCCATTGCAATGAATTCTGCATAACATAATCAATAATCAAATTAAAAAGAAATGGTGACAAAATGCATCCTTGTTGAACACCCAGAAGCAATGTTGAACCAATTGCAGAAGTTTAATTGTTGTTAAATGTGTCAACTTGCATAACTCATTAAATATTAATGTACCTAAAATTTTTATATCTTTATTTCAAACTAATCATTATTTCAGAGAAGTTTAAATTTCTTAACTACTTAACTATTTAAATACTGAATGAATATGGTGAAAAATAATGTTTTTGAAAAATTTTATTGATATTTATCTCCATTTAAATATTTATTTTAAAAATTTATTTACAAAGTTACTGAGTTCTAAATCAGATTTCTTATTAAAATAACCTTGTTCTGTTCCTAATTAAGTGGCTATTATTAAGTACATAAATAACAGTATTTTTTAACAAATTTTTCCCTTATATTTATTAAACACATTGATTTACATCAAAGTTAAGAAATTTCTCTAAGAGTATTAATAAGCATACTAAAAGTAATTTAGGATAAAAGTTTTTTTGCTGTAGGTACCTTAAATATACACTCCTGAAGGTAAATTTCATAAGTTTGTTTTCTGTAAAGAGTCATTAAAATATAGTAATACCTCAATAAGGGATTTTGGGTTGGGCAACTAAATGGTCAGGTTCACAAGGACCCCGAAGTCTCTGAGAAGGTTGAGGAAGGGGACCCACTGGAACAGCTGTTGGGAGACATATGGTAGCCTCCTGCCAAGGCCATCCAGTATGTTCTTTAATGTGCACAGGGTATGGCCTTCCCACACATGGACATGGCTTAACATCCCATCTGACAGATGGCCTTTCCAAGGCCATCGGTGTCCCCTACTGACTGTGGGGGTAGGGCAGTAGTTTTGCAAAGATATATCTCAATGCTGGCCCAGCTAGGACTTTAACCTGAGAAGTGTAGATGCAAGTGTTAACCTGAGGAGTGCAGAGCAAGGCGAAGCTTCTCTGCTGTGAATGGCCTGTTGCAAGGTTCCAGGTCATTTGAGTGGAAGGGCAGCAGAGAACGTTCTGCCCTGCCCTTCTGGGCCAAAAACTCAGGGGAGTAAGAGGAAGAAGAAGAGATGGAGGAGAATGACTCCTCCAGAGTGTCAGCAATTGCTCGAAGTTCAGCGATTGCCTGTCAATTGTGTTCCAGGATCAATAACAAGTAGGACACGTAGTTCTCACCCATCTTCTGGACTTTATCCCACACGACTTTAGAACTGGTCGTGTGGGTGATAGAAGTCGTATATTTGATCCAAGATTTTTTCTGGCTCTGGCGCCGGATGAAACAGGCTTTCGCCCTAGCGCGTTTGAATGCTTCGAGGTTGGGGGACGTCAGATATCTCCGAAACTCCCCCCAAGCCTTGTTCTGAGCCTTATGAGCTGCGGTGCAATTGGGATTCCACCACTTTTTTGGGAACCGCGGAAACAGAGTCGAGGTCTGAGGAATAGTAGAGGCAGCTGCATGGACGAGGCAGTCTGTCATCTCCGCCACTGCAACATTGATTGGCTCCTGGCTGACAGTGCTCATCGAGCTCAAACAAGAGCTCGAAGCCACTCCCAGTCAGCCCAATCAAGCCTCCACTGGGATACACGTGAAGCGCTGCAAGGCCCCCCACGGGAGATGGTGCATACCATGGGAAGGTGATCACTTTCATATGGATTTTCCTCGACCTCCCATGTAAAGAGTGGAAGGATTGAGGAGGAGCAGATGGTGAGATCAATGGCAGTGAAAGTGTGGGTTGGGGAGTGAAAGTAGGTACTGACACCGATGTTCAACAGGGAGAGAGAAGGATCCAGGAGCCACTGCTCCAGGACCCCACCCTTCCTGTTGGTGTCAGCACTGCCCCATAATGGACTGTGTCTGTTGAAGTTCCCCATGATAAGGAAGAGGAACGGCAGCTGCGAGACGAGACCATCAAGGTCTTCCTGGAAGACAATGTTCGAAGGCGGAAGACAGAGCAGACAGTCAGCAAGAATTCCTTGAAGAGGTGGATGGCAACCACCTCTAAGTTGGTGGTGAGTGGTACGGCCTGGAATGGAGAATGGTTGCTCATGAGGAAGGTGACACCACAGCGAGCCGGACCATCTCCATCCCGGTCCTGGCGAACTATGGAAAAGTGCTGGATCATGGGATCTGTGACTGTCTGCAAGTAAGTCTCCTGCAGGCACACACAGATGGCCTGAAGGAGGGCCTTGATGTAGTCAATATTCCTCTGGAATCCACGACAATTCCATTGTAGCAGTGTGGCCATCTCAGGACTTAGAAGAATGGGCAGACGAGGAATTCCCATTTAACTTAACCGCCGCAGAGGAAGGTTTAGTGAATAGGGGGCGGTCGGTATCCATGTCCTCGGAATCGTCTGAGGGGCATGGATTGGTGACCACCCTTTGTGGTGCAGTGATTTTCTTTTTTGGCCCCGGTGGGGGCCCCTTCAGTTTGGAAGGTCTTGCTGTCTGAGGACGGGGAGGAGGAGGCCTTCCGGTGAAGGTGGAAGGCTGAGTTGCAGGAATGGAAACCGGGGTTGATGTCAAAGTCGACACCACCCTCGGTTTCGCCTGCATAAGGAGGTATTTTGCTGCAGGTGAGAAAGACTCGGTGGTACACTGATATCAGTCTGCACCGCCAATGAAGTCATTGGAACGATGGGCTTTCCAATGACTGCACTGCCATAGGAAACCTTGCCAGGTGGGGCGGGCGGTGCAGCTAGCTTTCTCGCCTCAGCATAAGAGATATTGTTTATGACCTTTAGATGTTGAACCTCCTTTTCCTCCTTCCATTTCGGACAGTCACGGGAGTACGCCGAATGTTTGCTACTGCAGTTCACACAGCATGCCTTTTCTGCTGTGCAGTCAGGATCAAGATGATCCTTACTGCCACAGCGAGTACAGGTGGGCTTGCCCCGGCATGCTGTGCGAGAATGACCGTATATCTGACACTGAAAATAGCGCAGAGGGTTTGGTATATATGGCTGAACCTCACCATGCAAGTAACCTGCCTTGATGGAAGAATTGCGTGGCGTATTAAATGTCACAATCAGTACCCGGGAGGGTACCAATTTCCCATCACGGTGTGTTGAAACCCTGTGGACCGCTGTTACTCCTTGAGGTGTGAGCTCTGAGAGGATTTCCTCCTCAATGACTGAGGAGGCCCCACTCAGTGATCACACCCTGAGAGAAATTCAGAGTTTGGTGGGGGGTGACCTCAACAGCCACCCGACCAATCTCTGTAACCTTAAGGAGTATGTCAGAGTGTTTAGAACAAGCAGTCTCAACCTGCAAGTCGCCAGATCATAAGCGCTTGAAGGATTTCGGCTCTCCCGCAAGACCTTTCAAACCTTTGTTTATGAAAAATGGGGACATTTCCCCAATTACCTGATCACCCGTGGAGTGGATAATCAGGAATCTGGGGAGAGACACAAAGACGACAGCTTAATAACAGAGACGAGATAGATGGGGGCTCATGTAGAGCCCTCTTTGTGGCATTGATCGCATTATTTTCATCAACTTTCATTTTTGTTTTTTGTGTGGTTCAGTGCCCCCTGTCCCCACCCTCCACGCCTTTGTTAGGCTCCATGGTGGTTGGGGACCATGGCACTGAACCACATATAAACCAACCATGAATGCTCTTCTACGGAATAACATACTTATTTATATTTCAAACATTTTTCAAAACTTTAAAGACCTGTAGAACAGGGAGGGGAATATCATACTGCATTATAAATATGGTGTCTTGCCCCCCACCACCATTTTAATTTTTCCATCCTGATTGTTTTTCATGCCCTCCCCAAATTTTTTTCTAGACAGGGCAAGTCCCTGGGCATACACCCTAAAGAAATGTGATGTGCATGCCTATTAGGTAACGTTAAATTCCAATACATTTGTGATAATTCAGTACCAACAAATGATAGGCAGGTGTCTCTGTTGAATAAAGATATTTTTAATATTAGGTAATTTAAACCTGACCCGGGTAACAAACAAATCTTTGAAAGGGACATTTGATCACCCCTTTGGTTAATTAGCACAACATGAATTGCTTCTTTGTTAATCAAGATGTTTCATAAAAAACTACATTAGAAATTTTTTTTAACCGTGATAACAATATCACCAACTGGCTCAGGTTGAAAAACACCAATACTCAAAGTAACAGGTTGGATTAGATCTCAGCTATGTCAGGGGTTAATTTTTCTCTGCTTGCAAAAACTGTTTATTGAACATGAAAAAAGCCCATCTACGAATTGCTAATATTGCTTGTTTAGTTCAGTCAAGCATACTATATTGTTTGAATGATACAAAAGATGTGTACCTTCACAGGTGCTGAAGCATTACATTAGACAAAATTTTAACAAAATAATGACAGAATCTGCCTATATATCAACTCTAGATGTTCCCAAAATATTTAAGGCTATCTATTCTTTTCTTCGAATTATGTTGCTAAACTCAACCTTTCTAGATATTAGTAACACACAAGGAATCATGTTATTCATTTTAAATCCAAAACATTCTGCAAAGATGAAATAGGTTAAATTAGTAGTAGGAATGGTTAAAACTACTCCAAGTATTGATGTTATTTTGATAAAATTATGCTTAAAATGTTTATAATTTAACACATTTCCTTTTAAAAGCATTTTAATGATTATTAAATAATGAACAAAATTATATGCCTTCTAAATAAAAAGAAATATTAACAATTAAAAAGATAAGTAAATATGGCAGTGTATGTGGGACAAACCCCTTTTCTGTTTTCTGTTACACCCCAATTCATCAGAGCCATCATCACAATCTGATATGTTGTCACATCTCCAGAGGATATCAATACATTCCCCATCATGACACATAAACTTGTCACTATTGCATTTGCTTGTACTGTCTGCAAAATAAAATTTGTTACAGATTGAAAATGAATGAAAATGAAAGCCAATGCTAAACAAAAGATAACAGCTGTGGCAGTAAAAAAGCAGAAAAGTATTACAATTTTTAATGCATAATCCATGAAGAAAGTAATTGTTATATAATTGTTATATTAGAACAAAGTATACAAGGCAAGAATTAGTACATTTAGTAAAACAGAAAAATTATATGCTTGTGTACAAAAGCTGTTTCAGCCAAAGAAAACAAAAAAGCTAGTTCCATGCAACATGCAAGTTTAATTTAACATACCTCAGGCATATATCAGAATAAAAAAGCTGAAATCAAACCAAGTATGAAAATGTGCTTTAGCATGCGATTCTCAGCTAGTAGGTAAAAAAAAGGTAAAAATATGCACCCCCTATTTTGATGGAACTTTTAACCAAATGCTTGGATAACACGGAATATGTTGAATGAACAACAGACAAAATACAAGAAAACAATTCATTATATGCTAATATGGAAAGCTTTCTTGTTGAAGTATGTTTCATAGCTTTTTGTCTAAAGATACAATATGTGCATACCTCATGCACCATGCATGAGGAGATCCAACCGATTGTGTAATTTTGTTCTCCAGACGTGTTTGTCCTTAGCTACAGCTGCTGCATTTGGCCAGTTCTAGCAAGGTCCTGTTTGACATTGTTTGTCCATCACATCCTAAGTCTCCCCCTTTTCTAGAAACCTTTAGGTACACTGTTCATAACCCCATTTTCCAATTTGCAGCTAAGCATATATGGGTTACATGGCCAACCCAATGCAGTCTCTTTTTGCCCAATATGTGGCTCAAAAGAGGTTGCAGACTCATTAACCTCATCATTACTTACAAAGTCAAACCACCTAATGCCCAAGATACTGAAAGAGGCTACGGCAGTTCAGTGCATCATCACAGGGGATTAGTACACAACTCTCCTTCTAATGTATGCTTAGCTACCAATTAGACCTACAATATGCAAGTTCAGTATAATTTTAAAAATAGCTTGAAAACTATCGGAATTGTAGCTAACCAAAATTTACATAAAACAAAGTTATTAAAGAACAGGCTTGTTGCACAAGTAGGCCAAGAATTACTCAAAATTTCATGAAAATCTACTCTATTGACTGGTCTTTTCAGAAAAATTTTATTTTTCTGAACTAGATGCCACTTATAGGAAAGCTTTTACTCTATCATACACCAACAGGATAAACTGAATCAATTGAAACACAATATGCATTTAAGTATACATGAAGTAAACAAGCAGAAATAATTCTAAAATTATAATTATCATTAATACTTCTTCCAGTTCTTATTGCAATTTTGATTCAAGTGATAAGAGCTAACCATTTGGGTTTATGATTTATCAAACCCAATATTCATTAACTTGATATCACTTGACTTTATAATGCTTCCCCAAGAAGTATTTTGAAATAAAAGTTTTTATTAAAATACAGTCTATATTAACATTCAGTTTACTGATAATTCTGGCTTCAATAATGGCAGCTTTTTACAGTTGCAAAATTATGAGAAGCAGAAATTTCTGATGAAAGGTTGCATAGAAAAAAAATTAGTTTTGCCAAAGCATGAGACTCGATTCTACATATCTCCAGATTCATGTCGAAGTGTTCTAACTGGCACCAGCTCCATCATTTAAACTAGTACCAGCTCCATAATTTATCCACTAAAGTGACAATCTGGTTGGTTGTTTGTTTGGGATTTTTTGGCATAAGAGCAGCTAAAGCTAAATTGTGCCAAACAAAAAGACAAAGGGATAAAAGTCAATTAACCCACAACCAAAGTTAAAATTGACAAAAACAAAACAGCACAATAAAGAGTATAAAAAAAGGATTAAAAAGAATCAACAAGTGTAAAACTCAACAATAAAAATGGGTGTATACATAAATCTACATGAATGTGGTGTCATGTGCAATACTTTTGGGTGGATTTGTAAGTCACATAAATGGTTAAATGATAAGAGCCAATGCCAGCTTAGTTGTTAGAACACTCTGGCATGAATATGGAGAGATGTAGATTTGAGTCCCACACATCAGCAAAACTCATTTTCCCCCATAAAACCATTTAATGATTTATTGAATTCTGAGTCAACAGGTAATTCATCTGTATATATACTACTGATTATTTCTGGTTAAAGTTAATGATAAACCAAATTGCAAAATATATACAATTTATATATGAAAAAAATTCCTCTATTCAGCAATTCTGGTTACATCACAACAATGGTGATTCATAAATACAACTTTTATAAAACTTTATTGTTTTACAAATATTAATGATCACAACACAATCCAAACTATTTTTTCATAACAGCATAACACTCAGGACACAGCTTTGTGGTACCCCCTGTTCTAGGGGGTAAGACTGTAATAGAGTGTTACTGACATGGACATAAAAAGAACAATAAGAAGTTCGAGATGAAGATCAGCATGTGACCTCTCAAGTTGAAGGCACGGAGGTCATTAAGAATGCTGTATCTCCAATGCTGTGTCATATGCTTTTTCAATGCTGAAGAAAATTGACACTAGGTGCTCTCATTTTAAAAATGAATTTCTAATTGCCAATTCAAGGAGTATCGGATGGTCAAGAGCTGACTGTTGCCTGTGAAAGCCACACTGGGTGTTGGGAAGAAGGTTGTAGTGTCCCAAATAACAGACCAGTCTGGTATTTACCATTCTTTCCAACACCTTGCATATGCAACTTGTCAACAGAATGGGACATTAGTTCAAATGAATCTTGGAATCCTTTCCTTGCTTGGGGATGGCTAAGACAATAGCCTCCTGCCAGGAGTCCAGAAACGGCTCCTCTAAAAAAATGCAGTTGAAAAGATGCATCAGTCAATCCATATTCGATGGTGACTGACATTCGAGAATGGCATAATGGATGTTGTCTGGCCTGACAGCAGATACGCGAGAAGAGTGCAGAGCAAGGTTAAGCTCCTCTGCTGTTAATGGTTGTAAGGCTCCAGGCCATTCAAGTGGAAAGACAGTGGAGAGCACCTTGAATTTTCTTCAGGACATCAAAATGTTAAAAAAAATTTCATGTACGAGTTTTTAAAAAGAGCTTTTTTATAATTGAATGGCTACCTACGAGTTTTTTTTACATAACAAAATGGAATAAAAAAAAATCAATATTGATGCTTTTATTAAATCTAGATATTATAAAAAGATCAGTCACTCAAACATCAATTCATAGCAAAATTGTCTTGAGCCAGATGAGATGTGAACTTATAACTTCTTGATATACCAGGTGCTCATTAAGTGTTTACAAGTTTGTATTCCACCTGACTCACAATTTTCTCTCTAATTTGATACTAATGTTTAATGTGACTTCATGACCTTTCAGTTGAATCAAGGAGTATGCAAAATATAAATTAACTTAAGGCAACCAAAGTTAAGCTTATCTAATGGTGGTAGAAGAAATGTGCCTGGGGCAGCCAAATTGTAAGTTCACTTGGGGAGATAAAAAAAAAAGCAAATTCATGGATGTGGAGAAGTCACAATTCTATTATGTTAGAGTTAATATTAGCGTGTCTTTTATAATTAACTTCATGTTAATACCCAAGATACAGTGTAAGCATCTAGAATCAAAAGTATCAACTTTTCTGTTATCTTGTTTACAAAGGCTCCAAGTTTCACTAACATACCTAGCTCAAGAAAGAACCAAACTATTATAGTCTAATTTTAGTCTTTAGGTATATTGTCTATTTCTCCACATTTTTCATAGATTCTCATAAGTTCCAACAGAAATCCCTATTCATCTGCTAATCTCATGCTGCACATCACCAGTATCTGTTAAATAGCTCCTAAGATAATTAAACTGAGTCACTTCCTCAAAAGTGCAGCTATTCAAGGCAACTGAAGAACCATTTGCCTGACCAATTTTCATCACTTTAGTTTTCTCTGTTTATAACCAAACCTACTCTACTGCCAATCTCATCAACAGCTCGAATTGAAGAGTTCATCTCATTAACATCATCTGCCAAAAGAGCTATCAGCATAATCTAAATCAGAAATTTTCTGATCTCTAAACCATTTAAGACTAGAATCTTTCCCTTGCAGTAAATTTCACATAGCATAATCAAAAACCAAACTAAAGACGAAAGAAGACAAAATATATCCTTATGAAACACCAGAAGTAATCCTAAACCAATTACTACAAGTTTTACTAACTCTCACATATGACTGTGTCATTACAAAGAACTTTCATTAAGTTAAATTGTCTGGCATGCCATATGATCTCAAGTTCAACCACAAATTATGACGAACAACAGAGTCAAATTAATTTTTGAAATCTACAAGACCAGTAATCACAGGTTTCTGAAAAACTAAACATTTCTCAAGAATTTGCCTAAGTGAAAATATGTGATCAACACATCCCCTATCACTTCTGAACCCACACTGCTCATTATGCAATTGTCCATCAACTAGACTTAATTTTATTAAGCACAATCATGCAAACAACTTTTTCTGGAACAGAAAGTAAGCTGATACCCCTATGGTTATCACAAGAACTAAAAGACTTTTTTTTAAAAAATAGGCATAATAATAGCTTTTCTAAAATCCTTAGGAACAATGCCTTTATCATAAAAGATTCAAAATTTCAGTCAGCCATATGGTAACAAACATTCCTATTATTAAATTATTAATTTGAATAACTGAATTAAGGTTTAGAAATAGCTGTAATAACTTCAGACTATGATACAGAGTCAATATTAAAGCCAGCAATGCATCTATCACATTACAATGAGAATAGAACTAACCACATTGTTTAGCTTGTTAAGATTGCTTTTGGTGTTTCACAAGGGTGCATTTTGTCTTCTTTCCTATTTAATTTGGTTATTGATTATGTTATGTGAAATCTCCATAATCAACATTGTTTAAAAATCTGAAATGTTCAGCCCATCTAACATGACAGAATCCTCACCTTCTATAACCTTACCTTGTTTATCCTTCAATCCCTGTATACCTGTCCGTTTTTCCCACACAAAATATTAACTATGTGGTACAGCTCTCTGCTGTCTAGCTGCTTCCTCAGCTTTATCAGCCAAGCCATTAAGCCAAAGATTCTTATCAGTTGCTAACTGATCCTTTACATATTTATAAGCTCTTTGTAATGCTTTCTGATAAGACTAGTAGGAGATTAAGGATATTTTTACAGTTCTTTCTTTTAAAAATAAGTGCTAGTGCCCTATCACTCAAATAATTTTGGCCTCCTCTGCTCCCTTTTACCTAAAAAGTACTGTTTGTTTCAAGAAAAGCCTGTTTAAAATGGTCCCATTCTTCTCAACTTCAGTAATAAGTAAACCATGACTGTCATGATGACTAGTAACCTATCATTGTAAGCTTTAACTATAACTGGATATTTCAGAGCTTCAGAATTAAAGGTAATTTTTTTAACCTCTTAGTACAACTCTTAAGTTTCAAGACACTTTTAACAAGATAATGGTCAGATCCAATTTCAGCTCACTTCAGGGGCATTATTGGAGGGGTGGGGGGGGGAAGAAAAATTTTCCAAATCTGAAATAGAATTTTGCCAACTGAGAGAAATAGCTGCTTTACATAAATTTATTTGTGTGTCTGATAAGAAAGTACCAAGCTGCAGCCCAGACATTTTTTTTACAAAAAACATTTTAACATTAATGATTTTGTCAACTACCCAAGATTTATCTCATTTAAATTTTGTCATCACTCTGTATCTTGTTAACTTCCCAAGATTTTGCCAACTTCTTAATTTCACAAAGCCAATCCCAATTTTCATAACTTGCCTGTACTTTACTGAGTGACTTCTAATTTTGCTAACTACCCTAGATTTTGCCAAGTTGCCTCGATTTCACCAACTAACCTAAATTTGCTAACTTCCCTTAATTTTACAAAAAAAAAAATACAAATTTTCCCAACTCACCTGGATTTACAAAGTCGCTTCAAATTTTGCCAACTCCAATTTACTTCATGGGGTGAGCTACCCCTTCCCTCATAGCTGTGCCCCTGGCTAATCTATATAGTTGGTATTCCTAACAAAACTAGCCCATTTGCTGTTAATCACTATATAATCAATCATTCTTATGCATCCCATCTGGTGTTACTTATGTGGTAGTGTTTGCAATAAGTGTTATTTGTAATTAATTCATTAAGTTTGTTACCTGTAGGAGGTGTTGCCCATTTCCATTGCAGCTACCAATACAAAAGGGAACTAGCCGCTCCCCAAAGGTCAGTCAGTACCAACTTTAGCATTGAAGTCACCTAGAACAAGGATTCCTCTTGACAGAATTCAAAATATCACGAAGTTGTCCTTAAAACCTGTCTCATAAAATAATTAGCTGATACAAATAGTTTTGCCATGAGCAGGGTCAAGGTGTAAGTTTTGGTCAAATTAGCCTCCAATAACATCTCCTGGAAACATGCAGTTATGCTACCACTACACCATCATTGGCTAACATTTTTTCTTCAGTTGGTGTGACTTATTAACTAATAAGCATTTTTATGTTTTGCACAGTGGCACCATCTGTCAGGAAATGGACAACTGTGTTGTCACATAGAGATGGAATTCAATATTTGTCACTCATGCTCGTGGCATTAAATCAATACTTCAGTAGTAAAAAATCACAGGATGTGTCCTACAGACATGGAACTCATGAAATAAGCTGAAAAAAAAAAGTTTTAGCCATGAGTGGGATTCAAACCCTTGTCTCCTGGAAACATGCCAGTTATACTAACTACTACATCATTGGCTAACATTTTTTTCTTCAGCTGGTGTGACTTCTTAACTTTCCCACATTTTTATTTGTTTCACACAGTGGTGCCATCTGTCAGGAAATGGACAACTGTGTTGTCACATAGAGATGAAATTTAATATTTGTCACGCAAAACTAATTTTTTTCAGCTTATTATTTCATGAATTCCATGTCTACAGGACACATCCTGTGATTCTTTACTACTGAACTATCTTTCTCATCCTCAATGGCATCCTCAGTGGGGGCATAATAACACATCATTCAAGTCTAATGCTTGTCTGAAATTTAGCTGTAGGAAACCTTTCATTAATGATTCATATCCTAGAAGAGAACAACCAATATGTCTGCTAAGAAGCAAACCTATGCTTTGGAGATGCTTCTCATCTTCCCTCCGTGAAAAAGAGAAATTTAAAATTCACAGCTAATTAAAAAGACTTTTAAAAGAGATTACTGTTGGAGATTTAAAAAAAAAACATTCACTTCAAAGCAATTTCATGTAATAATATGGTAGCATAAATACTTATTTCATTCAATTTAATATTACGATTTTCTTATATAAATTTTGAACTGCTTTATATAGTTATGAAATCTTTAAATTACTAAAGTTGTGTGCAAAATAGTGTGTACAAAAAATATAAATGCATATGGATCATGTGAGAATTTTGATCCTTCTCCTAACTCAGATAATATGAATTAGTAAACAGTTGGTTGCAGTTAGTTTTGGACCAATTTATCTCATTAAAAATCAGGTATCTTAGAGTAATCCTTTAATCGTTTTATATAGTGCCATTACCTATTCACACTATCCAGCTTAATGTTTCTTTAAATGATAATAGTTTTGGTGTAGAAAAAAAATCTAATCAGCACATAATTTAGAAATTGTAAAACAATATTTATAAATAAAGTTTATTTTATATGCACAAAAAGTTACTAACATTTAGGATAGATGTACAAATGTAATTCAATCATTTTATGACAATTACTTTTTCATTTATATATTTTGAATTGGGAACTAACAATATTTTGTTTGCAATGCTAAAATTTTAGTATGTTTTAGCACTACAGGAAAAAAAGGTAAGGTATACAACACTAAACATTCTCACAAAACATGTGCTTCTGAACTGTAAAGAGAAAATTGTAACTAAAGTTTAAAATTACTATAGTTGTTATGTCACCTATTTGAAATTTCAGTAGTTCATAAAAATGTTTCATCAATAAACTTTTAGTTGTATTTCATAATCTGTCTATGAATAACTTTGATTCCAACATGTTTACCAAGCTCATTCAACTTTCATTACACTGTGAGTGCCCAAAAAAATCATTGCAAATAAAAAATGAAACATAAATTATCCTTGTTTTTGGCTTTCCTCTTACTGTTTTAAAATGTTTATTTAACTAATTCCTGTATATATTATATGTATGTATATCTGAAATTTATTTTAATAAAAAAATTCTGATGTTTTATTTAACCATTTAATTATTTTTTCATTCAGTTTGAAAAGTTAAGAGTAAAAAATTCATTTCTTATAATACAAGGCAGTGATTAAGGAACCACATTTCATATGAATGCAAATACATATATAAAACTTATTTAACAACAGTTCAGATATTTTTTTTTTAAATGGTGCTCAAATTATTAGATGTGTTTATTATATCAAATGGCCTACCTTCTGATACAGGGTCACTACTGAAAACTGAAATGTAAATGTCATTAGAACTACTTGCAGGATTTACACTAAAGGCAAATTACTACATACATATGTTTTAGGAATTTAATATATCTTCAATTCTGGATATTTACAAGTAAAAACAGAAGAAATATTTTTATCACTAAAACACAGTATAAAGCTGCAAATAATTTTTATTACTTTGATATAAACTTAAAAGTAGTGTAATTATTCCAGATTCTGATGTGACTGCTGTTCAAGAAGAAAAGAGTGCAGAATTATTCATTCTCTCGTTTGAAACAAAAAGATGACACTAACAGATCTTTAATTTGTACTGATTTGGCCATCAAATACACAAATGTAAAAGCAAATGATACTTCTTAATATAGAACCTTTATGAAGACTATACTATTTAGAAATGCATGCTAATTCAACTGCTTATCACTAACATTTAAAAGAAAACGTGCCAGTACATAAAAATCAAGTAACTGCTTTAGCACTGCAGCAAATATTCAATCTGAATATTTCTAAAAAAATACATAAATTCGATTAAAAATTATGCATTTTTATTGTTTTAAAATTTTTGGGCAATCTGAAAAATAACAGAAATAAATGAATCAGTCTCATTATTGATCTTGGAATCTGCTAAACAAGCCAATCTATCATTATGTTGTCATTCATTTGTATGTTGCACTATCATCTTATTTCTCCATACATAAAAGAACTGCATAATATAGCCTTTGGTAAAGGACCCCCAATGCTCAAAGCAGGATTGGAAAAGAATCAATGACAAACCTGTTGCCCATTGGCCAAACCAAAAGATTGTTGAGGGCAATTTGCAGTTGTTCAATGACCCTCATGCTGGAAGAACAACAAATGCTACAATAATCAACCTAGAGGGCACTGCCTACAGTCGGAGGAAGTTGTCTAGTAATAGAATTTATCTTGACAGCAAAAAGCATAACATGCAAGACACAGCTGGTACATATGGTATCCCCTGTTCTTGGAACAGAGACTCAAAAAGAATGAGAAGGAAAGTTGGTGATAAAAATTGGCATGTGATCTTTAAAGCCAAAGGCCTGGAGGTCATGAAGAATGCCAAATCACCAAACTTATGTCATATGTACTATGTCATATGATTTTTTGACTTTAAAGAAAATGGCCACCGGGTGCTGTCGCTTTAAAAATAAATTTCTGATAGCTGATTCAAGGTATATCAGATGGTCAAGAGTTGACTATTGCACATCATAGGCATGACGTTAGATGTGCCACATTTGACTTAAACCAGTGTGAGGATAAGTAGAGAGAGAGTTGTGAACAGAGAGTTAGTTCAGAGTTTTGAGTAGAGAATTAATAGAGTTTGGAGTTAGAGGATAAGTTAGTAGAGTGCAGAGTTGATGGTGGAGTAGTAGTTGATGGTTTAGTTTGTGGAAGAGTCAATATATGAAGCGTTTTGTAGAAGGAATTATTGGGTGAGGGAACATTTATATTTTAAGAAATTGCATTTGACTTTACTTTTTTCTCTTGAGCAGAGACAAATTTAATATTATTGGATTAACATTATTTTTCGACAGTCATTAATTTTTTTTCTGATCTTGCAGTCGTTCTAATAAAAAACCCTAATTTTTTTGACAAAATTATTTGTCTGGCATACTACTTACGAGCTATCCAGCAATTTAAAATAACATACTTTGGAATGTTACATTTGGAACCCACAATAATTCCATTGTAGGAGTGTGCCCATCTCAGGACTTACGTGATTGGGCAATTTTTCTATTTAGCTTTGGATGATGGTTTATAAAAATATTATTGTTCAATGTCCATGTCCTCAGAATCGTCCTAGAGACATGGATCAATGACCACCTTTTGAGGAAGGGGGACTTTTTCTTGGAACCAGTGGGAGCCACTTTAGTTTGGAAAGTGTTTCTGTCTGAGGATGGGAAAGAGGCCTTTCACAGTTGTGAATGGAAGGCTGTGTAGCAGGTATGTAATCCAGAGTTGATGTTGACACCAACCTTGGCTTTGCCTGCATAAGGAGGTACTTTCCTGTAGTTGAGAAAGACTCGGTAGGTGATACACTAATATCAGTTTGCATCATCATAAAAGTCACTGGAATGATGGGCTTTCCAATGACTATACCAACATAGGAAATCTTTCCAGGTGCAGCGAGCTTTCTCATCTCAGGTTGGGTTGTTTTCCTCTGAGCGGCACATTTTTTCACACCATGGGCTAAATGGCCAGGTCACAAGGATCCCAATGGCTCAAAGAAGGTTTGGGGAGGGGACCCACTGGAACAGCTGTCGGGAGACAGATGGTAGTCTCCCATCAAGGCCATCCAGCGTGTTCTTTAACGTGCACAGGGTATGGCTCTCCTGCACACGGAGCCCTGGCTTAATGTCCCATCTGACAGACGGTGGCCTTTCCAAGCTCATCAGTTTCCCCTACTGACAGTGGGCAAGGCGGGGAATTTTGCAGAGATAAATCTCAACGCTGACCCAGCTGGGACTCTAACCTGGGAACTGCAGATTATGAGCCTGGCAAGCTACCGACTGAGCCACCCTTGCCCCTTCTCATCTCAGGTTATGAGATTTTATTGTTTTGAGACAATGAACCATCTTAACCTCCTTCCATGTGGGGAAGTCATGGGATAATGCTAGGTGATCGCCACTACATTTCACACAGCTTGCCTTGTAGGCTGTGCAGTCAGGATCAAAGGGATTTTGGCTGCCGCAGTGAGCATAGGTGGGTTTGTTCCCACAAGCGGTGTCAGCATGGCCATACTCCTGACACTGGAAGCAGCACAGAGGATTAGGATTATATGGCTATACCTTGCAGTGAATGTATCCTGCCTTGATCAAAGTTGGGAGGTTGTTGGGTTGTTTTACCTCTGAGCGGCACTTTTTTGCACACCATGGGCTAAATGGCCAGGTCACATGGACCTCGAGGGCTCAGAGAAGGTTGGGGGAGGAGACCCACTGGAACGGCTGTTGGGAGACAGATGGTAGCCTCCCGTCAAGGCCATCCAGAGTGTTCTTTAACGTGCACAGGGTATGGCTCTCCCACACACGGGACCACAGCTTAACATCCCATCCGACGGACGACAGCCTTTCCAAGACCATCGGTGTTCCCCTACTGACCGTGGGCAGGGTGGGGAATTTTTGCGGAGATAAATCTCAACGCTGACCCAGCTGGGACTCGAACCTGAGAACTACAGATCACGAGCCTGGCGCGCTACCGACTGAGCCACCCCCGCCCCAAAGTTGGGAAGAGTGGCAAGAATTAGAATCACTACTCAGGTGGGTACCAATTTACCATCAACACCTGATAGACTGCTGTTACTCCTTTCAAAAGTCCCCACTTAGAAATCATATCCCGAGAGGAATTCAGATATTTGTGAGGAAAAGGAACTTAAGGAACAGTTCCAACTATTTTTAACCAATGGTCTCAACAAGCAAGTCGCTGAACCACTGGTGCTCGATGGATTTTGACAAACCCTAAAGACCTTGCAAACCTTTATTAATGAAAAATGAAGACATGTCCCCAATTACTTGATCACCCATGGAATGATCAGGATGACATAGACAATGGAAAAGGTGGGGGCTCATGCTGAGCCTTCTTTGTGGCAATGATTTAATCAGTTGTTTTAATTGAACATATTTTTTTGAAATTGAACATATTTTTTGAATTGTGGTTCATTGCCCATGTTCCCCACCCAACATAGAGCCCAATATGGGGGGGGGGGGGGACACCAGGACTGCACGGCATTATACCCACACAGACAACAGACAGTGAACTAAGCCCTCACAAATAAAAGGAAAAAAGAGGAGTGTTAGGAAAGTTCCTTACAAAATGAAATAAGAGAGAAAATAGAAAAGTGTGAAGAACTAAACTGGCCTCACAAAATAAAGATAACTACAAAAAGATAATAAGGTGTGGGGAAACTTGTAAACATGTACCCAGAATGTGGGCAAAGCACTCACTGTTCTGCATAGTTGGCCCTCGTAGGCCCAGCTCACCAGTTGATTGATCCTGAGAGGGCAACCCCAGTACCTCCCATTTATCTGAAGTAGGGGCCAAAGCAGTGTGTAGCCCCCAAAACACTGCCCAGTCCCTTGACGAACAGGCTCCCCAATGGTAATGGGTCAAAGAGGACCCCACTAGTCATAAGCTGGTGAGAGCAGGTGAGGACCCCACCAGTCATTAGCTGGTGAAAGCAAATGACCCCACTAGTCATGAGCTGATGAAAGCAGATGAGGACCCCTGAAAAACTACCAGGATCCTCCTTTCCAGGGACATGGATCACTACTCACAGCAAACATGCAGGCGAGTGTTTGATAGGACACTGTGAAGGTACCTGAACCAGCAGAACTTTCATGGGGTGGTCCCCTGACCATGCACAGGAACTCGCACCAAGGGGAGTAAATTTTGTCTTTGGCATTAGGTTTTTACCCTGTGATAAGTACTAAAAATGCAGAAAATATTTGTCTGAAACAAATATTTGTATTAACACTGAAATGTTAAGCATTTCTTGCAAGGTTACATGCAAACATACATTTGAAAGAGTGAAATGGAACTCTTATAAACCACAGAATGTCAAGTATTGAATGAAATATTATTGGCACGAAATCAAAATTCTTGTGTGAAAATCATTATTATTTAAATGTGTGCTTGGTATCTTAATAGGAGCCATTGTATAGTCTGCTCTTCATTAAGGGTAATCTATCCTTGTGCTTGCATTTGTTATCTTCTAGTTTTACTTTGCTGCCGAAAAATTTGGGTGCCATAAAATTATGCTATAGTTGTGTGTTTTGAAAAGTTACATTAAATTTATACATTGAAGAAGAGCAATGTCAATTTTATGATTATATTAAACTCCTTAATTCTTCAAGTGGCTACATGAACATACACAAAAAGCTTTAAACTTTCTCTCATATCTGTATTATACTTAGGCAGGTCAGCAAGATTTGTGGACTGTTGTTACATGTTGGTCAATATATAAACTTTAAAATTCAAATCCTATAAAAAAAATTCGCATGCTTTAAATGCATCCTTCCACACACTATTTTCCCGACAATTTTCTGGTATTTTTGCATAAAAAATGGCCTTTTTCAATAATACTAACCAAATTATAAGTAAACATAGACACTGAAAACACTGAACACATGTAAAATTATTCACACATATCAATCTAAAATCTTTATGTTAACAGTTACTAAGTGGAATGCTTAAACCTTATGCTGCTGAAACTGCTGAGATGTGGTTCACCAGGTCTGCATATTCAGAAGAAATTGCTTAACGGGGCAATTAATATAAGAAATTAAAATTTTTAAAGACTTAAAATTGCTAGCTTTTATATTTAAGAGACATTTCAGAAATAAGAAATAATGCCTTTTGTTTGTTGCCCTTAATGCTAGTTGATCGCAAGTTAGCAAAGTCTCACCATTGATATTTTGTCTATTCTTATGCTGTGGCTAGTGCTGGCCTTAATATGGAAAGGAGTGTAATAGTACACTCCTTTCAATATTTGTTGTCAAACATCAGGAGTTCCATATCTTGTTTACATATAGAATTTGCCACTATTTGAAGTGAGGTTTTCACTTAATTGGTGTTTCTTCTTTAGGAGATACCAGTCCAACATTGCATTAACAGGACACCTCATCGGCTTATAGTTATATCCTTTATAAGCACAGCACATTTAGTAGATGTGTAAGGTTATATCATTCTCTGAGAACACACTTCCATAACCTGTTTCATACTTTTACTACTTTCAACTTAAAAATTAAATTAAAAGCCAAGTTAAAAACATGGTTACCCCTGAACGCATTTCCCCCATCACCTGAAGGCATCTTCAGCAGTAGCCACAGCTGCTGGCGTGGATAAAATTATAGTAGCAGCCATCTAGTAGTGCTGCAGAGATTTCTCCTTCCTCTGACACAAGAGTAGATTCCAAGCAGGTGGGAGGGGAGTGATATCTGTATTACATAAGCTATCCTTTGTAGGTTTATGAGAATATTTTCAAGGTAGTGAAGTTGGTACATACTGGGGGGTGCAGCTATTAATTTTAATTTAATATGTATTATAGGGAGTTTGTGTTCCAAAATTGCTTGAATTAGAGCAGTTTTTCCCAAATGGTTCCTTTCTCCTTTCATTTATTTGCTTGTAGGTTTTTTCCTACATACTTATTTTTATTTTATAATTTTTGTTCTGGATCATGCATTTACACCTGATACACACCCTGTGGGTGGCATTTTGTCCCACTTATTTATACACAATGACTTAACAATGTTTTGTATAATTATTAAAATATTTACTTTAAGAACTATTTTATGAAAACAAATACCAGTCAATAATGTGGGAAAGTTGTAGTATATTTTGCTACTTCCATTTTTCTTTGTAGTAGTGTAGGTTGCGATTCTTATGTTTATATTCGTTTCAAAAAGTTTTCATATATATATTTTGGTATCTGGCTTGCTGTCCTATGTTGTAAATATTTTATAATTCCAGTTCTAAACTACCCTTTGTAGAGCAATAACATAGTGCTCTTATGAAATATGCATTAAATTTGCCTTCTTATGGCCGAGTAGTTAGCGCGCTTGGCTACTGATCTAAGGGACCCGGGTTCGAGTCCCGGGTAAGGCATGGTTGTGTGTTTTTCTGCTGAGGTCCTGCCATCCTCTCAGACCTTCTACTGTGGCATATAAACTGACAGGCTCCTGTCAGACCTCTGTGGCAAGCAGCTGCTTGAGGGGGTATTTATTTATTTATATTTTTTTTATAGTTTGCTGGATGTGCATAATTTATAATATTCGGTATATAAGTTTCGATATACTTTAGTATGACTTTTTTTCCCCTTTCTATTAAGAAATCTAAATAAGGCAATTTGCCCCCAACTTCTGATTCGTAAGTGAATTGTATTTGTTGCATAACACAATTGAAATTATTCAATAAATTTTGAAGTTCAGTTAGACCATAATCTCCCCAAAAAATATCTATGTACCTTATATATACATCATATATATGTACCAGCATTATATATCAGGTTCTCAGAGAATGATACAACCTTTAACATCTAAATGTGCTGTGCTTATAAAGGATATAACTACAAGCTAACAAAGTGTCCTAAAGCAATGTTGGACTGGTATCTCCGAAAGAAGAAACACTAAGTGAAAACATCAGCATTTTAACAGTGGCAAATTCTGTGTGTGCACTAGATACAAACACCAGACGTTTGAACAACAATATTGGAAAGGAGTGTATCAGCCACTGCATAAGAACAGACAATACATCAACAGTGACTTTGCTAACTTACAATCAATTAACATTAAGGTCAGCACTAGAATAGTTAAAAGCTCTATTCTTCTGCTGGAAGGTAAAATTGTCAAACTGAAGAGATTGTTTGTGGAAAATATTCGAGAACAACTTTAGATTTTAATCGTAATTTTTCTGTGTAACATTAGCACTGCAAATTTTATTATAGTTCCATTTTCCTATTATTTATAAACATATTTCAGTTCTATTCAAATGTATAATTTTTATTTCAATCCATTAGTTCTCTTTTAATAAATTTTCATTTTCATTGCCAGAATATTTTACTATATCACTCTGAAAAAGTCATTCAACAAAATCTATAAGAATAAAAGGTGTGTGTCTCTCTCTCTGTGTGTATATATCTGTGGCAGCCACAGCTGATAGGGAAATCATGGCAAATGCTGGAAATCTTTACAGAGTATTTCTGGTTGTCATCCGGGTTGAAGTGACAAATTTGAAGTCCAAGTCCAAACATGAGGGACTTGCTAAAAGTAAAAATATTCAGCATGTTATTCCCATTGGAAATTGTAATCACTGTCAAATTACTGTTGCCATTTGCTGCTCCCTACTGTGAATGTAAGAGTTAGAACAAGTACATTCTGCAAAATGACCTACTACCAACACTGGAAAACGTTATGAACTTTACAGTTAAAACTTGTCATGACTGTGGAATAATTGTGGTTTCTTCTGAGCTGTCGATGCAACAATGTTATCCCACAGTCGATCCACATAACACATGGCAGCCTCCCCGGCTCTGTCGACATGTGCTGCACACAGCGGAAAGCAAGCTTCTCCATGATTTAATACAAGAGAAAAGGCAGCACATTTCAAGAATTGAAGCAGTGGCTTACCAGGCACACCAGGACTTCTGTTGCAGCTGCCCTACCATCGTGCTCACTGATCTACTGGAAAGGCTCCACTATACAAAAGAAAAATGACACCAGATGGAAACATCTTAAAAAGATCCAGTGGCTCACTCAAACCTCAGATAAACTTTTCTGCCTTATTTTTAAACCCTTCCTGTCATTAATATGTCCAATAAAAAATTTCCCCTTAAAAAACTGGCTGCTCTGGAACAAGGCCCCAAATTCAGCCCTTTCCTTAGAAAATTGGACAAAAAAAGGAATTGCCGAAATTCAAAATATTGTTAATAATGTGCATGAACATCTGGAAGAGAATAAAACTAATGCTATAAGACAGTCTTCAAATTGATAAACTCACAACAAAAGTCTCCACCCCACTCAGAAATTTTTCATATGAATATTTTTAGGCCTTAAAAACATTTGAAACACCCCTGACATTATTACTTTAGTCAATAAAACATACCACTTGTCATAATGGACAAAAATAACTATAATGCCAAAGTTTTGGACTTCATAAATAGCTCCCACTTACCAGTCTAAATGCTGACCCCACCAGTAGCATCAAAAACAAGGTTTACAGGCTAAAAACAACAGGTGCTCCCCAAGGACCTCAAGAAGAGTGCAGTACCACCCAACTGCCAGGCACCATGAATGATCACCCAGTGCAAATTTCACAAAGATAATTACCCCACCAGCTGTTAGTGTGCAAAAGATCATCCCAAACTTTCTTTCTTGAAAATAATTTGTCGAAATTTTGTCCAGCTTCATTTGTGATCACCCATTTTCTATAAAGTCAATGGCAGAATTTCTCAACAGACTAAAGTATCTGTCCATTCCTCCCGACAGCAAATTAGTCATATTTGATGTAGTCTCTTTATTCCCATCCACTCCAGTTTTTGATACGGTCATGTTATTTCAGACAAACATTATTGAAATGCAAAAATTTTTCCCTTTCTGAAATCAATGCCATTTCATGAGGCTCCAAATCTCGTCACTGAAAACAACTATTTCCAGATCAACCAATAAATCAGCACTTTAGCGTTGATTTAAATTTTAAAGGAAAATTTGTCTTGAGCCGGGTGGGATACAAATCCACAACCTCCTGATAACATGTCAGGTGATCTGGGCCACTGAGCTACTGGCTGCCAATCAAGATCTCCTCTAATTAGAATTGTATCTCCTCTAATTAGACATGTTATCAGGAGGTCATGGGTTCGCATCCCACCCGGCTCAAGACAATTTTTCCCCTAAAATTTAAATCGATGCTAAAGTGCTGATTTATTGGTTGATATGGAATACATCGAGTTTGTTTCATTGTTTAACTATTTCCAGTTCGGCAACCAAATCTATAGGCAGGACTCAGGAGCCCCATGGGCTTATCCTCTTCCGGCATCCTATCCAAGATTGTCCTTTGAGATCTAGAAACAAATTATTCAACTCAGCAGCAATTTTATCCTTCTTCTGGTATCGCTATGTCTATGATATATTTTTAATTTGGAATGGCAGCAATTAGTAATTAAACTGCCTCATTGACTCTGCCAACAATATATATCCTATAAAACGTTTCATGAAGGTGGAAAATAGCAGTGCCATCCCCTACTTAGATGTTTTCATCCAAAAAGATGACATAGGAGCCTTGACGATGTCAGTATACCAAAAGCCTACCTATGTCCCCTCCATCATATGCACAGACTCAAGCACCCCATGGCATACAAAATTGCAGCCTTCCATTTCCTCACCCATAGGGCCTTCACTGTATCTTCAAATAAGCAGTTGCTTGAAAAAGAAATTCAAAATATCCATTCCATTGCTGAATCCCATGGCTTCCACCTTACAACAATAGAAAAGCTAATTAATAAATATAGAAATGAAAACTGAAGAGATTCGGATCTCCTCCCAAACACTGACCCCAAATGTGCAACCTTTGCCAGACCTATTTCTTATGTTCCTGTCCTATGCAAATCAATCCGCAAATTACTCAGAGTCCAAAATTACAAAACTGTTTTCAGCCCAGCTCCAAATCTGAAGAAAATTATCAAAAGTGACAGAGACAAATTTAGCCTACTTCAAAAATCGGGTGTATAGTGATTTCTCCTACATTTGCCAGCTAATTTCGTTGTCTATTACATTGAAAAAACCATACGTTCTTCACAAGAGATTTTCACTGAGCATCAAACTGATGTCAGCCAAAACAAGCTAATGATGGCTGCCGCTGAGCTAGCAGTACAAACACACAGCAACAAACTGGTAGCATGCCACACTGCTTGCACATGCATCCACTTTCTATGGAACCAGTCAGCTAGGCTATTCAAATAATGACCTCGCCCGTCCCCACCTTTAACTGAGACACTGGAATCGCCCTTCACAACAGCCCTAACATCACCACATAATGTCACTTCACTGAAGACAGGGTGCTGTCTTTGCTCCGAAAAGCTTCCGAGTTTTCTCCTAAAAACTTTTAACATGCAAATAGTTTGAAGGATAAACTTTAAAATTTTATTGCTCAATGACAGAGAATTTTAAGTTATTTTTAACGAGTTATAACAACAATTAAATCTGCTTTCAGTGCCATATTCCCCACATAGCCAAAGGCATTATGATTTTAAGTTGCCCCATTGTTATTTTAAAGCATCCCATTGCAGCTAGGTAACCAACTTTTTAACTCAACATGGGTCAATGCAGGGGGGGAACTCGCATACGAAATTGCAGATCATTCAGTCAAACAAATTGAGAACCACAAAGTATTAAAATCTGTTGAAAGAAATAAAAATCTCAATATTTTGCAAAGAAGCCATTGCTATGAGTGCATGTGCTGACATCAGCAATGACCTGAGCAATGCTGGGCAATTCTTTCTGTTCAATCTGTGCTAAAATGTCGGAGGAGGGAGGCAGAAGTCACAAAACTACCTTTAGTGCAGTGAAAAACAGAATATAGATTAAAAGTGAGACCCAGGCAGCAACAATTTGTGTAACAATGAAGCCAAAGGACAAGTAAAAACCTTATTTTTTAGCCAACCAATGGAACATACAGGGGGGAGGGAGCTGTGTAGGAAATTTGGACCATTATGTCAAGTATCATGAGAGCCATAGGGCAGAAAAATCTGTTGCAAAAATAAAAATGTTGATTATTTAGGTAGAAATAAAGCAAAGGACTATGTGAGTGCTTATTAACATGCAATTCTTAGTGTTAAATCAGTGCTAAAGGATTGGGAAGGGGGTGGGGTGCTGTTCAACTAGTATTCAATAAAAGTGAAAAATTTATTTTTACAAAATTAATATTAAATGCTATTTAAATCTGATATATATATATAACAAGCCCTATTTCCTTTAAATAGTTATTTGGGGAAAAAATTCTAAAGTTCAATTTTTGACTGAGCATAAAAAAGTTTTCGGTTTTTAAAATATGGCTCTGTATGAGCAAAGTAATATGAAAGTTTCTTTTTTGTATGCCTCTCCACATCTCCAGAGATTAATACAAAGTATATAATGCTAAAACTTGAAATCGCCCTATATACTGAGTCAGTTAAGGACTTTCACCAAGGTAATATTAATTTCCGGCTAAAAATTTTAAAGAAATCTGCATATGAATAGTTTTACCAATGTATTGAATGTTATAAAATCCATATTCAATCTAATTCTTTAAAATTCTAAGTGTATAATTTGTTCATTAGCATTAGAGTAAAACTTTTCATTTTTTAAAGACTTTCACTGATAAAACAAACAAATTTAATTCTGAATATAACTCAAAATGGTTAAAAATGACACAAAAAGCAATTGGATTTTGAGATGTTTTACAATTATTTACAAAATAAAAATTGCAATTTCAAATACTTTAATTTACACGAATTTTTATGGTATTCACCTACTTAATATTCAAATTAGGAATTATTGGACATAAAAGTAATAGCCACTACAAAAAGTATCTATGACTAAATTGTACAATTCAAACTGATATTCTTAAAAAATAATAAATATCCCCTCAAGTAGCTGCTTGCAACAGAGGTGTGACAGGGGCCTGTCAGTTTACACACCAAAGTAGAAGGTCTGTGAGGATGGCAGGACCTCAGCAAAAAAACAACACAAATATCTATGTCTTACCCAGGTCCCTTTGATCAGTAGTCAAACACGTTTACCACTCGGCCATAGAATGTCTGATATTCTTAGCTTTTCATTTTATTTCCAGTAAGCCAGTAGTGCATCTCAGACAACCTACCACATGTACTCTTAAAACATTTCTGGTTAATTGGGGATACACTTGAAGGAAAGCTGTGTAGCAATCCTCTGTAATGATGTAATGATGTACAGAAATGGCCATGACTGACATCTAAAGCCTGACCACCCAACCTTGTGGTGCAGTTTTTAGTATCTTTCAAAAAAATGTTTTTGGAAGGGAATGCAAGGAGAGGACTGCTAATGATCATATGCAGCTACTTTTTTCTGCCCTGCTGAGGAGTGGTCAACTTCATAGGGCCCTGGTGCTGATTACTTAAACCCACTGGACTGGCTTATGGCTTTGGTCTTTATTATGGATCCAGGATTTGCTGCACTGATGGGCCTCTGTTGATAGAAACTATACCACTGTGTTTTCTGTCAGCTTATAGATTGCCAGCCCTAAGTGATGAGAGGATGGTTGGTTGTTCAGAGTTTTATGGCCGATTAGTATCTAATGCTAAAAGACTTAACCCTCAACCAATATATCAAGTGAAACCCATCTGTAATTATGTATATCGTGGTGTTTATAATAAGTGTTAGTTATTCTCAAACCATTAAATTTACTTACCTGTAGGAGACATTGGTATTTGTAGCTGCAATGGCAAATGCACAAAGGGCCTATCACCCCTCACCAAAGGTCAGAATCAGTACCAACTTTGGCATTGAAGTCACCTAGAACAAGGGTAATATCTCTTTTCTTGACAGAATTCAAAATATCCTGAAGTTGTCTGTAAAACCTATCCTTCTTATCGGCATCCTCAGTGGGGGCTTAACAGCAGATAACATTCAAGTCTTTAACGCTTGTTTGAAATTTTGCTGTAAGAAACCTTTCATTAATGCACTCATATCCTAGAAGAGCACCACTAGCGTGTCTGCTGAGAAGCAGACCCATGCCTTGGTGATGCTTATCTTCCCTACCTGAAAACAAAAATATAAGATAATTTTTAAGAATCTGACCTTGTTCATCTGGTCTCTTGCAAACCGAGAATATGTAAATTATAATGGTGGAATTCTTGTGTGAGGACATCAAGAGAGTAAGCTGTGTGCAGAGTCCTCACATTCCAACTACCTATGGAGAGAAAATGGTTAGTGGGATGTTTAATGGAACTATATTTATTGAGAGAGGAAGTGCTGACCTAATCAAGCACAGAGCCATTATTCCATTTAGGTTAGTATATATGCTCAGCACCAGGACCCTGCATTCTGATGCTGAGCCTCCTCATTAGGGTAGAAAAAAAAGCATATAACATCTAGTGGATAATATTGATCAGAGGCCATCACAGGAACCTGAACTCTTTAGCTATTTGGGAATCACTAATCCTACCCTGAAATAATGTGTATCAGGCAGGTCAGTTTCTGGTTCTAGATTCTGGATCTAGAGAAGGCCCAATTGTAAAGGTGGTGCCTGAAGTTTGTACCTGTATGGGTGGCTTCAGCCTTTAGTGGTAAGAGAACAGGTCTTTGTTATCTGCTTGTGAAAAAAAGGGCCGTTTGCTATTGTATACTTCTGTAAATAAATTTAGTTCCTTTGAAAATACTACTAATCATTTTCTTTCCAGATGTAGATGGAACTTTGCAAAGGATTTATTCTCTTCACATCCTGACATAGAAATTCCAGCATTATAACCTAGATATTCTGGGCTGGCAAGACACCAGATGGATAGGTAAAAGACGATACTAAAATTGAATTTCAATTTTGTCTTTTCATCAAAGGATGATGAAAAGCATCTCTAAAGGTAGGCAAAACTTGTAAGTAATGGTCGCAAGCATCAGAAGCATTTCCACCAGTGGAAATATTCTTCACTGTATTCTTTATATGTCAATGCACACCAGTTCACAATGGACACAAGTGGCAATTCTGCGAAGCATTCTCGTTGGAGAATCCCAAACGGATTTCTCTGCTGCTGGAGGAGAGCCAAAATCCTCTCACAGGTGCAACCTGTCCAATAAAATATCTAGGCATTTATGTTGTCAAAAATTTAAACTGGATTAATATAGACAGGAGCATAACTAAGAGACTGTGGTTGGGTGAGGGGGAGAGGAGATTGAAAATTTTCCAACTCTGAGATCAAATTTTGCCAACTGAGAAAATAAGTATTTTATGTAAATTTAATTATCCTCTGTAAGAGACGTACTCAAGTTTTATTTCTGTGGAGGAGAGGGGGGCATCCCCAAGATTTTGCAAACCTGTCAGAACTTTACAAAAAAAATTTCCAATTTTTACATCTCACCTGAATTTTACCAAGTGGCCTCGATTTTGTGGGTCATTGATGTATTTATAGACATGTGCCAGCATTTATCTAAAGTCAATGTGAAGCTAGTAGTTGATGGAGCTGGGAGAAGGTGTTGAATTGTTGTGAAGTGAGGATTTTGATGCTATGTAATTTAACCTGTATATTTGGTGAGTTAAACTTAAAAAATATTTTATTTGTATTGATATGGCTTTTGACTTAAATTTTTATCTCTTGTGCAGAGATTAGCTTTAAACTTAATTTTACATTGGATAGTTCGCAAATTTAGGTGAAATTTTTACCATTTGCTTTCCGGAACCAAATACACCTAGATTTTTTTGGCAAGTGCCTGGCACCCAGCAGTTGAAATATTAGTATTTGGGAGCATTATAATAACTCTACATAAAATAGTCATATTAGCTGAGTAAAGTCATATTTATTCAACACTTTAAAAAGCTTCTGCAAGTGGTGTTTATTCAAAGGCTTCGATTTATTGTTTTTAATTAAACCATAACTGCTGCCATTTCCAAGTTTGAACACAATGACGTTCTTAGAACAGAACATTTTGGTTTTGTGGACTAATTGAAGTAAAAACTTTTGTGAACCTGCAGTATACAGCTAATGTATCAAAATATTTGAATAGAAATAAAAAGGCTTAAAGTTAAAAAAATAAAATGCAGAACAAAATTACCTATTTTTTGAATGATTTACATTTCCTCAAAGCATAAAGAAAAACATTTTCCAATCAGTTAACAAATTATGGCACAGAAATCAGAACACATTTACTTATAATTTGTTTTTCAATTGTATGCATTTCAAAAAATGAATCAATTTAATAAGATGTACAAATTGAATTAACACATAAATGTTTTAATTTAAAAATTAACTTTCACACTAAATTTAAAAATTGAAAGAATTTTTAATTTTTATAAAAAAACATATCAGTTTCGTAATGATGTCATGGAATTAAACTTTTCTGTACTGACTAAGTACACTAACAGTTGGCAAATAGTCATATTCCACACCCATGAGGTTGATGTGACTTGCAACTTGTTCATTATTGTTCACTCTTGCATATTTCTTGGTGCAATTTATTTTAGATCATAAAACAGTGCATATATATTAAATCAAAATGGTTATCCTATATAATGAGATATATGTTAGAGTAATGTTTATTTTCAGAATTTATTCAACCTCATTATAAGGCCATATATATACTATATATATATATTATTTTACATTCTTCGTTTTCTTTATTTTATATAGTGTTAATAACCAAATTAGTATTTAACTTTTTTTTAAATGATGGCTGGAAAAATACTAATTTAAAGCACAGACTGTGTAAAAAAATCAGAAGAGTTGACAGGAATGCAACTTAAAAAGGTGACTTTCAAAATTAAAATACTATACCTATGAAAATAGAAAGTAAGCATTTTTGTGGGTGTTTACCCACAAAAATGTACTTTCTACTTTTGATAGAATATAAAAGAAAAATAGAAAAAGGATCAAGTTTCTTGTTATCTTGTTTACAAAAGGTGTAAATTTAGCTACAACAGGAAACTTGAGAAAGGACTAAACTATTATACACCTTATTTTTAGTCTCTAGATGCAAATGCTTATTTTTCTACAATTTCCACATTCTTGAAAGTCCCAGCAGCAATGGCTATTCTTTTGTTTATCTCGTGTTACACATTACCAGTATCTGTCTTACAATTCATGAGATAATTAAACTAAGAAACTTGTTTAAAAGTACAGCCATTCAAATAACGATAGCACCACCCAACTGGCCATGGATAAATATGAATGAGAAACAAGGGTCACAATCTTGTTATATTTTTAAACTGAACTGTAACAGATGATAATTAACATTAATTTACAAATGTTAAAAAGGTTAGATTTTATTCAATTACATTTTGAATTTGTGTAACTATAAATTGTTTTAAATATCTTACTTCTTTTTTAATCCATTATACAAAATAAATTTAAAATGAAAGCAAATGCTTTGTACCTCTAACATTCAATATAACATAGTCTCTTGTCCGACCAGCATTATTAGAAGCTGTACAGATGTATCTACCAGCATTATCTAGCTTCACATCATGAATCCTGTAGAGAGATTTTATTACTTTTATTGTCAAAGAAAAAAAAGCAATATTTGTATTATTAGATACAATATGTGTCATAAGCCTGAAAATAATCCTAAACTTAATGAGATTAGATACACATATAGAATTTCATTTCCAGATCACAAGTCTATGGATGTTATGCAAACTACTGCACATGAAAAATGTCATAACATTATGCAAATTAGTCACCACCCGGAGCTCAGTTGAGTGCTTCAAATGCCACTTAGCTGATGTCCTAAGGTCAGTCTAGTGCTTGCAATTGTTGCCCTCACTTTGTTAACAGCCCAATACCTCATTATTCATGACACACTGTGTCCAGATAATTTATCTGTATGCTGCACATGGTTGTAATCTTGCTGTATAAGAAATGCTGAAAAAAATTCGTTTTAAAAAGTGTTAACAGATTACATCAGCAACAGTGAACCACTTTGGAGAGACAAAATGTAAATAATTGTCAATGAAATGGTCATCCTATTTACACAACAGATGAGGCTACTAGCACTTTATGTCTTGCTGCCAAACCAATGAATTCCATGAGGTAAACATAGAAACTGGCATAGGTTTCTCAAATCAGCCAAAAATTTGTGCATTGCATTCTGAAAGTACACAAATTCCATCCTTACAAGATTCAATTTGCACAACAATTCCACCCTGATGATCATGACCGCAGGGTAGAGTTCTTTGAATGGGTGGTGCAGCATGGACATAATATAAGTGAAAGGATCATTTCGGATGAAACTTTGGTTGGTTGTTTAGGGTTTGATGGCACATTAGCATCTAAGACAATAATGTGCCAAACAAAAGATTAAAAAAGGCTAAAAGACAGATCCTCAAACAAAAGTTGCTTTCTCACCTTGGGATAAGAGATGTTATTAATAGTTTTGAGGAACTGAACTTCCTTCCACTTGGGACAGTCACGGGAAAATGCTGGATGGTTGCCACTACAACTTCATGCAGTCTGCCTTGTCTTCTGTGCAGTCAGGATCAAGGTAATCCTGGCTGCCACAGCAAACACAGGTGGGTTTATGCATACTTCTGACACTGGAAGCAGCACAATTAGGAATACATAGCCCTACCTTGCACTTAAGGTATTTCACCTTGATCAAAGCTGGCAGGCGTGACAAGTTGAAAGTTAGAATCAGTACTAATTTACCATCCCCATGCATTAAAACCAGATGGACCACTGTTATTCCTTGAGGGAAGAGCTCCAAGGGGATTTCTTTCTCAGTGACTTTGAGAAGTCCCTACTCAGAGATCACACCCCAAGAGGAATTTAGTGATTTGTAGAGTTTAACTGCGACAGCTACCCCACCAATCACCATAAGCTTAAGGAGCAGTTCCCAGTGTTTTGAACAAGTGGCCTCGGCAAGCAAGCCGCCAAATCCTAAGCATTTGATGGATTTCAGCGAACCTGCAAGACCTTCCAAACTTTAATTAATGAAAGGAATTGTGGGGACAAAGGCACAGATAAAGGTAATGACAGCAATGAAGATGATGGGGGCTTGTAGTGAGCCCACTTTGTGTCAATGATCAAATCACTTGCTTTAACTGAACTCATGCTTTGAATTGCAGTTCAGTGCCCATGATCCCCACACAACCAAGGTGGCCAACATGGCGATGCAGGGCAATATGCCCACACATATAGTGAGCCAAGCTCTCACAAATAAAAATAAAAGAGGAATGTGAGGAACTGAACTGTCCTCACAAAATAATGAAAACAAAAAGTGTGAAGAACAAATTGATCTCATAAAATAAATATAGCTACAAAAGTATAACAATGCATGGGGAAACACACACCTATACCCAGACCTGAAAAAGGCAATCACCACACCTGCACAGAGGCCCTAGCAGGTCCAACCCACCAGCCAATTGGCCATGGGAAGAGCATGGGAGGGGAGCCCCAGAAGATTCTGGTTACCTGAAGCAGAGGCCAAAACACTGTGTAGCAGCAACATTCAAAGAGCTACCTAGCCTTGTGACAAACAGGCTCCTCAATAGTAAGACAGGCCAAAGGGGACCCCACTAGTCACGAACTTGTGAGAGCAGATGAGGACCCCTGAGCAACTATCAGGATCCACCTTTCCAGGATTTTTGTGTCCTAGCTAACATGAGTTAGCACACACAGAAAACAAGCAGATGAGTACATTTAGGATCCTGTGAATGTACCTGAACCAGCAGAACTTTTACAAGGTCAACCTCTGGTCATGAGTCTCAGATGAAGCAATTTTTCATCCATCTGGCCACATTAACCTTTTGGCACTGGTCAGTTGCACATCCCCATTGGAACACAGGAACAAACTCTTCAAAATGCACAAGTGATGGTGCAGTATGCACAATAATCGAATCATCAGACCCTACTTCTTTGATGGAAATGTGAATGTGGGGATCTAACTGTATGTTTTGGAAAACGTCCTTTCTCTTTGCTCTTTTTTTAGCACTTATTTTCAACAGGAGGGGTACCTGTTCCTTTCTTTATAAGTATTCACCAATGGTTAAATGATCACTTTTCAGGAAGTAGGATTGGAAGGAAAGGTCCGAATGGGTCAGGGACTGATCCAGAAAATGTCTTTAGGGGAGGGGAATATATGAGGTAGTGTTCCTTTTCAAAAGCTGGCAAAAACAATGGATTTTGCAACTTTACTATATTTCAGTCTATTCTTATTTCTACTTATTTTTTACTATTATACAGTCTGTTCTTTTTCTTTTGGACACAAAAGCAATTTAATAAAATAAGTTTACACCTATCCCATGGTAGATAGATTTTTACACTACAGGTAGGTTCCGGGATATCACCATATAAATCAAAACCATACAAATAGAGACCAACCACATATGGAAAAACTGAAAATTTGTTCCAAAAAAAAAAAAACTTATGAATAAAAAAGACCTTCTTGAAAGCTTTATTTATACATATTTATCTCAAACCTATCTCTTGTTATTAATCTTACATCTGATTTTCTTATCAATAGAAGAAATTGTTTCATTACCTATAGAATTATTATCAGATACAATATTAGATTCAAGAAAGAGAAATAGTCATCATAAGTGATGCACTGTCAACTGAAGTATAACATTCTTCATGTACTTGATGTTTTAGTTTTAATATGGTGCTCCACTACAGCTAATGCATCACTTACAATTTTGCAAATTGCCATTCTTTCTGTACTACCAAAAACATGTAAGGATTTACGTTGTATTCCTAAATTTCTATAGACGTGCAGGCATGAAAAGAAAAGTTTAAGGAAGGGCAATCACCACAACCTTAAACAAAGGAAGAGTAGTGCAGGCTGCTCAAAGGATTGTTGTTGACTCCTTCTAACCTCATCATTACTTACAAAGTCAAACCACCTAATGCTCAAGATACTGCATAAGCATCTAGAATCAATGGTATCAAGTTTCCTGTTATCCTGCATACAAAGGGTTCGTGTTTCACTACTATACCTAACCTTGGAAAGAACTAAACTATTATACAGTCTAATTTTAGTCTTCAGTTTATATGCCTATTTTTCCACGCTCTCCATAGATTCTTAAAAGTTCCACCAGCAATCCCTATTTTTTTTTTATCTCATCCAGCATGTCACTAGTATCTGTTACATAGCTCCCAAGATAATTAAACTGAAATACTTGCTCAAGAGTCCAGCCATTCAAAGCAACTAAAGCAATATCTGCCTGACCAATTTTCATCACTTCAGTTTTTCCTCCTGTTTATCACCAAACCTACTCTATTACCAGTCTCACTAACAGCTGTAATGAAAGAATTCATCTCATCAACATCATTTGCCAACATGGCCAAATCATCTGCATAATCTAAATCCCAAATTTTGAAATCTAGATCATTAAAGGCTAAAAACTTTCCCCCTTGCAAAGAATTTCGCATAACATAATCAATAACCAAACAAAAGAGAAAAGGAGACAGAATGCACCCTTGTCTAACTCCACTAGCAATGTTAAACCAATCGCTGCAAGACGTACCAGCTCTCATACACAACTCAGTATTATTATAGAGAGCTCTCATTACACTAACTAACTTATCAGGTATTCCATATGATCTAACAATCAACCACAAATTACGTCGATTAACAGAGTCAAAAGCCTTTTTGAAATCTATAAAGCTAGCAACCACAGGCTTCTGAAACTCTAAACATTTCTCAAGAATCTGCCTAAGTGAAAATATTTGATCAATGCATCCCCTACCACTTCTGAATCCACACTGTTGTTCATCAACCAAATTCTTAATTCTATTAAGTACAATCATGCAAAGAACTTTACCTGGAACAGAAAGTAAACTAATTCCCCTGTAATTACCACAAGAACTGCACCACCTTGCCATGCTTATCCCTCAATCCTGTGTACCTGTCCGTTTCTTCCCACATAAAACATTAATAATCTGGTACAACCCCCTGCTGTTGTGCTTCTAACTGCTTTGTCAGCCAAGCTATCAAGCCAAAGATTCTTATCAGTTGTTAACTTATCCTTTACATGTTTATTAAGCTCATTGTAATGCCTTCTCTTAGGACTAGTAGGGTGTTGATTCACATTAACCACTTGCCTGATGGGTTTTTAATTGTTTTCTGCACAGAAAATGTCAGGTTTTTTTTATTTTTTCATTCTATTCATATGTCTATGACTAGGAAAAACAGACAATTACAGAAAATCACTTATTTTATTAATTTAAAAATCTTACAATTTTGATTCACTTATCACTTTTTTGATATTTAAAATATTTTTTCAAAAGCTCCAATTTGATTTTTTTTTGCATGAAATATAAATAATCTAGGTTTTAAATAGATTATGTAACTAAACTAGATTATGTAACTATGTAATTATAACTTATTTTTTACACCACTGTTTTATGTACATTTTCTAAAAATCCTTCGTTGTGTGATAGTTTTTGAAACATGGTGCAGCACAAAGTCCAACATCACATTCCTGGCAATAGAACCTTGTTTTTCTTTTCTTATTCTTTTGCCATTTTCATCCCTTTTGGCACAACAAACTGCACACTGCCGACATGGCTTTTCCTTCTTCTCTGTAGGTGGAATGTAGTCAGGGAAATGCCTCGCAGTCAGGCGTAGAGGATGTGGTTCTACCGAATGCCTTCCACCTTTAGATCTTATATCCTCTGTGTGGTACTTCTCAATTATATTTTCCACTAGTTCCATTCTAAAGTCAAGGTTTCTTTTGGTTCCACCATTCTTCCTGTACAACACAAATGAGTTCCAAGTGGCCTGGTCTAACAAATGGAAATTTTTTTTTATAATACTTTTTCCCTCTTTTTTTTTATAATGGGATAGTTTGTCAGGTACTGATCTGCCCTATCCACTCCACCCATTGTATCATTGTACTCGACAATAATTTTTGGCTTCCGTAACACCTTTTCCCTTTTTTTCATGTCTACAAATTCAGTGTTGTGTACCGTAGAGAGTCGAGTAACAACCTTGTCGTGCCTTTCCATCACCATCACTTTACCTCTCTGAAAGGCAGCGAATTCCCCTTTTTAAACTTTTGTTTCATGTCATTTGGAACTTCTTTTCTTGTAATTCTCAATGTCCCATAAGTATCAGTTCCTTTAGCAATCAACAAATCAGCCAGCTCTGGGGAAGTGTAGTAATTGTCCGTAATCACACAATAACCTTTACCTAGTAAGGGTTTCATTAGTGCTAGAACAATCTGGGATAATATAGGTAGATTATATCCCTCATTCACTACTGACCCTTTTCCTGTATAAATAATAATTGACCAGATATATCCGGACTTTGACTCACATAGCATGAAAGTTTTTACTCCAAATATGGCTCTTTTTAGGGGAACATATTGAATCCATGCTAGCCTACCCTTATAAAGCATGAGACTTTCATCAATAGAAATGTTCCTCTCAGGTGTCAGCAAACTTGAGAACTTTTTGTTCATATAAAGAAGTACAGGCCAAGTTTTATTTAGTTTGGCATTAGGATGTGCTTCCCTATCAAAGACACTATTATCTGAAAAATGCAGATAGCATTTTATGAGGACAAACCTACGGTATGACATTACTTTAGCAAAGAATGGAGTAAGAATTGTCTGTTTCTTTAATCAATACCATTCTTCCACTGGTTTACTTATAATTCCCTGCAGAATAATCAAACCTAAAAATACTCTAATTTCACTAGATTTTACTGGCTGCCAATCTTTTCCCCTTGAAAATGTTTTCAAAACAGAAGATTTTAGGCACTGGTCAGCATATAGGTTGGTTTGCTCTGTTATCAAATCAATTAGATAATCATCAATAAAAGCCTCAAAATAATAAAGAATTTCAGCACTTCCATCATTTTCTAAATGTATAGTAGGAGAAGCAGTAAAAGGAAACCTTGGAGGAGGTGGCTTGGGATCTTGATGTGAACTGATTGGACACCAAACTCTTGCATCAAGCAATTCAGCAGTTGCATCCTCATCAATATCAGAAAAGATGTCTGTACCTTCTGATAAACTTCCTGAATCACTTATTGAAACTTCTTCTGAATCACTCGAATCAAAATCGGACATCATAATGGGAAACTACACATGAAAATAATAATAATTCAATATACTAAAACTACATTTGATGTGATTTGAGAAAAATAATTGATATAAATACTATGAACTGAGAAATAAATAGAATACTCTGCTGTGTGCTCAGAAATAGAAGATAGATATGACAAATAATGCAGTAAATGTCCAAGTTTGAGTAAAAGCAAACAGTAGACCACAGAAGCAACTTGTCTATCGAAAACAACTGATGAATGGGATGGTGAATGGGACATCAACATACTAATGAAAATATAGGAATATAGTTACAAAAGTTTCCACCTACTGTCACTAGTGTGTAGTATGCTAAAGACACCTACTGAGTAAAACAAGAACTTCCTGAAGGAAGCAAACAGGAAAACACGGGCAAATCAGAACAGGAGCGTAAAAGATTATGATGCCCATGCTACGCTCGGGCAAGTCAATTTCGGAAAGAAGCGGATGCCCGTGTCCGACACGGGCATATCAGGCAAGTGGTTAATCCTGCACTTCCTTCTTTCATCAATAAGTTCTATAGCCTTGTCACTCAAATAATTTTGTTTCCTCTCTTCCCTTTTACTCAAAAGAGTACTGTTGTTTCAAGAAAAGCCTGTTTAAACTAATCCCATTCTTTTTCAACTTCAGCAGTTGTGATGGTCCACCCATTCACTTTGAGTTGCAATGTGCAAATCCAACCTTTTGATACTCAGGTTTTCTAATCTGTGTATGTAGGACATGACCCTCTTGTGTCATAGCTAGCATGATAGTCAGATTATGCAAATATTTTCGTGGCATGCAAAACACATGTGCCGGCTTTGTATGCTACTTGTGATAACTAAATGACATTAGGTCACACAGTTTAGTTTTTGTGTAGTGAGTAGTAGAGATGTAGGAGTTAGAAGTATTGTGAGAAGTATGTGTTGTGTAGAAAGATGCGAGTTGCTATACTCCAACTTTAATATTCTTCCATTGAATTTGGCAAGTCTTTGAATTTTTTGGAAATAAACTGTTTTAGAAACTTCTAAATATTTGTTATTTTTTTTCTTGAGCAATGCTAATTGATTTTTGATTAGATTTAAACTTTAATTAAACTTGACAATCTTTTTTGAATTCTTACTCAATAACTAACGCTATATACAAAACGAACCCTATTTCAACTTTATTTGGCAAGTTGTTGTCTTTGTCGGGCTCAGGTGCCCAACAAAAGTTATCTGTAATTTGAATAAATTTGGATCAGACAAAGGGTCCAACTTGAAAAGTTAATAATATTTGGAGCATTACACAGTAAGCAAACCATGATTGTCATAATGATTAAGTAACCTATCATGGTATGCTTTAGCTAAATCTGGATCTTTCAGATCTTCAGTGGTAAGTGTAATTTTCTTAACCATAGCATATTAAGCTTCAACTGCAAAACACTTGACTAGGTAATGGTCAGACCCAATTTCGGCTCCCGAATATCATCTGGTATTCCTAACTGAACTACACTATTTGCTGTTAATTAAAATATAATCTTATTCCTGTGCAACCCATCAGGTGAAACACATGTATATTTATAAATTCCCCAGTTTTTTTTAGTATGTGTTAGTAATTCGTAAACCATTAAGTTTATTTACCTGTAGAAGACTTTTTCCATTGCCATTAGAACTACCAATGCCAAAGGAAACAAACTCCTACCCAAAGGTCAGAGTCAGTACCAACTTTAGCACTGAAGTCACCTAGCACAAGATAAATATCTCCTTTCTTCACAGAATTCAAAATATCCTGAAGCTGGCTATAAAACATATCCTTCTCAATGTCCTCACTGCTAGAGGGCATACCTACAATGTCCATTCTCATCAGTCCTCTGTGGGGACATAACAACAGATGACATTAAATCTTTAATTTTTGTTTTAAATTTTGCTCCAAGAAATCTTTCATTAATGCATTCATATCCTAGAAGAGCATCACTGACATGTCTGCTGAGAAGCAAACCTACACCTTGGAGATGCTTTCCATCCTTCCTCCCTGAAAAGAGAAATTTAAAGTCATTTTTAAGTATCTCGTCTTTACCTGTCCATTTGATCTCTTTCATGCTACATAATTTAGGGTGTAATGCTGGAATTCCTGTGTGAAGACATCATGAGAATTATCTCTACATAACATTCTTGTGTTCCATGTACCTGCAGAGAGATAGGGCCAACAATATCAAACAGCCACCTGATCACAGATATGGGGCAAAGACATGTTCCACCACCACTATAGGCTGAAGCTACCCATACTGGTAGGAACTTCAGGCATCAACTTTTCAAGAAACATATGACCTGTCTCATACACATTACTTCAGTTTAGGATTGGAGTTGCCCAACTAGTTAAGTGAGAGTTCAGGTATCTGTGATGGCCTCTGATCAGGATTATCCACCAGCTGATACAAGGTATCCCGTGCCTCTGTTCACTTAGGGCTGGCAAACAGAAAACACAGAGGGAGATTTTCCGTCAGCAGAACCCCATCAGTGCATCAAGTCCAGGATCCATAATCAAGCTCAAAGCCATAAATTAGTCCAGTCTACTAGATGTAAATGGCTATATAAAGGACCCTATGAAGTTGACCACTCCTCAGTAGGGCAGAAAAAAAGTGGCCTTAGATGAACAGTTCAGTAGACCACACCGATCAGGCAGCCCTCCCATTCCAAAAGAGAATCTCTTTCGAAAGGTACTAACAGCCTGCACCATGAGAGGGGTTGGGGGGGGGGGGTCTGATATTAGGTGCTAGACCTGGCTGGTTCTATTCGTCATCACTGGGGATTGGTACACATCTCTTCTTCCAGTTTATGCCTAGCTAAATTTGTGGCATATATAAATACCTAAATCAAGGATCCTTCACAAGAACCCCATGAGCTCAGAGAAGGTTAGGAGAGAGAACCCACTGGGCAGCTGTTAGGAGACAGATGGTAGCCTCCTGTTACGACTACCTGGCTTGTTCTTTAATGTACATAGGGTATAGCTCTCCTGCACATAGCCATGGCTTAACGTCTTATCTGATGGACTGTGCCCTTTTCAAGCACATGTCTGCCCTACTGACAAAGGAATGGCATTGGGCTGTTGTATGACACTGAATTTCTTCCTGCTGGCCCTCTAGCAGTGAGTGGTTTCCAAGTCAATAATTATGCATGAGAATGCTGCATATTAATCCCTGCCAGCTGCATGGAACTTTCTCATGCATAATTACCAGCTGGGAAACGTCACTCACTACTAGAGGGCCAGCCTTATATATATATGTAGCTCACTCCATTTTGTTGCTGCCTGACTAAGACATAAGATATTTGAAATGCATAGAAGTGGGGAAAGTAGTTTTCAACTGTTAATATGATTCTAAACACTCGTTTAAATGTATTAAGTTGAAACTTCAACCTATTTTTAATTCAAATGCCTTTAAAATTTTGAAATGTGCTCTTAAATCTGCTTTAAGCAAGTTCTGCTACTGATAATCCATCAAGTAAGAAGTTGCAAACTTAAAACCAGGACTAGAGTAACAAATTCACCATCAATGACTACAGATCCTGAAAATAGAACAGTGGCATAACTGCAATATGAGTCAACAACAAGGATTTAAAGACAACAAGAATTCAACATCAACAAGTGCACCGCAAATAAGAGGACTGTGTTTCTCCACCAAGTGTGTCGAGTATACCAGTCTGCTTTTGCAAGATGTCTATTGCATGATTACCATCTAAATGCAATATTCTTGTGAGTATATAACTAAGAACTTTAAGTATTCGAATTACAAGCAGAATATAAAACTTAGATCATCCCAATGGAATATTCTATGTGATTATAGCAATAAGCTAATAGCTCATACATGTTGTTGAATACAACGATGTAATGTAGAATATGCTTTAGAGCATTAAGGCATTTGATTTTAACAGTGTAGATTGTGATTACATTTTATTAGTCATGTGCTATTTAGGTCTAAACAGACTATGCACTTTAGTCCTCCAAACTTATCTATCTTTAGCTACAGCATTGCATTTAGCCACTGCAAGATAATTACAATAAGATCCTGTTTGCCACTGTCTGCCCACCATATCCAAGGTCTCCCGCTTTTTCTTTTTCTGATGTCTTAAGAAGTTCTGTTCATAGCATAGGCTATAATGAATTTTTTAAGGGTGCAGGTTAATAAGAGCTGCCATCAACACCTTCTCCTCCTCATGCACATGAAACTCATCAACTTTAAAATTTCTTTACTTCCTATTTTGAATATTTTGCTTATTTGCTGGTATTTGTTAAGAATTTTTAGTTCCTGAATATCAAGGCTTTGCTAATAAGCAATAATAACATAATAAAACAAAATTACATAAGTGTTGATAATCACAATGCAGTATAACTTAATGATAATGACTATTGTTCTACTTCTAACGAGTTTACAAATCATTTTGAATATTTAAGTTCATGAATTTATTTGCACTATTATAAGCATCTATATATTATACATGTAATATTATAATAATATCAAAAGTACTAACCACAACTCATTGTTGATAACTCTGGAATTATTAGGCAAGGGTCCACCATCCTTTGTCCAATCCAGTGTTGGCAATGGAGAGCCAGATACTGGACACTTCAATTGCACATTGGAGCCAACAAATGCTGTTTCTTCTTTTTTAACAATGTCTACAACAGGTTCTTCTGTGGTGGAAAGTTAAATGATGTATTAAAGGTTACTTGTTCAGAAATAATAATACAGAGGGTAAAAACTAGAAACTTTTATGATAAAACTATTCGAAATTTAGTCTTTATCCAAATAAATAATTTTAACTAAAGTTTTGAATTAGAATTTTAAATTAGAAATCAATATAGAAAGCATTTAGGACTAATATTCTTTACATTTTACTTACTGCAGCAGAGTACTATAATGATTAAGATGTAGACCACTTTAAGGCTAAAATAATTTTTACCCCTTCTAATCACATAAAATTTTTATTGTTTTTTGAGTATTGAACTCTGTATACAAAATATTTTATGCTACAGTTAAAAAAACAGGAAGCTTAAATCTTTTTCAAATGATTTTAATGTGAAAATTTCTGAGTATAAATTTGTTCTATTTAAAAATGATTACTCAGTCCCTCTCATTCTATCATTGTATAAAATGTCAGCTGTCTGTGACCAGACTAAATATTTCAATGAGATTTGAAGTATTGCTTCCCCTTTAGAACAAAGTTCTATCTGTAGGTCAAGCAACCAAATGATGGTTCTAAAATGTGATAGTCAATATCACTTGTCAACACCTGCAAAACTATCATTTTTAGGGATTTAAGAGTTTTTAAAAAGAAATTACTTTATAATAAATAGTGTCATCTTCAATAAAAGCTGGATTTATAAGTTGTAGTCTTATCTGCTAAAAATGAAGCATGTGTTTTATATTTTATGACAGGTTATGAATTTTTCCAAACTGGATGTTGAATGTTGACCTACAAAAATTAACAGTTTTGAAGAAAAAAGAGCTGCATTAAAAGCCTCTGAAAATTTTATCAGGTGGCAACAAGTGTGCAGCTTCTTGAAAAATAATACAAGTATATATATTTAACTGTCTTCTCGATTATCAATTACACATAATTAATTTTGGTAATGTGATATTTGGCAAATATACCAACTTAGATCTTAAAAGTGCCAATTTTTCTACAATGCATGCAATTGTTGCCAAGATAATTTTTTAACTTTATTGGCAGAAAAACAATTAAACTAAGAACTTTATCCTATACTAACTAACAGGTATTATTCTGAATAATAAATAAAAATTAAAATGAAGGTTACTTAGGCCCAATTTAAAAAAAAAACCTTTTTGGTCACTTTAAAGATTTATATTATATCCACCAATTTTAAAATTACAAAGCAAAAAACTAACATTTTCTCTAACATTAAAATGTGATACATCAGCGCTGTCCAACTAGCAGCTGTTGGGCCGCTAGTTGGACAGCGCTGATCTTTGTGGCCCTCGAACAAAATAAAGTTTTTACTTGAAATTTTAGATAAATATCTAATCCACCTTATGATTTTTTGTCAACTTATATTACTTTACTTGATATGTAATCTTCAACTTACTCATTCTATAAAGTTTACAAAGCATTCTTAAGCCAATCGGCAAACTTCTGAAACCTTTTAAGAGCGGTGCGGCATCATTAAACAAATGTTTTTATGAAGCTGCAGTAATAAGAAGCATCTAACGACAGCACAAATCACTCTCATTGCGCTTGCATATGGCATGCATTGTCGAATGTTGCACTGTATTGTGCACCAGGAGACATTGTGTGGCATTTCACAGAGACTAAATGACATAATGGAAAAGGTTGTCAAAATAACCAATTTAAATCGTTGCGGAAATCGTTCTCTTACATACAGAAAATTTAAAGCTTTTATGGATGAACTGCATGCTAAGTAGCGATCTGCTTTTACATAGCTGGTTAAGTGCCGGAATATGCCTCAAGAGATTTTTTATACTTCGAAAAGAAATTCACCTTTTTCTCACAGAAGTGGGCACTGATGAAGATTTAATAGCAAATTTTGCTGATGAAAATTTTCTATGTTCACTTGCTTTCCTAATAGACATTACAGATTATTTAAATGTCTTGAATAAATCCTTACACGGAAAAGATCAAAATGTATGCTGTCTTTATAATCATTTTACTGAGTTTAGAAACAAACTACAATTGTTGAAGTCAAATTTGCAGAAAAACAATTGAATTCATTTTGAAACGAAAAAATGAAACAACTTAGTAAAACAGCTAATTTTGAAAAATTTGTTCCTAAATTAGATATCCTAATTAAAGATTTTAATAGATTTTCTCAATTTAATGACCTTACACAAAGTTTAAATTTATTCAGTAATCTATTAAATATTGATATTAGCACCGTAGATCCCAAATAGCAAATGGAATTATGTGCCCTTCAGGCCGACCCAATTATTGCATCTAATAGAGAAACTGGAACAGAATTGTTCAAACGTTTGCCTGAAGAAAAATATCCAAAAATGAAAGAGTATGGACTCCAAATAATTTCTACGTTTGGAAGTATGTATATCTGCGAGCACACATTTTCTGACATGAAATATATAAAATCAAGATACAGAAACTGCTTGAAAGACTACACTTCAATACATACTTCGGCTTGTAACAACAAAAATCGATATGGATGTAAAAGAAATGATTGCCCAACAACTATGGCCACAATGCTCCCATTAAATTTATTAAATATTTGATAAGGTTTAGAAAATTTTCTTTACTTATTACATTTCGTTTATTATTGCTTATTATTTTTCATATAAATAAAATAATTTTTGAGGTTTTTGAGTTTATTATTACTTATTATTTTTTGTATAAATAAAAATAATTTTTTGAGGTTTAGTATTACTTATTATTTTTTGTATAAATAAAAATTTTTTGGGGTTACATGAACTGACTTTTCAATTACCTATCCTATGATTATTTTTTTTTGGCCTGTGAAATATTGGCAAAATTAAAAATGGACCGCGATCTTAGAGAAGTTGGACAGCACTCTGATAGATGATATCATGTATGAAATTGCACTTACCATTAACTATCACTTCTGCCACACCTTCTGCTTTTCCTGCAGCATTAACAGCAGTACAGAGGTAACGTCCAGCATCATTGACAGTGATTCCCCGGAATTCCAGAACACCCCCATTCTGTATTACATTTGGAGCTAAATTTCCACCAATTCTACTCCAGTCAATGGCAATAGGTTGGCCTCCTGAAGCAGTACACTGGATATAAATAACATCACCTGGACGTGCTGTTTGCCTTGGTGGACTAAGCTGAATTTTTGGTGGTGCTAAAAACAGAGTAATAGTCATTTCAGCTTTATGAATTGCTATATTAAAAATAAATATTTGTGTTTTGTATTCGTACTAAAATAAAAGAAGGATATTAATCCTCACTATTATTGTAAAATCATTGATTAGCATATTTTACAGCATATTTAGCTTACTTTATGCATTTCAAACAGTAAATGAATGAATAAAGCAATATATATACATTGCAATTCTCAGTCGTTTAATAAATTAGAGACAAACATCTTAATATATTATCATTTTCTACTTATAACTAGATCCCAGGTTCAATATTATGTAATAAATGTAACTCACACAAGGCAAAAAAAATACAACACATACTTGTAGTCATAAATTAACTGCATTTATTAGTGATATAATTTAAAAAAAAAACTACACTAGCATTTTTTCCTAATGCAGACATCTATTATTATCTATGAGAAGGTAATTATAAGGAAAAATAGACTGCATTCAAATGTAACACCAATACCTTGGATTGCATTGTTTGACTACTGAATTATGGGAACATATATTTATACATGGGTAGACTGGCAAGGAGTGTTGTAGTGTCTCAGGCCTCCCATAGCAGTAAGAAATTTATTTCCATAATTAGTATTAGTTTTAGCATTTCTTGTGTTATGCAGCATCTGGGAACTGAAAAAGAGCAACTTGAATGAGAAAAAAATAAGTATCTCCCTCTTTATTGAGAGGTGAATCTATAAATAGAATGAACTCCCTTGTTTCTCAAGAGTGGGCTGTCAGAAAATCTTTTGACTCCCAGTTTGTTGTTTCATCTCCCCATTATATTTGCAGTTCTATTACTTTTGCTCAAAGAGAAGAAAAAAACAAGAATGTAAATAAATTCTTAAGTCAAAGGTTAAAAATAAGGAAAACTTGCAATGAAAAAAATTTTTCCAACCATCCATACAAGTATCAATTTTAATTCATCCTCAAGTAAACTGTAGTCATCACAAAATGAGAGGTCGGGCATTTTTGCAAGCCCTGGTCAATAACCAAAGAAAAAGAAGATGAAATGCACTCTGTTGAACTCGAAAAAATTAGTTATTATGTTATGTTAAACAAATCACTAAAATCCTTACCTACTCTCACATAAAATTCAGTGTAGTCATCATTATGTTATCAGGTATACTATTTCACACTCAACCATAAATTATGACCACCTACAAATTTGAAAGCCTCTTTGAAAAATATATAAAGCTTATAATCAGTTTTTTTTTAAATTGTAAACATTTCTCAAGAATCTGCCTAAGTGACGATTTGGTACTTTTTGAAAATAATATTCTTGAAATGAACACTTTTATTAGAGATTTTGACAAGACTGATAATAGAGTAGGTTTGGTATTGAACAGAGAGAAAACTAAAATTATGAAAAATTTGTCAGGCAGGCTGCACTTCAGTGGTTTTGAAAGGTTTCACCCTTGAGCAAGTAACTTAGTGTAATTATCTCAGGACATGTGTAATAGATACTGGTGATGTGTGGCATGAGATAAATAGAAGTGATTACTACTGGAATTTTTAAAATTCTATGGGAAATAAAACAGATGTATACACCTACACACAAAAAATAAGCCATATAATTGTTTGGTCTTTTCAAAAGTTACTTATCATAGTGAAACTTGAACCCTTTGAAAGCAAGACAGAAGGAAACTTGATGTTTTTGATGTATCTTATGTAATATCTTGGGCATTAAGTTGTTTGAATTAAATTAACGATCATGTTAAGAAGTAAGCAACCACCTTCAAGCAGCATATCGTGCAGAGAGACATGTGTGTACATATAAGCACAGATTAGTGAACAGGATTATGAACAGTGTCTGAAGGCCTCACAAGAAGGATGAGATCTAAGATGTGGTGGGCAGACATCAAACACGATCTCGTTTGAATTCGCTTATACTGGCTAAATAAAGCAGCTGTAGTTCAGAACAGATGTGTTTGAAGAACCGAATTCCAGTGTGGTTAGGAATCCATAGCCTATGGCTGCTTCAGGATTTTGAATGCATGTATTTTACCCTTTCAGTGTCTGGACATAATCAGTTTTCAAAAATCACTACAAATGAACTAGCAATTTCTTTTATGATAAACTACATTTTTTTTCCTTTCTAGTTTTATTTTTTTTAATTAAATGCTCTTCCTTTTAGCATATAATATGAACTATTTCATTCATTAGCTATTTCATAATAAGGCTTAGAAGACGAGTTGCATTTTTAGAGAAAAAAAAAACAACAAAAACCTGGCACTGTAAGAGTTAAAACCAATTAGTTGATAAATCACTTAATTTTTAAAACTCATTTGTACTTTAATTATAAATTTAATAACATCATCATCATCCTCAAGCAGCCATGGGCTATGGAGGTTCAACCAGACCATGCAATTTAGTTCTCCAAGCAAGTCTGTCCTGAGCTACATCTATTGCATCTGGCCACTGCACACCAATTCTAATAAGGTCCTGTTTGATATTGTCTTCCCACCACATCCTAGGTCTCCCCCTCTTTCTGAGGCCTTTAGGCACACTGTTCATAACCCTATTCGCCAATCTATAATTATTCATATGGGCAACATGGCCACACCAACTGAGTCTCTCTCTGCACAATATGCTGCTTAAAGGAGGTTGCAAACTCTTTTGCCTAACCGCATCATTATTTACAAAGTTGAACCACCTAATGCCCAAGATACTGCGTAAGCATCTGGAATCAAAAGCATCTAGTTTCCTGTTACCTTGTTTACAAAGTGTCCAAGTTTCACTATCCCAACTAACCCTAGAAAGAACCAAACTATTATACAGTCTAATTTTAGTCTTTAGGTGTATACGCCTATTTCTCCACAATCTCCATAGATTCTTAGAAGTCCTGGCAGCAATCCCTATTCATCTGTTAAATCTCATGCCACACATCACCAGTATCTGTTACATAGCTCCCAAGATAATTAAACTGTGACACTAGCTCAAGACTGCAATCATTCAGATTAACTGAATCACAGCCTGCCTGTGATTCAGTGCCAATTTTCATCACTTTAATTTTCTGTTTCTAACCAAACCTACTCTAGTACCAGTTTCATCAACAGCTCAAATGAAGGAGTTCATCTCATCAACAACATTTTCCAAAAGGGCTAAATCATCAGCATAATCTAAATCAGAAATTTTGGTATCTGCAATCCATTTAAGGCCAAAATCTTTCCCTTGAAGTGAATTTTGCATAAGCAATAACCAAGCTAAAGAGAAAAGGAGACAAAATGCACCCTTGTCGAACACCAGAAGTAATGCTAAACCAATTGCTACAAGCCTTACCAACTCTCACACACGACTCAGTGTTATTATAGAGAGCTTTCATTATGTTAACTAACTTGTCTGGTATACATATGATCTCACAATCAACCACAAATTATGACGATCAACAGAGTCGAAAGCCTTTTTGAAATCAACAAAGCTAGCAACCAAAGGTTTCTGAAACTAAACATTTCTCAAGAATCTGCCTAAGTGAAAATATCTGATCCACACATCCCCTACCACTTCTGAATCCACATTGCTCATCACACAATTGACTGTCAACCAGATTCTTAATTCTATTAAGTACAATCATGGAAAGAACTTTACCTGGAACAGAGAGTAGGCTGATACCCCTATAGTTATCACAAGAACTGCGATCACCTTTTTTGAAAATAGGGATAACAATAGCTCTGGTAAAATCCTTAGGAACCATGCCTTTATCATAAAAGATATTCAGAATTTCAGTCATCCAAGTGGTAACCGAAACATTCCCAGCTCTAAGCAATTCTGTAGTAATTTCATCTACCCCTGGGGATTTATGAAGTTTAAGTTTAGAAATAGCCAAAATAACTTCAGGTTGTGTTATAGGGCCAACCATTAAAGCCACCAATGCATCTATCATCATTGCAAACAATGGGAGTAGAACTAACCACACTGTTTAGAACATAACTGAAATGCTCAGCCCACCTAGCCATAACAGAATCCTCACCTTCCATAACCTTACCTAGTTTATCCTTCAATCCCTGTATACCTGTTCGTTTTCTACCACACGAAACATTAACTATCTAGTATAGCTCTCTGCTGTTGTGCTGTCTAACTGCTTCCTCGGCTTTGTCAGCCAAGCCATCAAGCCAAAGATTCTTATCAGTAGCTAACTGATCCTTTACACGTTTATTAAGTTCTCTGTAATCCTTTCTATTAGGACTAGTAGGGTATTGATTAAGCACATTCCTGCAGTTCTTTCTTTCCGAAATAAGCTCAAGTGCCTTATCACTCAGATAATTCTGCCTCCCCTGCTCCTTTTTTTCCTAAAAGAGTACTGTTAGTGTACAAAAATGGCTGTTTAAAATTATTCCATTCTTCCTCAACTTCAGTAGTAAGCATACCATAACTGTCATAATGACTAAGTAACCTATCATGGTAAGCTTTGGCTATAACTGGGTCTTTCAGAGCTTCAGTATTAAAAGTGAATTTTTTAACCATAGCACAACACTTTTTAAGTTTAAGTTGCAAGACACTTTTAACAAGGTAATGGTCATATCCAATTTCAGCTCCCCTATATGACCTGGTATTCCTAACAGAACTAGCCCATTTGCTGTTAATTAATATATAATCAATCATATTCTTATGCTACCCATCAGGTGAAACCCATGTACGTTTATGTATGTCACGGTGTTTGTAATAAGTGTTAGTTATTCTGAATCCACTGAGTTTACTTACCTATGAGATGTTGCCCATTGCCATTGCAGCTACCAATACCAAAAGGGCCTATCACCCCTCCCCAAAGGTCCAAGTCAGTACCAACTTTGGCATTGAAGTCACCTACAACAAGGGTAATATCTGCTTTCTTGACAGAATTCAAAATATCCTGAAGTTGTCTGTAAAACCTATCCTTCTTATCCTCATCAGCATCATCAGTGGGGGCTTAACAGCAGATAACATTCAAGTCTTTAACGCTTGTTTGAAATTTTGCTGTAAGAAACCTTTCATTAATGCACTCATATCCTAGAAGAGCATCACTAGCATGTCTGCTGAGAAGCAGACACATGCCTTGGTGATGCTTATTATCGTCCCTCTCTGAAAAGAGAAATATAAGATTATTTCTAAGAATCTGACCTTTATCTGTCCATATGGTCTCTTGCATGCTGAGAATATCTAAATTATAATGGTGGAATTCTTGTGTGAGGACATCAAGAGAAAAAGCTCTGTGCAGAGTCCTCACATTCCAACTACCTTTGGAGAGAAAATGGTTAGTGGGATGTTTAAAGAAACTTTATTTATTGAGAGAGGGAATGCCGACAATATCAAACAGCCCCCTAATTGCAGACATGGGGCAAAGACCTGTTCCCCCACCACTAAAGGCTGAAGCCATCTACACTGGAAGACTTCCTTCAATGCAAAATTTGACGATGCCAGTAGATGCAAAGAGTTCAGGTGCCCGCGATGACCTCTGCTCAGGATTGTCCACCAGCTGATAAACATATCCTGTGAATCTATTCACTTGGGGCTGTCAACCCACAAACTAACAGAAAACACACTGGAAGATTTTCCCTTTACAGAAGCCCACCAATGCAGCAAAATCAGGATCCGTAATCAAGCTCAGAGCCATATATCTGTCCAGTGGGTTTATATGGTCAGCACCAGGACCCTGTGTGGTTGTCCACTCCTCAGCGAGTAGAAAAAAAGAAAAGTAGCCATAGTTGACCAGATCAGTAGGCCACACTAATCTGGCAGGCCTCCTCTTCCGTTTACTTCCACAAGAGAGTATCTCTTTTGAAAGGTACTAACGGTGTGCACCACAAGAAGGTGGGGTCAGACATTAGGTGCTATGCCTGGCCGGTTCTATGCATCATCACAGGGGATTGGTGCATAGCTCTCCTTCCAGTGACTACCTAGCTACCATTTACAGATCATAATAATTTAATAAATTACAGACCATTAATAACAAGCACTTCTAATTAGTATTGGCAATGTAAAGAATGAATCCTACCTCTTGACCATACTCCTTTGTGCAGCGTTGTTAAATGAAATTCAACATATTTAAGAATTTGATATAAAACACAATGTAATAACTATAAAAAGTTTATCACTTTTGCATCTTTTATTGTTCAATAAAACTTTAGATTTATATTAAAAATACATATTTTCGAAAAAAATGCTTAATTTTAAAAGTAAAGAGATAAGTATTACAATCCCAAATATAAATTATAATTGCACATAAAATATTTCTGATATAACTCATTTGATTGGCTTTTATAAAATTACGAAAACATTCAGAATTTACATCTTTAAAAAACAATTATGCAAGAGTTAACTATAGATTTATATGAGAGGTCAGATTAAGAATTGGACTTAACCGCAAAAAAATTTGGTGGGAAACACTAAATACATCAACTCTTTGGTTAAAGAATGAGTTTGTTTAATTGTCAAATACATTAAAATTTACCTCAGGAAATAAAACTTGCATTAATACCACAATGCCAATCTGTCTTAACAGTTGTCACCACAGTACATGTGTGGATTACAGTTATTTCACTTATTAGTGTACTTCAAATATATAATACTAAATATAAAAATAATTAAAAAAATTATTTGGCTACAAAGTTTGCTATACTAAAAATTAATTATAAGGAAATAAATATGCTAAATGTCATATGCTTAGATTTTTTTTTATTATCAAATTCTCAAACTTCCACAAAATTATTTGACAGGAAAGATTAAACAATGAAATAAAGATTTTTTTAAAGTGGTTTGGTTATTTAATCTCTCATTAACATTTTTTCTGTGTAATGAGCTAATGCTAGGTAACAAGTAGCACATGACTGAAGAAGGGTGATTGGTTAGTAGTTTCAAGTTTTATGGTGTGAAGGGAACTAAAGCCATACCACACCAAACAAGATTTGCAGTAAAAGAATAAACATTTGAAAAAATGCACACCTTCAGCCAAAGTTAAAAGAACACACAAAATAGTAAGCAACATAACAATAAAAAACTATTTAAGGTAAAGATGAAAAAATAACCCATGTATAAAAAAAACAATGGTTATAATATATAAAAACTTAATGGGTGTATAAAACTCACATAAAAATATTAAAGCATCCTGAATAAAATACAAATGTAAAATATTAAATATGCTTAACATAGCCAAGATATTTAAAAAATTCTAACATCGGAGCTAAAAAAGAAGCATCTGATAAAAATGCCAGTGTAAGGGGCTTGGATGGCAAATGAAGAGAGGTAAAATACATCCATCATGATTAAAAACTGGAAATTTGATTAGAGTATGTTTAATGGTGCCACAAAACTTGCACATAGGTTCATCATCCATCCATAAATGAAAAGATTGTGTAATAAAAATGACCTATGTGGAGCTGAGCAACAAGAATGATGAGGGAAAGAGACTAACTAGGCAACTGTTAGGGGAAGAGATAAACCTCTTGCAAAGACATTCTTAATAATGCACATATTATAACACTCTACAAAAAAGCAACCAATTAATGTCTTAAACAGCAAAATGGGAGTTTTCTTTCATTTATCTGATATAGGAGCAATCACTCTTAGTTTAACATTGATATTAAATTTAGAGAAAAAGTTATCTTGAGCCAGGTGGGATATGAACCTAAGATCTCCTGATAATATATCTGGTGCTCTGGCTTCTGTGTGAACAGCTGCTAATCAAGATCTCTATTTCATAATATGAACCTTCATACCTACAGTATAAAATTACCTGTATCTTTGAAAGTAGTGCCCTCACTGTTTTTACAGCCTCCTGAAGTAGATGACAATGCATGTCAAAAGTATACAGTTCAATTACTTAATAAACTTCTCAATATTATTTCTAACTGAAATGGAAGTAATCACTTAGTTTAAAATAAATATCAAATTCAGAGTAAAAATTGTCTTGAGCCAGGTGGGATACAAAGCCCCAACCTCCTGATAATATATCAGGTGCTCTTGACTGCTCCTCTATTTGACGATATGAATCTTCTTTTCTGTAGTATACAATAATCTGTGTTAAAAATATTAGTCATATTTAAAAACTCTTTACCATATATTACATTAATTGAAAGGCACACAAAATTTATAAAATTTGCAACAATTAGAAATATAACAGATAAATATTTAAATATATGAATTTTTTTAATGAAATGTGCATATAAGTTAATAGAGAAAAAAATACGTTATTTGCAAGATGGGGCAGTCCATTTTTATTTTTTCTATATTTGCATCATGACTAAATTTTGGAACTATTGGAGTGGTTGAAGGGGATGAGTTGCATATCCTGCATGTTTAAACAATTAAAGTCCTCCAAACTTATACCTATAGGATTACTTGAATGATGTAGTGTACTGTAGAGAGCCTACTATATTTCTACAAACTTACACATGAAATTGATTGATCCTACGCATTCATTCCAGCAGAAAGTTTTACTCAAGTTTTTTGTTCAGTTGTTTGCTATTGTCAGCAGTGCCTAAATGTTAAAGATTATCACTTTGAACATCTGCAATAAATCATAACCATACCATTGTTTTCTAAATTGCATACATTTTCTTTATTAACACTTAAAAATTCTTTCATGAAATGTGCATACATTTTGTGAGATAATCTGTATATAAACAAAAGTTAAAATTCTGCAATTTTCCAGACTGGAAATATTATCAACATTTTCCAATTAAAAGATCTCATTTAACTATCTTACCTACTACAGCAAGCCTGGCTTTGGCAGTGAAAAGAACTGTATCAGTTTCCACTATACCAAGGCAAGAATATTCTCCTGCATCCTGAGGTTGAACATTATTTATATATAAAACTCCATCTTGAAGCCTATGATTAGTTGGCATCTGGCCTCCATCTGACCGAATCCATTTCAGGTATACTTCTCGATCAGTGCCTGCAACATTAAAATTATTATCTCCTATACCAGATAAAGAAATTTTAAAAAATATTCAAATTTTTATTTCTGAAACTGAATATTCTTAAAATTAGTAATTTAATCATTTAAACTATGAAATATCTTCATCTGCAAAGACAGTAGTTGATGGTATTTTTTTAAAGATACCTTATTATGCCTGGGTTCATTCTACTATACAATACGGAATTTTTTTTGCATAGGGAAAGGATCATTTTGCAAATATAATGTCTGCCATTAGAATGCCAAATAAAATACGAAAAATGTATATCTAGAATAAGAAAAACTATGCTGAAGATTTATTCAAATAATTCTCTTTTAACACTTAGAAAATCTTACATATTTAAGTCCATATTACTTTATAATACTCTGAATGGTTTGAATTAAAAGTAGTCATATTATTCTAGAGAATCAAGGGCAATTTATGTTGCCCCAAAAATTATGAAAATATATTTAAAAAAACAAATTTTATACTGGCTCTAAAACTAATCATTACCAGATGATATCAGAAACCTAAACAATCATATTTCAGCATAAACTAATGGAATATTTAAGAGGGATGATTTTGAATTTTTGTTTCAAATAATTAAATAGTAATCCTTTAGTTTTTCAAAATATATTGCGAATTTGTTTGTATGTATCTTATTTAATTACTTGAATGGATTTGTTACGTCCCATGGTAATATTTGGCAGATACCAAAATTATATTTTGTTTTATTGGTTAGGCATTCATAATGCAACCTCCAACATATGATAATGACATATATGGAGGGCTTCATAATGTTCTTGACATGTGTCTGTAGATTTGCACTCATTCCTCCATAGTTAAATAAGATACAATTTGCTTGAAATCTTGTCTAAGCTTCTCATTATGTGTTAAAAACAGACTATCATTTCTCTCTTCGCTGGCAGTGCATAAAGATTGGTCTGCAAAATCTGTGCACTATTGCTATGGAGACTACTAAAGATGAGGGGGGAGGAGATTTTACATTTTCAGAAAGATGCAGTTTGGGGAAATGTGAAAAAAATTCATGCTGATTTATCGTAAGTATATGGGGCATCATGCTTGTTCATATGGCACTGTTATGGGATAGATGTGCAAATTCAGAGGACAGCAGAGCTTCAAAGACCACCCTCATGCAGGAAGACTGAAGGAGGCCATGAATGAGAGCACTATTGCTGCTGTTTGAGAACTCATTAAGGAAAACCCACACATCACCACACATATACAAGTAATAAATTTAGATGTCAGTGTATCATTTGACAGTGTGGAAGCAATTATTCAACAATATTTAAAGTTCTAAAAGATCTGTGCCAAATGGGTACCCCACAGACTGACAGAATAGCAATAAAGGACTAGAGTTGAGTAGTGCAAGGAGATGCTGGCAATGCTTGAAGCTAGTGACACCACATGGTTAACAGACATTATCACAGGTGATGAGATGTGGTTTTATTACTATAAAACTCCTAGAAATATCGACAACTATGTTTGCGTTGTGGAAGATGAACCATGTCCCCAAATCTTTAAACAAGACTTTTGCTCAAGAAAGAGGATGTTCACAAATTTTTTCAATTCCCTAGGAATAGCACTATTCATTGCACTAAAGGTTTTTCATACATATTTATTTTTCTGCTGGAGTTTTTTGTGTGGTCCTCAATATGGATGACATAAATGCCATCTGAAGGTAGTTGTTTGTCTTGGTCATTTTTAATTAATTTTGAGATCATGCTCTGGACTTTTATAGGCACAGAGTAAATTCCTTCATAATTTTTGTCAAAGAGTCTGTTAGGTGTGGGATAAGAGGGAATGGAGTAATAATTTTTTTTATGAGAGTTTGTGCTGGTGGTACAGGTAAGGAAGTGTTTTATTGTGACTGTACTTTTCTAGGATATTACTAGTTATTTACCTAAATAACACTTTTTTAAATTATGCCAAAAACCTCATAATATACTTAAACAGAAATGAAATATGCAATAATGACCTAACCCCCACCAACTTCAGCATGGAAAACACTCTTCAATAATTACCCAAACATTAAACTAAATTAACCAATCCTCCCGTTTCTCCCATCCCCACGCTTCCTACACGCACACATAAACACAACAGCACCATGCAAAATTTCCAACTATTATGTATAATAATGCCCCAACCAAACAACAAAACTATCTCCAACCTTAAAATTACACTCCCCCAACCCCTCAATAGAGAGCACCACATGTACTACCACTCACAAACACCGAATGCAGCACGCTAACATCTGTGTAGGAATCATCTGTATTAATTTGTTTTTCTTTTTCAAATACTTAGCTAGTTTTAATTTATATTGTTAGATATCACTAAATATGGAAATGGCAAAAATTTAACCAATGTCGCAAATGATTTGTTTAGATAGAAATTTCAGTGGTAGAGTGTCAAGAGATATTGCACTGACAGCAATAATCTGCCCTCTTTTCTCAGAGGGGTGTGAGAAAATCAATTTTTTAAATTTTAAGAAAAGACAAAATAATTTTATGTTGTATAATTACTAATAAAATACTATTTGCACTTTCCTTATCATCCATTAACTCAAATTAAAACTTTGAGCAGTGAAGAAGTAGGTAAATGAAAAACTTCATTCTATTTGAAAATGAGATTCTCATATGCACCACAGATGATATGCATCCTTCTAGTTTAATCTACACTGGATATTGCTCTCCTTTACAAAGAGCCATGGCTTAATGACCTACGATGAATGGCAGTCATTCTCATTGGGGCACAATGTGGGTTTGTGAAGTTCGTACCTTCAATTCATGCATCAATTCATTCACTAGCAAATGTAAACCTTAAACTCTTTAAATATAATCAGAAATATCTTGAACAATGATCAAGAAAGCAAACTGAAAAGTAAAAATTTTTAAAATTTACCCCTGACAAAGCATCTCAGTTCAGCATCATGGCCTCTAGGGACAGTAGTTACTCTGTCCTCTACCATTACTTCTGGCACCACTGAATCAGTTTCTTCAACTGTAAAGAATTAAAAATTAATAAAATGATAAAAAAAAGCAAAAGAATTTATAATTATTTAAACAGTACTCTGAAACAGCTTTTCTATGTGGAGTATTCAACAGAAAATTTAACTATTACTATTCATATTATATATAAGTCATCCACTTGTAACAAAGCAGACATTTTTTTTCTTTACAATACATGCATACATTCAAAATGAAGGCAACTAAGGCATATTGCACCAAACAAGGTCAGTAGTAAAACTAATAAAAATCATGGGAACCCATAACCAAAGTTAAAAGCAAGACAAAGAGAATGAAAGCAATGAAAATGTAAAACACAATAAGAAACAAAAGTGTAAAACAACGCAGAAAAAAAATAAAATAAAAAATAAATACCCCCTCAAGCAGCTGCTTGCCCCAGAGGTCAGACAGGAGCTTGTCAGTTTATTTGCCATAGTAGAAGATCTGAGAGGTTGGCAGGACCTCAGCAGAAAAACGACACATACATACCATGGTAAAAAAGATATAAAAATTGCAAAACAGAAAAACAAATATGAGTACAGAGGAATCATGGAATAAAAACAAGTCAAATAGTAAAAACATAAAAAACTTTAGACATGTAAAATAACCAGTGAATCATAAAAATTCAAAAACAGGGTTAAAAATGGCTCATCGTGTAAAAACGGTCTGAGTATAAGGGACTCAGATGTAAAATTTTGAAAGTTAAAATACAGTTCCACATTCAAAGATAAAAAAATAAGCTGGAAAATGAGCTAAAATAAATTACCAATTTGAAGTCGATTCAAGTTTTAGAGGAAAAACTGTCTTGCGCTGGGTGGGATATGAACCCATGACCTCCTGATAACATGTCAGGTGCTCTGGATGTTATCAGGAGGTCATGGGTTCATATCCCACCCTGCTCAAGACAATTTTTCCTCTAAAACTTGAATCGGCTTCAAAGTGGTAATTAATTAGTAGATACCAAATATGTCGAGTTTATTTATTATTTAAATGAACTAAAATATGTTTAATGGTTAAAATGGTGCTACAAAACTCGCACTTAGAGTCATTGTCCACCCATAGTAAAGAATGCGTAATAAACAAATGACCTATGCAGAGCCAAGCAAGAACAATTTCCTCCTTGCGATTCCTGTGAAAACAAGACTTTCACGATTTGATGATGCACAGCAGAGTCTGCCAAGTCATCCCTCTTGATCCCAATGTGACCAGACACCCAACAGAATGGTGGTTGTGGCTGTCAGACAATGGAGCTGCTGGTAAATCTTGCAGAGAACATGGTGAGGCTAATGCCTCCCTGCAGCGAGCTAAGTGTGTTTGTGTAGATTTAGGACCCTGTGCATGGGTCTGTAAATAGTAGCTAGGTAGTCACTGGAAGGAGAGCTATGCACCAATCCCCTGTGATGATGCATAGAACCGGCCAGGCCTAGCACCTAATGTCCGACCCCGCCTTCTCGTGGTGCAGACCGTTAGTACCTTTCAAAAGAGATACTCTCTTGTGGAAGTGAACGGAAGGGGAGGGCTGCCAGATTAGTGTGGCCTACTGATCTGGACAACTATGGCTACTTTTCTTTTTTTTTTCTACCCTGCTGAGGAGTGGTCAACCACACAGGGTCCTGGTGCTGACCATATAAACCAACTGGACTGGACAGATATATGGCTCTGAGCTTGATTATGGATCCTGATTTAGCTGCACTGGTGGGCTTCTGTGGTGGGAAAATCTTCCGCTGTGTTTTCTGTTTGTTTGTGGGTTGACAGCCCTAAGTGAATAGATTCACAGGATATGTTTATCAGTTGGTGGATAATCCTGAGCAGAAGTCATCGCAGGCACCTGAACTCTTTGCTTCTATTGGCATCGTCAAATTCTACATTGGAGGAAGTCTTCCAGTGTAGATGGCTTCAGCCTTTAGTGGTGGGGGAACAGGTCTTTGCCCCATGTCTGCGATTAGGGGCTGTTTGATATTGTCAGCATTCCCTCTCTCAATAAACATAGTTTCTTTAAACATCCCACTAACCATTTTCTCTCCATAGGTAGTTCGAATGTGAGGACTCTGCACAGAGCTTTTTCTCTTGATATCCTCACACAAGAATTCCACCATTATAATTTAGATATTCTCGGCTTGCAAGAGACCAGATGGACAAAGGTCAGATTCTTAAAAATAATCTTAAATTTCTCTTTTCAGGGAGGGACGACAATAAGCATCACCAAGGCGTGAGTCTGCTTCTCAGCAGACACGCTAGTGATGCTCTTCTAGGATATGAGTGCATTAATGAAAGGTTTCTTACAGCAAAATTTCAGACAAGCGTTAAAGACCTGAATGTTATCTGTTGTTATGCTCCCACTGAGGATGTCGATGAGGATGAGAAGGATACAACTTCAGGATATTTTGAATTCTGTCAAGAAAGGAAATATTACCCTTGTTCTTGGTGACTTCAATGCCAAAGTTGGTACTGACTCTGACCTTTGGGCAGGAGTAATAGGCCCTTTTGGTATTGGTAGCTGCAATGGCAATGGGCAACGTCTCCTACAGGTAAGTAAACTCAATGGTTTCACAATAACTAACACTTATTACAAACACCGCGACATACATAAATACACATGGGTTTCACCTGATGGGCTGCATAGGAATATAATTGATTATATATTAATTAACAGCAAATGGGCTAATTCTGTTAGAAATACCAGGGCATATAGGGGAGCTGAAATTGGATCTGACCATTACAAATTAGTAATCAGAGAACTTAATCAACGTGTAAAAGATCAGTTGTTAAAAGTGTCTTACAACTTAAACTTAAAAAGTGTTGTGCTATGGTTAAAAAATTTGCTTTTAATACTGAAGCTCTGAAAGACCCAGTTATAGCCAAAGCTTACCATGATAGGTTACTTAGTCATTATGACAGTCATGGTATGCTTACTACAGAAGTTGAGGAAGAATGGGATCATTTTAAACAGGCTTTTTTGGACACTAACAGTACTCTTTTAGGAAAAAAGGAGCAGAAGAGGCAGAATTATCTGAGTGATAAGGCACTTGAGCTTATTTCGGAAAGAAAGAACTGCAGGAATGTCCTTAATCAATACCCTACTAGTACTAATAGAAAGCATTACAGAGAACTTAATCAACGTGTAAAAGATCAGTTAGCTGCTGATAAGAATCTTTGGCTTGATGGTTTGGCTAACAAAGCCGAGGAAGCAGTTAGACAGCACAACAGCAGAGAGCTGTACCAGATAGTTAATGTTTTGTGTGGTAGAAAACGGACAGGTATACAGGGATTGAAGGATAAACAAGGTAAGGTTATAGAAGGTGAGGATTCTGTCATGGCTAGGTGGGCTGAGCATTTCAGTAATATTCTGAACAATGCAGTTAGTTCTATTCCCATTGTTTGCAATGATGGTAGATGCATTGGTGGCTTTAATGTTGGCCCTATAACACAATCTGAAGTTATTTTGGCTGTTTCTAAACTTAAACTTCATAAATCCCCGGGGGTAGATGAAATTACTACCGAAATGCTTAGAGCTGGAAATGTTTTGGTTACCACTTGGATGACTGAAATTCTGAATATCTTTTATGATAAAGGCATGGTTCCTAAGGATTTTACCAGAGCTATTGTTATCCCTATTTTCAAAAAAGGTGATCGCAGTTCTTGTGATAACTATAGGGGTATTAGCCTACCCTCTGTTCCAGGTAAAGTTCTTTCCATGATTGTGCTTAATAGAATTAAGAATCTGGTTGACAGTCAATTGCGTGATGAGCAATGTGGATTCAGAAGTGGTAGGGGATGTGTGGATCAGATATTTTCACTTAGGCAGATTCTTGAGAAATGTTTAGAGTTTCAGAAACCTTTGGTTGCTAGCTTTGTTGATTTCAAAAAGGCTTTCGACTCTGTTGATCGTCATAATTTGTGGTTGATTGTGAGATCATATGGTATACCAGACAAGTTAGTTAACATAATGAAAGCTCTCTATAATAACACTGAGTCGTGTGTGAGAATTGGTAAGGCTTGTAGCAATTGGTTTAGCATTACTTCTGGTGTTCGACAAGGGTGCATTTTGTCTCCTTTTCTCTTTAGCTTGGTTATTGCTTATGTTATGCGAAATTCACTTCAAGGGAAAGATTTTGGCCTTAAATGGATTGCAGATACCAAAATTTCTGATTTAGATTATGCTGATGATTTAGCCCTTTTGGAAAATGATGTTGATGAGATGAACTCTTTCATTTGAGCTGTTGATGAAACTGGTACTAGAGTAGGTTTGGTTAGAAACAGAAAATTAAAGTGATGAAAATTGGTCAGGCAGGCTGTGATTCAGTTAATCTGAATGATTGCAGTCTTGAGCTAGTGTCACAGTTTAATTATCTTGGGAGCTATATAACAGATACTGGTGATGTGTGGCATGAGATTTAACAGATGAATAGGGATTGCTGCCAGGACTTCTAAGAATCTATGGAGATTGTGAAGAAATAGGCGTATACACATAAAGACTAAAATTAGACTATAATAGTTTGGTTCTTTCTAGGGTTAGTTGGGATAGTGAAACTTGGACACTTTGTAAACAAGATAACAGGAAACTAGATGCCTTTGATTTTAGATGCTTATGCAGTATCTTGGGCATTAGGTGGTTCAACTTTGTAACTAATGATGAGGTTAGGCAAAGGAGTTTGCAACCTCCTTTAAGCAGCATATTGTGCAGTGAGAGACATCATTGGTTTGGCCATGTTGCCCGTATGAATAATTGTAGATTGGCGAATAGGGTTATGAACAGTGTGCCTAAGGGCCTCAGAAAGAAGGGGAGACCTAGGATGCGGTGGGCAGACAATGTCAAACAGGACCTTGTTAGAATTGGTGTGCAGTGGCCAGATGCAGTAGATGTAGCTCAGGATAGACTTGCTTGGAGAACTAAATTGCACGGTCTGGTTGGACCTCCGTAGCCCATGGCAGCTTGAGGATGATGATGCAGGTACCTAAATGAGCAGAATCTTTACAGGTCAGTTTCCTCACTGCAGACAGGACAAAATATTAAAATCTATCTCTGTAAATATCTACACATTACAATAACATTATCATAGTGTGTTTAATTTAAGTCATAGCTTTACAACTAATTCATTAGCATTCATGCTAACTTAAAATATATTTTGTGGTAATATAGGGCAGTCCCATGGCCGTGTGGTTAACGTGCTTGGCTACCTAAGGGCCCTGGGTTTGAGCCCAGGTAAGGTATGGATGTATGTCGTTTTTCTGCTAAGGTCCTGCCATCCTCTCAGACCTTCTACTATGGCACATAAACTGACAGGCTCCTGTGGAAAGCAGCTGCTTGAGGGGGTATTTATTTTTTTATTTATTTATTAATATAGCATAACATTATGAAAATCAAAATATTCAGTTTAATGCCATTTTATATACAAATGGAATGGAAATTTGTTGGCTTGAAGAGAACTTTGATTACTTGCTTTCATACCATAATTTAGACACATTCTAAATTTATTTCATTAATTGCATCTTGTCTCTTTTTACATTTTAATTATTGTACATTTCAGAAGAATGTTACAATTATTTTTGATAATGTATTTTGGAGGGTTCATGCTAAAGAATTAAAGCAAAAAAAAATACCTATAAGTTGAATGCGTTCTTCAGTAACACCAGCAGAATTCCTTGCTGAGCATATATATACACCTGAATCTGAATGTGAGACACGTCTAATTTCAAGAACTGCAGTACCATCTTCTGCTTCTTCAGGATCTGCGTAACTGACTAATGGATGGCGAAGCTTTCTCCAAACAATATTGGGTCGAGGATCTCCTTCAGAATTGCACTCAAATCTTACTGTTTCTCCTGGTCTAACCCTATATGGATTAGACTGTACGATGCCAACAGTTGGTGCACCTAGAAACCAAAAGACAAAACATATTATTTAATTATTGCATATAAAATACCAATTGTTAACACACACATATATAAGCTACTAATAATTAATATAGATCATACAAAATACAATATGCCTTGCTATTTGCAGTCTTACTATTTAACAGTAATTTTTTTGAGGAATTGTATTTGCACACTCAATCTTAGTTATTTGCAATTTATAGAAGTTCACTCTTCAATGCTGTAGTGTGGTTGAAATATTTGTCTGACCAGCACTAACTGTTTGGGTTGCTTTACCTCTGAGTGGCATTTTTTGTACACAATGGTCTAAATTGTCACGTCACAAGGACCCCAAAAGCTCAGAGAAGGTTGGGGGACAGGACCCACTGGCACAGTTGTTGGGAGACAGATGGTAGCCTCCCGTCAAGGCCACCCAGCATGTTCTTTAATGTGCACAGGGTATAGTTCTCCTGCACACAGGGCCATGGCTTAATGTCCCATCTGATGGACAATGGTCCCTATCAGTGTCCTTTACTGACTGTGGGCAGGGAGCTTTGTGGAGATAAATCTCAATGCTGGCCCAGCTGGGACTCGAACCTGGGAACTGCAGATTATGAGCCTGACATGTTACCCATTGAGCCACCCTTGCCCCATGGTCTGATAGACTGTTGCCTGGAAAAGCCACACTGGGTGTTTGAAAGAAGGCTAGGGTGTTCCAAATACCAGACTAGTCTGGTATTTACCATTCTTTCCAACACCTTGCATATGCAGCTCATCAGCATGGTGAGATGAAAATTCAGAGGTATCTTAGGATCTTTTCCTGGCTTGGGAAAGGCAAAGATGATGGCCTCCCACTGGAAACTGCTCCTTGAGAAAAATACAATTGAAAAGATGGAGCAGCCAATCCTTACTTGATGGTGAGAGACTTGAGCATGGCATAATGGACATTGTCTGGTCTGACAGCAGATGCACAAGAAGTAAAGTACTGTTGTAAATGGACTGTTGTAAGGTTCCAAGCCCTTCGAGTGGTAAGAGAGCGAAGAGCATTTAGCCTTGCTCTTTGAGGCCAGAAACTTGGGGGAATATGAAGAGGAAGAGATGGAGAATGATTCCCCCAGAGTGTCAACAATTGCTTGGTGATCAGCAATTGTTCATCCATTGTGCTTCAGGATCAATATTGAGGGGAAATATAGTTTTCACCCATCCTCTGGACTTTATACCACATGACTTTAGGACTGGTCATGTGGGTGATAAAAGATATATATTTGAATCAAGATTTCTTCTAAATCTGGTGCCAGACAAAACGAACTTTCGCCCTGGTGGGGCTTGAAAGTTTTAAGGTTGGGAGATGTCAGATATTTCTGAAACACCCCCCAAACCTTGTTCTGAGCCTTATGAGCTGCAGTGCAGTCAAGATTTTTTTTTTATTTTCATTTGCGACATATAGGACAGAGAAGAAACCTAGAAGCTACTCCTAGCTTTTACAGGCCTTCTCATACAAAGACCTGCCCTACTAAGACCGAAATCACTGCTAACCACTGCTTCAGTTATAGCTAACACAGCACAAAGTTTGCCTTACTGGAACAGTCGCCAGTTAACACTCCCTAAACACCATGTCAGCTAAGGATTGATTTCATCATGGTTTTGGAAATCGTGGAAACTGGGTCTATGTCTAAGGGATAGTTGAGCAGATGTATGGACGATACAGTTTGTTACCTCCACCACTGCAAAAATGATTGTCTCCTGGATAACTAAGTGTTCATCAAACTCACAAAGGAGTTCAAAGTCACTCCACTCAGCCCAATGAAACCTCCAACATGATGCATGTGAAGGGTTGTACCTATGGGATATGGTACACACCACGTGGAGGTATTGTCATAAGGATGGTGACACTTCTGCAAGCTGAACATTTCCATCCCAGTGAACAAGAAAAACATGCTGGATCATGGGAGCAGTTGCCATCTGAGTTCATGTCCTGCAGCATATATAGATTAATGGCATTGTTAGTGATTACTTCCATAAGGATTGTCCTTGACCACCTATATAAAGAGTGGAAGGATAGAGGAGGAGCAAATGGCAATGAATGTGTGGGTCAGGGAATTGAACCATGTATACAGATTAGGGAAATACCACTTTTACATTGTCTTGAGCCAGGTGGGTTACAAACCCATGACCTCCTGATAACATGCCAGGTGCTCTGGACCACTGAGCTACTGGTCACTGATCAAGATCTGTAATTGATAATATTAACCTTTCTACCTACAGTACACAATCAGTGTGTCACTTGAAGGCACTCTTCCAGCAATCAAACAGCAGACAACAAAAATGCCATGAAGATGGAAAGTATATTCATGAGTATAAAACTGTTTAAATTTGAATATTCTCAATGATTATGGTTCACAGATTAGGGTCACCACTCTTACATCGATCCGTATTTTTATAGGAAAATTTGTCTTGAGCCTGGTTGGGTATGAACCTCATGTGGCAGCTTGGCCATATTTTTCTTGATTATAGATACCATGAGTAACTGCAATGGGTAAGTTTATAGTCACAATTAACTGAAAAATAAGCTAGCTGCATAGCTCACAAGTCAGAGCACCAACATGTTATCAGGAGTGTATGTCCAATCACAGTAAATCTCTTTTACAGTTTTTTTTAATCAATTCTGAAAATTCAATCAATTATTCATGAGTTTCATGCTTATGGGACATTAGCAGATTTACCCAGTGTTGCTTGGGTCTGAAATTTTCTACAATGTAGAGTAGATGGCACTCCCCATGTCACAAGCTTTCATTTGGCATAAATATCATTACATTGCATCTCCTCCTCCACCAAGAGTAGCTTAGTCAGTAGTGCACCCGACATGTAATCTGCAGTTTCCGGGTTCAAGTTCCCTCTGAGTCAGCGTTGAGATTTATCTACACAAAACTTCCTGTCCCTGCACTCAGTCAGTAGGGGGCACTAATGGCTTGGAAAAGCCATCAGATGGGATATTAAGCTAACCCATGTGCGGAAAAGTCATATCCTGTGCCGTTAAAGAACACACTGGACGGCCTTGATGGGAGACTACCATCTGTCTCCCAACAGCTGTTTCAATGGGTCTCCTCCCCCAACCTTCTCAGAGCTTTCAGGAAGCCACTCAAAGGTGAAACAACCCAACCTCTACTTCAGGTTAAACTTTTCTCCCTCTCTTTTAGGGAAGAAAAGAAATGGACAAAGAGGTATCCATTGTCCTCCCCATGTCAGAAGTCTCTAAACCAAAAACCAGAATTTCTTTGCTCAGATAATCGAACTTTGCAAATCACTTCATACCCATCAGAGTTCCTCAGATATAATTTGACAGGCTTATGTAACTTTATAGCAAAAGAAAATTAACTATGGTCTGAGGTGAATAAAAAATTTACAAAAAAATTATTACTAAACAAAGTCATTTATTACTTATCATAATATTTAAAACATTTATTAATTATTTGTATATACTTTCATTTGCTTTTGCATATTTTTCTAATTAAGTTAATGATTTTAACTTCCAATACGAATTTAGTTTTGAATTGTGTTCTGCTCTTGCTTAATTAGAACATGAATATTCACATATGCTTGCACTCTTGACCTAGCAAACTGTACAATGAGTTTATCACATGAAATCAGATAGAAATTCGTTTGATACATTCATTTTTTCAAATTTAATGGTGACAACAGTTATTTTGAATAAATTTCAAGCATTAATGTTAAGTCTATGGGGATTTTTAGAAATTCAAACCCACCCACCCACCCCAATTTTGGTTGACCCCAGTGAGTTTGCACATAGCCTATATTCTTAACCTGGGTGAAGGGAACGTTAATGCAAAGTTTGGTGTCTAGCTCTTCTGCGGGCTGAGTGCATAAGTGGACAGACACACAAACTTTCTTCTATATATATTAGATTTACTGTGATACTCTACTATTGAAAAATTACAACTTTCTATGGAATATCAATGAAACAATATGCTTGTACTACCATCTGCAAAATGTAATTACACATCAAGTTTTATTTATTGTTATTTAAAACTTCACTGCTTTTCATGAAATAAGCTGAAAAAATTTGGTTTTACTGTGAGTGGTATTCAAACCCATGTCTCCTGGAAACATGAAAGTTATGCTAACCACCACACCATCATCAGCTAACGTTTTTTCTTCAGCTGGTGTAACTACTAAAGTTCCCAGATTTATTTGATTCACACAGTGGTGCCATCTATCCAGGAAGTGGACAACTGTGTTGTCACAGAGATGGAATTTAATATTTGTCACTCATGTTTGTGGCATTAAATCAATAATTCAGTAGTAAAAAATTACAGGACTGCTTTCAAGTGTTTTTTAACAATGAAGAACAATTTAAGTGTTTTTTAACAATGTCATTGCTTTCATTAAATTTTATGTACCTCACTATTCCAACTGTATTTTAGATAGACTTTTAGATGTAAATTTAACAGTATTCAAGTATAGAGTACATATGGTGTTATAAAATTTTTTTTATAAATATATCACCATTAACTTGGACAAATACATAAAGGTTACAGCCAAGGAGTCTGGTGTAAGAGCTCATTCACTTGGCAGGTGTTGAGTTAGAGAACATGGGAGTATGTAAAATGATGCTAGTTATATCACCTAGTTGTTTTCAAAAGCTTAGGTACTGGTTTAAGCATTTAGTCCTATATTGACATGACAGTGCAATTGGCTCTCAACAATATTTGTAATTAGAATCTTCTTGTCTTCATTTCTAGATGTTTGCTCTATTGAAATCAATTATATTGTGAGTAACACTACACTAGGCAGTCTTCCACTTCCTACTTGTTATATGGTAGAATAGAAATAAATATTGGTTATTGCTTTTACATTTGATGTCTAATAAATTTCTGCTTTATTTTTAATGAACTTACTTGTTTGTGACTTATTTAACTGCAGACATTGAATAGCACACTGATATTAGGTGGTATTACATTTTGAAATCTTAGTTTTCTTTTTTGCATTTAACTTTGAACTCATGTTTCTGAATGTCAGGCATCCATTGGGTACATTACAATGATTTTACATGTATACCCTTAATTACATAAAATACTCTTAACATGAATCAATTAAAGTGGTTACAGACAAAAAGAGTTGAACTAACATAATAACCTTACATAATAACCTAACATAATAACTTAAACATTAATAACCTTGAAAAAGGTTATTAATGATATATTAATTTTATAGACTTACCCTGAATCTGAAGAACAGCTTTAGCCGTAACTCTTCCAGCTGAATTTTCTGCAGTGCAGACATAAGTACCTTCTTCATCTCCTGTTACGCGATTAAACCTGAAATGATAAATTATTAATATGCAATACATCAAGTAGAGCAAGAAAATATTAACTTTCTGATTTCCTATCATTGATCTACATATACTGACCACTTTACTAGAACCACTGCCATATTAGCCTAATAGGGAGTTAAATATAAAATTATTTACTTTTTTAACCCTTAAAGTATTAAAATTCTGAACTTTAACTCACTATGGTAGTCTAATTTTGAAGCATTTTCAAATAATAAAAAAATTCAGAACTTAATCCTGAAGTATGTAATAAACAAATAGTTTATGCACAAAAAGAAAGAGCATTTGTGATCAATAAAATAGCATATTAAAAAAAATGGTGGTAGTTAAAAAAAAAAGGGGGGGGGACTTTTTATTCATTGTAACTTCAGTAAAATGGTTTGAAATTCATTTTCACAACTTTTCCAAATTAGTTCAGTATTCTAAACATACAGAGTTAGTTATGTTTCCATTTTTAGTGATTTTCTAATTTTTAGTCATTTATGCAAAAATGCACATGTTTAGCACTTTTTAGCAATTAGCAAACTCTAAGTTAAGGAAATAATGCCAAAAATTTTTTGCTTTAAATACAAGATAATTTAAATAAAAATATTTAACTAAATAAATTAAAAAAAAAAAACCATCTTCCTATGTGGCCCTAAAAAATAAAAGTACAGCATAACAATGGTGAAATATCTTAATTTGTATTTGCTTTAAAAGAAGATAGGGCACCAGCAATTTATGTTTGATGGGCAAATAGGCAGTTTATCTTCCTTTGAAGTGTGCACAATTCAGCAAGTGATTTTACCATCAGTAGGCTTTACTTTTTTACAGTGCGAGAAGGAAGACAGGTCTTTTAAATTTTTTAATTTATAATTCTTTACCATGTCATTAAAAACATTATCTTTAAAAGTTTTCATTTGACATAATACTATTAAATCTTTTTTCAGTTATTATCTTGGGTGCTTGATAGAACCTGCCAGAGCATTCCTTGGCTGGGAAGAGATATCCTGTGATATATTATGAGACTGTTTTGCTTCAACTTCATGCAAAATTCGTGTCATATCAATTAATCTATTAGTAATTGACTAATGATTTCTATATATTGATTATTACACATTAATTTCATTTTTATTAAAATCACAAAGTATGTATGACATGAACCTCAATAGTTGCTGCTGCAAGCCACTGCTTCCCATGCAACATAACTAGTGTTACTATCAGTGGTCCAAGCACTTTTATAAAAAAAAAATGGAAGGGGCACAACAATTCTTTCTGTTCTCTCTGTTACCACACTGATTTATGCATTATATTCATTAATAATTATAAACTGATGACTGATTGTGTTAATTATTAGTTATCAATTTTTAGCAATTAAGTTTAATTTAAATCATACACACACCAGCAGACTTGGGTCCTGTGCCTGCTACAAACCACTGCTTCCTGTGCAGCATGCTGAAAGCTGCCTCTGCTGCAGTCCAAGCACTTGCTTGAAAAAGAACGGAAGAAGCAGAACAGCTCTTCTTGTTCTTTCTCTCTGATGGAGTGCAGATTTATGCATTATACTGATTTTTAAATAATGATTGATGCCTATTGATTTTTTTATTGGTTATCAGCAGTGGTGGCTTGTCACGAGTAAGCCAGAAGTAATGGCTTAAGGCAGCAACAATCAAACTTCATGATATAATGAAAATAAAATTAATAACTAATAACTAATAATTGAAATGTAGATATTGTTAGTTGCTTAATAGATTAATCGTTATATGACATGAATATTGCATGAATTTACTTTTAAATACAGGAAAATAGCGTGGTTGAATGTCACAGGATGTTGCCTTAGGTCCAAGGCATGCTCTGTTGAGTGTGCAAGTGATTTTCTCTTCCCCCTTTTCTGGGGGAAGAAAGAAGGGTCATGAATTGAGGTAGCCTCTAATGTTTATATATCACAAGCTTGAATTTGAGATACGAGTTGACACTCTAGAAATTTCTGTCCTTTTTTTTTTGGGGGGGGGGGGAATTTTGAAGTAGCCTATGACAGCCATGACATGAGAATCTTTCATTTGACATCTAATTTGTAACTGTTCACCCTTGCATTCAAAAGTTGTAGAAGAATGATTTTCCCACTGACATTTTTAAGGGGCATGAAATTATTATGAGGGCTTAATTTTAAACTTATAGTATCCCCATATCACAAGCTTTCATTTGACATGAAACTTATGTTTCTCTTGCATTCGAAAGATATAGAACAATGCTTTACAGATTTATTCCTTTTTTTTTGGGGGGGGGGGGGGGCAAAGAAAGCTTGCGATATTTTTTAAACCAGTGACTCCCTACATTACAAGCTTTCATTGACTCATGGCTTGTTTCTCTCAGTGCTTAAGGCTAACTTTGGCAATTACTTTCAATTTAATTGAAAATATGATTAAAATAAATCCTACCTGTTAAAAATCAAGTTTTTTAATTCCTTAAGGCTAAGAAAATCTGAAGTGCATTACAATAGTCTCATTTTCATTCAAGTTTCAGAATGATTATTCCTTTTGTTTGCAGTATATATATATGCTTAAGCAAAAAAGTCTAAAAGTAGCGAAACAAAAAAATTAGATAAAAATTCTATAAAAATATTAGAAAAAAATCAATGTACATAGTTTCTGGATGATGCTTTGGTATACGGGAAATGATGTCAACACTGTGAAACCAAAACCAATAGATAATCTATGCATGGGACAACAAAAGGAAAGCATAAACATATGCATCACCTCATGAAATAGCTGAAAATATTTAGTTTGGCATGAGTGGAATTTGAACCCACACTTCCCAGTCACATGCCAGTCATGCTGAGTGCTACATCATCAGTTAGCTAACCTTTTCGTTAGCTAATGTGAATTACAGATTTTCCTACATGAATTACTGATATGCCATGAACATGAGTGACAAAATATTAAATTCCATCACATGAGGCAACTTGGTTGTCTGTTTCCTGACACAGATGGCATCATGAGTGAATCAAACAGTATGCAGGAAGTCTATAAGTCACATTAGCTGAAGAAATTGTTAGCCACTGATGGTGTACTGGTCAGCATGCTTGATCCACTCACAGCGAAACTAAATTTTTTCAGCTATTTCATGACTCCTAAAACGTACAGGACATCTTCTGTGGTACTTTACTACTGCAATATCCATTGCCATTGATGTTATATTGACTTAAGCATATAATGAGATCACTTCATTCACAATATTACCTCTGTTCAGGATTATTCACCAGCTGATGAAACCTATCCTGTGAATACATTCACTTGGGGCTGTCAACCCACAAACAGAAAACACAGTGGAAGATTTTCCTCCACAGAAGCCCACCAATGCAGCAAATTCAGGATTCATAATCATCAAGCTCAGAGCCATTAATTCAATTCTGGTTGGTGTATATGGTCAGCACTAGGACCCTGTGTGGTTGATCACTACTCAGCAGGGCAGTGGTGTCGCCCGAATTTATTAACAACCGGTTTCCATACCGAAGGGGAGCACTGCACGAATCGGCAATTTAGTTTGTTAGACACTGGTACCACATTCTGGGGGGGGGGAATCCTCCCCTTGGAAAACCTTTGTAAATATTACATTTCAGATTGCATGATAGGTAAGTATCAATATATTATGACTAACTACAAAAGTTGCATCTCAATTGAAGCATCACATATAATGCAGAGTCTATCTAAAAATATTTAAACCTAACCCCTACCTGGATAAACCTGCAATTAGAGGCAGTGATTCTCTAAATAAATAAATATAATTATAGATAAGAGCAATATATTATATTTTTCATGCAACTGTAGGATACATATGGATAACATACATAAGTGATTAAAGCAAACTCCAAATTTTAATAAAATAAATGTAAAATAAAATCATCACACCACATACATTTTTGACAAGACACTAAACTTTCATCTATGGTGTATCACTCCTCCTATTCCATAGTCTATGGCACTACTTTTCTTCTTTTTCAAACACGGATGCCACATGGTGATGTACCAATTATTATGGTCCAGGGTCAAGATAATTGTACTTAAAATTCTTGGAAACAATTCGTTTATTTTTTGTGGTGTCATAAATCTTTGAGAAATTTGAGAAGATATTTTAATGTTTATTTATTTTGTCAGAATGATGCGCGGAGAAATCTGTGTATTGTGCAGCAACATTTCATGAGCAGTGCAGTTTCTGGAAACCGACGTAAATTTTAACAACTGGTGGAAACCAGCTGGGTGACACCACTGCAGCAGAGCAGAAAAAAAAAAGGAAAAGTAGCCATAGTAGTCCAGATCAGTAGGCCATGCTGCTCTGACAGCCCACCTCTTCAGTTCCTTTCCACAAGAGAGGATCTTTTTTGAAAGGTATTAATGTTCCACACCATGAGAAGGTGGCAGTCGGACATTAGGTGCTAGGTTCTAGTTTTCTCCATTATATGTAAAGACAAGTTCTCTGTAAACACTGTCACTCATATAGGAATAAAGCCACTAAATATAGATTTTAAAATTAAGTTATCTTTGTTCAACTTATTTATCAATAAGTAGAATGAATGAAGAAACCTTTACATTGTAAGAATATGAATATCTAAATCTGCCCAGTGTTTTAACTACAGATGATGACAACACAATGTATATTATTTCACCTGTAAAAAGCTTTCTGTTCTACATAAAGTTATAATTAAAATTTTGAGATGTAATGAAATTTGCTTATTACTAACTCATGAGTAATTCATAACAATGCTTTATGAGAGAGCATAATAATTCACTTGTTTCTAAAAACTATTCATCAATTTAAAATTTAACATACCTGATCACTCCTCCATTTTGTATTTCTGTACTACTGGTAAACGGACTGCCATCAGCTCTTATCCATTCAACTGATGGTGTTGGAACACCAGAAATTACACGACATTGGAATAAAGTACTTCCACCACGGATTATAATTTGTTTAGCTTCTGGATACAATTGAATGGATGGTATTTCACGTCCTGAAAAACGTAACTTAGTATGTAACACATTTACAGAAACACTTATTACTAAACACTGAAGCTAAAATGTTTCTGCAAATGTTTTTTGAACATACATTCAGAATGACTCATGTTGCATATCTCAATCTGTTGCTCTGATTCATTCATGCCCAGAAAGTCACTTGATATCAAATAATGAATACAGAGGCAAATGAATTTAAAGTTCATTATCATTTAGTAATGTTATTCTGCTCTACAAAATAAAAGTGGCAGTAGCAATAGTTATGCTTTTTCTACAAGCATGTTCAGAAAATGGAGAGGAAGCAATAAATCATAGAAGTATGTACACTTGAAGTTGATCAGATCACCATAAAACATACATCATGAAAGTGCATCTGTTTCAACAAAAGAGGAGAACAAATTTATAAAAACTTGTCAAAATGAGGAACTATTGCATGCTATTAGTGGGCTGTACTCATCTACAGTGCAGACCTCTCTCTAAGTATAATTATCTTCCATCCAATGAATAATATCATTTAGGAAAAACTTTTACAAGAGTGGAAATATTCAATATGCTGCAAAGAACGACCTGTTTGGACACATTCCTGCCACAATAACCCTGCAATATGCAAAAGGAGGAAGAACTGTATATTTTTTCACATGGAAATGAGATCCTTGAACATCATGCAATTATGTATACACCATTGGGTTTAAATACCAAATAATAATGGTTTACGACTTTTTCTGCTGAGATTTCACATTCATCATGTATCTTCTCTATGGCATGTTATATTGAAAGCTGCCAGGAGTAATTTGTTTTTTATAACTTCCATTTTCATAACAATGATATATTTTGTATAAATGCATTTTATTATCATTTATGTACATTGCAGTTCACAATTTTTTCAATATTAATTCGAAATATATCATTAAAAATAATGTATCATACTAACTGAATACATAGGGAACTTACTTTCCACCTCCACAATAGCAGATGCTTGAGCTGTTCCATCTCTGTTCTCTGCACGGCAGACATAAAGGCCTCTATCTTCTACAGTAACATCAGCAATCAGCAAGTTGTCACCTTCAATCTATAAATTTATGAGTGAAATCAATCCAATAAATTAACAATAATGGGAAAGATTAAAAATTCATATTTATGATAATTAACTCTTAACTTACTAGTACAGGAATATTCTTACCCTTTTAGTGAATAAAGAATATTTACTAGTAAGGGTTTATTAATTATGTCTTACAAATTTCAAAGTTATAATTAAAATATCAAATGCTGTAAGTTACTATAAAGTATAAAAGCACTCCATTATTAATAGCCATATTAAGCTATTAATAATACCAATGTTTGCTTTTAGTTTTCTGTATAAAGAAATGCATATTTACAAAAGCTGTCCCATTGCCGAGTGGTTAGTGTGCTTGGCTACTGATCTAAGGGACCTGGGTTCGAATCCTGGTAAGGCATGGACATTCCTGATGTTTTTCTGCTGAGTTCCCACCATCCTCTCAGACCTTCTACTGTGGCGTATAAACTGACAGGCTGCTGTCAGACCTCTGTGACAAGCAGCAGCTGCTTGAGGGGGTATGACATGACATTTACCAAAGGCAGAAATTCAAATGTAGTTACCCAATTAAAAGGACCTTGCTCAGAAATTAATTTAAAATAATTTAAAATTCTAAAGTTTATCCTTCAAACTATTTGTGTGTTAAAAGTTTTTAGGAGAAAAACTTTTATCCTAAAAAATTTCACATGCAAATAATTTGAAGGATAAATTTTAAAAATTTATTGCTCAACGACAGAATTTTAAGTTACTTTTAATCAAATGTAATTACATTCCAATCTAATGTTAGGTGATAGAATTATTTATTTATTATAGAATTCTCGAGTTAATAAATAATGAGCAATAGTCCTTCCTGGTATGTAAACGATGAAAGCACAAAATGAGTTGATTGTTTTTATGTTGAATCAGCAACAATGGCTTATTATGCAGCAAACAAGCTAATAAAGAAGGTGTAAATAACATGTAAATAACACAAAAATAAATAGGTGTGAACAAAAAATATATAGATTCGAAAGATAAAAACAATCTAGGTGTAAAAGACCCAGAATACAAAAAAAAAACTCGTTATTTTATCGAGTAAGAAAAACCCTGGCTCAAATGCTGCTGAGACAACTTTTTACAAACTTGTATGCATGTCATCATCATCATCAATACACATCAAACTTTGAATATTCCTGCAAAGAATTAAAACAAAGCAGACTCATTCAGGCATAATTTTTGTGGATCCTTATGGATATATATATATATAAAATTGTTTTTTTAATTATTATTCATTCATTTTTTTATAGTTTATCTAAGAGATTGATGTTTTTGAGATAATTAATGATTTATAAAAAGTTAGGTTTAATTTTTTTGATGTTGTTTCTGATATGTTTTTAAAATTAAATGTGTTTACATTATATTTTTGCAATTTATTATAATAAATTTTTCTCTCCTCTTCATATTTGTTACAATTGAATATTATATGCTCTAGTGTTTGTATGTTATTGCAGAAAAAACAATTTGGTGAGTTTATTTTTCTAAATTTAAATAGTGTGGAATTTATAAGAGCTAGATTAGACTTTATTCTTAAAATCATAGATTTTTCTTTAATCCAAAATTATTAAATTTACCAATGTTATTAGAGATTTGAAATCTATGTGTGTTCCTAGATTTTGTCATGTACCAATTCTGCCAATAATTTTATTTTATTTATTTTTTTATGTATAACAAAATGATAAGGAGAATTTATAGTGTGGTTTAGACCTTTTGCCTTTTTTTCTAAAGTGTCTACATGTTTATTATATGTTATATTAACATGTGAAGGTATCCATTGTAAAGTTATGTTATTCTGATCTATGTGTTGGTAAATTAAAGTAAATATATCATTAATAAATTATTTTTTAAAGGGTTATGTTGAAAAACGTCTAGTGATGATTTACAGTCTGTAAATATGACAATTTTTTTATTTTTATATTTTAAGGCCCAGTTGATTGCTATGATAATAGCAAACATCTCAGCTATAATTACTGGTTTAGTTATATTAAATTTAAATTGGTGTTCATAGTTTTCATTTGGGATATAGAAGGCTCCAGATTTGATAGTGTAGTCAGAGTTAAGAGATCCGTCTGTGTATATATGAATATAATTTTTATAGTTATCACTGATAAATGTGTCAGTTAATGATTTTACTGATTTTTAGATTCAATTCTGGTATTTTATCAGAAATAATGGGTAATGTTGAAATCCAGCAGGGAAAGTTAGGAAGATAATCTCCGCTAAGTTTATTATTTATTAGTTCCAATATCCTTTCAAAGTTATATCTTGAAAGTTATTATTAAATTTATTCATTATAGGGTGTTGTTGATTTTTAGTGATTATTCGAAATATTAAATTCGATAGTAAATATTTTTTTTATTTCAATTGTGGGAAATGAAGTTTTAGGTATATATTTGAGTTGTTTGTTGATTGCAAAAGTCCAAGGCAAAATTTTAAAGTTTTTGTTTGAATTGTTTCTAGATTTTATATTTTTGTTTAAGAAAGGTTATTTATGAGCTCAATTCCATATACACATTTTGGTAGGATTATAGAATTAAATATTAATAAAAGGTTTTTTGTGGAGCAGCCCCATTTAGAGCTTCCAAGGAATCTTAAGAAATTAAATAATTTAGTAGTTTTTTTTGCATTTTTAAGCAAATGATTGCATAATAATTTCGAGTCCAGATGAAGTCCAAGAAATTTTATGTTATCTGTAATTTTTAATTCTGTGTTAGTTATTTTTATTTCATTTGTGAAAATGTGTGATTATTGATTTTTCTGATTATATTTTTAAATTCCATTTTTTACAATAATTTACTAGTTTATTAAGAGTATTTTGTATACTCTTAATAAACTAGTAAAGTATAACTAGTAATTATTAAATTATTATACAAACTAGTAAATTATTGTAAAAAATGGAATTTAAAAATATCAGGAAAATCAATAATCGTATATTACCTAAATTTTTACAGCTCCCACGTAAACAATTTGAAAATTACTTGCACATTACTTAATGCAGTAATAAGAGAAACATGTAAAAATATTCATAAAATTGAAAAGAAAGCATATAATAAGTATTTTAATTTAACAGAAAGAATATCTCACAATGAGTTTGATAGATTATTAACTAAATAAGATGCATTAATTGAAATAAAACATAAAAATATAACGAAAATTGAAATATTAATTGAAGAAATAAAAGTACAAAAAGTTTCTAGGTAAAAATACCTTAAGTAATAACCACTGAAAGGATGAAGAAATAAAACCAAAATATAAAATTTTATATAAATTACATCTAACTAAAAAACAAGAGACTGCACTCAGGAGGGGTAGAAAATTTGCATACCCCAACCAACTGATGCCTCTTGAAAAACTCATACTTCATATAGAACAAATAATACAGACTGTCCCTAAAAATTGCTAAAAGTAACAGGATTTAAAATATATAGAACTATTAAAAATAATGAACAACAAAAAATTCCAAGACACCAGCAAAAGGAAGTAAATGCGTTAAGAATACTAAGGAAAAATCCTGCAATTATAATCATTGCCACAAATCAGCTTGTCATTTGTATAAAACTTAATATGATGAAAAGATTAAAGTACTCAAGAAACATTGAAATGTCAATCACACAAGAGAAATTAAAAAATGATCCATTTCTACCTATTACCATACCCAAGGCATGCATCCCTCCCTTATATATCCAGCCATACCACCAGTGGCGGACTGGCCACGGTGTCAGGTTGCCCGATGGCAAGTGGGCCCCTGATGAGTGGGTCCCCTTAAACATTAGACAATATTTTTAAAATGATAGCCTTACAGTTGTGGGTGGGCCCTCTTCGTCTCCTAGTAACCAATATTTTTAGACCCAGTCCACCACTGCATACCACCACTTATTTGTTAAAATAAGGCTGCCTAAATTAAACTACCCTTTTAGGCACTTATATCAAAAAAGAAAAGCTCAACACATAGATTGGAATGAGCCATTCTTTACTCTTTTTGCAATCCCCATTTCCCTTCCAACAATTATATACTGAAATCCTGCCATGAAGCATTAGATATTATAAGGAATATACCATTACTACCAACAACCACACTACACTCATTTGATGTTATATCAAATATCTTAGCACACCAGTGCTGGATACAGTGATGCAAATAGTGGCAGTCATAAGGAGGGGGCCATGGTCCCCTCCAAGAGGTCTGCAAACTATTGTATGTTTTGATCCCCATTTTCTTTTCTAGGAAGAAAAAACTACAACACACTTGTACATCTCACAGACCAAATGACAAGTAGTTAAAAATTATATCCATTGTTAAATAATCCATTAGTAAAATTAAGAATGTTATTTCTAGTCTATAAAATCTTCCATATGTCCCTAAATGGTACTCTTCAGGTTTGAGACTTATTGGTTTGAGACTAAATGGTACTCTTCAGGTTTGAGACTATTGCCCCTGGATGCAACTCAAAGCCAAATGTTTTGAGGAAGCCAGGCCAAAAAGTACTTTAGTGTACAAGAGATTCAGGACCTAGCAACCTCTTCAAATTGCTTCACTGTTGATGGCATGACTTGGGAGCAGACGGAGAGGGTCACAACAGGTTTCCCCCCTGTCCAGTCTTATGGTAGATGCTGTCATCTCCATGTTGAAACTACAGCACTAAAACGTGCTAAATTAAAACTCTTGATATATCTGAGGTACATAGATGATCTGTTACTCTTCTGGAACTATAGCCATAATTAACTTTAAAATTTATTAAACAACTTTAATAATGTTATGACACAAATAAGATTCACATATGAATTGGAAGTTGAAGGAAGAACTCCCATATCTTGACATCCTGCTAGAAAGAAATGGCACAAAATTTAACACTCAAGTTTACCAAAAGCCAACATACACATCTAATATTATAGTGGCAAATTCTACAAAAATAATCATAAGTTCACAGCATTACAGTTAAAACAAAATTTAATACACGATTTACGCTGTTTTAAGGGAATGAGCCTAGGAGCAATCACATTTACACACTGACTATCTCATGAATAGTCATGGTAAGAGTTGTTACATTTGTATCACAGAACTTAAAGCAATCTTTAAAACGATCAAGGTTCAAAGTAATAGTCATAACATTACCATATTTCGTGGAAAGTCCGGCTGGCTGCAGCTGATTAAGTGACATGATCCCTTTGGTGCTGTGTTTGTTATGGATGTAAGCACAGAAAGTAGCACATATGCTGTCAGTTCACAAGTATTGACTTTTGATATTTACATATAATACTCCAGATACCAGTTCAGGACTAGGTTGATATAAAGAGATGACATATTTCAATGGTATTGATGCTTGGAATTTTCAACGAACTCTTTGATGTGATTACAACTTAAGCTCAGGAAGCAGCTCCATTTGTCAACATTCGGTATAATCAGGCTTCAGATTTATTTTCAAGTTTGCATCCCACAAACTACACAAACAGGCATATATCAGTGCAAGTTAAAAACAAGATTAAAGCACTAGATTAAAAACATTAAAAACTTATGACCCGCCCTTCCCGTATACCAACAAATATACAACATGTTTTGTACTCGGATGCGTGCGGGACTTCATCAGGCAAAGAAGTTAGTAAGGTAATATATATATGAGAGCATCTTCTTATCGGTGAGTTATCTGATTTGTTTGATGCTCGCGCAACAGAAGATTCCACACTGTCGGTAGGGGTGGAATGTCCACGTTGCACAAGTGATCTTTATTTAAATTAATGAAATTTTTTTCAGTGTAATGTAATTGATATTTATTTGCCGGTGCTGGTATTGGTGTAAAATTTAGGTTACTAATCTGTAATTGATTTTGTTTTATAGTCTGTGCCAGAGCTGTATTATCGTTTCCTTTTTTAATGTCAGATTGATGTTCCGACATACGTTGTTCGTATGACCAGAAAGTTTTACCAATATAGAAGTCCCCCCCCTCCAATATTTTATTCTCATCAGGTATTTCAATTTCATATACTCCCCCATTGGTTTTCATTTGTCTCTGTCATTTACAATTAAACTCTTAATAGTATTATTGATCTTGTGTAGCATTTTTAAGTCATATTCAGCTACTACATTTTTGATAGTCTTAGATATTCCAGGTGTAAAAGGAAAACTATGGGTATATCTTATTTTCACACTTTGAGTGGCGTCTGGTTGTGAGGTTTTCCTCATACTAAACTTCACTGTTTTTTGTATTTTATTTATACATTTTTCGGGGTATCCAGCTATCTTTGCAATATTATATAAAATAGTTAATTCATTATTTAATATGATTTTATTAAAAGAGTACCGATATGCTTGTATAAAGTATGTTTTGATAGCAGATTTTTTATATTTTCATGGGTGCACTGAATCATATGGGATAAGGTTTAGTATAAAAGTTGGTTTTCTATAGATGGCAGTACTACATATTAATTGTTCACGTTTAATCAAAATGTCCAGATACGGTAATTCACCATTCTGTTTGATTTCATGCGTAAATTAATGGAGGGTACAACTCCATTAAATATTTCCAACAATTTTTCAAATTCTATTACCGGCTGTTGCCAAAAAATTAAGGTGTCGTTGATATAACAAAGATACAATAATGGTTTTACTTGAAGTTTTTTAAAAGCCGTTACTTCAACGTGTCTCATCATGACATCGGCCATGAGTCCAGACAGAGGGGATCCCATTGAGACGCCTTCGGTCTGAACCCATGCCTGCCTCCTACAACAAACCAATTTGAGGAGGTAGCCAGTTCCAGGGCCTCATGCACACTAAAGTACTGTTGGGCTGTGGGCCTGGTGACCTCCAACCACTTGGCTTTCAGTCGCATCGCCGCATCCAGCACTGGTGTGCTCGGATACAGCGATACTTTTATACCAAACCTTATCCCCTATGATTCAGCGCACCCATAGGAATATAAAAAATCTGCTATCAAAACATACTTTATACAAGCATATCGGTACTCTTTTAATAAAATCATATTAAATAATGAATTAACAATTATATATAATATTGCAAAGATAGCTGGATACCCCGAAAAATGTATAAATAAAATACAAAAAACAGTGAAGTTTAGTATGAGGAAAACCTCACAACCAGACGCCACTCAAAGTGTGAAAATAAGATATACCCATAGTTTTCCTTTTACACCTGGAATATCTAAGACTATCAAAAATGTAGTAGCTGAATATGACTTAAAAATGCCACACAAGATCAATAATACTATTAAGAGTTTAATTGTAAATGACAGAGACAAATGAAAACCAATGGGGGAGTATATGAAATTGAAATACCGATGAGAATAAAATATTGGGGGGGGGGGGAACTTCTATATTGGTAAAACTTTCTGGTCATACGAACAACGTATGTCGGAACATCAATCTGACATTAAAAAAGGAAACGATAATACAGCTCTGGCACAGACTATAAAACAAAATCAATTACAGATTAGTAACCTAAATTTTACACCAATAACAGCACCGGCAAATAAATATCAATTACATTACACTGAAAAAATTTTCATTAATTTAAATAAATATCACTTGTGCAACACGGACATTCCACCCATACCGGCAGCATGGAATCTTCTGTTGTGCGAGCATCAAACAAATCAGATAACTCACTGATAGGGAGATGCTCTCATATATACATACATTACCTTATTAACTTTTTTGCCTGATGAAGTCCCGCACGCATCCAGGTACGAAACATGTTGTATATTTGTTGATATACGGGAAGGGCGGGTCATAAGTTTTTAACGTTTTTAATCTAGTGCTTTAATCTTGTTTTTAACTTGCACTGATATATGCCTGTTTGTGGGATGCAAACTGGAAAATAAATCGGAAGCATGATTACACTGAACGTTGACAAATGGAGCTGCTTCCCGAGCTTAAGTTGTATCACATCAAAGAGTTCGTTGAAAATTCCAAGCATCAATACCATTGAAATATGTCATCTCTTTATATCAACCTAGTCCTGAACTGGTATCTGGAGTATTATATGTAAATATCAAAAGTCAATACTTGTGAACTGACAGCATATGTGCTACTTTCTATGATCACATCCATGTGTGCTTACATCCATAACAAACACAGCACCAAAGGGATCATGTCACATAACCAGCTGCAGCCAGCCAGACTTTCCACAAAATATGGTAATGTTATGACTATTACTTTGAACCTTGATCATTTTAAAGATTGCTTTAAGTTCTGTGATACAAATGTAACAACTCTTACCATGACTATTCATGAGATAGTCAGTGTGTAAATTATTGCTCCTAGACTCACTCCCTTAAAACCTCATGCATAAATTGTGTACTAAATTTTGTTTAAATTCTACACACCCAGCTAATTATAAAAAATAATATTCCTCTACTAAAGAAGCATTAGATACCAAACTTAAGCAGAAATTTAACACAGGTTAACAAGCAGGATATCGATAAAAAATACGGAAAAAAAATTTATAACATAAATAGAAGAAAGAATAGCAACTAGAGCCAAGGGCAAAAAATGTCAGATATACTGAAATCTACCACACCATTCCCATATTACAGATCATTATCTAACACATTAAGAACTATCCTACAGAAATATAAAGTAATTATTCCTATAGCTATAAATAACAATGTTAAATCGCTAAGTATTAATGACTAAGACAGAGTATCCCCTACAGGAGGAATATATAAGGTCGAAATCAATGCCCCCAAAGATGAAGTAGAGAATAAGAACAACTGTACAGGAAAATCATACATGCAATTAGAAGAGAATCATCATCCTCAAGCAGCCATGGGCTACGGAGGTCCAACCAGAATGTGCAGTTTAATTCTCCAAGCATATCTGTCCTGAGCTACACCCGCTGCATCCGGTCACTGCACAACAATTCTAACAAGGTCCTGTTTGATATTGTCTACCCACTGCATCCTAGGTCTCCCCCTCTTTCTGAGGCCTCTAGGCACACTGTTCATAACCCTATTTGCTAATCTATAATTATCCATATGGGCAACATGGCCAAACCAGCAGAGTCTCTCTCTGCACAATATGCTGCTTAAAGGAGGTTGCCAACTCTTTTGCCTAACCTCATCATTAGTTACAAAGTTAAACCACCTAATACCGAAGATACTACGTAAGCATCTAGAATCAAAAGCATCTAGTTTCCTGTTATCTTGTTTACACAGCGTCCAAGTTTCACTACCATAAGTAACCCTAGAAAGAACTAAGCTATTATACAGTCTAATTTTAGTCTTTAGGTGTATATGCCTATTTCTCCACAATCTCCATAGATCTCAAAAGTCCCGGCAGCAATCCCTATTTGTCTGTTAATCTCAGGCCGCACATCACAAGTATCTGTTACATAACTACCAAGGTAATTAAACTGTGACACCTGCTCAAGACTGCAACCATTCAGATTAACTAAATGACAGCCTGCCTTACCAATTTTCATAACTTTAGTTTTCTCTCTGTTTCTAACCAAACCTACTCTACTACCAGTCTCATTAACAGCTCGAGTAAAAGATTTCATCTCATCAACATCATTTGCCAAAAGGGATAAATCATCAGCATAATCTAAATCAGAAATTTTAGTATCTCCAGTCCATTTAAGGCCAAAATCTTTCCCTTGAAGTGAATTTCGCATAACAATCAATAACCATACTAAAGAGAAAAGGAGACAAAATGCACCCTTGTCAAACACCAGAAGTAATGCTAAACCAATTGCTACAAGCCTTACCAACTCTCACACACGACTCAGAGTTATTATAGAGAGCTTTAATTATGTGAACTAACTTGTCAGGTATACCATATGATCTTACAATCAACCACAAATTATGTCGATCAACAGAGTCGAAAACCTTTTTGAAATCAACAAAGATAGCAACCAAAGGTTTCTGAAACTCTAAACATTTCTAAAGAATCTGCCTAAGTGAAAATATCTGATCCACACATCCCCTACTACATCTGAATCCACATTGCTCATCATGCAATTTACTGTCAACCAGATTCTTAAATCTATTAAGCACAATCATGGAAAGAACTTTATCTGGAACAGAGAGTAGGCTGATACCCCTATAGTTATCACAAGAACTACGATCACTTTTTTTTTGAAAATAGGGATAATAATAGCTGTGGTAAAATACTTGGGAACCATTCCTTTATCATAAAAGATATTCGAAATTTCAGTCATCCAAGTGGTTACAGAAACAACATTTCCAGCTCTAAGCATTTCGGTAGTAATTTCATCAACACCTGGAGATTTATGAAGTTTAAGTTTAGAAACAGCCAAAATAACTTCAGATTGTGTTATAGGGCCAACATTAAAGCCACCAATGCATCTATCATAATTACAAACAATGGGAGTAGAACTAACCACATTGTTTAGAACATCACTGAAATGCTCAGCCCACCTAGCCATGACAGAATTCTCACCTTCTATAACCTTACCTTGTTTATCCTTCAATCCTCGTATGTCTGTCCATTTTCAACCACACAAAACATTAACTCTCTGGTACAGCTCTCTGCTGTTGTATTGCCTAACTGCTTCCTCGGATTTGTCATCCAAGCCATCAAGCCAAAGATTCTTATCATCAGCTTACCGATCTTTTACAAGTTTATTAAACTCTCTGTAATGCTTTCTATTAGTACTAGTAGGGTATTAAGGACATTCCTTCAGTTCTTTCTTTCTGAAATAAGCTCAAGTGCCTTATCACTCAAATAATTCTGCCTCCTCTGCTCCTTTTTTCCTAAAAGAATACTGTTAGTTTCCAAAAAAGCCTGTTTAAAATGGACCCATTCTTCCTCAATTTCAGTAGTAAGCAAATCATGACTGTCATAATGACTAAGCAACCTATCATGGTAAGCTTTAGCTATAACTGGGTCTTTCAGAGCTTCAGTATTAAAGGTAAATTTTTTTAACTTTAGCACAACACTTTAAGTTGCAAGACACTTTTAACTAGGTAATGGTCAGATCCAATTTCAGCTCCCCTATATGCCCTGGTATTCCTCACAGAACTAGCTCATTTGCTGTTAATATATAATAAATCAAATTCTAATGCAGTCCATCAGGTGAAACCCATGTGTACTTATGTATGTCGCAGTGTTTTGTAATAAGTATTAGTTATTCTGAAACCAATGAGTTTACTTACCTGTAGGAGACATTGCCCATTGTCACTGCAGCTACCAATATCAAAAGCGCCTATCACCCCTCTCCAAAGGTCAGAGTCAGTACCAACTTTGGTATTGAAGTCACCTAGAACAAGGGTAATATCTCCTTTCTTGACAGAATTCAAAATATCCTGAAGTTGTCCGTAAAACCTATCCTTCTCATCCTCATCGGCATCCTCAGTGGGGCCATAACAGCAAATAACATTCAAGTCTTGAATGCTTGTCTGAAATTTTGCTGTAAGAAACCTTTCATTAATGCACTCATATCCTAGAAGAGCATCACTAGCATATCTGCTGAGCAGCAGACCCACACCTTGGTGATGCTTTCCATCCTCCCTTCCTGTAAAGAGAAATTTAAAGTTATTTTTAAGTATCTCACCTTTACCTGTCCATCTGGTCTCTTGCAAGCCTAGAATATCTATGTTATAGCACTGGAATTCCTGCATGAGGATATCAAGAGAATAATCTCTATGTAATGTCCTCACATACCACGTTCCTGCAGAGAGAAAATGATTAGTAGGATTTTAAAAGAAACTGGGTTTATTGAGATAGGTAGGGCCAACAATATGAAACCGCCCCCTGATCGCAGGCATGGGGCAAAGACCTGTTCCTCCTCTGCTAAAGGCACCGATGCTGGTAGGAACTTCAGGCACCACCTTTTCAAGTGAACTTTTTCAAGAGCCATATGGCCTACCTGAGACACATTACTCCAGTTTAGGCTTGACAATGCCCAACTAGCTAAGTAAGGTTCAGGTACCTTGCGATGGCCTCTGATTAGGATTATCCACCAGCTGATATAAGGTATCCCATGCCTCTGTTCACTTAGGGCTAGCAACCCAGAAGCAAACAGAAAAACAGCGGCCCACCAGTGCAGCAACTCCAGGATCCATAATCAAGCTCAAAACAATAAACAAGTCCAGTCTAGTAGGTATAAATGGTTCAGAACCAGGACCCTGTGAAGTTGACCACTCCTCAGCAGGGTTGAAAGAAAAAGATAAAAGTGGCCATAGATGACCAGATCAGTAGGCCATACTGAACTGGCATCCCTCCCCTTCCGTTCCCTTTCAAAAGAGAATCTCTTTCGAAAGGTACTAATGGCATGCACCACGAGAAGGCGGGGTCGGACATTAGGTATTAGATCTAGCTGGTTCTGTGAATCATCACTGGGGATTGGTACAAGCTCTCCTTCCAGTTTATGCCTAGCTACCATTTACAGATGATTGATATATTGATACTTTATGATATTGATTACCAGCTGCTTCTAGTCTATTTTTAAGTTCTTTTCTAAGATCTGTAGAAAAGCCTTGCTGTCTATAGATATTTATAATTTTATTGTAGAATGGGATGGAAATTTCTATAGCTTTTAATATGGCATATAACTTTGCTGTAGTGAAGTTATTAATCCAGTATTTGTAGGTAGTTCCAGAATTAGATATATACACAGAACTAGAGGCTCTGGAATATTCAATATACACAGATCAATCAATGAAGGCATTGATTTCATTTATTTGTATGTTTATGATTTTGATCATCTTATAATCTATGTGGATTTTTTTCAGGAATTAGAGGGTTGTTAATATAGATGAATATACTGCAGCGCATGCACACTACGGTGCTTCAGTGCTACCCAGGATTGGTAAACAGACATCAGGCACTACTCCAACAAGACAATGCAAAACCACACTTTGGACAAAAGAAACACTCCAAGAACTAACATTTGAGCTTTTTCCTCACCAGCTCTTTACAACTATCACATCTTCTGCTCCATGCTCATCTCCTTTGAGGAGGCATTTACATTTATCTCCAAGGACCAAGCATGATATTGAAGAGAAACTTGTCAACATATGGCCACAAGCTAGTGAAAATGATTTATATTTTGATGCGCTAGTTTCATTATTTATATCGTAATAATCATTTCTTATGTTGACAATAAAATGCACAGACTTGTGAACCGTACATACAAAATCCTCATGCAGCCATGGGCTATGGAGGTCCAACCAGACTGTAATTTTCCTCTCCAGATGTGTCTCTTTGGAGCTAAAGCTGCTGCATTTGGCCACTCTAGACCAATTCTAGCAAGGTCCTGTTTGACATTGTCTGCCCATCGCATACTAGGTCTCCCCCTTTTTCTCAAACTCTTAGGCATACTGTTCATAATCCTGTTTGCAAATCTGCAGCTATGCATGTGGGCAACATGATCAAACCAACACAGTCTCCCTCTGAACAATATGCTGCTCAAAAGATGTTGATGACTCCTTCTAACCTCATTATTACTTACAAAGTTGAACCACCTAATGCCCAAGATACTGCGTAAGCATCTAGAATCAAAGGAATCAAGTTTCTTGCTATCCTGCTTACAAAGTGTCCATGTTTCGCTACCATAACTAACCTTAGAAAGAATCAAACTATTATACAGTCTAATTTTAGTCTTTAGGCTATATGCCAATTGTTTCACACTCTCCATAGATTCTTAAAAGTCCCAGTGGCAATCCGTATTCTTCTATTTATCTCATGCCACACATCACCAGTATCTGTTACGTAGCTCCCAAGATAAGTAAACTGAGACACTTGGCTCAATAGTACAGCCATTCAAAGAACTGAAGCACCATCTGCCTGACCAATTTTCATCACTTTAGTTTTTTTCTGTTTATCACCAAACCTACTCTATTACCAATCTTATTAATAACCCTAATGAACGAATTCATCTCATCAACATCAGTAGCCAACAGGGCCAAATCATCTGCATAATCTAAATCAGAAATTTTGAAATCTCTAGACCATTTAAGGCAAAAATCTTTCCCTTGCAAAGAATTTCACATTACATAATCAATAACTAATGAGAAAAGGAGACAAAATGCACCCTTGTCTAACTCCACTAGCAATGTTAAACCAATTGCTGCAAGACGTACCAACTCTCATACACAATTCAGTATTATTATAGAGAGCTCTCATTACACTAACTAACTTATCAGGTATTCCATATGATCTAACAATCAACCACAAATTACGTCAATTAACAGAGTCAAAAGCCTTTTTGAAATCTATAAAGCTAGCAACCACAGGATTCTGAAAATCTAAATATTTTTCAAGAATCTGCCTAAGTGAAAATATTTCATCAATACATCCCCTACCACTTCTGAATCCACACTGTTCATCACGCAATTGTCCATCAACCAAATTAATTCTATCAAGTATAATCATGCAATAATAAATTCTATTAAGTATAATCATGCAATAATAAATTCTATTAAGTATAATCATGCAATAATAAATTATATTAAGTATAATCATGCAAAGAACTTTACCTGGAACAGAAAGTAAACTAATTCCCCTATAATTATCACGAGAACTGCAATAAGTTTTTAAAAATTGGGACAATGATAGCTCTAGTAAAATCCTTAGGAACAACACCTTTATCATAAAATATATTAAAAATTTTAGTCAGCCATATGACAACACAAATGTTCCCAGATCTAAGCATTTCTGTGGTGATTTCATACACCCCTAGGGATTTACACTGTTTTAATTTAGAGATACACAAAGTGACTTTGGAATGTGATATAGGGCCATCATTAAAGCCAGTAATGCATTTATCCTCATTAAAAACAATGGGAGTAGAAATAATCATATTATTTAGAACATCTCTGAAATCCTCAGCCCACCTAGCCATCACAGAATCCTCATCTTCAACCACCTTGCCATGTTTATCCCTCAATCCCTGTGTACCTGTTTCTTCCCACATAAAACATTAATAATCTGGTACAACCCCCTGCTGTTGTGCTGTCTAACTGCTTCGTCTACTTTGTCAGCCAAGCTATCAAGTCAAAGATTCTTATCAGCTGTTAACTTATCCTTTACATGTTTATTAAGCTCATTGTAATGCCTTCTCTTAGGACTAGTAGGGTGTTGATTCATATTAATTCTGCACTTCCTCCTTTCAGAAATAAGTTCCATAGCCGTATCACTCAAATAATTGTTTCCTCTGTTCCTTTTACCCAAAAGAGTACTGTTGGTTTCAGGAAAAGCCTGTTTAAACTAATCCCATTTTTTCTCAACTTCAGAAGTAAGTAAATCATGATTGTCATAATGACTAAGTAGCCTATTGTGGTATGCTTTGGTGATATCTGGATCTTACAGACATTCAGTATTAAAGTTAATTTTCTTAACATTAGCACAACATTTCTTAAACTTCAGCTGCAAGACACTTTTGCCAGGTAATGGTCAGACCCAATTTTGGCTCCATAGTTTGATCTGGTATTCCTAACTGAACTAGCCCATTTGCTGTTAATTAAAATATAATCTATCATATTCTTATGCAACCCATCAGGTCAAACCCATGTATATTTATAAATGTCCCGGTTTTTATAATAAGTGTTAGTTATTCGTAAACCATTAAGTTTATTTACCTGTAGGAGATGTTCCCCATTGCCATTGGAACTACCAATGCCAAAAAGACCTAAAACTCTTGTCCAAAGGTCTGAGTCAGTACCAATTTTAGCATTGAAGTCACCTAGCACAAGAGGAATATCTGCTTTCTTCACAAAATTCAAAATATCCTGAAGCTGGCTATAAAACATATCCTTCTCGTTCTCATCAGTCCTCTGTGGGGGCATAACAACAGGTGACATTAAATCTTTAATTTTTGTTTTAAATTTTGCTCTAAGAAATCTTTCATTAATGCATTCATATCCTAGAAGAACATCACTGACATGCCTGGGGCGGGGGTGGCTCAGTCAGTAGCGCGCCAGGCTCGTAATCTGTAGTTCCCAGGTTCGAGTCCCAGCTGGGTCAGCGTTGAGATTTATCTCCGCAAAATTCCCCGCCCTGCCCACGGTCAGTAGGGGACACCGGTGGGCTTGGAAAGGCCGCCGTCCGTCGGATGGGACGTTAAGCCGTGGCCCCGTGTGCGGGAGAGTCATACCCTGTGCACGTTAAAGAACACGCTGGATGGCCTTGACGGGAGGCTACCATCTGTCTCCCAACAGCTGTTCCAGTGGGTCCCCTCCCCCAACCTTCTCTGAGCCTTCGGGGTCCATGTGACCTGGCCATTTAGCCCTTGGTGTGCAAAAAGTGCCGCTCAGAGGTAAAACAACCCAACCCAACTGACATGCCTGCTGAGAAGCAAACCTACACCTTGGAGATGCTTTCCATCCTTCCTCTCTGAAAAGAGAAATTTAAAGTCATTTTTAAGTATCTCATCTTTACCTGTCCAATTGATCTCTTTCAAGCTACAAAATTTAGGGTGTAATGCTGGAATTCCTGTGTGAAGACATCATGAGAATTATCTCTACGTAACATTCTTGTGTTCCATGTACCTGCAGAGAGAAAAGGATTAGTAGGTTTTTTTTTAAAGAACTTAGGTTTATTGAGAGAGATAGGGCCAACAATATCAAACAGCCACCTGATCACAGATATGGGGCAAAGACATGTTCCACCACCACTATAGGCTGAAGCTACCCATACTGGTAGGAACTTCAGGCATCAACTTTTCAAGTGGATCTTTTCAAGAAACTTATGACCTGTCTCATACACATTACTTCAGTTTAGGATTGGAGTTGCCCAACTAGTTAAGTGAGAGTTCAGGTATCTGTGATGGCCTCTGATCAGTATTATCCACCAGTTGATACAAGGTATCCCGTGCCTCTGTTCACTTAGGGCTGGCAAACAGAAAACACAGAGGGAGATTTTCCGTCAGCAGAACCCCATCAGTGCATCAAGTCTAGGATCATAAACAAGCTCAAAGCCATAAATTAGTCCAGTCTACTAGATGTAAATGGCCATATAAAGGACCCTATGAAGTTGACCACTCCACAGCAGGGCAGAAAAAAAGAAAAAAGTGGCCTTAGATGAACAGTTAAGTAGACCACACCGATCAGGCAGCCCTCCCCTTCAGTTTGTGCCAATAGTATTCAACTGTTGCAATAAAATACCAAGCCTTAATAGATTTTACTTGTATAATACAGGTGAGTGTGGCTCTGTCAGTAGCATGCCAGGCTTGTAATATGCAGTACCCAGGCCCAGCCAGCATTGTTTTTTTCTCTGCAAAATACCTTGCCCTGCTTTCCATCAGGTGATACTGATGGGCTTGGAAATGCCACTGTTTATCGGATGAGTTGTGAAGTGATAACCCTGTGTGTGGGAGAACTATACACTGTGCACATTATAACATTCTATGATGAATGAATTAATTTCATGCTGAATGGCATTGACAGCAGCTACCATCTATCTCCTAACAGCTGTCCAGTGGGTCCCTTCCCACTGAATTTCTCCAAGACATTGGGGTTTTTTGTAACCTGGCCATTTAGTCCATTGTGTGCAAAAAAGTGCTGCTCAAAAGTAAAAAATCCAACAACAAGTTGTATAATATCTAACAACTTAAACTTTAGGAAGTTAATAGATTCCTTATTTTATGTGTTGATTTTTAGGTAGTTTTGTTAAAAATCATTTAACACATACTAATTTTTTGCTGTTTTAATTAAACTGTGCACTCTGATAATTACTGCATTTTTTCATTTATAAAAGATATATTAATAATATGATTCTGGACTACATAAAAGACAACAACTACTAAAATTAATTGTACCTGATGTCTGTTAGACAAATCTGCTCCAACTTTAGTCCATACAACAGTTGGCCGTGGAGTTCCACTGATGATACATCTAAGTTCACCAGATGATCCTTGAACAATAGTTTGTCTTTCTGGTTCAACTCTAGCTGTTGGAGGACTGCGACCTACAATACATGATGCATAATTCTAAGCAAACAGTTTATATTTTCCAATTATAGAATATATATACATAAAATATGGATTGCAGGTCATAAAAAATGACAGATCAGAATTATAAAATAGCCAGGATCTGTAAATTTCATGGCAAATATATCATCACGTTGTGGAGACAATGTAAGTTCTGCTTTGAGAAACTTTGCTTTCGTAACCTTCCTCTGTTGAACAGCCAATTTATAAAAATATTTAAAATATGTAAATAATACTGTGCATTTTGACATAATTGAATGATCATTAATCAATAAATATTAATTGAATAATGATAATATGGGGTGGGTTGGTAATAATCAATTATGTCAATGGGATGCTAACTTCACAGCTCTATAACTTTTAAAATAAGCATTTTATAGGAAAATATGAGTAAAGGTATATTAAAGATCAATAAATTCTATCTATATATTGTTTTTCAATAATATTATTTCAACATTAAAAAAGCATGGAAATTTTCATGTGTTTAACAATAGCAATGGTAGACAAAAGAATTTCCTTTTAAATATAACTAAATTAAGAATGATTTCAAACCATTGCATAAATTGTCTGTAAATGGTAGCTAGGTGATCACTAGAAGGAGAGCTTTGCACTAACTATCTATAATGATGCATAGAACCAGCCAGGCCTAGCACCTAATGTTTGATCCTGCCTTCTGGTGGTGTAGGCCATTAGTACCTTTCAAAACAGATAATCTCTTGTGGAAGTGAACATAAGGGAAGAGCTGCCAGATTAGTGTGGCCTACTGATCCGGACAACTATGGCTACTTTTCGTTTTTTTCTACCCTGCTAGAAGTGATTAAAAGACTTTAAATTTCTCTTTACAGGGAGGAGTATGGAAAGCATCACAAAGACGTGGGTCTGCTTCTCAGCAGACATGCTAGTGATGCTCTTATAGGATATGAGTGCATTAATGAAAGGTTTCTTACAGCAAAATTTCAGACAAGCATCAAAGACTAGAATGTTATTTGCTGTTATGCTCCAACTGAGGATGCCGATGAGTATGAGAAGGATAGGTTTTATGGACAACTTCAGGATATTTTGAATTCTGTCAAGAAAGGAGATATTACCCTTCTTCTAGGTGACTTCAATGCCAAAGTTGGTACTGACTCTGACCTTTGGGGAGGAGTAATAGGCCCTTTTGGTATTGGTAGCTGCAATGGCAATGGGCAACGTCTCCTACAGGTAAGTAAACTCAATGGATTCAAAATAACTAACACTTATTACAACACTGCGATATACATAAGTACATATGGGTTTCACCTGATGGGCTGCATAAGAATATGATTGATTATATATTAATTAACAGCAAATGGGCTAGTTCTGTTAGGAATACCAGGGCATATAGGGGAGCTGAAATTGGATCTGACCATTACCTTGTTAAAAGTGTTTTGCAACTTAAACCTAAAAAGTGTTTTGCTAAAGTTAAAAAATTTACCTTTAATACTTTACTTTTTACTCTGAAAGACTCAGTTATAGCTAAAGCTTACCATGATAGGTTACTTAGTCATTATGACAGTCATGGTTTGCTTACTGCTGAAGTTGAGGAAGAATGGGATCATTTTAAACAGGCTTTTTTGGACACTAACAGTACTCTTTTTGGAAAAAAGGAGCAGAGGAGACAGAATTATTTGAGTGATAAGGCACTTGAGCTTATTTCAGAAAGAAAGAACTGAAGGAATGTCCTTAATACCCTACGACATTATTAATACCCTACTGGTACTAATAGAAAGCATTACAAACTTCCAAAAGATCAGTAAGCTATAAGAATCTTTGGCTTGATGGCTTGGATGACAAAGCCGAGGAAGAAGTTAGACAGCACAACAGCAGAGAGCTGTACCAGATAGTTAATGTTTTGTGTAGTAGAAAAAGGACAGGTACACAGGGATTGAAGGATAAACAAGGTAAGGTTATATATAGAAGGTGAGGATTCTGTCATGGCTAGGAGTGCTGAGCATTTCAGTGATGTTCTAAACAATGTGGTAGTTCTACTCCCATTGTTTGCAATGATGATAGATGCATTGGAAATGGATGCATTAGAAATTGCTATGGAAATGTTTAGAGCTGGGAATGTTTCGGTTACCACTTGGATGACTGAAATTTTGAATATTTTTTATGATAAAGGCATGGTTCCTAAAGATTTTACCAGAGCTATTGTTATCCCTATTTTCAAAAAAGGTGATCACAGTTCTTGTGATAACTATATGGGTATCAGCCTACTCTCTGTTCCAGGGAAAGTTCTTTGCATGATTGTTCTTAATAGAATTAAAAATCTGGTTGACAGTCAATTGCGTGATGAGCAATGTGGATTCAGAAGTGGCAGAGGATGTGTGGATCAGATATTTTCACTTAGGCAGATTCTTTAGAAATGTTTAGAGTTTCAGAAACCTTTGGTTGCTTGCTTTGTTGATTTCAAAAAGGCTTTTGACTCTGTTGATCGTCATAATTTGTGGTTGATTGTGAGATCATTTGGTATACCAGACAAGTTAGTTAACATAATGAAAGCTCTCTATAATAACACTGAGTCATGTGTGAGAGTTGGTAAGGCTTGTAGCAATTGGTTTAGCATTACTTCTGGTGTTCGACAAGGGTGCATTTTGTCTCCTTTTCTCTTTAGTTTGGTTGTTGATTATGTTATGCAAAATTCACTTCAAGGGAAAGATTTTGGCATTTAATGGGCTGGAGATACGAAAATTTCTGATTTAGATTATGCTGATGATTTAGCCCTTTTGGCAGATGATATTGATGAGATGAACTCTTTCATTCTAGCTGTTGATGAAACTGGTACTAGAGTAGGTTTCATGATAAACAGAGAGGAAACTAAAGTGATGAAAATTAATCAGGCTGACTGTGGTTCAGTTAATCTGAATGGCTGCACTCTTGACTATGTGTCTCAATTTAATTATTTTGGGAACTATGTAACAGATACTGGTCATGTGCAGCATGAGATTAACAGACGAATCAGGATTGCTGACAGAGAATCTATGGAAACTGTGGAAAAATATATGTATACACCAAATGACTAAAATTAGGCTCTTTAATAGTTTAGTTCTCCCTAGAATTAGTTATGGTAGTGAAACTTGGATGCTTTGTAAACAAAGTAACAGAAAACTATACGTTTTGATTCTAGATGTTTATGCAGTATCTTGGGCATTAGGTGGTTCAACTTTTAAGTAATGATGAAGTTAGGCAAAAAGTCAGCAACCTTCTTTTAGAAGCATATTGTGCAGAGAGAGACTCCGTTGGTTTGGCCATGTTGCCCATATGGATAATTATAGATTAATGGATAGGGTTATGAACAGTTTACCTAAAGGCCTCAGAAAGAGGGGGAGACCTAGGATGCAGTGGGCAGACAATGCCAAACAAGACCTTATTAGAATTGGTGTGCAGTGGCCAGATGCAGCAGATATAGCTCATGAGAGATATGCTTAGAGAACTAAATTGTGCAGTCTGGTTGGACCTTGTGGCCCATGACTTCTTGAAGATGTCATAAATATCTGCATATTTTAAGAGAGTGAATAATTCCTTCAGCATTTAATTTTTTCATATATTTCTAAGAGCCCATTACTGTTTAAAATGTTTAAGTCTCCACACCTGTTTAAATATTAAAAGAATATTGTTCAAAAATCGAGATTTAGATAGATTTCATTGAGATATTTAAATTATATTCAGCCACATTTCATTATAAAAGCTTATTTTAATAGTTATATGCATTTCAAATTAACTTCTCATTGGCAAAACAGAGTGGAGTTAAATTCATAATTCAATGATCACAGTGTACATAAAAACACTTTATTCAAATGGCTTACTAATTTATATATAAATGGATAATGCATTACTCTGACATAAAAATGCTTATGTATCACAACTTCAAATTGTTTTTGAAATACTTACAGAAACTGCTGTTGAAGATAATGGTTTACATTAAGAAATAGCTGGTGTAAACAGGTTCTGAAAACTTACATCAAGAGCAGCACAATCTTTCCACGTGAACTTTTGAACATAATACTATATTAAGGATATTACTGCAAATTTTTAATTGTTTTTCAAGTGTGAATTCAAAAATAAATAAGCATATTATAAACAAACAATATAATGAAAAATATAACTATAAATGAACTGATTTAATAACTAATGCAATAAAAACTATATCAATCACAAAGAATTTCTCATTATTTATTCAAAATACCAATATGCTATTTATCCGCACAAATCAATCCTGATAATCGTAACTACCAGATTACCTGTTTAACCAAGTACAACAAAAAGTAACAATGCAGGCATAATGTTTTTTACTTTTAGTTTACCTTTTTCTTACTAGTTCACTAACAAGATCTACATTGATGGACTCTTAATACTCCTGCATATACACCAAATAAAATGTTTCTTCTTAGACTAGAGCAAACAAAGTCAAATATTATTGCTTCACACTAATTCTTCTGATAAACTAACTCATTCAACTATTACAAGCCAACTGTGATGGTCCACCCACTCACTTTTGCTTAACCAGTTTTACTTTATGTTATATTTATCATTTTGGGGTTTATTTCATTTTGAATGCACCACATAGCATAACTTCACTGAAGATAGAGTGTATCTTTGTTCCAAAAAGCTTCAGAGTTTTTTCCTAAAAACTTTTAAACATGCAAATAGTTTGAAGGATAAACTTTAAAATTTTGTTGCTCAACAACAGAGAATTTTAAGCTATTTTTAATTAATTTCTGAGCAAGAAGGTCCTTTTAATTATGGTTCTCATTTGACATAAAGCTAAGTCCACCATTCAATTAGGGTGGGGGTAGCTCAGTTGATAATGCACCAGGCTTATAATTTGCAGTTCCCAGGTTCAAGTCCCACCTGGGCCAGCATTGAGATTTATCTCCAGAAAACTCCCTGCCCTCAGTCAGTAGGGGACATCAATGAGCTAGGAAAGGCTGCCATCCATTGGATGGAATGCTAAGCTGGTCTGTGGGAGAGTCATACCTGGGCACTTTAAATAACATGCTTAATGGCCTTGATGGGAGGCTACCATTTCTCTCAACACCTGTCCAGTGGGTCCTCCCCCCCCAACCTTCTCCGAGCCCTTGGGGTCCTTGTGAGCTGGCCATTTAGGCCATTGTGTGAAAAATATGCCACAACTCATCATCCAATTACTGACTGCATAGCAGACAGTATGTTGAATAGAAATGGGAAACAAAAAGGAAAAATTGGTATACTTCCCCCGCCCCCTCCATCTCATTATATAAAAAAGAATTTATAATTATATTTATTCAAAGATGGAAAATGTTAATATATCAAATGTATTGATAATTTCATGAAACTTGATGCAATATTGTCCATGGTTTTGCCACAATCAAAATTAAATCTCAGTTTACATAAAAAAGGAAATACTCTTTTTCAAGAAATTTTGACCTAAAGATTTTCTTAAATTATTTTTTAAAGCTTTTACTCAGTAAAAAAATTCACAGGATAAAATTAACAAGAACTTATAATAAAGTATAGCACTGTATATAATGAACAATGACTGTTAATGTAATATTTGGAATAACATAAGTTAAACATTTGTTACAATTTCTCTTGGCAATGCAATTATTCATTCCCTCTTCTTCCTTTTCATCATTTAAATTTTCAGTATTGCTAGACACATTGGCATTTGGTTCTTCACACATTGTTTGTTGCCCTTCATCTTTTTCTGGTTTTGATAATAAATAACAATTTGGCAAAATTACCAATAAAGTTCTTCACGATTATTGTTGGTGAGTTTGGTCAATTTAATTAAAGCATCATCTTGATTTATTCAGTATTTGGTGTTTTCAAAATTATTTTGATCCAGAGAAGCAATTTCTTTTATCAGTTCATTAGAGTTGAAGTATGCATTTATTTGTTGTAGTGCAGTGTCAAAAATAAAGTTCAAAATGTTGATTTTAAAATTTTTAAATTCAGATGCTTCATCTTGTCTAGCTTAATAAATCACTGTTCACATGATTTTTTTTTGCTACTGGAAGTCGTTTTATTGGAATATCTTGTTTAATAGTAATAAATTTTGGAATAACTTACATTGTGATAGACTAATGGTTGGTGGCCCCAATTTGTTGTTGGCCCTAGTGATGATGGCCAACCAGTGGCTTAGACCAGTCCATCACTGCTAATGGTGCCCTCCTCTTTTTTCTCTGATTAATGTATCCTAAAATACTTTGAAAAGCTTTCTCATGGATGAAAAAAATATTCAGAATATTTACAGAGAATTCAAGGATTTATACAAGGAAAGCATTTGATTAAATGAAGTGTATTATATTGCATTTCTTTGCAGTAGCCTCTTTACATCGTTAAGATATTAACTTCCTTTGACAGCTATTCACTGTGTAGAGTAATTCCCTCAATATAATTTCATATTTAACATTGTTCTTTATTTCCACTTCATTATTGTTCATAATTAATCTGTACTTTCAAACTTTTTTAATTATTCACATTTTGTCTAAAATATCTGACATTTTGATGTATCTGAGCCACCCATTTACTGGCCAATTAATCGAAATTCTGTGGTACTCAGATACCACATTATCAATAACCATCTGAGGAATTTTGGCACCCTGGCAATGGTGCCAAGTAACACCATTTTTTTCTTTAGAAAACATTTCTTGAAGAACATTTTTAAAATTACTCACCTCCACCTCCAAAACCCAAACACAAGACTAACCTATACACCAGTGGCATAGCATTAGAAGAGGCTACGAGACTAAGCCCTCCCAAAGAAAAATAAACTAGATTTTAGGTGGGTTGTTTTACCTCCGAGTAGCACTTTTTTTGCACACAACGGGCTAAATGGTAAAATCAAAACGATCCCAAGGCCATAAAACAAGGTTCGGGAAGGTTGGATATGCCATGATTGGGTATAGGTAGTGGGCGAGTACATCAACATAGCCTTGTGCAGTGATAGTGGTCTCAATAGGTACAAGGGGCCCCAAGATGGTCATGTAAACATGCCCCAGAACATTACATCACTTCCACCTGCCTGTAACACCGGGTCCATGGCCTTGGATGGTCTAGGCCACAGAACACCTATTAGGTTGTTATACCTCTGAGCCAGTGGTGAAGCATGACATTTTGAGTAGGGGAAGCAATTAACAAAAGCACTACTGCAACTAAATCTAACACAGTTCCACTCCTCTCTGCTTCCAAATCATTGAACTGGAACGTCATTTCACTACTTGATGTTTCTGATTCATTGAACTGGAACAGCATTCCATCACTTGATGTTTCCGAATCAATGAGTGACAGTAGCTCTATACCTTTTAAATTAAATGTTAGTAGTACATATACAGTCTAGTAGCAAACTAGGGGTGGGGGTTGAGTGCAGTCTCCCTGTCATCGAGGAAAATTATTTTTAACAAACTGTTCATCGGCATTCCCATGGCCTGGTGGTTAGCATGCTTGGCTACTAACCTTAGGAACCTGGGTTCAAGCCCCGGCTATAATGCATGAATATACTCTTTATGATGAGGTCTTGCTTTTCTCATCAAACCTTCTCTATTGGATATTATACTGACAGGCTCTGGGGGTGGCTGAGTCGGTAGCGTACCAGGCTTGTAATCTGTAGTCCTCAGGTTTGAGTCCTAGCTGGGTCAGCATTGAGATTTATCTCTGCAAAACTCCCTGCCCATGGTCAGTAGGGGACACCAATGGGCTTGGAAAGGTTGCCATCTATTGGATGGGACATTAAGCCATGGCCTTGATGGGAGGCTACCATCTGTCTCCCAACAGCTGTTCCAGTGGGTCCCCTCCCCCAACCTTCAGGGTCCATTTGAGCTGGACATTTAGCCCATTGTGTGCAAAAAAGTGCTGCTCAGAGGTAAAACAACCCAACTAACAGGCTCCTGTCAGATTTTCAGAGCAAGCAGCTGTTTTTGAGGGAAAATTTGTTTGTTCATTAACTAGTATTAAAATGTTAACAAAAATTTTGAAGAACCGCTTACTTCCAAAAAGTAGAACTAACAGAATTAATAGATTCTCATTTAATTTAGTCTAAATTAAATCTCATAAATTTAACACATTGAACTACTTGCAAAAGCACTATTATGTTGATAATGTTGAATAAACTTGTATTAAGTATATAGTAAAAAAGGCCATTAAATATATATATATTCATAAAATTATATGTATTTAATGTTTTACAATTTTGACCCATTTGATTTTTTGCCCCATAGCCGAGTGATTAGCATGCTTGGCTATTGTTGAAAGGGACTTGGGTTTGAGGCCCAAGTAAGGCATGGATGTTTGTATTGTTTTTCTACCAAGTTCCTGCCATACTCCTGTCTGTCCTCTGTGACAAGCAACTGCTTGAGGGGGGTATTTTTTTTTAGACATGGCTGAATGTACACCTCACGCATCTCTATGCAAATGAAGTGGTAGTCTGCCATTATCAATAATACTTCCAATTTTATATAAAAATAATTTATTTTTTTCACAACCACAAAGAATGGAAATAATGTAAAAATATAAATGAATGTAGAAATTGTAATGATAATAGAGTTGTTAATAAATAGTTAAATTAATGTAATAAATTATTATTATGGGTTAACGTACAACTTGTATTCAATATGAGTAATATTGCACAATCAAATTATCAACTTAAATTTCAAAAAATATTTCCTCGCTTTAGGACACTGAGAATAATTAAATTACACTTAATTATCAAAAACATTAAGACACATTCATATTGTGCAAAAACTGCATTCAAATCTCCCTAACTTTAAGATTTAGTAGCAAAATGTTACAAGAAATTAAAAATCTAAGGTATATCTAAAAGAAAATTTACTCATAAGAATATACCTTAAAATTATAACAAATCGTTTTACTGAAATGAAATAATCTCACAGGTTTGGGTAAAGTTTTTCACTTTGCATCAATTTGAAACAGTGCTTAGGACGAATGTAACAGCAGTATTGGCTGTCAAATATTTCAGCTTCAAGAACTCTTTTAAATAATAAATTAGTATTTTCTAAAATCCAAATTTTGATAAATTTGATGGAGATTTACAATTTATTTTCTGCAACATTTTTCTGTAAATAAAGCATATTTTCAAAGTTAGGGAGCTTTGAATATGGTTTTGTTTTCACATAACACAAAAGTATCACAATACATTTGGAAATAGAGTAGAGTTACTTACAATCCAAATTCTTAAGATTTTTTCGATTATCAGGAGAGAGTACTTTGAAAAGAGTATTTGCTCTCCATGGATACTTTCAGGTAGTCAAAATAAAAACGACAATTTTATTGTTATTTAAATAAACAAATTGCAGCATTTAAAAGATGGTGCCCCGGTTATGTTGATGGCCTATGCTAGTGCCTAATGGGAACTCAGGGCCTGGGAGCAGTCAGCTACTTTAGTAGCCTTGACAGACTAGTTTGAAGTTTAATATATTATGCATTCTTCTTCCCTATTGTCGCCCGTGACCAAGTGGTTAGCGTGCTTGGCTACTGATCAATAGGACCTGGGTTCGAGCCCTGGGTAAGTTTGTGTTGTCTTTCTGCTGACTAATAGGCTCCTGTTAGACCTTTGTGGCAAGCAGCTGCATGAGGGAACATATACCGAAGTGCTATTGAATTAGGGATAGGAGATGTTATCAAATTCAGTACCACAAGTCCAGCATTTGCGTGCATGCGTGGCTGAAACTCTGGTCATATATAGCTGTCAGCTTTGGCTTCCCCAAGCATTCCTCGTGAGAAGTATAATGGAAAAGACGCAGGATTTAGATGCATTTAACAGAGGGAAGATCATAGATGCCCGACAGATGGGACACTCAATCTCTGAAATTGTCAATGAACTTGGATTTTCTCATATGACAGTTTCAAGAGTGTTACGGGAATATGAAAATTCCGGCAAAAAAGCAAGCACCCGGACAAACTGCAAAGGATAACCAGTCTTGAATGATCGTGGGCTTCGCCATCTGACCTGCATCATATGGACCAATAGGGGCCAGACATTATCTGAAATCACTTCCCATCTGAATGCAAGTTTCAGCCGGGAAGTCGGTGCATGGACCATGCAATGCTCACTTTGTCTTGGTTTCGGAAGCTGCTGACCTGCGAATCCCATTTCTAATGACAGGACACTGGGCTCAATGCCTTGCCTGGTGTAAAGAACATCGAAACTCGACCATCAAAATTTGGCAACAGATAGCCTGGAGTGATGAATCCCGATTTCAACTTCATCACGCTGATGGGAGACTGAGGGTATGGTGCCAATCCCATGAAGCCATGGATTCTGCATGTCAGGTAGGAACAGTACAAGCTGGTGGTGAGTCAGTGACAGCCTGGGGTGTCTTCAGTTGGACATCTGTGGGACCTTTGGTACGTGTACCAACGACTCTCAATGCATCCCGGTACTCATGGCTGACCATTTACACCCATTTATGGCCATCATGCATCCCAATGGAGATGACGTCTACCAGCAAGACAGCTGTTCATCTCACAGGTCCAGGTTGGCTACTGCATGGTTGCAGGAGCATTCTGCTGACTTTGAAATAAAGAATTGGCCACCTAGAAACCTAGATTTAAATCCCATCGAAAATCATTGGGTCTGTGTCCCATCAGTGATGACCTTGAGAATTGTGGACAGCTCTGGAAGATACATGGGTCACCATACCTGTGGAACATTTACGCAAGCTTGTGGAGTCCTTGCTTTCTCGTATGGCAGCCATCATCAGGACCAAAGGCTGTCCAACATGTTACTTGGTTGCTATCCCTAATTCAATGGCACTTCAGTATATTTTTGTGTTCCCTATGTTCACAATATGAGAGTGCACAATACTTTATCATTGTGATGGCCAATGATGGCCTCTATCCCTGACTAAGCTTTAAGTACACAATTAAAAAGGCCTTATTATTTGACAGATAAGCTTATATTTTATATTCTTGATTTTGCTCCTTAGAATGGTGCAACAAATATGTTTCAGTGATATTTATTGCTTTTTACAAAAAATATTTGCTACATATATTTAGTTTACCCAAAACATTTAAGACACACCAACTAATATGCGAACAAAATACATATTTCATGTAAAAAATAAGATGAAACTTACGAGTTGCAATTAACAAGCGAGCTTGAGCTTGTGCAGTTCCATGGACATTGCTCACAGTGCAAACATATACTCCTTGGTGCGTTTCAGTAACACGAGGCAGAGTGAGTATTCCTCCACTTTGGCTACTATCATCTGGCAGTAAGCCACCAGAAAATGACCATGTAATAGATGGTGTAGGTGATCCAGTAACACGACATTCAAATCTTACAGTTTCACTTCGCTGAGCTTCATAAGTTGAAGGAGAAATTGTCAGCTGTGGCTTTTCACCACGACCAGCATCTTCTAAAATTTGGTTAAAACTTTCATATAATGTCAAATAAAAAAATCTACAAAATTATAAATATTCAATAATCTTTATAAATGCTATTCATTAAAAAAGTCTTAGTTTTCAGAGCTTAATTATGGAGAAATACAAATAAAACTTTATTATAAGACTACATTTAAATGAATATCAGGTTTGTTTTTTTCTTATCAAAATCCATGCAGGAAAGCCATCCTGCTAATGTTTGCAATATATTGAATATGTTGTGCTGAAGTTCCCATCAGATGCTACTTACCTACCCACTCACGATGAATCCATGGGCTAGGGAGGTCCAACCAGACCCTGAAGTTTAATTCTCCAAGCATATGTGCTTCATTTGGCCACTGTAGGTCAATTCTAATAAAGGTCCTGTTTGACAATATCTGATTATAGTGTCCTAGCTTACCCCATTTTTATGAAGTCTTTATGCACACTGTTCATAAATATTCATTAATCTGTAATCGTGAATATGAGCAATGTGGCCAAATCAACAGTCTTTCTTCACAATATGCTGCTCAAACATGGTTGCAGCAGCTTCTACACCTAACCTCAACCTTACTTACAAAGTGAGAATATGAGAACTGTTATTATTTTAAATTAATTATGTTTTTTTTGGTGCTTTAACTGTTGTTTTCTTTTCCGAGTAACTGAATCATGCTCATCTCACAACACTGCTCCCTTGTTTAGTTTACACTTGACATAAGAGCTCGTTCACTTGGTGTGTGACAAGGGTGATCAGATTTTGATTGGTAAAAACAGACATTTCAGTAAATGTCTCAGCTTCAGCTTTCTGCAACCTGGACAGTTTAGTAAATGTCCTGATTTTACTTTACAAAAACTGGGACATTTCTTCTCAAATATATAACTCCACAGAAAATTTAAATAAGGCATTTGTACAACAGCACAATAGACATGACAGGTAATTCGAAGTAAATGGGAAAAGCACAATGATTGCATTATTCCAAAAGCATGTTAAATAAAGTGACGGTCAACTGTATATTGTGACACCAAAAAACATAGTAATTTAGACATCTCAAAAATTTAAAATTAAAGCTATTTAATTCTCTATGACTCTTAAATGTTTTTAAGCACTTCAACACAAGGACTATGCTATCAAGTATCAATAATTATTAAGGAGAGATTTACACACTATGCCATAGAGGATGGGTAGTAACAGGAACTTCTTGGGATGCTTTCAGTAAGAAATTTAAAAATTCAATGTTCTTGTCGGCAAGCGACGTCACATTAGAGATTAAAATAAGGATGACAGCTGCCAATGGTCACCCACCTTGGCGAATGAAATAACCATTTGTACTTTTGATAGCATATAGATCTTAAAAAAGTTTCTGATCCACGACATGCATGCTGTGGATCAGAAATCCGTCATCTTTATTTTAATCTCCACTAAGATGTCACTTGCCGGTAAGAATGTCGAATGTTTAAATTTTTCACCGAAAGCATCCCAAGAAGTTCCTGTTACTACCCATCCTCTATGGCATGGTATGTAAATCTCTCCTTAATAATTACTATTGCTTGATAGCATAGTCCATATGTTGAAATGCTTAAAACCATTTAACCGTGTCATAGAGAATTAAATAGCTTTAATTTTAATTACCACATTGTGTACCTCGACTCTAATTTTTGTTCTCAAAAATTTTCTTCAAGATACCATCAGTTTAAAAAAAATGGGACAAATCCCAGAAAACTGATGTATGGACACCCTACAGTCCATACATCACAATTTTCTGGCCAGGAGATAACGCATGCTGACTTGCACACAGTCGTATCAGAATAATATGACCACCTACCTAAAAATGGGAATAACCACCCTTGGCCTGGATGACAGCAGTGAGATGGCATGGCATGAATGGCATGGCTCTGGAAGGTTGCCAGAGGAACGTGCCCATTTGGACTCCAGCAGAGAAAGGAGTTTTCGGAGATGATGTGGTTGTGGGTCTGCATGGCAAACCTGTTGATCCAAATGGTCCCACAAGTGCTCTATGGGATTAAGATCTGGCGATTTCACTGGCCAAGGGAAAACAGAGACATTGCTGTCGTGTTCCTGGAACCTGTCATGCACCACCTTGTGACATGGCAGGGCGCATTCTCCTGTTGGTAGACACCTTCACTACCAGGGTAAACGTCCAACATGAAGGGATGCATGTGGTCAGCGAGGATGAACAACTTAGTAAAGTATGGCAATCCTGGTGTTCTGCTATACAAGACAGCACTACACCTTGAGGGAGTTGCCATGAAATCACCATCCACTCATTAGAGAATTCTGTGGATCCTGCCATTCGCATCGCGGGAAGACCTGGTGAAGAGAGAGACCTTACTTTTAGAAACAAGTCTGTTGAGATAATCATTGAGGTGCAGTGAATGGGCTTTTCGAATTTTGATCATTGCCTAATAGAGCCAAATAACTCACTGAATTTAGACCACATTCAATTTGCCAATACAGATAAGATGGTAATTTTTGAATTTAGATGCCGAACTTCAGTTCGTAATCCTAACTTTTTGCACAGGGAAGCTATCATGATGGAGAGTCCCCAGGCTCTCCCATCGACAAGTCACACTTAATAGGGCCACACTCCCGTTTGGCATGACCCTCAACTTCGTCCTCTCCGCCGGGACACCAATCGGCGACTTTCCCAGCAATACCTCGAGCCTGGACTTCACTGCGGCCAAGATGATGAACCCACATGACCGGGGACTCCAATCCCAGTCTGCAGGCCCTCACAAGGCCACTCCATCCCGACTCCAAGACACCCCAGACTTCACAGAGGCGATGTAGGAGCCCACTCGACTGGGGATCCATCCAGTCAGCAGGCCCTCAGAAAAGCCTCTCCATCGGGGTGCACCAAGGTGACCTTGACTTCGCAGGAGCTGGCCAATAAGTCCACCCGACAAGGGGTCCCAGTTGGCAGACCCCCAGCCGGCCCCTCCATCGAGGCCGCAAGGCACACCAGAAACACCGATGAGCAGGCACCCAGTTTCACAGAGGCACTTTCAGATCCTCCACCATGTCGTTCTGTAATCCTAACCTTGGCAGCCAAAAGAGTTGCTGGGGACTCTTAGTTTGGCTTTTCCATCGATAAGCCCATCAACCGGGGTGAGGGCCCCCCAGTCGCGAGCCTTCAATTTCATCCTCTCCATTGTGAGCGGGCCGAAGTGAACCCAGTGAACAGTCTTCCGACACACGATATCACTGAGACCGCATCGATAAGCCTACTGGACAGAGTGCTCCAAGCCCAGTAAGCATAACCCTCAAGTACGGCCCCTCAACTGGGACTGCAACCTGAGCTTCTCAGGGGACAAGTCAATAAGCCCACTGGACCACCCATAGAACCAGTCCGCAGGCCCTCAACAGGCCCTTTCCACCAAGGGCCACAAGATATCATGAACTCCAGAGAGCCAGCGATCCGAACCCAACTTCTCAGAGGCATCGTAGCCCCCCCCCCTCGACAAGGTGGTCCCACTTCGGGGGGGAGGGGGGGCGAGGATGGACAATGCAATAATGTGTGGCAATCCTGGTGTTCCACAATTCTGAGACTGCACTACACCTTGAGGGAGTTGCCACGAAACCACATCCACTAGCTAGAGAACATTCTATAATTCTGCCTTCATTAATCATACCTACCGCGGGAGACCTGTAGAAGAGAGAGACCTGCCTTTTAGAAACAAGTCTGTCTGATGAACTAATCATTGAGGTGCAGTGAGTGGGCTTTTTGAAATCTTTTCAAGCCTAATAGAACCAAATAACTCACTGGATTTAGACCACATCAATTTGCCAATACAAATAAGATGTTATTTTTGAATTTAGATGCCTAAATATCATAGTTAGTCCTAACTTTTTGCAAGGGAAAGCTATAATGATGGAGAGTCCTCAGGCTCTCCCATCGACAAGTCACGCTTAATAGGGCTGTGCTCCTGTTCGGCATGACCCTCAACTTCATCCTCTCTGCCGGGACACCAACCAGTGGCCTGGCCTCCCCAGCAATACCTCGAGCCCGGACTTCTCTGCAGCCGAGTAAATGAACCCACATGGCCGGGGTCTCCAATCCCAGCCTGCAGGCCCCCACAGGGCCACTCCATCCCGATTCCATGACACCCCAGACTTCGCAGGGGCGATATAGGAGCCCACTCAACTGGGGATCCTTCCAGTCATTAGGCCCTCAGAAAAGCCTCTCCATTGGGGCACCAAGACAACCTAGGACTTTGCAGGGACCGGCCAATAAGTCAGCTCAACACGGGACTTCTGTCCCAGTCGGCAGACCCCCAGCCGGCCCCTCCATCGAGGCCGCAAGGCACGCCAGAAACACCGACGAGCCAGCACCCAGTTTCACAGAGGCACCTTCAGATCCTCCACCATGTCATTCTATAATCCTAACCTTGGCAGCCAAAAGAGTTGCTGGCGACTCTTAGTTTGGCTTTTCCATCGATAAGCCCATCAACCGGGGTGGATGCCCCCCAGTCGCGAGCCTTCGACTTCATCCTCTCCATTGTGAGCGGGCCGAAGCCGCCCAGTGGACAGTCTTCCGACCCACGATATCACCGAGACCGCATCGATGAGCCCACAGTGAGAGTATGCAGCTCAGCCCGCAAACCCCCAAGTACAGCCTCTCAACCAGGGCTGCAACCCCCAGCTTCTCAGGGGACAAGTCAATGAGACCACTGGACAGGCCCCTCCCAAAACCAGTCTGCAGACCCTCAACAGGCCCCCTCCACCGGGGTCCACAAGATATCGTGAACTCCAGAGAACCAGCGATCTGAACCCAACTTCTCAGAGGCACCATAGCCCCCCCCACCACCACCACCACAAGGTGGTCCCTCTTGGGGGGGGGGGGGAGCGAGAATGGACAACGTAATAATGCATGACAATCCTGATGCACTGCAGTACGGAGACTGCATATCACCTTGAGAGAGTTGCCACTGAAACCTCTATCCACTAACCAGGTACTCCTATCATGATCATGCCTTCTAGGATCTGCCTTGCTGCAGGAGAAGACCTGTAGAAGAGAGAACAATGCTTATCATAGCAAGCCTGTCTGTTGAAATAATCATTGAGGTGCAGTGAGTGGGATCTTTTAGAATTTTGAATTGCTTGCCTAGGAATTGCCAAAACACTCACCGATTTTTGTCTAAAAAGCTGCCAAATATAATTCAGACGGTGTCTTTTGAATTTTGATGCCAAACTTATGAAGAAGTCCCATCTTTTTGAGTCATCCGCAGCAGACTCAGGCACTTCCATCGATAAGCCACACCTAATCGGGTCCCCAGTCCTTTCAGCACGACCTTCAACTTCATCCTCTCCATTGAGCCGGGCGACCACAGCCCACTCGCTGTCTTGGCCCTAACCGTGCCGAGGTTGCATCAGAGCACACTTGACCAGCGACCTCCTGAAACCAGTCAGCGGCCCTCCAGGGCGTTAGCCTACCAGGGCTTACATGACTGCAGCACCTGGATCCCACTTCTCAGAGGAACCTAAGTTCCTCCACTACGAAAGCTATCTGTTCAGCCAAAATAGATTCATGTGGGACTCTTAGTTTGGCTGTTCCATCGATAAGCCCGTCAACCAGGTTAGCCACGCCCAGTCGCAAGCCTTCAACTTCTACCTCTCCATTGTGAGCAGGCCGAAGCCCCCCAAGTGAACAATCTTCCGACTCACAATATTGAGACTGCATCGATGAGCCCACTGGACCGGGTGCTATGGGTCCGGTCCGCAGACCCCCAAGTATGGCCCCTCAACCGGGGCTGCAACCCCCAGCTTCGCTGGGGACAAGTCTTAGACCACTGGACCGGCCCTCCCCAGAAGCAGTCCGCAGTCCTTCAGCAGGCCCCCTCCACCAGTGGCCACAAGATATCATGAACTCCAGAGTGCCAGCAATCCGAACCCAACTGCACAGAGCCCATGAAGTCTGCTGCTTCTGAGATGCTTCCACCCTTGGCGCAGTAGCCAATGATCATTCCTTTTTGAACATTCATCAAATCAATACCTCTGCCCATTGTGCTCACGTTAGGCACTATGGCTCATCTGTCCTGGCCGACCACTTATATCTCCGTGTGGTGGACCTTGTCATGTGCACTCTGTGATGCACATGGGCCGTGGTGATGCACTGCGATCTGTGATTGGTCATATTATTCTGATATGACTGTGTATGTAGCGGGAGATTGCACCTATATATTTATGCTAAATTACGCCATCTAGCTGGTTTCAAATTCTAAGCACTAAATGCCATGAGCAGGAGTATTGTTAGTTTTCTTATTAGCCACAGTGCCATTGTTTATCAATTGTTGGCGATTTGAACTGGTTGAATTTATCAAGTTATATTTAGAAGTTTCTTGTATAATTAGGAATGTCTTCAGGAATAGCAGAATTTAAAGGAGTTGTGAGCAATGATAGCTATTTTCATTATTTGAGCTCTCTTCTTTAGTGCTTACACAATAGATATTGTTACGACAGAAGAATCTGGCAACCGAAAGCAAAGTTTCAGCCAACGAATAAGAACGTTGGGAGAATTTGGAGAAGAGTGGAGCGTTAACGGTCGTTTTGTATTGTAACGGTCGTTGTGTTGTAACGGTCGGAGAGTTCGAAAATGGACGGTGAGCTGTTCTGAGACAGTGCGCGTAAGTATCAAGAAGTAACTTGATGTGTTGTGTATACGCGGAAGGATAAAAGTGGGATCTTTTATCGTTAAGTATCAAGAAGTAACTTGATGTGTTGTGTATACGCGGAAGTATAAAAGTGGGAACTTTTATGGCTAACTTCGAATGTCTACACGGACTGTCTTTTTGTTCGGCTAGTGTGTGAAAAGTTATTAGCACAGGACGAGAATTGGTTTACGAGTGAAGATCTTCGGGTGACCTGGTAAATCAAGTAAAAGGTAGTATTTAGTAAAATACACAGAGCTGATATTGTGTGCTCTACGCAGGAAGATTGATGACTTGTGCATGTTAATAGTTGATTTGTTAATAAGATACTTCATCCATATTTCCTTTGTAACAATTTACCTTGTATTGAATTTGGTTTTGAAATATAGCTTTTAATACTCACGCTCAGTGGCTATCCATTTTTGTGATCCGCAACATTTGGTGTCAGAAGTGGGATTCAAACTCACGCCCAGTGCTATCCGTTTTTGTGATCCGCAACATTTGGTGTCAGAAGTGGGATTAATTAATTGAATGCCGTTAACTAGAAGTATGGATGAATTAGTAAAGTTGATAAATAGCTTCAAAGCCGATATGACTAATATGAAAGCCGATATGGCTGCGCTGATGACTGATAGGAAAGCCGTTATTTCTACGCTGATGACTGATAGGAAAGCCATTATTGCTACGCTGATGACTGATAGGAAAGCCGTTATTGCTACGCTGGTGACTGATATGAAAGCCGATATGGCTACGCAGATGACTGATATTAAAAGTGATCTAGCTGTCCAAAGCGATAAAATAGGTGACTTGAAAGCCGAAATGGCCGCACAAAATACTGAGATGAGAGATGAAGTGGCTCCTCAAGTTGGTAAGATTATTGATCAGTTCAAGGATAGTAAAACCGAACTCAATAGACAATTCAATAGTTTAAATGTTGAATTTGTCAGTGAAAAAGTTTATCTTGATAGTGTTAAGTTAGATTGTAAACATGGAAAAGAGAAAGGCAACGCATATAAAAATGTGGATCTGCTACTGAAAATCAAGAATCGTAGAGATAGCGCAGATAATGCCTTTGACCACGCAACTACTGGTGATGCATGGCAGAGTGTCTATGTCGCTGGTGACATGTCTAGGAACTGTGAAGAACAATCACACAGATCAGAGAGCTGCGAGACTATACAGTACGCTTTGCACTTCAAAATACCTAGGTATACAAGTCTGGCACGATCTGAAGAGAGATCCACACGAAAGGTATTCTATTCCTCGCTCTCAGCAAAATGCGTCATGGACAATTATCGCAAAGGCAGAGTAACGAGTGGTAATGAAGGGGAACGAAACAGAGTTTACGTTTCGCAGAGTGGTCCGAGTAAAGAAGAGGCGTCCATTCATCATAGATACAAAGTGCCATTCGACTTTACCGCGGAAGTCGGAGAGATTTTTCCGAAGCATATAGCCACACTCGAATCGTTTATAGAAAGTGGGGATTTAAGGAAGAGGAATTCCGAAGAATGGCTTAGAAGCATAACAGGTGATGCTAGTAAAAGAGCTTCAGGCAGAGACGGTACTTCAAAGACTAACTTTCTGGATGAAACTAAGCCTCAGAGTTACGATCAGAGAGAAGTAAAGCCCTCAGACAATCTCAACGAAACCATGCTGAATTTCTTTTCTGAACAGTCAATGTGCAGATTTGGACATTATAACCATTTAGATTATAAGGATATAGAAAAGTTTTATCACGATTACAAGAGCTCTAAAGTGGACAATATCATGTTACAAAACTCGTCGCTGATCTCCAGAATGAACAATTTGGCAATCATGACTGATGTTTCCCTGGCTAATTACAATGAGAGCTCCAGGAAACTGAATTCCGAAGAAACAGCAACTATGACCTCCTCGGGTCATGTGTTTTGCTGGAGACCCGAGTGGCGCCATCGGATGGTAGATAAAAACAGCACAGGAGGTGTCGGCAACAAAGTGAGTCTTGTCTTGGCTCCTGCACTTGCTGCTTTAGGTCTCAAGGTCCCTATGATCTCCGGTCGTGCTCTCCAATTGACGGGAGATACTCTGTATAAATTGGAATCCATCCCTGGCTTCACAGTCGACTGCACTAAAGATAAAATCGAGCAGATGATGGAAGACGTCGGATGCTGCATCGTAGGACAGACAGAGGAGCTGGTGCCAACAGATAAAGAGATTTACCGCTGCAAGGATCTGATGGCTACCATAGATAGCGTTCCTCTAATGATATGCTCAATTGTGTCCAAAAAGCTGGCTGAAGGAGTGTGTGCTTTGGTTTATGATGTTGAATTCGGAAAAGGAGCTATTGATCTCATCAGTACAGAAGATGTTGCTGTTGATTTAGTTAAGAAAGTGGTTGCAGCATCACAAGCTCGTGGAATGAAGAGTTTGAGTTGTTCAGCTGTTATCAGCAACATGGATTCACCTCTTGAAAACTCTGTTGACAACTCTCTGGAAGTGATGGAAGCTGTTCAGTGTTTCCTTGGTAACGGATCCTTGGAACTGCAAGAGCTCGTCGAAGAGTTAGGAGAACTTCTGCGTTTTGTGAACATTGTGGATAATAGGGTAGATGAAGCATCACGTGTCCGTAAGGTTCTGCATAACGGCAATGCTTTGAACAAGTTTCGTAACATGTTAATAGAACAAGGAGTATCTGAAGATGTTGCAAGCTGGCTATGTGAAGGTAAAACAGAAAAAATATTGCTAGCAGCCCGACACATCACTGATTTCACTTATACAGGAGAAACAGGTAAGGTTGTCGGATTAGAAGCTGCAGTCCTAGCAAGAGTATGGAAGGAGGAGATGGACCGAAGCGCTAAAAAGAATTATGGAGCTGATATAATTGTGAAGCACCTTGGGGATCAAATTGAATCAGGTGAAATATGGCTGAAGGTTCATCACGACAGTTCTGAATTAAGTGAAAGTCAACTGACAAAAGGGTCAGACTGGAGGATGAAACTCCTCCCTAGATTTTATGTCACTAATGACTTTCATTCCTTGTTACTGTTGATAGAAGTAAAAATCCAAAGAAGAAAACTTTTTACAGGTTTTGCACGAAAACTCTTAGTCGATTCTTCTCCCTGCAGAGACATAAACGTGTTCACAAGGGCTATAGGCCTTACACGTATTTTGTTTGTGGACGAGGCTTCAGTCAGAAAAGAAATCTACGTCATAATGAGATTCGCTTTCATTTTGACACAGACGTGGTATATCGCATTCATCGATGTCCAGCTACAAAGTGCAAGGTGGTTCACGTGGATCGTTTGGCCCCGTTTCATCGAAGAACTGAAGAAGCTTTGGAATCCAGAATTGTTCGGGACGAACAATACCTAGGAAGGGGGCAGTGTTACGACAGAAGAATCTGGCAACCGAAAGCAAAGTTTCAGCCAACGAATAAGAACGTTGGGAGAATTTGGAGAAGAGTGGAGCGTTAACGGTCGTTTTGTATTGTAACGGTCGTTGTGTTGTAACGGTCGGAGAGTTCGAAAATGGACGGTGAGCTGTTCTGAGACAGTGCGCGTAAGTATCAAGAAGTAACTTGATGTGTTGTGTATACGCGGAAGGATAAAAGTGGGATCTTTTATCGTTAAGTATCAAGAAGTAACTTGATGTGTTGTGTATACGCGGAAGTATAAAAGTGGGAACTTTTATGGCTAACTTCGAATGTCTACACGGACTGTCTTTTTGTTCGGCTAGTGTGTGAAAAGTTATTAGCACAGGACGAGAATTGGTTTACGAGTGAAGATCTTCGGGTGACCTGGTAAATCAAGTAAAAGGTAGTATTTAGTAAAATACACAGAGCTGATATTGTGTGCTCTACGCAGGAAGATTGATGACTTGTGCATGTTAATAGTTGATTTGTTAATAAGATACTTCATCCATATTTCCTTTGTAACAATTTACCTTGTATTGAATTTGGTTTTGAAATATAGCTTTTAATACTCACGCTCAGTGGCTATCCATTTTTGTGATCCGCAACAATATATATCAGTATGGTAATAAGCTTAGTTCACATTTAAAGATTTGAAGTGTAAATTACTCTTTTATGTTAGCAAACTTGACTTGATTATAACTAATTTAGTCATAGAACTTGGATAGCATGCTCATGTTGGGTGGTATTCGTATTTTGAAATTGTACTTTTGAACTTAGGAAACTTCTATTACTTTAGCTTTGACCTTTCAAGTTTTCGAATTTTTGGGACCCAATATACCATGTTACACCAAGATATTGTATAAGCATCTAGAATCAGAAGTTTCCTGTCATCTTGCTTGTGGTGGGTCTAAGGTTCACTAGCACGACTAACTTTAGAAAAGTTCAAACTATTATATAGCATTTTTCAATCTTTAGATGTTTATACCAATCATTCTATAATCTCCACAGATTTTTAAACCAACAGTAATCCCTATTCTTCTACTAATCTCGTACTGCACACATCACAAGCATTTGTTAAAAAAAAATCCAAAAAATTATTGAAAGGTTGTAATTGTGTGTATACCAAAAAAAAAGTCCAATTTATTCAATTATTTCATATCTAATTCTTTTAAGAAAATGTTCATTATTGTTCTGGTGGCTGAGTGGTTAGCATGTTTGGCTACTAATGTTATGAACTTGAGTTCAAGCCCGGGATAAAAAGCATGAATGTTTCATTTCAGGTCTCACCCTTCTCATATTCTCTATGGTGTATTTATACTGACAGGCTACTGTCAGATTTCTGCTGGCAAGCAGCTGTTTGAAAGGGAATTTGTTTATTCATTTGTTCATAAACTTACATTAATAAAAAGGTTAACAGAATTTTCGAAAACCCTCGTACTTTCAAATACAGAGTAATTCAAAATACCATTTGTTCTAAATTTATGTTTACAAATTGTTAAGGGGTTACAACAGATGTTTAAAATTAATCAGGAAATTGTTCATTGAAGTCAGCTAGAACAGTAAAAATGATTTGGTTGTTAAATAACATTTGATTAGGTATACACCTTCAGCATGTGAAAATTTATTATGGGCAACTACTACATGTCACCAACAAAGAACTGACAATGTGAGAACTGAACAGTGTTGCATATGTCAGTGACTGCAGGGTTACCAAAGTTAGAATTAGTATTTAAATCTGTCCAGTTCACGTGAAATGATAAGCATTTACTTTTTTTGGGTTGCACGAATTTTGAATCACTCTTCATTTTGGCCAATCTTCACTATGTCACAGATGGCATATGAATAATTCCTAAATTTTATTCTTATTTTGCATTTAATTGTTATTATTGGTGCACTTGAATAAAGGCATTAATGTTATTAAAAATACAGTACCATTTCTCATTCCAGAGCTGAATTCTACAAACACATATGTGTGAAAGTTGGAAAATTTTTTCACTCTCATTCCTATGCCAGATTTAAATCATTTTACCTTTGAGCAGCATTTTTGTGCATACAATAGGTTAAAGGTCCAGGTCCCAAGAACTTAGTTAAATAGGGAAAGGGGATCCACTGGGCAATTGTTAGGAGATAGATGGAAACCTCCCATTAAGATAGTATTTGCCCTGCTGTGGCTCATCTCTCTATTCACTTGAAGTCTTGTTGGTTATGGACATTAACTGGTCTTTTCCCATCACATGAATTTCAAGGACTTATTTGACATAATGGTGTACATAAACATACCAGGGGTGAACCATTCTTGGTACACCACTCATTCATATGAACACTCAAGCTGGAGTAATTTCATTAATGTTAGCAATGGCTCTTTTCACCCCTACAATCATGCAATGCAAAAAACAGGTAAAACACAATTTTTAGTCTTGTTCTGTTGCCAATATATTGTAAACTAACACTGGATGTATCAGCTACAGCCTTACATACAATTAGTATGTGGCAATAGAATGTCACAGAACATTTCATGCTATCTAAGGGTATCATATATTGGCCAAGGAATGTATATTCCTTAGGCTTAAATATGTGAATTTATTTAAAAGGACTTTGTAATGAAATCCTAAGATATAAAATTATTAGGCACTTTAAGCTTTCAGTTAACACACCTCCTCTGACTAAAAGAATGGTTCTAACCGACTCGGAGCCAGCAGAATTTGTAGCAGTGCAGAAATATTCAGCTTCATCACTTTTTTTGCAAGATGGAATTCTGAAAAATCCTCCAATAAAGGTAGCTTGTGGGTTAATTTGATTGTTACGGCCACCTGTCCATCGTAGTTCTGGTTCAGGAAATCCTTCTGCGATGCATCTGAATTCTACTTGATCACCAACTTTTACTTCTTGATAATGAGGTTCAATTGTAACTCGTGGTGGAGTTGGTCTACCAGTACCTATATGAAAATAAAAAAATTGTCAAAGATGTAGAGATTGAAATCAAATTTTCTAAAAATTATATACACATACACAATCCTCATTATGCCATGGGCTATGCATCTTCATATACATCTGTCCAGAGTTATAGCAGATGAACAGAGATGAGCCACTGCAGGTCAATTCTAACAAGGTTTTGTTTGATATTGACCACTCGTAACATTCTAGGTCTTTTTTCTGAAGCCTTTAGGAACATAGCTAATCTGTACTTCTGCGTGTGAGTAACTTAACCAAACCAATGCAATCTCTCCCAATATAGAATGCTACTCAATGGTAATTGTTAATTCCTTCTAATCTCATCACTACTTACAGAGTGAAACCATCTAATGCCTAATATGCTTTGCAAGCATCTATAATCAAAGGCATCAGAATTCTTGTTATCTTGCTTACAAAGGGTGCAAATTTCATTATCATAGAAAATTTCAGAGAGAACAAAACTATTATACAGTGCAATTAATTTAGCCTTCAGATATATATGACTAATTTTCCATAATCTCTAGATTTTTTGAGTTCAACAAAAATGCTTATTATTCTGTTTATCTCATGTTGTACATACCAGTATGTAACACAGCTTCAGAGACAATTAAAATGAGAAACTTGCTCAATAGCAATCATTCAAAAATACTGGAGCATCATTCCCCTTACCAGTTTTTATTATCTTAGTTTTCTGTCTGTTTATCTCTAAACTCATCCAATTACTAGTCTCACTAAGAGTTATCATTTGCCAAAATGGTCAAATTATTAGGATTAGTTAAGTCAGATATTTTCCTATCTCTAGAGCAGCCTTTTTCAACATTTTTACCCTGGAGGAACCCTTGAAATAATTTTCAAATCTGAGGTAACCCCTGCATAAAAAATATTATATCTACAGCTCATAGTACATTAGTGTGATAAGTAAATTGCAGATACAATAATCCAATAATAATAGTCAATATGCTTTTGAGTAGTGAAAGTGAAGCTGTTATTTTGGCCAACTTATTATCCTATTCTTTTGTTGTTGATTATGGATATCAACTGGTCTTTTCCCACCACATGAAGTTCAAGGACTTATTTGGCATAATGGGGTTAATAAACATATGAATCAGGGGTGAACCACTCTTGGTATACCACTCATTCATGTTGTGAACACTCAATCTGGAGTATTGTTTCACTAATGTTAGCAATGGTTCTTTTCATCCCTACAATCATGCAATGCAAAAAACAATGTTCTGGTTCACTTATCTGGCATAATGGTGTTCATAAACCATTTTAATCATCTTAGTTTAGATAGTGTTAAAAATAATCATGATCTCTTGCAGAACAGGTTGAGAAAGGCTGCTCTAGAGCTATTATGACCCATCTTTCTCTTCCAAAGAATTGCTCATAACATAAAATAACTGAATTGAATGGAAAAGGAGATAAAATGCAGCCTTGTCTAACTCCAGTAGTAATGCTAAACCAATAGCTACAAGCTTTACCAATTCTCACACACAACTCAGTATTATTATAGAGAGCAAACATTATGTTAATTATCAGAAATGCCATATGATCATACGATCAACCACAAATTATAGCAGTCAACAGAATCAAAAGCCTTTCTGAAATCTATATAGCAAGAAGCACAATAGGTTTCTGAAACTGTAACTCAAGAATCTGTCTAAGCATAAAGGTTTTTCTATGCAGTCGTATCATTTATGAACCCATACTTGCTCATTCCAGTTCTCCATCAACCAATTTTTTTTCTCTTTGAGAACAATAATGGATGGAACTTGACCAGTAACAGAGCAGACTGATACTCCTCTAATTATCACAAGAACTGTGGTAACATTTTTTTAAACAGGGATAATATCTCTACAATCCCTTTATCATAGAAAATAGTTAGCATTACAGTCAATCCTCTAAAAACAGATTCAATCCCAGCTCTAAGCATTTCAGCTGTGATTTTTGTCTATTCCTGGAGATTTGTCTAGTTTTAATTTAGAGATAGCAAGAAGTAAGTTCAGCTCATACAATAAGGCTATTATTAAAGGGGTGTCTTTGAAATGTTCAGCCCATCTTTGTGATAAAATCCTCAACTTCAATAGCCTTTCCATCCTTAATCCTTGTATGCCATTGTTTTCTCCTACACAAAATATTAACTATCCAATATAACCCTGTTGTTATGCTCACTAGCAACTTTCTCTGCTCTATCTAACAGGATCTGAATTATGATCTGTTAAGATTCAGTAGAGTGTTGATTCCACTCTTTTTTTTAAAGAATATAATTTTTATTCATAAGAGTAAAGAATACAAATACATTTACAATTTGACCTGCAAAGCTAAATAGCTTATCTGCAGGAAAATGAATAAATTTTATTAAACATAGGTCATTCAGACACCAAAATGGTGTACATCAAATAAATCCACAAAACACAACACATAAAAATCAGCTAACTAGAAAATACCAAATAATTTTTAATTCCATTTTAAGTCTTCTAAAAGAATCTATATTTAGTAATTCTTTTGGAATAGCATTAAATATAAGTGGTACTTGATATTAGGAGGTATGTTTCCCGTAATTATTTCGAAAATTTGGCAATTTGTAATAACCTTGGTTTTGAAGTCTTGTATTTTTATGTTGAATTTTTAGTTTGTAAGTTTCGTCAAAAATTTTTTAATTATTACATTATATTTATATAAATTGCTGTAGAATAAAAGATTTAAAAATTTTAATCTATCGGTGGAAGTTTTATAAATTTTTTGCAAATGAAACGGAATAATATTTTTAGTTATTATAGACTGCAGTTTTTCTATTTTATTTATGTTAGTTAAGTTAGTTGTTCCATGCATAATTATTCCATAATTTAAAATAGATTCGCATATTGCTTTATAAAATATTGCCCTTCTTTCTTTCAGAAATAAGATGCTTTGCTTTATCACTCAAATGACTGTCTCCTATGCTGCATATTACCCAAATAATACTATTGGTTTCAGTAATAACTTATTTAAACTGGTTCCATTAACCTCAACTTTGGTAGTAAATCATGATTGTCACAATGACTGAATAATCTATCGTGGTAAGCCTAGGGTGTCAGTGTCTTTCAGAGCTTCAGTATTAAGTGATTCTTTTAACCTTAGCAGAGCATTTTTTATGCTTCAGTTGCAAGACACTTTTAGCAAAGTCAGACTCAATTTCAGCTCCCCTTATATGAAAGAACTGACATACTATTAATTAATAATCAATTATATTCCTATGCAACCTAAAAAAGCATTATAAGGAACATTTTAGCCTTATAAATGAATAAAAACATAATCTCATGCATCTTTATTTTTATCCTTAACTATTATCCTAAGCTATTAAAACCTGCTTCTTGATAGTAAAATTACAATTATTCTATTCTACTCTTGATGAAATTGACAATTACTCTTACATCAGAGTTTTCCAGAATCGTATTAGTTGTCAGCATAAATGTAGATGTATTGGGTCTATATGTAAGAAAAAATCTAGGCATAACATACTCCACATCTCATACAATGTTAGGGGTTAACAGATGAATATGTGTAAAATCATTTTACCATTAATGGTACATAATATTTTAAATACTGGCAATACAAAAAGATAAATGCTCACTGTTCACATTAGTGACATGCACAGAGAGTTGTAGTTAGAAAAACTATATAATCTATATATTTTTTCACAATAGCTTACAGTAAAAACAAAAAACTTTGCATTTTCTTCCCAATTCACATGTTTTAACAGCAACTTGTGATGGTTCACCATTCACTTTTACGTTCTCTAAGCAGTTATATTAGTTATGTTTCAATTGTTATTTAAGGCCTTACTTTTTTTTTGAAACATTGACTTTCTCCTTCCAACAGCTGAGTCAACAACCATCAACTCATTTCAATTGTTGCCATTAACCATAACACTGTAAGTGCCAAAGTTGCAATCACTTGCACCATCACTGACATTTGATACTTGATAGCATAGAACATTTGTTGAAGTGCTTTAAAAGCATTTAACAGTGTCATAGAGAATTAAATATTTCAATTTAATTTTAATATAATGTTGAGTTATTAGCTGTTAATGAAGTTTTCTAGTAAAGAGAAATATACAGATATCAGGGAAATATTAATTCTTAATTTACTGTTGATATCAATTTTAGAGAAAATGTTGTCTTAAGCCAGGTGGGATATGAATCCCCTACCACCTGATAACATGTCAGGTGGTCTGACCACTGCACTACCAGCTGCCATTCAAGATCACCTCTATTTAATGATAAACTTTCTAACTAGTACACATTTTTCTATCTCATGAAGACAGGTTCTTCATTTCTCATGAACACCCTCACAAAGCAGATCACAAGTATGTCAAGTATTTAATTGGATAACTTGAAGAAATCCATCGACATTTTTGTTCAACTATCAGGTAAATATTACTGTTACTTAGTTTATTGTCAGTATCAATTCTAAATGAAAAATTGTCTTTAGCTGGGTGTGATACAATCCCATGATCCCTTGGTAGCATATCAAGTACTCTCATCACTGAGCTGCTGGCCACCAGTCAAAATATCCTATATTTGATGTTATCTCTGATGATCAATTAGAGGAGATCTTGATTGATGGCCAATAGCTCAGTGGTGAGCCACCTGGCTGAAGACAATCTTTTCCTCTACAATTGGTTTCAATGGTAAACTGAGATTGAATATTTCCCTGATATTTGAACAAAATGGTGGATTTCTTCAATTTATACAGGTATCTTATTGACAAAAGAACTTTACTACCTTAAATATATTAGCTGCAGAACAGATCCATTATCACTTAGAGTTTATCTAAAATGTTATAACAACAGGGATTTAAGTGAGAAGATAAACATTAATAACTATTAGGTTATAGATATTTAAAGTATTTGTACTTTAATTTCAATCATAATAGGAGTTTTACCAGTGCATAACATACTCCACACCTGGTTGCCATTGCAATCTTTTTGGCAATGGCCAAATGAAAACTGTCATCATGCCAGGTTCATTACAAATGAAAGTTACAGAACACAGTTAGCCTTTATGACAGTTATGACAAACCCAAACAAAATTTGCAATCTCTAAAAACAAGCCACATGGAAATATCCTATTGAACTTGGTGCAAGCAGAGTTAAAAAAATTTAAATTGAACTTAGTGGGTTGCTTGTAGATTGTTATAATTGAATTTCTGATTAAACATTGCATTTTCCTGCTTGACTTCTAAAATTAATATATTTCTATTAACATGCATTCCTCCTGTTCAATACAATCTGTGTGGCATCAATTTTTTTTAAGGGATTCAGATAACCTGTAAGTTTGTGTGTTGGTAGTGTTTGATTCTCGTACACAATACAAACACTTACACAAGGAATACAACCTAACACTTAAGATCATGCCTGCTGGAACAGTAGTCATGTACACTAACCACTAGCCCAGGTAGGCCTTCATTATATATTTGGTATGATATATTATATAGGCTTAGTGATAAAATGAGCAAATAGCTTAAATGGCAAGAACACCGAATGTATAAGCAAGAGGTCTTGTGTATCATACTTGAAAAAAAAATTTTTTTTCTCCTAAAAAATCTACTCTTACTTATTTCTAATCTACTTCTTTAACGATAATTTGCAACACTACATAAAAATAAACTGACAATTGAAGAATCTGTATCTTAGCAAAAAAAAGTACCTTCAACTAAAAGAGTTGCTCTGTCTTGTGCCACACTGGTGAGATCTGACCCTGTACAAATGTATGTACCAGTATCTTCTGGTCTCACACTAGGAATAGCAAGAACCCCACTAGCTTCTGTAGCTTGAGTAGGCATTGAAGCACCTTCTTTTGTCCATACTAGTGTGTAAGTCACCTGTGTATAAATGGAATATTTTTTATCACAAACATCAGAGGAAGGGATCTGTATGTATAAACATTTTCCTATATAATACTGCAAAAAGATAAGACTGACAAATTTCAAACTATTAGAACACTGACTTTAGTCAATGCAGCTATTAACACCTTTAAAATATACTCATTTCTACTGTAAATGTTAAATTACTAACTATGTCGAGAATATTTCAATAAATACTTAGGTAAAACTCCAGATATTAACCAAGGTTAACTATAGCAAGTGAAATCTGTGTCCTGCTGGTCAGAGGCGGTTCATTAGCTGAAGCACGTGAGGGTAACTTTTACATAACATATAATCAACAAAAATGATATGTTTTGGCTCTTCTTAATAGACTACTCGAAAGAATTAGGGTATGATGAGATATCGAACACAATGAGATATGTAGTTCATGAGTTTGTATTTAAAACATGATTGTCAGTCAACAGTGAGATGAATCACAATGAAAACCAATTGCAAAATTTAATTGCTAACTTAATACACCTTAAGTGAAAGACATCAACTTACAATACCAGGGTGAACAAAAAATTTCCAAAAAAGTGATGAACAAAAACAAATCAAAGACCTCTAGTAGGATGTGCGATCACCTCTAACTGCCAACAAAGCAGCACATCTTTGTGTCGTCAACAGAAGTTACCAAGAATTTCTTTGGGGATCCTTAGCCACTCCTTCTCAAATGCATGTTCAAGCTCTTGAAGGGTCATGGGAGGTGTTTGATGGGATGCAACACTTCTGCCTAGTAAATCCCAAGCATGTTTGATAGCAACTTTATTAAAATCTCTATGACACGGTATATTATTGAAATGCAGTGAGATAAAGCAGTAGAATCCAACAGAAATGATAACATTTAAGTATTGGCTTTTAAAAAGACATGATGCAACATGGATGCCTATGTAAGTCTTACAAATCATTCTTACAGGTACAGTATTGTCTTAAATATTTATATTACTGATTTTGTTTTATCTCTACAATTTATATTATTTATAGAAGACAACAACAAAAATACTCAAAGTAGGTAAGAATTTGCCATGCAAGGCAGAAAATAACATTCATATTTGTACTTCAAAGTGTAATTACCAAAGTATTATACATTAGAACGTCACTGGGTAGCTGTAAGTGGCAGGCAATTTCACCATGCAAGGCGAATTGTGTTATAAAGCTATGTGACAGTTCAAAGATTATTTAAAAGCACGTTCATCGCTAACCTACGAGGTCAGTAGCACTAATGTTAATGTCCAAATTTGCGCACTATTTAAATGGGCTGGTCTACACTACCTGACCAATTGCCTTACCGAGGTTGATAAAGAATCAATTCTTGCAAAGGTCAATTTATCTGACCTATTACCTTACCACTATTCATTACTTGCCTTATTAGTTGTAAAATACTAACAAACCATTTGGCCAAAAGAGCCTATCGACATCAGGTAATGCAATAGAGAGTTACTCTTCATTTTTTAAATAATTAAATTTTTCAATAACTACTACAATTTTCAATTTTCAATTTCCAAAAATATTTCAAAATTTGCAAGGTAATTTTTTTTTTATACGACTCAATTTAAAAAGAGGGTAAGCATTACCATTTTCAATGGATGTCACTTCTCTGCTGTGGGCCGACACTTTTCATGACCCAAGAGTTTCGTCACATTATCAAGGCAAGTGAAGGAGAATTGCCATCCACCCTTTATAGGGTAGGTGCTCTGTCACTTTGCATGTGTGGAGAAGTCAGTCTCCAATGGGAGCCAATATTCTCCAAACTAGTGGTTCTCAACATGGGGTATGGAGTATATTGTGAAAGCTCAAAAATTGCTAGATCTGATTACCCAGTAAAATGTATATAATTTTATAAGATTTGTTAAATTGTTTATGTCATTTTTTGTGTTTATCGATATATATGTAATTTATGAATACAAAATTTAATGTGCATATATATATGTTTTATTTAATTCCCATTGTTATAACTATAGTTTTATCTATCTATACAAGGGGTATGCCATTTACATACTCATTTTCAGGGGGTATGTGAAGCATAAAATGTCGAGAACCACTGCTCTAAACAGTAGTTCCCATGGTGATTGGCAGCAGGGAGATGTCAGTATTACATAATATGTGTTGATTAATGTTGATAATCAGATTTTCTGTATAGGCTAATTGGAATTTGGTGGGTGGGGAAACAGTTATTTTAATGTTGTGTATAGCGGTTGGGTTGTTTTATCGCTGAGTGGCACTTTTTTGCACACCATGGGCTAAATGATCAGGTCACATGGACCCTGAAGGTTCAGAGAAGGTTAGGGGAGGAGACCCACTGGAATGGCTGTTGGGAGACAGATGGTAGACTCTCATCAAGGCCATCCAGAGTGTTCTTTAAAGTGCACAGGATATGGCTCTCCTGCACACAGGGCCACGGATTAACATCCCATCCAATGGACGGTGGCCTTTCCAAGCCCCTCGGTGTCACCTACTGACCGTAGGCAGGGAGGGGAATTTTGCGGAGATAAATCTCAACGCTGACCCAGATGAGACTCGAACCTGGGAACTGCAGATTATGAGCCTGGCGCGCTACTGACTCAGCCACCCTCGCCCCACCATGTACATCGGTAGGTAATTTCTAATCAACAATAGCTTGGGCTAAAGTGGTAGGGTTTTTTTTCTTTTTTTTACATCAGTATTATGTTCTTTAATTCAAAGGGAAAAAGGTCTATAGGTTTTTTCCTACGTATCCAGTGAGTGGAGAAATTTTATGTTGAGGGTCGGATATTTTGATATAATATATACCTCTCAAAGGAGAGATATATCACAAACTTCACATATAATTAGTATAGTATGCCTTATTGTGGTAAGAACTGTGTAGTCATAAGACGACATTATATTATTAAGGGTAGAAGTAAGGATACATGTGTAGAGAAAAGTGGCGATATAATTTAGCTCAGACTTGAGTGTCTCTGATTTGGGAGTGGTTGGGAGGTAGTTTTTAATTGGCACTTGCCTTGAGAAACTTTTTTTTATATTAAATGATGAGGATATCTGGCATCTAAGCCAATTTTATGTATGTGATTCAATTCCTTATTTAAAAGTGGTTTTTGACTAGAATAGGTTAGTGCTCTACGAAAATATGAATTAAATGCTGATAATTCATATTTATGAGGGTGAGCAGAAGTGAATGGAATTAATGTCTTTATACACAGTCGTATCAGAATAATATGACCATCCACTTTATCACAGTGTACCCATCCAGGCGCATCACAGAATGCATGTGACAAGGTCGACCACAGAGATATAAGCCATACTGTGTAACATGAGCACAGTGGGCAAAGGTATTGATTTGATGGACGTTAAAAAAGAAATGATCATCGTCTAATGCGCCAAGGGTGATAGCATCTCTGAAACAGCAGACTTCGTGGGTGCTGTAGTAAGACTGTACCAAAAATGGACCACTGGAACACAGAGTACCTCCAGATGTCATAACTGTGGAGTCCCAAAGGGCATCAATCCCAGAGGAGAACGTCGCCTCCGTCAACTGGTAAAGGGCAATTGATGCGCAACAGTGCAGCAATTGACCACTCGAATGAATGCTGAGGCACCCAAGTATGTTGTGATGTTCCACCCATTCAATTTTACTTAACCAGTTTTGCTTTATTTATGTTATATTTATCATTTTGGGGATTATTTCATTTATTTTGAACTGATCACAATTCTTGTTTCCGAGCTGTAGGAGTTGCACATGCGCAACTCCTACCTTTTAATTGTCAACCAATAAAGCACGCATGTAGGACATGACCCCTCTTGCATCATAGCTAGCCCAATCGTCATATTATGCAAATTCTTTCCCAGCATACAATAGACACGTGTCGAATTTGTACGCATGTCATAACTAAGTGACGTTAGGTCACAGAGTAGAATGAGAGTGAGTAGAGTGGTGGCATTGGGCCACAGAGAGTGCTGTTAATGAAAGTTGAGATGATGTTACTTTAGATAGAGTTGTTAGTACTCCAACATTTGCATTGAATTGGGAGAGTCTGAATTTTTTGGAAATAAACTGCTTTAGAAACTTTTGAATTTTTGCTATTTTTCTCTTGAGCAATGTTAATTTATTTTTGATTATATTTAAACTAATTAAACTTGACAATCCTTTTTGAATTCTTACTCGATAAGTAAGGGTTGATAAATACCTAACGAACCCTATCTCAACTTTATTTGGCAAGTTATTATTGTCTGGTGCCTGACAAAGCTATCCAGAATTTGAATAAATTTGGTTCAGACAAAAGGTCCAACTTCAAAAATTAATAATCTTTGGAGCGTTGCAGAGTGATGAAAGAAAGTGGCACACCGAACACAGGGACTGTATATATATATGTATAAATTGTATATTATTTAACATGATTGTCAAAAGTAACGAATTTTTTAGCATTAGTTATATGTACTATTCATAGATTTAATGGCAGTTTACGCCAAAAATTTTTGTTGAGCAAGAAGCTTAGCTTTTGTGCATTAGTCAAAGGTACTGAAGTTTCAGCAGAGATATTGCTGAGAGTTAAGATCTTTATTTTATGTATGTAAAGATTAGAAGTATCCAGACACATGATAGATAAACTTTTTGATAAGCAAGTTTATTTGCAAGCTTAGTATAGCTTTAGTATTGTACTGTTTTATAGCAGTATCTCTGAACACTGCTCAAGATAAAAAAGTTTCAAAATTTCCAAAATTCAAAATTTTTGCAGACCACTAAACATGTCTGCTAGTAATATGGCCAATTCCACCATAATGACTCCTGACTTAGAAAAAGTAAAAAATATGTTACAGGATGTGATGAAAGAAGCAGAAGTGTTAATGAATCTGCTTAAAGAGCCACAGGAGAAAAGGGGAATGACAACAACCCCTAAATTTGCTGACAATATTATGTCAGTTCATGAACCAATAAACTTTGAATGTAAGTTATTGGCTAGTGGTCAGAAGAAAACGATAGAACAAAGTATTATCATTTATTCATTGGCCTTTACCTAAGATAAGGTTCAATGGTTTGAAATTTCCGTCATCATGGACATTTGTCAAGTCCATGGAAGAGCATTTCCGTTTACATGAAGTGCCCGGCAACCAAAAGGTGGTTTTAGTAGTATCTTGTCTAATTGGATGTGCTAAGCAATGGTGGAATAATGTAAGATGTCATCATGGAATAGTTTTGGGAAGATTTTAAAATCGAACTCTTGGAAATCTATCCAGTTTATAATGACTCTACACTGTTAGCTACAGAACTGTTTTCATGAAGACAAAGGGAAGGAGATGATATCGAAAAATTCATCTGGGGTACAGTAGAGTTATACCAGCTGTACAATGCTGATGCCACCGAAATTGACATTATAAACTGCATATTGTCCCAATTACTTTTGCCTATTAGGGAATTCTTAGAAGAACGAAACGTAAATTCAATTTCAACTTTAGTCAAATTGGGTCGGCAATATACTGCAAGAAGAGAATCTGCAGAAACTGCATTAAACCAACAATGGATGCAATCCTCACCAAAGTAGCACTATCAGGTTGAGTCTCAGAAAATGGCTCCCATATAACCAGAAATTACACGGTCCCAACAATTTTCCCTGAACGTGCCTACAATGATGCAGAACGAATGAAGCAGGGAATTTCTTCTGCCTCAGGTTTCGAACAATGACACTAGACATAAAACTTTTGCTATGAATAATAGAGAAACTTTCAAACGTAATTTTTGTGGCCAACTAGGGCACATGGAGCAATATTGCTATAGCAGGAATGGCAATTCGAGAAACTTAAATTAGGATCTTTGAAGTGAGAAACCAAAGTTTCTCAAGAAAAACCCTCTCATGAGTTAAGTCTTGTCACTGTTGTTTTACCTTCTGTTAAATCTTGTCATGAAGAAACAGAATTAATAGATTGTAATGATACAGAAGCCGAACTTTCATGGCAAATGAGAAAATTTTAGATGATATGTATGACATTGTCAACTGAAATTGCAGCTGCAGTCCAGTGGACTTTTTGAGTTACCTCGTAGTCCAAAGCACAATGTTCAAGAAGAACTTATAAAATGTCCCATTAGTGTAATTAATGTAAATTTAGAGAAACAAGTTGATGATGCAGGGCAAATTGGGAATGAGAAATCTGTTGATATAGTTGCGGAGGAAAATAGTACAGATTAGTTGATGAGTTTTTGAAGTAGAGGTTTTTGGCAAAAATAGTGTTGAAATTGTTAATGAGAAAATTTTTGAATTTGAGGTGTTGAAGGAAAATGATCTGTTAGATGAAATTAAGCCAAGCAACCCAGAAATTGTTTTGAGCATAAATAATCCTGATGAATCTAACAAGTTAAGAAGTTTTCAACTGTTGAAGAGTCATTTAGATGAAGGCAGCAATAAACCTGGAAAGTACAAAGCTAGGCTCTTCAAAGACCAGCACGTAGTGATGAGATGTCAACAAAACAACCACAGCCTGCAGAGCGACAACCGGCAACAAAGTAGTTGTCAACTGTTGCGATAGTGTCAGGATCAACCAGATCAGCTGGGACAATATGCATCCCTCTTCCCATTTCTTTCCATACCAACAGGAGCAGGAAAAGTCACACCCTACCTGCATTTCACAAGAATTAGCTTTGCCATGTGGATTGCACAAGCAGGGCTGGACAGGCCTGATAGCGAGGGCAGAAGAGACAAAAGGGAAACCTCATCTATGAACAATGAGAAAGGAACTTCGAATTCAGTTTGCTGGGTAGTCATGCTCAGCGAGGTCAGCTCTCGTAATACTACATACAGGTGCCAGGTATAATTTGTAAAAAGTAGAAATTAACGAGAAACCTGTGCAGAGAATAGTAATCTCTGGTAGGGTAATTTGTTGTGTATCTTGAAAAAAGAAAAATAAATTGTTTTGTTATTGTTACTTAAAGTGGTTTCGAGTCTGATTAAACAAGGTATTAGAAAGGAGTAACATTTAGCCAAATTCATGTAAAACATGTATATGCCACCCAAGTCCAGTACTGCATACCACTCAGCAGTTGAGTTTACTACATGTTAATGTATTTGGATATCCATAGTATCAGTTTCTCCATCGATTTATTATACTATAATTTTAAATGATGTAGAATTGTTCATCTGTTAATTGATGAAGAAGTTAAAACTTACATCGCTGACTTGACTAACACCAGTACACCTGAAGGTCACAGTAGCTCCAACTGGTACACGTTGGGTTCGTGGTTCTTCTACTCTTACTTTAATAGTTGGGCCAGGACCTGAAAAGCCATATAATTTTAGTATAAAAACCACTAGATAGCAATGACTAACATTTTGAAAGCTTAATAATAAATTAATGACAGGGAAAAGTCTTAACAGGATAATCTGGCCTTCCATTCTGCAATAGTAGTCAAAATATCTACATTTCTCAAGGTGACTTCTATTACAATTTGAAAATTTTCACTGTAAAAATACTTGTCTCCTTTATTTGCATTCTATGAAATGAAAGCACATCCCTTGTTCTTTTTTAAAAGACAGTTTACCATATATTGATCCCCAGTTAAAAACAAAATGCATGCTGAAAATATGAATAATACAGAAAAAAAATAACTTGTAGAAATTCAAACCTATATCCATTAAACACAGAAATAAATTACAAAATTTCTTTGTCCTAGACATACATAAATGTAATTATGTCATCAGGACAAGTCCTTTTAATTGCACCCTAAAATAGTAAATTATTTGTTCCACAGATGAATCTTTGTGTCCATTTCGTACTCCCTATCAAGATGTGCCTAGGCACCTATGTTTCTGCTTATCACTGAATGCTTGAACAACCTGATAACTGCACTCAAACCTAAAAATGGCAAGAGAGTTTCTAACAACCTGAACAGATAAAACCTTTTACAATTATAAGTACAAACTTCAACAAATGACCAATATAACCAATGAGCATACCCTTTCACAACAAATAAATGTATATTCAATGAAGGATTTTAGCAAAATATTTCCCCAAGCAACAAACAAGTGACTTCAGCAAACAAATAATTACAATGAACAACTGTGGGATGTATGAAAGATTTTATGATCCAGAAAGGACATTTATTTTCGCTAAAGTATTATTTAGTATTAGAGATATTTTTAGCATCTTGTCATTTGGCCTCTAAGGTACTAAGTGCATCGTTTTGCACCAGGAAAAGAACATGGTGATGAAATCCCTGTCAGCTAGTCCCTTTACAAAGCAAAAGTCCACTGGGTTGTTAAAAACATTTGCTTGTCTTTTGCAAGGGGCATTGGTCTCTGTAGCCCCCTCCTTATGACTGCCACTGCCAGGCAATCTCAAAGCACTAACAATTAGAGTTTCAACAACTTAAATTTTAGTAAAACAGCTTTAATATGCAAATCTAATAAATGCATTTTTATAATCAAAGTGCTTATACAAATAGTAACTTAGATATATAATTTAACAATTTGACTTCAACGAACTGCAAACAAATAACTTTTAAAAAAATACTGAATAACCTCACAAATTTATTCAATATTCAAGAAGTTCAATGGATTCTAGAAATTTCAGGCCAAACAATCAAATTGTAAACACCCTTAACCAAAACAAATTATTTAAATGTGATGAAACAATTTCATTAATAACAATGTATAACTACTAGTTAATAAGGACTTCGGTAAGTTGCTATTTCTCCATTATCGCTTGTATAACTGTTGGCATTCCCGATAACTTGATCTATTTCTTGCATGTTCTGTTCGTGTTTTTTTTTTATGTACAAATATTTTGACAGCAAACAGCATCAAAAATATTTAAATGATGGTATCAAGTTATGATTTAGCTTTATATGGGCAATTAAATTTAATAATGGTACAGTTAATTATCTATATACATGGTGAAACACCCAACATATATTTAACCCTTACAGGGCCCACATCCATGATACAAGTTGACAGAATGCAAAATGAGAGATTTTGCTAAAGATGCCTATATCAGTTTTCAGCACAATGAATGAAACTTCGATTTTTTTACATTGCCACTTGAAAATTTTCTTACATATATCTGATAAAAATACATTACGAATGCTTGAAAAACATTTCTTTCTTTTCCCATTTAATACATATTTTATTAAACTAAAGTAAATAATTTGTTCAAGCCATCTGATTACCATTTCTTAGAAGCGATATATGGTATTGCTGATTCATTTGTTAATGTTTTTCTCTAAACTGAAGCAATTCTCTGATTTAAGCTCATAAGTTTGATTTGAACTATTATTGACAAATTTTTCCTTAAAGTTTCAAAAATCTCTTCAAAAATTAACAAAAAACTGCTATTTTTAAAAACAGAAAATTATGGAAGTACTTATGAAGTATGTAACTATTTTTTCCCTATATCACTGTAAAAGTCCTTAAAAATTAACATTTCTACATTTAAATTTTTTATTTTAATAAAATTTAGAATTAAATTATGTTTAATTTCATATATAACATGACTACTTCTGTTGATTAGTTATTTATTAGAAATGTTCTAAGTTTACTTGTTTGTTTGAATCAGTCCAGTTGGTAACAAAGACTAGACTTTTCTCAGATTATGGTACCAAGAAAAAAAAAATACAAAAAGAGTAATTCTCTTGTTTCAATTACCGTATATTTCTGCAGATAGGACAACCTTCAGATAAGACTAGGTAAAAATTTCCGTCAAAGTTTTATAGTTTTAGCATATATCTGTCCTATAAGACGACCCCAAACTATCAACGGCGTATGAATTTAGTTTAGATCAGCGATCATCATCTGGATAATAATACTGTATATCATATACAGAATTATGTCCTATTCGCACTGATTCAGGCATTCGGGTAATGACCTTGACTATTCACAAAATCGTCGTATGGGCTATTCTATTTTGTGGACATACCCTACTCTGCACTAGTAAATAATTACGATTTGTCCGTTTTTTCCTCAGTAGCTCAATAAACATAACTTTTAACATTTATTTTGTTTTAGTATTGTTTTACAATGTAATGTATTATTTACTATTACAATGTAATGTATTATCATATAGCGTATTTAAATAATATGATAGATTTTTCGATAAGTTGTAGTAATAATGGTTTCAATTTATATAAATTTCAATCTAATTTTTTTTGTATCTGTCCTATAAGACGACCCGGATTTTGGGGGCCTTTTTTTTTATGAGTCAACTATTGTCTTATCTGCGGAAATATACGGTAAATTTTTTTCTTTTGTTATTCCCAAATATATAGCCTTTCTACTCATATGCATTAAATAATTATTTCTATTAGTTTTTTTTTAATAAGTTTTTTTAAATAAATTTTTAATTGCACTGTCAGATACATTTTTACTACATTACTAAAAAAGTCCTATTAAAATATAACTACTAGTCTTTTTGTTCAATATTCGATTTTCAGAAAATCGAAAATTAAATGCTGATCAATTTGGCATATAACATGCCATAATTCTTTCATTAGTTATTTCACAAAAAAGTTCTAAATTTAATTTTTTTGCCTGAACATATGAAAAAAATAGCCAGCCTGCCTCTGGATGTAAAACAGTTTTTTAGGCTAGGTCCTGGAAGGATTAATATATATATTAAAATAGGGCAGGAAATTTCATCTTCAGCTTAATAGTCAAACAAAAACCTTACATCCCAAGCTCAATTATTTTTGTTAAGCGTAAATACATTGGCATGTATATGTGTGTGTGTGTGCAAAAAAAAAAAACATTGTAGCCTTCTAGATTAATTTTTTTAATCTATTTCTTTAGAACTCTGACAAAACAGTGAATTTTCCATATGAGAGCTAGTGAGTATATGTACATTTCTTCCCCAGATTTTAAACTACAAAATATACAAACTTGAATGTTAGAATAAAACCACAATAATCATAAAATCTCAAAGTTTCAGCAAATTCTTTGTCTATTAGAAATGCATGCCAATACATTGTCACTAATAACAAATAAAGTATTTGTTCAGAAAACATTTTGCTCACTCATATTCTACCCAAAAAGCTGAAGCACAAAACATGAATGAGAGACAGTATTACACAAATCCATAATTACACATGCATACAAGCAAACACAATTTAAAAGAATGTTAAGTTTAAGCAGTTAATGGAAATAAATACTTTAAAGCCCTCTAATCATATCAAATGGTTTAAACATTAACTACATGCTATTAACCCTTTAATGCCCAAGAAATCTGAGAAAAAGGTAGAGGGCAGTAAAGGCAGAGAAACAGCACTATTCGGACTAGTCCATTTCAAAATCTCAGCCATTTTGGGCCGTTTTGGGCATTAAAGGGTTAAAGGTTTTCTTCACTTTGCAACTTACTTTAAAAACAAAAAAAATCCTAAATTTTTAACGAAAACTACATTAAAACAAGTGACCAAACACGTGAATTGCTTAAAACTATGAAACATTTGGAGTTAAAACAGTCTTAAATAAAACTACTTTCAATTAATAACATATGCTAAATTATACTAAACTTGGTAAGTGTAGCAAATGAAATTTCATGTTAACATCCAATTCACATAGCTGAGATATTGTATCAATCAATCAGCAGACACTTTTACGTCGATTTTAGTTTTTGAGGAAAAATTGTCTTGAGCCGGGTGGGATACGAACCCACGACCTCCTGATAACATGTCAGGTGCTCTGGACCATTGAGCTACCGGCCGCCAATCAAGATTTCCTCTAACTAGTGCTATGAACATTCCTTCTATGTTTCCCACCCGGCTCAAGACAATTTTTCCTCAAAAACTAAAATCGACGTAAAAGTGTCTGCTGATTGATTTGAATATCTGTCGAGTTAACTCTGATGAGTTATTTCATTAATGAAGTCATTTCATTAATTAACTATATCTGCATACTTATCGTATATGCTTTCATCTATTGGGCAATATAAGTGCCGCTTGTGGCTGGAAATATTGTCGGCAAAAAGCGCCAATGGGAAACATAGAAGGAATGTTCATAGCGCTAGTTAGAGGAAATCTTGATCGGCGGCCGGTAGATCAGTGGTCCAGAGCACCTGACATGTTATCAGGAGGTCGTGGGTTCGTATCCCACCCAGCTCAAGACAATTTTTCCTCAAAAACTAAAATCGACGTAAAAGTGTCTGCTGATTGATTTGAATATCTCTCGAGTTAACTCTGATGAGTTATTTCATTAATGAAGTCATTTCATTAATTAACGAGATATTGTATAATTTATAAAAACAGAAGTTTTTAATAGATAAATTATAAAACAAACATCATTTGCTCTTCCATTTTTTTAAATAGATGTCATTTTAAATAACCATCTTAAAAAAATCTAATATGATTAAAAACTATAATTTAATAAATCACATTTTAATCATTAAAAAAATTACAATTTATCATATTTAAATAGATGTTATTTTATTCTTTATAACTATGGGTTGGGTTGTTTCACCTCCGAGCGGCACTTTTTTGTACACCATGGGCTAAATGGCCAGGTCACATGGACCCCAAAGGCTCAGAGAAGGTTGGGGGAGGGAACCCACTGGAACAGCTGTTGGGAGACAGATGTAGCCTCCCATCAAGGTCATCCAGTGTGTTCTTTAACGTGCACAGGGTATGGCTCTCCCACACACGGGGCCAAAGCTTAACATCCCATCCGACGGACGGCGGCCTTTCCAAGACCATCGGTGTCCCCTACTGACTGTGGGCAGGGCGAGGAATTTTGCGGAGATAAATCTCAACGCTGAACCAGCTGGGACTCGAACCTGGGAACTACAGATTACGAGCCTAGCGCGCTACCAATTCAGCCACCCCCGCCCCTTTTATAACTGATTAAAAATGTAAAAGAGACAAAATTTCCTTCAAGAAACTGAAAAAGGGAAATTTATTCTTTAATGAATTATCGAGCATTACTTGCATCCAATTTATATGTAAAATTGATTTTAGACTACAGACATTGGGATTTCCCATTATTTAAGTGGTAAAATAAATTTGAAATCTTTGTCTGCCAAATTTAAGCAATAGAAATATGAATTTAGTTATATCCAAAATGTGTATAAAGCAAAAAGAAAATATGAGCAAATTACTGATCTTCAATGGGAATAATATAATGGTAGTTTTTTAAGGTCTGTAAATGGTAACTAAGCATAAACTGGAAGAAGAGCCATGTACTAATCCCTAGTGATGATGCACAGAACTGGCCAGGCCTATTGCCTAATGTCCGAACCCACCTTCTCATGGTGCAGGCAGTTAGTACCTTTCAAAAGAGATATTCTCTTTTGGAAGGGAACTGAAGAGGAAAGCTGCCAGCTCAGTATGGCCTACTGATCTGGTCATCTATGGCCACTTTATTTTTTTTCAACCCTGCTGAGTGGTCAACTTCACAGGGTCCTGGTGCTGACCATTTATACCTACTAGACTGGACTTGTTTATGGATTTGAGCTTGATTATGGATCCTGGACTTGCTGCACTGGTGGGCATCTGTTGAGGGAGAATCTGCCGCTGTGTTTTCTGTTTGCTTCTGGGTTGCCAGCCCTAAGTGAACAGAGGTATGGGATACCTTAAATCAGCTGGTGGATAATCCTGATCAGAGGCCATCGCAGGTACCTGAACCTCACTTAGCTAGTTGGGCATTGTCAATCCTAAACTGGAGTAATGTGTCTCAGGCAAGCCATATGGCTCTTGAAAGAGTTCACTCGAAAAGTTGGTGCCTGAAGTTCCTACCAGTATCAGTGATTTCAGCCTTTAGCAGAGGAGGAACAGGTCTTTGCCCCATGCCTGCAATCAGGGGGGCTGTTTGATATTGTTGGCCCTACCTATCTCAATAAACCTGGTTTCTTTAAAAATCCTACTAATCATTTTCTGTTTCATAGTAAGACACTGTCTCCTTACCTTTGCACCAAAAACTAAGCAATTTGGGAAGTCTGTATGCCCTACCGTAAAAAGAGTATCCTTTAACTTAGTGGTTCCAGTACACATACTGGAAAAGTTAATATAATTATGGCACTCTAGAATAACACTGAGTTGTGTGTAAGAGTTGATAAAGGTTACACTGATTGGTTTAGCATTACTCATGGAGTTAAATAAGGATGCATTTTGTCATCATTTCAGTTTGGTTGTTATTTATGCTACATGGTAGTCATTTCAAAGGAAAGACATGGTCGAAAAAAATGAATATATCTCACTTTGATTTTGCTGATGATTTATCCCTTTTGACAAATATTGCTGACAATGTTTCATTTAAGCTACTAATGACACTGGTAATAGTGTTAGTTTGGTGATAGAAAGAAAATTGATGAAAATTGGTACTAGTTTTTTTTGAATGGTTATGCTCTTCAGCATGTTTCTAAGTTTATATTAAGAGTTGTTGATAAATACTGGTAATGTACTATATTAAAAATCCAGCATTGCTGCTGAACCTTCCAAGAATTTTTGAAGATCGTGGAAAAATAGGCACATATACCTACAAGCTAAAATTATGCTATAAAATACTTTGATCTTTTTTAAAGTCTGCTCTGGTAGTGAAACTTGGACTCATTGTAATCAAGGTAACAGGAAAATTGATGCTTGTGATTCTAAATGCTTACACAGTACCTTGAGTATTAGGTGAGGATTATGTAAGTAGTAGTGATGTCAGATGAAGCAATCATCAACTACGTATGAACAACATCTTGAGTAGGGAGAGACTATTAATTCAGCCATGTTACCTGCATGCAGAATTACAGATTAGTTAACTAAGTTATGAACAGTGTGCATAAGGGCCTCAGAAAAAGGGGGAGACCTAGTGTGTATACAGAACTAAATTACAGTCTGGAAAGACTCTATAGCCCAAGTATGCTTGAAGATTTATAGTGGCTCTACATATAGTGCATAAAGTAGCATTCCTAAGATATCATTTAAGTTGGGTCATCAAAAATTTCTGACATATCACAATGAACAGTTTATTAGAATGTAATAAAACTGGTCTATAGCAGAATTTTCTATTATCAGTTATACACATACAAATGCCATCGATTTTTATGCCAATATGCAGTAAAACACTCAAAATTTGTCCAAAATACTTATTTTTTTTATTCGAGTAAGCAATTTAAATCTTCCACCATCTGCCTAGAGAAATACAATGAACCAATTAACATCCACTGTGCTGTGAAACATCAAGAACTGATAGACCACCGAGTCAAAAATACCATGAAGCTTTAACCATTAGAAGATTAACAGTGCCTCTATGTTTACAGCAAGTAATAACTGTGACAAAAGAATTGATATTCCACAAAACAATGTATGGAACAATGCTTAATACTGTGAAGTTACTTTTAATTAGAAAAAATGTGTAATTTATTATAACTTTGAAATGAGACTGTTTCTGTAATGGTAGTACTGAAATAATTACATTAAAAGAGTAAAATATTACCACACTAAGGTAAATACAAAAATAGCAGAACAATGCAACATAAATGTGTTAGATCAGGCATTCTCATTAATATCAAGCAAAAAATAGCATTTATGATCCCCCCTAATATTCAAATGATCAGCAATGCTAACATTCTCCTAGCATTATAGTTATAGAATGATCTTGGATTGCTTCAGGGATCAGCAAGACCATTATCATAGAAGAATTACATCAACACAGAGATGAACACAAAGAGAAAGTAGAGTATAAGAATTCACAAAAGCAAAGAAGTGTTGCTATAGAACAGCTACCACAACTGCCACAGTATAGACCCCATTTTACCCAGCACTGCCAACTTGGCCACTTTCTGGACACTCCTGCTTTTTGAAATTGCTCGACAGGTATATAGCCCCTTGTGATGATCAGCAAGGGAGGCAATGGACACTATACTCCCTTCTTCAGAGTTGTTGACTTGGACCCCAAAACTTGGTGGCTGCACTGTGTGGTTGTTATGTATCCACTGCACTCGAAATGGATGCCTGCTGGTCACGTGGCATTCAATTCTTGCCTGCTCCCCAATTTGCTTTATAAGATTTGAAGGAATCACAGATATCTTGAGCTCACTGCCTAAGAGAGGAAGTCCACTGCTGAAATTTTGTTTCATTTATTTATTTTTAATAAGGACAAGAGTTAAAAAAGAAGTTAATGATTAAACTAAAATAGTACATACATTGTGCAATTAAAATAAACTTTTTACTGAAGCAAAAGTAAATTTCTAACTAAAAAATCTGTAAAAAATATACCAAAATAATCCTTTCCATAAGTAATTAGTTCCAAAATCTGTCACAATTTATTATATTTTATACATTAAGGAATGGAATTTTCAGGAAGCAGAACTATAATTACATACCCCCAGTAGGTTCACATCTGCCTCCTGGTTGCACTGGAGTGCCTCTGTACCCAGCTGAACATCTGAAATATCAAAATACAATTAAATTTAATTTCAAATGGAAATCGATTTATATCAAAGAATTTGCAATTCTTAAAGGTAATAATAATGAAAAATAAACAATCAATTTTTAATCACTCTGGACTTTTTATATCAATTGCATAACATTTTTGTATGGAAATTTATTATTTAATTTAGTATACTGACTGATACTGTTTCATTGTAGAATGAACCAAACAGCCAGACAGCTCAAAGCTGATTTCAGATTCAGTTGACAACTGAAAGATGGAGCCTACTACCAAGGTTATTCAACAATGCTTTTAAACAAGAACAGATGTTTCATGGGTCACATTCTCTTACAAACAAAACAGCTGAACAGCTCATTCACAAGACACTTGGCTAGGAATCTACAGTTTCCAGGTTCAAGTCACAGCTGGGGCAATATTGAAAATTTTCTTTCCACACTGATGAGCTTGGAAAGACTGCTGTCTAGTATATGGGACATTAAGCCATGACACCGTGCATGTTAAAGAACATGCTAGATGGCCTATACAGAAAGCTACCATCTGTCTCCTAACAACTTTCAGTGAGCCACCCCTCCCTCAACCTTCTATGAACCTTAGGAGTCCTTGTGACCTGGTCATTTAGCCCACTGTGAGCAAAAAAAGGGTGCCACTAAGAGGTAAAATAACTGAACTCAATAACCCTTCACAAGTCCATAAGTGTTATATTTCTCAAAAGGAAACAAGAGAAAATCTCAATGCTGATCAAGTCAAAACTACCTTTCCAATCTTGGTATATGCTACCAACCAGCCCACATCGTATTAAGTAAAAATTATACCAATCAATTTTACACCCATGAACCAACAACAGTCCAAGATGGTGTTTTATGATGTGTAAAATGAAATTTCAAATCTGTTAAATGCTCTTTCTGTCTTTGAGTTTATGAACAATGCTAATTGTATAAGTCATCTTTAAATAAAAATATTGTAACTTTTGAAATATTTAATATTCAAAGAAAGAGAAAGACATACCTTTAAACCAGAATACTTTTACTGAGCATGTCAAAACTGATCAAGAAATTCCTTAACCAATTTAGTCATATCACATGTCAATTAAGTCAGTACTGAAAAATCATGCACTTTCAAAATCTGTTAATTTTTAAACTTGTATAAATGTTCAATTTTAAACAGTAATCAGAAATTAAAGCGCGATTAGAAACAATATGGTTTCCTAGAATTTTTATTTTTTGCTTGCTCTTAACTGAAAGAACTTTACATAAACAAACATTATACACAATATTTTTGATTCCCTGAATTATTTGACAATTGATTAGCAAAATTTTAAGACTAAACTCTCTCTATATATGAATCTCTTCCATTTCCTGATAATTATATACAGTAAAACTCAATTACAATAACTTTAGTTATTACGTCATCTCAGCTATTATATCAACGTTGATGTGGTACTAACAAAACATCCATAAAAATTCTCTACATGGGCAAGTGGTTAGCATGCTTGGCTACTAATCTAAGGGACCTGGGTTCGAGCCCTGGATAAGGCATGGATGTTCATGTTTTTTTTGCCAAGGTTGTGACATCCTCACAAATCTATGGCATATAAACTGATAGGCTCCTATCACACCTCTGTGGCAAGCAGCTGCATGAGGGAGTATTTATTTTTATTATAACTACCTCATTTATTACAGCACACTTATGGTTCGGACTCGGTTATAAAATTCATATTTTTTTCATGTATCGAAAGAAAGTTATTTTTGTGAAATGCTATACTTGACACTGCTTAGTAATCATTTCATTACTGAATCAATCTTATAAATTTCAATAAGGGAGATGAGGCTTTATGTAATTTTTCACTAAAAGTATAACTAAGTAACAGTACACTAGTTGTGACCTTCAACAATCCTTACTGTTTCAAATGTTACACACTTACATTAAAGTAATTACATACCACAGGGATCAGATAATTCGATTGGTTAGCTGCTGGCAAAGACATTTATGACCTTCAGTTGAAGAGTTGTATGATGGGTCATTTTATAAAATTTGCCTTCGTTACACTGTCTTATACACCTTCAAAATGCTCAACACAGCAGCTATGTGAAGATTCACTGAGTATTAAGAATAAGAGGCCCACATTTTCAAATATAAAAATCAATGATATAGGAAATGTAATAACTAAAGCTGATGCATGCTGAAAAGACAAACTTATAAAAGATCAGCAAAATATCTAATAAGCATCTTAATAAAATATTCCTAACAATGTTATACTTCATGTAAAAACATGAATAAAAATTTTTGTTAATGGAAATGTTAATGGAGTGGTCAACACTGCTTCTTTAAACAAAATTATTAGTTCTTTCCTATTGCAGACAGAAAAAATATTAAAGGAAAGATAGACGATCAGTATTATTTCATATTAATGTTTTGACTTCCTATTAGATTAAATTTTAACTTCAAATCAACTTAAATTTTTACAGACAATTTTTTACAGCATTATGTATCTTTAAAATGACATTTTGTTACAATAAGGAGCAGTGTTGCCCTTTAACACTTTCCACATTTGAGTAAGATTGTTTTCATCTTTTGAATTTCAGTATCCTGAGAAGAAAACAATTACTTCTGTAGCACAAGTTGCAAAAAAAACAAATTGTTTTCTGAGTAGAAATCAGCATTTTGTAACTGCTTCTAATCAAGTATCAAACATTTGAATCTATGATAAATATTTTTTACCTGTTGATTCCACTTGAAAAATATGGTACAACTTAAAAATATATCTAAGCCTATGGTGATCATATGTGGATAGGTTTATCGTATGTGGATATAGGGTCACCATACGTCCTCCAAAAAGGAGTACATGTCCTCCCAGAATTTTGTAAAAAACATGAAATGTCCTCTTTTATATAAACTCATGTTTCAAACTAAAATTAAAGCACTTTTTGCACTTACCTTTTTAAATTTGTTGAATTTACTGTTAACTGTGAAATAATTTATATCACTGTAAATGCAAATCATGAATGCTAAATTAACTCTTAATGTTGTAAAAGTCACTATTTTCTGTAATCTCAATATTAGCAATTTATATGAGAGTTTGAAAAAAGTATGCACTTTAGGAAACTGCAAAAATATTTGCTTCCAACCACGGATAAATGGAGCTATGAAAGTTGCAAGCATAGTTTTTTTCCCAATGTAAAAGACAGCAAAGGAATTAAGGATTGCTCTTAGTTTCTAGAAGCCTTCTCATACCTAACAAGACCGAAATAACTGCTGACCACTACCTCAGTCAGAATTAATGGAAACGCAAAGTTTGCCTGCTGCAACATCAGATAGTTACTAATCACTATGCCACTTAAGGCAAAATAACTCTTGGTTATTTATCAAGTATGAATAAAAATTGGTACATAATATATTTTAAAGTATATTTAATAAGTAATATGCCTTTTTCTGACTCATCTGTTAGTTGGTACTTAAAATAAATCTTAACAGGAAAAAACTTTTATTTCACAAATTAAAAGCATGTCCCTCCTTTGCCCATCATTTCTAGCTTTTTTGTCTTCTTTTTATAACACTGGAATCTGATAATCCTTTTTTTTGGATGATGAATCACCATAAATGGCATCAAGTAGAAATGATTTAGTTTATGTCTTTATACTTCTGCTGTACCATGTGTAAAAATTTAGCAGTTTTGATCTACGATATTCTGACTTACTTTCTGCTATAGCAGATTTGTAATGTTTCCAAACTTTTAACATAAGAAATTGATTTTATTACTACCACAGTTATGTCATCCAAAAAACATTTTGGTCAATATTTTACCAGACTTTTAATTGAAAGACTTTTTTCACTCTAATGCTTCCAGAATTATTTTTTATTGTTTCTAAAATACAAATTGCAATTGTAAAAAAATTAAACAATTGAAACAAAGCCTTACATAAAGAAAACCTGCATTAGCTTGTCAAAATCATCATGGCAACTTCATTGCGAGATTACTTTACATATTTTGTCAATTAAATGGATAACTAAATCATCGAATTTCAAAATATAAAATTTATTCATTAGTTTTTTGCTAATTCAATTAAAAAAATATAAATATGAGGATTAAGAGAATTCTTTAAATACCACGTAAAGTCCTAACAGAAAGTTGCTTTCAAGCACAACGTGATAATTTTATGTTTTTATGTCCTACAAATTTCAGAAAAAAATAGTACAAAAAATTATGGAATAAATTTCTAAATTCGAAAAGTTGACATGAAAACATTACAAAATTCAAAAGTTAACATGAAAACAAACAAAACATAAGGCAAATGCTGAAGAAATAAAACAGTCCTTGCAACTCAGAAGCTCATGCTCTCAGAATCATATACTGCAAAAAAATAGTATTATGCATTGGTGAAAACAGTTTAAGTTGTTGGTATGAATAAATTGTAGGCAGTACAGCCAAATGTTTAACAACCAGCTCACAAATATTTAACACTTTCACCAACATACCAACTCACACTGCAGGTATGAGGTATTGAAGAGGAAGGAATAGCATGAGTAGGCAAATGCATTTAAAATTTCTCCCGTTTTTTGCTAGTATGGTAGTGAAAGGGTTAATAATCAGCTCTCTACTGAAAAAAAAATCAAAGTAATGTAAAAAAAAATATATTAAAAATATTGCATTTTATCAAATATACAGGCAATTACAATAATTCCACAATGAATGTAATGTAATAATAGTAAATGTTAGCTATTAATCAAGAAGTTGTATGAAATTTAGTACAAATTCCATACAACTTCTTGATTAATAGCTAAACATTTCTCTGCTCTTTGATAAACTAGTTTTGGTTCCACCAGTTTACCCATATTTAAAAATTTTAATAACTAACTCTAGGACATCACTTAATTGTACTATAAATTATGATTTGTAATTTGATCAACATAAAGTATTATGAGATGAGACTACATTTTTTATGTATTTAGGGTTAGTTTATGAAACATGTCATATTCTTTTTTTAAACATAAATATTCATACTTAAATGCATTATCTTCACGCAACCAAAAGGTATGAGGTCCAGTGTATTGAAAATTTTGTTTGCCAATATAATATAAACGTTACTTTTTTTTTAGAGTTCCTTAATCCAGGCTTTCTCAAGCAATATTTATGGGAGTTTTTGTTTGCCAAACATGTGCCACTAATATATATATAACTCTCTCTCTGACTAGTCATCTCAATATTTTATGTTACAGCAAAATTTTGAACAAAAATACATCTATATTACTTACTTTTCACAATTACGGCCAATGTAACCTGGTGGACATGCATTACAAGTGGGTTGGCCATCTGTGTCCAAAAAACATGTTGGTGAGAACCTATGAACCAAAATTTAGTTTTATTCTAGTTTCCTACAGCATAATAAATACTTTAAAAATAAAATATTTTTCATTTTGTGAAAATTCTATCTTTCTACAGTAGGGTGCAAGAAAATTATCAACTGCAAACATCATTTAAAAGTTTCAAGGATACTCATAAAAAAGCAATTTAGAAGATACTTCAATAATAAGTACAGATTATCTGTTGACGCAAGTTATTAAATCAAAATTATTGAGATCCTAGTTTCATGTCTTTTGCAAAACAAATTATTAAGACTAATACTCACAAGCTAGTAGAAATTCAGTGAAAACACACAGTATATAACAATGTTCATAAAAAGTCAAGCACAGACCACTAATATGTGAACTCAGTGTTATTAAAGAGAGCATTCATTATGTTTACTAACTTTTCTGGTATGCCATAAGGTCTCATGATCAACCAGAAATTATGATGAATAACAGAGCCAAAAGTCTTTTTGAAAACAACAAAGCTAGCAATGAAAGGTTTCTGAAACTAAACATTTCTCAAGAATCTATCAAAGTGAAAAAATCTGATCTACACATCCCCTAATCCTTCTGAATCCACATTGCTCATCATGAAATTGTCTGTCAACCAGATTCTTTATTCTATTAAGCACAATCATGCAAAGAACTTTACCTAGAACTGAGAGTAGACTGATACCCCTATAGTTACCACAAGAACTGTGATCACTTTTTTTGAAAATAAGGATAATAATAGCTCTGGTAAAATCCTTAGGAACCATGCCTTTATCATAAAAGATATTCAGAATTTCAGTCATCCAAGTGGTAACCGAAACATTTCCAGCTCTAAGCATTTCTGTAGTAATTTCATCTACCCCTGGGGATTTATGAGGTTTAAGTTTAGAAACAGCCAAAATAACTTCAGATTGTGTTATAGGGCCAACATTAAAGCCACCAATGCATCTATCATCATTGCAAATAATGGTAGTAGAACTAACCACATTGTTTAGAACATCACTGAAATGCTCAGCCCAGCTAGCCATGACAGAATCCTCACATTCTCTAACCTTACCTTGTTTATCCTTCAATCACTGCATACCTGTCCGTTTTCTACCACACAAAACATTAACTATCTGGTACAGCTCTCTGCTGTCTAACTGCTTCCTCGGCTTTGTCAACCAAGCCATCAAGCCAAAGATTCTTATCAGCAGCTAACTGATCTTTTTTACATGTTAATTAAGTTCTCTGTAATGCTTTCTCTTAGGACTAGTAGGGTATTGATTAAGTTCTTTCTTTCCGAAATAAGTTCAAGTGCCTTATCACTCAGATAATTTTGCCTCCTCTGCTCCCTTGTATCTAGAAGTGTACTTTAGGTTCAAGAAAAGCCTATTTAAAATGGTGCCATTCTTCCTCAACTTCAGTAGTAGGCAAACTATGACTATGGTAATGCCTAAATAACCTATCATGTTAAGTTTTAGCTATAACTGGGTCTTTCAGAGCTTCAGTATTAAAGGTTACCTTTTCTTAAGTTGCAAGATACTTTTAACCCTTCCAGTGTCCAGCCTGAAAACCAGATTTCCATCCAGAGACCAAACTATTTTCTCCCTATGCTCAGCCAAAAAAAAACTTAAATTTATAACTTTTTTTGCCAAATAATTAATGTAAGGAATTATGGCATGTTCTATGCCACATTAATCAGCATTTTAATAAGTTTTTTTAAAGTCATGTAGTAAAAAAAATCATCTGGAAACACAAATAAAAATTTATTGAAGAAAAACTAATAGATAGAAATTATAACAATGCACATAAATAGAATGGCTATATATTTCTGAAAAACAAAAAATTTTTTTTGGTTTCAAGTAAATATTTATCGTTTCGTAATTTTTTTCTCGATACCATACTTTGAGAAAATTTCAGGCTTTTAGCCAATTGTGCCGAGTCAAATAAGTCAACTTCGTTTTTTTAATTCTAATTAACAGAAATAAGTCATGTTATATATCAAATTAAACAGAATTTAATTATGAATTTTATGAAACAATTAAGGCTGCATTTTGGAAAATCTAATGAATAGAAATAGTTAAATTATATATTTATCAAAAGGAAATTTTCTTCCGAATAATATTCAACCTGAAATATGATTTTTATTTCTTTAATGATTCTTTTCAGTATCGTATATTTTAAACATTGCCAGTGTTGTACAAAGTGACTTGGACTTCTCACATTCATGGGATTTTCTGAACTGGTTATGAAATAGAAAACAACTTGCTTGGCTGCTTTTTTTTGCTAAACATTATGCATTTTTTCTTTGGGTGTTGAAGTTTGGCAATCTTGGCTAAATGCAAAAAGGTTTGTGCACCAAAGCAAAAAAAAAAAACAGCATTATGTTGTCTGTATGTCACAGGCAAGGTACTGAGGGGGGGGGGGAGTGCCTTTAAAATAATTCAATATAAACATAAAAACTCTTAATTTAAAAAAATATATATTTTTCTAGATGAGGGGTGGTGAAACTTTTCGCCATGAGTTTAGCGGAGGGGACACCTTCCTGAAATTGCCCTCCCACATGATGACTGATTTTTGTAGCAAGGAAGTCTATTTTGCTTCTGTATCCAATACATTCATTTTCAGAAAGTGGTACAATCTTAAAGTATTTTTTTTACAAAAAACAAGAAATATAAAAGAAAAATTACTCCTAACCTAATGGGATGATAAAAAAAATATCTGCAACAACTTTTAACCGGCCTCCGATCTAACGTAACTCGGAAAGATTGATAAACCAGCCAATTGAAAGATCGCTAACTAATGGAAATAAATCTACAGAAATGAATTTGCTTACATATTCAAGACCTCATTTATTTTTAGAAAATGATACCAAATCAAACTTTTACTGGAAAGGTAATATAAAAATAAAATAAAAATTAACATATAGCCTAATACGATGTTAAAATATCCACAGCAACAAGTTGTAAGCCAGCCATACAATGTAGCATAACTATGAAACTATACTTATCAATCAGCCAAAAGATCGCTAATTTCCGAAAATAAATATACTGAAATAAAAACTAAGGTTTAAATAGAAAAAAAAATAACTTTACAAAGGGTATCCAATATGCAGATCCAAAACACTATATAGCACAAGGAAAGGAGATAGCATGTGTCAGCCATCTGCATCTTGTTTGCCTCAGTGAAGCATAACTAAATGCAGCTGCAACCAGAATTTCTAAGAAGAATGTGTTTACTTCAAGAGCGATTTCAGTTCAGATTTCAAGAGTGGGAAAGATGCATAAAACGCTGGAAAAAACGATAAAATTAATTTGGGAATACTGAAATAGGTTTATGACAGAAAAGAGTGTGAAACGGGGAAAAAAATTGGCAGTATGTATTTTGCAATTACTTCCAAAATCTATCGTTTTTAAAAATAGCACTTTTTTGTTAATTTTTTTGAAGATTTTTGAAAATTTAAGGAAAAATTTGTTGATAATAGCTGAAATCAAACTTGTGAGCTTAAGTCAGAAGATTGCTTCAGCAAATAGGAATGTTAACAAGCAAATCGGCAATACCATTTAGTGCTTCTAAGAAATGGCAATCAGATGGCTATTTTCAATCTAAAAATCAATTTTTTTGTTGTACTAAAAACTGATACATGTCTATGGCCTCTCAATTCAGATTCTCCGAACATATATAGATGACATGGAAACTGGAAGGGTTAACAAGGTAATGGTCAGATCCAATTTCAGCTCCCCTATATGACCTGGTATTTCTCATATAATATAATCAATCATTCTTATGTAGCCCATCTGGTGAAACCCGTGTGTACTGATGTATGTCGTGATGTTTGTAATAAGCATTAGTTATTCTCAAACCATTAAGTTCACTTACCTGTAGATGTTGTCTATTGTCATTGCAGCTACCAATACCAAAAGGGCCTATCACTCTCCCCAAAGGTCATAGTCAGTACAAACTAGCTTTGAAGTCACCTAGAACAAGGGTAATATCTCTTTTTTTGACAGATTTCAAAATATGAAAGTTGTTTGTAAAACCTATCCTTCTCAGCCTCATAGGCATCCTCAGTATTAGCATAACAATAGATAACATTCATCTTTCATGCTTGTCTGAAATTTAGCTGTAAGAAATGTACCCCCCCCCCCCACAGAAAAAAATAAGGTGCTGCAGATTTTACTGATCCATGTTTAACCTTTGATGAGCAGTGCATTTATATTTATGTATTAAAAGCTTACTATACAAAAAAAGTTTAGATTATTATCATTTTCACTAAAATAATCCCTGCATATTCCATTTCTCAGTTACTATATCAGTGCCAAAAATGTTTAAATTCAACTATTTATTATAGATCACTAAATTTTTCATATTGAACACAATTTACATTTGTTTTAAAAGGTATGGTTTGAACACTATCATGAGAAAAATTCTCTACTGCTGTGAAAACTAACGCACCATACATCTGCATACATTATTCTTGACTGGATTGCACAATTTAGTTCTCCATACATGTCTATTCTGAGTTACAGTGTTTCATCCAGCTACGATAAGGCAATTCTGATAAGGTCCTCTTTGCCATTGTCTGTTCACTGTATTCTAAATCTGTAACAGTATCATGCACTATATCTTTAGATTGAAAATGATCTTTAGCATGCATAGCTAACAGTTTACATAAGGATGTTTGAATATTTACACTGGAGAAGCTGATAACTTTTCTCTTACTGGTTAGGAGATGTAGTAAGTGGACAGGGGCATGATTTACAATCCTCTGGAGTTCCTCTTGTGGCATCTCCATAAAAACCATCAGCACATCTTTCACAGTTATCTCCCACGGTATTATGCCGACATCGCTGTATCAAAGAAAATAATATTTAAGCAATATCATTCCACATAAAAATTAATAAATTTATTCTTTTATAACACTTTATTAGCAAACACTAAACATAACCATATACATTTAAGTATTCTAAGACATTAAGAATGTAACATAAGATAAAAATTTCAAGAATGTGACATGATTTTTAATTGTTGAATAGTAACCTTGGGTAATAAGAAATTTCACACAGAGTGCCAATAAATGAATGGTTCACCTAATGGGCTTAGGATGGCCAATATTTGTCAGGGGTTCCATCCAAACTTTAAAATTTTTCTATGAAAAAAAAAATAAATGACCAAAAGATATTCATCTGTACTAACTACTTAATTAGAGAACTGTTCATGAAAGCAAAGAATAACAAAATCAAATTTTACTAAAAATCAAGCATTTATTAATTCATCAAAAAATGTTTTTGTAGCTTTCCTAATCACTTAAGTATGGCCTAAGAACTATTTAACTATAATACAACACAACACTACATACGATACAGATTTTAAGATACTGATTCGAGTCCCGGGTTAAGGCATGGATGTGTGTGTCGTTTTTCTGCTGAGGTCCTGCCATCCTCTCAGATCCTTCTACTATGGCATATAAACTGACAGGCTCCTGTCAGACCTCTGTGGCAATCAGCTGCTTGAGGGGGTATTTATTTATTTATTCCCTACTTGCCTATTACTTACATAACCAGTTACATGAAGACCACTGGGAAATTACACAATTAGCATATGCATCAGCAATAGCTCAAATACCTAAGGTGTACATACTACATACAAGGGTACATATACTTATATGTACCATTGTATGTAGAAGGCAATGTCACATCATGAATCACCTTAGATACTTGCTATTGCTGATGCATATGCTAATTGTGTAATTTCCCAGTGGTCTTCATGTAACTGGTTATGTAAGTAATAGGCAAGTAGAGAATTAGTATCTTAAAAAAATCTGTATCGTACGTAGTGTTGTGTTATAGTTAAATAGTTCTTAGGCCATACTTAAGTGATTAGGAAAGCTACAAAAACATTTTTTGATGAATTAATAAATGCTCGATTTTTAGTAAAATTTAATTTTGCTATTCTTTGCTTTCATGAACAGTTCTCTAATTAAGTAGTTAGTACAGATGAATATCTTTTGGTCCAGATCTAGCCCAAGACCAGCCCAGATCTAGAAAATAAAATTGGAGGGGGGGGGGGGGGAGCAAGAAACATACATAATCAAGCAGAAAAAATGTAAAAGAGGGAGCCAAGAGACTGGATTTCCAACACAGTATAACATTTCCCCCCCCCCCTGTTTTACAGATCTTGAAAAATTTCATGTAATATAAAAAAGGTTCATAATTTTTTTGCCTCTTTTACCATTATTAGCATTCTGAAAGATGGGGGGGGGGGGGGCATGGTTCCCTTGCCCCCTAGATCTGGCTCTGCATACAACTATGGCACTATTTATAGAGAGAGACTTATGCAGGCCTCATACATCAAGATAGCCTCTGCCGTCCCCAATACTTGCATCACCAGAGGTTTTCATCTTCTGCATCTCACTTCCTCCACCTGTGCTGAGCTCCATGCTATCCTTGAAGCTGTACTTTTCATCCACAGCCTCGGGAATGGCAACTTTCTCATCCTTTGCGACGCCAAGGCAGCCCTGCAAGCCCTTCAGAAGGGAGACAGCAAGAGCTACAACCCCTTCGTCATTCAGAAGATTGTGGAAACGTGCTCCAAGGTCACTTCTGATGGTATCACAATCCATTTCCAGTGGATCCCCTCCCATGTAGGGATACCTGAAAATGAGATTGCTGAACAGACTGTGAGAGACACTTGAGAGTCAGAGGTATGTAAACCAACTACCCTCTCTCAGCAACTGCAAGAGTTTTGTCTCAGAACTGATGAGCCAATATCGTCTTGCCCAGTGGCAGAGGGACAACAGTTGTTCCTCTTTCACGTACCTGGTACACCCTTCTCTCACTAATCTTAAGCTCAGAGACCTCCGAAAATATTAGGAGACCCTCCTTCATCTCTGAGTTGGTGTCATCTACAACAACTCTAGCTACACACTCTCAGCAGAGTGTACAGTCTTAACTATGCCACATGCAGCACACTTGAGACTGTAATCTCACATACTGCTCTTGCTACTATGCTGAAAGAGAAGCTTTGTTCTGGGAGCTTCATGCTATCAGAATCACAGACTATTACATCACCTCACTTCTTGGTAACCACCGGAACATGAAGCTGCTGTGAACATGCTTGTGACTGGTCACTGATTTCTTTCAGAACTTTGGCCTCTTCTTCAAGGTCTAATGCTTTCTTTTCTATGTTAATGAGATTAGTATAGTTAATAGCTAGGTGAAATAGCTGAGAGGTAGTTTCTTCTGCCTCAGCTTTCTCACCCTCCTGTTACTGGTGTAAGGGCCCCTCATTGGAGGCTAATTTCACCGTGTTCTTACAACTCCTTGAATCAACCCCTTGAACCTGCATTACAAATTAAGAAGTATACAAGGTTCACTGAGAAATATTGAAGAAGTGCACAGTTCAGCCTAGAAGTTGCACCTCAGTCCATGGATTAGGCCAACCACCATCTGAGCATACAAAGTACAACTACAATTTCTGACCAATGAAGAGCACAAATATCAGAATGATTGCACAGGCAATGCACCCAAATGATGGGATTGTGATAATTAAAAGCCTGATACCATACATGTCATTCTGGCACCAGCTTCCTTCTCCCTACAATATACTGCTATATATCAGCTAAAGTACAGAGAGCAAATCTAGGCACAGAGAAGGGAACCAACATCTCTATTCAATTAAATTAACTCTTCAAAGTAACTACAAGGTATAAGAAATTTTTTTAACCAATCTCTGAACATCACTGCTTATTAGCCAAATTAGGTAGCTTTGCTCAAACAGAGAACACATTTTGCAAAGATGAAACTTCTCCAACTTGGGGTCAAACTGAGAATCCCAAGGAAAATCCAACAAATACCACTGAGAGAGGTGATGTGACTAGAATCGTTAAGACAGAAGACTAACCCTGAGGGGCATTCTTAGGATCTAGTACATAAGCATTCTCTGGTGCAGCGTAGTCTACTACAATGATCTTGGGCATCCAAGTCATACAGTCTGGTGATGTAAAGTTAAGAAGTTGGGTGTTTTACCTCTGAGCGGCACTTTTTTGCACACCATGGGCTAAATGGCCAGGTCACATGGACCCCGAAGGCTCAGAGAAGGTTGGGGGAGGGGACCCACTGGAACAGCTGTTGGGAGACAGATGGTAGCCTCCCGTCAAGGCCATCCAGCGTGTTCTTTATCGTGCACAGGGTATGGCTCTCCCGCACACGGGGCCACGGCTTAACGTCCCATCCGACGGACGGCGGCCTTTCCAAGCCCATCGGTGTCCCCTATTGACCGTGGGCAGGGCGGGGAATAAGTTAAGAAGCTGTTCAATTGCTAAACCAAAGAACGTTATGTGGAAATCTAAATCAAAGCGAATACCCAGTAAGGAACTGAAAGGATATAAAAGAATAATTGGTTAGGAAAATGAAAATTAAGAAAATGATTCTCACAAGATCTTTTACCTGACAAAACTTGATGCAATTCTTTACAGTATCACATTAGCATATACTATGAAGGTTGATGTTTTATCTCTGATGGGCACTTTTATACACAAACTGTCATATGACCAGATCACAAGGACCCCATGGATTAAGAATTGGTTAAACCCACTCAGCAGCTATTGGGAGATAGATTGGCAGCAGTGCAGTTCACGGTAAAATAGCCGCCATTTTGTTTTTGACACAACATGACATGTTGCGTTTTTACATAACCTCGTCTCCTAGTGGCAAATGGTAAAAACAGGGGAATTTTTTTCACACTAATATAAAAATTATGTCTTTATTTTACTCCTATAAAGAAGATTAACATTAAATAAACATAATTTTTTAAAAAATGCACAGAAATAGCATATTATCAAGAACATTCAATTAAGTTGTCCAGATAACGGCTTAAAACTTGTATTATGAAGAACTAAAGTCGTAGTATGATGAAAATTTTCCAAAAAGAACTTAATGGTAAATGTTCATAAATTAATATTTTTGCTTAGAATATTAGTGAATATCTCCAGATTAATTGTATCTAAGGTATTTGTTTTTAAGTGTGCATATCGCTAAGCAAAGAACTTCACTTAAGAACTTGAACAATACCAAGTAACTCTACTTCTAGCAGAGTATATAACTAACCAATAACTATTCTTTCCACATTAAAAAAATTCAGATATAATCTCATTGGAAACATCAATTTTAACCAGAGCACATTGCTAAACAGCAAATTTCCATTCCACACTAAAAAAAGCTCTCCAAAAAATATAATCTCATTGGAGATATAAATTTAAATAAGCACATTGCTAAACAAATTTTTTTTCACACTAAAAAAGCTCCCCCCCACCAAAAAAAAATAGTCTCGTTGGTAACAATTTTAACCACAGCATTTTACTGAACTATCATTTTGCTGAACATTTTTTTACTCCACATTACAAAAAAATTCTTATTTTTAAACAATAATATCAAAAACAATACACAAACTACTTCATATTAAACTGCTAAAAATTTAATAACTTCAGTTGAAACATGTCAGAGTGCCTAGTATTAATGAATCATTTGTAAATAACGCTTTGTAAAAATCAGAGAATCAAAGAATGTCATAAAACTTAGCAGCAAACTATGTTAACCACCATAACCAATACATTGTTATTTATGTTAAATGAAGGAACTTAATATATACTTGTTTCCACATAGCCACCATGTTGTATCATGAACTGCACTGTGGCTGACAGTTCTAATATTCTTAAGAAGGCTGTTGGTTGGTTGGTTTACCTCTGAGCGGCACTTTTTTGCACACAATGGGCTAAATGGCCAGGTCACAAGGACCCGGAAGGCTCAGAGAAGGTTGGGGGAGGGGACCCATTGGAACGGCTGTTGGGTGACAGATGGTAGCTTCCCATCAAGGCAATCCAGCATGTACTTTAAGAGGCAGAAGGTATGGCTTTCCGCACACAGGGCCATGGCCCTAACATCCCATCCAAATGACGGTAGCCTTTCCAAGTCCATCGGTGTCCCCTACTGACTGTGGGCAGAGCGGGGAGTTTTGCGGAGATAAATCTCAATGCTGACCCAGCTGGGACTCTAACCTAGCAACTGCAAATTACGAGCCTGGCACGCTACCAACAGCCATCCCCACCACTCCCTACAAAGGCCAACCAGTGTGTAGTTGAATGTGCACAGGGTTCAGCTCTCCTGCACAAGGGTCACAGCTTAATATCCCCATCAGATATTAATCTTAACATTCCAAGCCCATCAGTGTCCCCTTTTTCATTAACGATAGTTTTGGAGTTAGGAGATAAATCTCAAAGCTGGCCCAATTTAGACTTGAACCTAGGAATTGCAGATTTCAAGCCTCATATGCTATTGACTGAACCAACCCCTGCCCATACATACAATGAGAAAATGTAAGAGTATATTAACACAAAAATTCAAAAGAACAGACTTTACCATTTTAATATTTGCAACAAAAATAAGTCATTCCAATAACTGATTATTTTTCATGCTTTATTTCAATATTAAAGTAAGAAATTATTTTAATGGCACCTTTCTTTAGTTCACTTATATCCTGTATAGAAGCTATTTTAAACATACCACACAACGTCCAGTAGTTGCATCACAAGATTCTGAGTGTCCATTACAGTTGCATCTAGTGCAACGACCAAGTCCAGGTCCACTAGTATCACGTATATAACCAGGAGCACATTCCTATATAGTAAGAGATGCATCATTTACCACTAAATGCTCTGTTAACTTATAAATTTTACAATTTGTTTTCAGTGTTACCATTGCATTGGAAAATAATTGATAGCTTCAAATATCTAAGTAGTATATTTAAATTTTCAGATGGAAATGTTATGTCAAAATTTATCATTCTTACTATTTAAGATAAAAAATTCAAATCACATTCAATCACATGTCTCAGCTTATTGCAAGTTTGATTCTGTAATGCATAAACAAAGAATTATAAAAATATAATTTGAAAAGATTATTATTCAAATGCTGAAACTTTAAAATTAATAAACATGGACATTTACATAAATTCTATACTAAACTTAATATTCAAGAAGAGTATATTTCAAAACATTCAAGAACAGGCAATGTAACAACTACTTGATTAGCAGTTTAATATTTGCAACAAAAATAAGTCATTCCAATAACTGATTATTTTCCATGCTTTATTTCAATATTAAAGTAAGAAATTATTTTAATGGCACCTTAATTTAGTTCACTTATATCCTATATAGAAGCTATTTTAAACATACCACACAACAGCAATAAATTCAAATAACAACACAACAACAACAAATAATCGAATGGTTTCTGTAACTAATGTTTCCTAAAATGCTTTATTCAATGCTGTGAATAGGTTCATCAGTACTAACATTTTGGTTTTCTCCTAATCGACCTAAAATCAATGTATTTATATCAAGGATTTCAGAGTATTCCCATATTTTGGGGGTATTTCAGTGTTTTCCTATTGGCATTGTCTGAAGGTGAGATATTATGAGAGTAGGTACCTATGTCTTTCTATCATTTATATTTTGGATGTCAATGTTATCTCTTAAGCTTACATTATAATCTTCATTTTCTTCACTCAGCATCTAACATTTTTGTGATGGCAAGATTATTAAACTATCTTCACTGTGTCTAACTGTGCCAATAACACTATATTAGCATTTTCTAAATTAACATTATCTTCATTTTCACTTCTCTAGTTAATATTTCCCCATCACTTCCACAAAAATACATTTTTCAAATTTGTACCTTTCTGCTATTATACTCTTTTTATCATAAAAAATATAGTGCAACAAGTGCAGGATTTATCCAAAAAAGTCATCTGTTGATTGTTTTTTAATGAAATCTTATGTTTTTACTCACTTGTTAAAAAAATATCTATAACAAATTATTTCAATCTCATAAAAAGTCACAATGTGAATAACTTGTCATATTTGGATATAGTTGTGCAACATGTGATTCCTGATTCTTATGCAATGGGCTAAAATAATCCATATTACATTTGATTTTCATACACTACGATTTTAAAACTAAAAGCAGACCAAAATATTGAGCTAAACTGCACTTGATGTGGGAGGTATAAGTTGAAACTTAATTAAAAACTAGAGGAATACATATCACCTCTGACAAACGTGGGAATCTCATTTTCAAAGAGAATGAAGTTTTTTGTTTACCAACTTTTGGACTCTTTAAAAGTTTTAATTCAAAGTAATGGATGATTGCAAAAACACAAACAGTAGTAGTTTGTTTGCACTTATACAACATAAAAAGTATTTCTCTTTTATTCCTTAAGTTTAAAAAAGTTGCTTTTCTCACACCTCTGAGAAAAGGGGATTATTGTTGCTGTCAGTGGAATGACTATCTCTTGACACTCTACCATCAAAGTTTCAAATTTCTACCATAAATAAATCGCTTTCAATATTCGTTAAATATTTTGCCTTTTCCATATTTAGTAACCTTTAATGATGTAAATTAAAACCACCTAAGGATTTGAAAAATGCGAATTATATTTCATTAGTATAAATCCAACTAAAAAAGAATTTTCCTATTGTCTCTTAAAACAGTTGCATATTCCATCCACCCCTAGGTGTAAGGGAACAACTTATTGTTCGAAATAAAAAACCTCAACCTTCACACATCCCACCACTAAAATTTCTATTGTAAATACCTTGTTTGCAATATTCGTTGAAAATTGCAAAATTTCAATGTTAAAAATTACGAAATTTTCAACATTTTCTACCATTAGATGCCACAATTACTGCTTCTGAGAGATTCAGAAAGTGAACCATGATATCTCATCCATACTTTTCCAATAAAAAGAGAATTTATCTCTAAAAAATAAAAAGTGTGATGTCTGTAGACAGATGGATGAAAAAGAATTTTTTTTCATTTAAATGAGATTAACAGTGCATTTATAAACAATTTACATTTTCAGTAATAAAGTGTCACAGGAAAACGTCCTGTAGAAAAAACATCTTTTTGAATTCTGATATACCATAGAATTCTAGCATAAAAATTTACCTACCCATCCATCCATCCACATATATATAAAGAATCCTCAAGCAGTCATGGGCTACAAACAGAGATGTACAACAGAATAATTTAGGTCTCCAAACATGTCTGTCCTGAGTTAAAACTGAAAAGCAGTGAAAAAAAACTGCTGTATTTGGCTACTGTAAGCCAATTATACCACAGGTCTGTTTTGCCATTGTCTGCCCACCACATCCTAGGTCTCCCCACTTTTTGTAAGACCTTTAAGCATGCTGTTCATAACTATTTATTAATCTATAGCTAGGCATAAACCTGAGAGTTATGTACCAACCCCAGTGATGACGCACAGAACCAGCCAGGTCTAGCACATAATGTCCAACCCCACCTTCTCATGATGCAGGCCATTAGTACCTTTCAAAAGAGATATTCTCTTTTGGAAGGGAATGAAAGGGAAGGGCTGCCAGCTCAGTGTAGCATACTGATCTGATCATCTATGACCACTTTTTTTTTCAACACTGCTGAGGAGTGGTCAACTTTACAGAGTCCTAGTGAAACTGATCATTTATACCTACTAGATTTGAGATTGATTATGGATCCTGTACTTACACAGGTTGGCTTCTGTTGTGGGAGAATCTGCCACTGAGTTTTACATTTGCTTGTGGGTTGCCAGCCCTAAGTGAACAGAGGCACAGGATATCTATCAGCTGGTGAATAATACTGATCAGAGGCCATTGCAGGTACCTGAACCCTTTCTTAGCTATGTGGGCATTGTCAATCCTAAACTGGAGTAATGTGTCTCAAACAGATCTATGGCTCTTGAAAAAGACCACTTGAAAAGGTGGTGACTGAAGTTTCTACTGGCATCAGTGATTTCAGTCTTTAGCGGAGGAGGAATAGGTCTTTGCCCCATGGCTGCAATCAGGGGGCTCTTTGACACTGTTGGTCCTACCTCTCTCAATAAATTAAGTTACTTTAAAAATCCTACTAATCGTTTTTTCTCTGCAGGTACATGAAATGTGAAGACATTACATAGAGATTATTCTCTTGATGTCATCATGCAAGAAATTCCAGAGTTATAACCTAGATATTCTAGGTTTGCAAGGGACAAGATGGACAGGTAAAGGTGAGATACTTAAAATTAACTTTAAATTTCTCATTTCAGGGAGGGAGGATGGAAAGCATCTCCAGGGTGTAGGCGTGTTTCTCAGCAGACATGCCAGTGATGCTATTCTAGGATAAGACTGCATTAATGAAAGATTTCATACAGCAAAATTTAAAACAAAGATTAAAGACTTGAATGTCATCTGTTATGCCATCACAGAGCTATATGCCATCACAGAGCCATATGCCATCACAGAGGACTCTGATGAGAATGAGAAGGATATGTTTTACAACCAGCTTCAGAATATTTTGAATTCTGTGAAGGAGATATTTCTCTGGTGCTAGGCGACTTCAATGCTAAAGTTCAATGCTAACCTTTGGTCAGGAGTTTTAGGTCCATTTGGCATTGGTAGTTCCAATGGAAATGGAGAACGTCTTCTACAGGTAAGAAAATTTAATGGTTGCAAATAACTAATACATACTACAAACACTGGGACATTTATAACTATATATGGGTTTCACAGGAATATGATAGATCATATTTTAATTAACAGCAAATGGGCTAGTTCAGTAATGAATACAAGAACATACAGAGGTGCCGAATTGAGTCTGATCATTACCTGGTAAAAAGTTCTTGCAGCCAAGGTTAAGAAAATTAGCTTTAACACTGAATGTCTGAAAGATCCAAATATAGCCAAAGCATTCCATAATAGGCTATTTAGTCATTATGACAATTGTGGTTTGCTTACTGCTGAGGTTGAGAAAGAATGGGATCAGTTTAAAATGGCTTTTCTTGAAACCAACAGTACTCTTTTGGGTAAAAGGGAATAGGAAACAAAATTATTTGAGCAATAAGGCTATGGAACTAATTTTTGAAAGAAGGTAGTGCAGGATTAATATGTATCAACACCCTACCAGCCCTAACAGAAGGCATTACAACGAGCTTAATAAATGTGTAAATGATCAGTTAACAGTGGAAAAGAATCTTTGGCATGATAACTTGGCTGAGAAATCAGGAGAAGCAGTTAGCGAGCACAACAGCAGGGTGTTGTACCTTATTGTTAATGTTTTAAGTGGGATTAGACATGTACACAGGAATTGAGGGATAAACATGGCAAGGTGGTTAAGGTGAGAATTCTGTGATGGAACATTTCAGGGATGTTCTAAATAATGCGATTATTTCTACTCCCATTGTTTGTAATGAGGATAGATGCATTAATGGCTTTAATGATGGCCCTATATATTAAAACTGCATAAATCTCCAGGGGTGGATGAAATCACCACTGAAATGTTTAGATCTGGGAACATTTGTGTTGCCACATGGCTGATTGAAATTTTGAATTTTTTTTATGATAAAGGTGTTGTTCCTAAGGATTTTACTAGAGATATTATTGTCTCAATTGTTAAAAAGGGTGATCGCAGTTCTTGTGATAATTATAAGGGAATTAGTTTACTTTCTGTTCCAGGTATATTATTTGTATGATTACACTTAACAGAATTAAGAATTTGATTGATGTACAACTGTGTGATGAATAGTATGGTTTCAGAAGTGGTAGGGGATGTATTGATCAAATATTTTCACTTAGGCAGATTCTTGAGAAATGTTTAGAGTTTCAGAAACCTGTGGTTACTAGCTTTATAGATTTCAAAAAGACTTGAATCTGTTGATTGACATAATTTGTGGTTAATTGTTAAATAATATGGAATACCTGATAAGTTAGTTAGTGTAATGAAAGCTATCTATAATAACACTGTATTGTGTCTGCGAGTTGGTACATCTTGCAGTGATTGGTTTAGCATTGCTAGTGGAGTTAGACAAGGGTGCATTTTGTCTCCTTTTCTGGTTTGTTTGGTTATTGATTATGTTATGTGAAATTCTTTGCAAGGGAAAGATTTTGGCTTTAAATGGTCTAGAGGTTTCAAAATTTCTGATTTAGATTATGCACATGATTTGGCCCTGTTGGCTAATAATGTTATGTGATTAATTCTTTCATTAGGGCTGTTGAGACTAGAAATAGAGTAAGTTTGGTGATGAACAGAAAAAAAAATTAAAGTGGTGAAAAATTGGTCAGGCAGATGGTGCTTCAGTTGCTTTGAATGGATGAACTCTTGAGCAAAGAGTCTCAGTTTAATTATCTTGGGAGCTATGAAACAGATACTAGTGATGAAATAAATAGAAGAATAGGTATTGATTGCCATTGGGACTTTTAAGAATCTATGGAGAGTGTGGAAAAAATAGGCATGTACACCTGAAGACTAAAATTAGGTCTGTTAGAAACCACGACAATAATGTCGAGACTAACACATGCTACCAGTCCTGTTACATCGGAGATATCAGAAATGATGGATAAACATACATCAGATCTGATGCATTTTCTGATGTATGTTTATCCATCATTGCAGATATCTCTGATGTAACAGGACTGGCAACATGTGTTAGAAACCACGACAGTAATGTCGAGACTAACAGATTAACATCAAATGATGCAGTTGTTCCAGCCTTTTACAAGTCTATGGTAATATGGCCTTTTGTATTTGATAACTAGTACTCTTTAAGATAGTTTGAAGAAAGTATTTAGTTGATAGTATTAAGTATAAGGTAGTATATAAGGATGGTATAGTAACATCTGGAATAATACATAAAATGTCCGCACCCTAGACTTGGTGACCGATATATTGTCATGCTCAGAGTTATGTATACAACAAATGTAATACTCAATGCGGTGCACTGGTGAATCATAGCAGAATTGGGCATCGAGACTTATTGTACAGTATTTATTTGTGGTTTATTAATGAGTTTGATCCTACTGTGCCTCGTAATATTTAGAACTTCTGTGGTGGGTAGAACTTCTGCTGTGTTTTTGGTTTGTTTGTGGGTTGATAGCCCCAAGTGAATAGATTCACAGGATATATTTTATCAGCTGGCGGATAATCCTGAGCAGTGGTCATTGCAGGCACTTGAACTCTTGCTCCTACTGACATTGTCAAATTCTACATTGGAGGAAGTCTTCCAGTGTAGATGGCTTCAGCCTTTAGTGGTGGGGAAACAGGTCTTTGCACCATGTCTGTGATTAAGGGGCTGTTTGATATTGTCGGCATTCCCTCTCTCATTAAACATAGTTTCTTTAAACATCTCACTAACCATTTTCTCTCCATTGGTAGTTGGAATGTGAGGACTCTGCACAGAGCTTTTTCTCTTGATGTCCTCACACAACAATTTCATCATTATAATTTATTTATTCTCGGCTTGCAAGAGACCAGATGGACAGATAAAGGTCAGATTCTTAAAAAAAATCTTAAATTTATCTTTTCAGGGAAGGAAGATAATAAGCATCTACAAGGCATGTGTCTGCTACTCAGCAGATAAGTAATGATGCTCTTCTAGGATATGAGTGCATTAATAAAAGGTTTCTTACAGCAAAATTTCAGACAAGCATTAAACACTTGAATGTTATCTGCTGTTATGCCCCACTGAGAATGCCGATGAGGATGACAAAGGTAAGTTTTACGGACAACTTCAAAATATTTTGAATTATGTCAAAAAAAGAGATTACCCTAGTTTTGGGTGACTTCAAAGCCAAAATTAGTACTGACTCTGACCAACTGCCACATGATGTAATATTCCCAATCAATCAAATATCAGGTAACTTAAATTGTCAGGCAATAAATTAATTGCCAAAAACATAGTTTAAATTTTGTACTGAATATAAAAGTGATAAATTTAAATTGGAATATATTAAACACTTTAATATGATTAAACACAAAACTAAACTCTAGTTAACTTCTAAAACTGCCCAAGAAGAAATATTCGAATCAAATCCAATATAATAAATCTGTTTAGTGAGATTCTGATTCATAAAATAAAGATTAGGAGATGACACATTCATCTGCAATACAAACGAAACATTGATAGCAGCAAAACAATGGCACAATACATTGTGCTCCTGAGACCACTACTTTCATGCTCTCACAGTGCACTCTACTTCTGAGCTCTTAGCACTTTTAGTTCTCTTCTGAACTGCTCCTTAAAACACTGCCTAACATGTGCCTGCACCATTTGTCTCTTGAAAGGCACATTTACATAATACAGTGACATTGATGACAAGCTGTTGTGACCTTTGCCACTCAGGATGCTGGTGGTGGTTAGCATTAATCAGCTGGTACAAGTTAAGTGTGCAACTGAGATATAATAGAGAAGGAATGGTTCTAGTTCAAAGAAAGGTAAGGCCCCAAAATAATAATTATAAAATAAATGGTTTAGAAAATTAAAAGTAGAGGCAAACCATCACAATGACTCATTGTCATTATAGAAAGCCATCATTATGCTAGTTAACTTGTCAGGTATGCCATACAATCTCACAATCAACCACAAATTATGACAATCAACAGAGTCAAAAGCTTTTTTGAAATCAACAAAGTTCATAACCAAAAATTTCTTAATTACTAATCTAAACATTCCTGAAGAATCTGCCTAAAATATTTAAAACAATACATCCCCTACCACTTCTGAAGAATCGTTCATCACACAGTCGTTCATTAACCAAATTCATAATTCTATTCAGCCCAATAATGCAAAGATCTTTACTTGGAACAGAAATTATACTGATTCCACTAGAGTTATCATTTAACACTCCCATATATAAAACAATCAATCCCAGATAGCTTAGAAATATGGGTGCCAAGGAAATATCTATTTGCCATTATAAGAACATGATCACCTTTCTTAAAAATGGGTATATTAATTCTGGCATCCTTAATATACTCAAAATTTCCGTCAGTAATATGACAGTGGAAACATTCCCAGCTCTAAGTATTTCAGAAGTAATTTCATCTACCCCTGGTGACTTATGAACTTTTAATTTAGATCTAGTCGAAGTAATTTCAGATTGTCATATAGGTCCAATGTTGAGGCCAATAAAGTGCCTATTCTCATTATAAGGATGGGTGTAAAACTAGCCATGTTGTTTAGATATTTCCGAAATTCTCAGCCAATGTAGTCATGACAGAATCTTCACCTTCAATAACCATACCATTTTTATTCCTCAATCCCTATATGTCAATCTTTTTTGTGGGAAGAAACAGGATAAACTATGTGGTACAACTCTCTGCTGTTTAATTGCTTTTTTGGCTGGGGGTAAAAAAAAAATCATAATCCAGCCCTATGTAACATAATGGCAGATTTGGCTATATCTGGATATTTTCAAGTTTCAGTGCTAAAAGTATATTCTCTTAACTTTAGCACAACATTTAAGTTCAGTTGTAAGACACTATTCACAAGGTAATTAATCAGACTCAATTTTCAGCTCCCCAACACGATCTGATTTCCATTATGTAGGGCAGATAAAGGCCATAGAAACTACTCCTAGTTCCTACAGGCCTTCTCATACAAGTTTATATATACTCTGTAACACTCAAATTGCAACATCAGAAAAAGGATTAGATGGGAATGCAAATCAGCAGGTGGCTGAGTTGCAATGAATATATGCAAATGATTATAATATGGGGCCAATATGGCTGCAGCATTTGCAGATATGAGTGATAATGCCTCTGCCATAACATTACAACTAAGAGAGAGGTTTCCTTGTGATAAGTCTTCTGGATTCGAGCTGTGACTTCTAAGAGGAAGTAAAGTTTGTATGGAAAATCAATGCAACAGATTCGCTAACCATATTACTAGCTGAGAAAATATAAGAGAGGATGGATAGTTGACTCGCCATATTGCACAACATTTGGGCTGTGCAACACTACAGTGCATTGATACTGGCTGCTGTTTTTGAGGAAAGGTATGATTTATCATCAGTCGGAATCTAGGGCATGCAGGATGACCACAGTAGAACCTTTCGTCTGATAAGCTTACACATTCCTACAGTCACTCCATCTACTATCAGAATAATGGTAAATGTTGCTATAATTGTCTCATCATAATACTAACCATATCTTATAACTAAGACAGGTAATAATATCTAAGACAGGTGGAGTCAAGACTTCATGCAGAGTCCATTGTGTCATCTCAGTACCACCGGCAATTATTGTCCCCAGCATCAGGAGTGGTGTCACACTCGAGTGAACTGCAACATAGAATAGTGTGGTGTTCAGCAACAAATCTTGCTTTTGTTTGGGATCTGATGATCACCAGGTTCCCTTATGGAGAAGACAGAGAATGGAATAATTCGAGTAATTGCCAAAAGGCATATAGCACAAACAGGAATCATGGTCTGAGGAACAACTGGCTATTACAGCCAAATGACTAGTGTTCGTCACAAGCAGTTTGACAGCCAAATGACTAGTGTTCGTCACAAGCAGTTTGACAGCCAAATGACTAGTGTTCGTCACAGGCAGTTTGACAGCTTGCTGGTACATGGAGCATATCCTGGATACTGTTGCTATCCCTTTTGTAAGAAGGACGACTGACATATTTCAGCAATATAATGTGTGTCTGCATACTGCAAACATCACTAGGGAACATCTACGTACTGTCAATGTCCTGGAGTGGGCAGCAAGATCCTCAGATCTGTCCCCAATAGAACATGTATGGGATATGGTTGGACACCATCTCAGCACCCACCTGCAACCAGCACAGACAACAGCTGCCCTGCAAGACCATGCACAGGAAGCATGGTGGACATTGCTGCAGGAGGCTATTGGCAGTTTCTATGACTCAGTGCCATGACACAATGCTCAATGTATTGCTAATAGTGACCTCCTACTGATATGCCTTATTTTTCTGATAATAAAATTGTCCATTTGTTTTGGAAACTTAATCATGCTCTATATGTGAATATCAGTTGAATTTTCTCACCTCTTCTGGATGTTGCAATTTCCTTGTTTGTATGTGCATTCTTAGCAGTAATGAATATACATTCATTACTGCTAAGGCAACATTATTCCTTAATGAGCTAGGTCATTTGCTCCTGAATATGTAATTTATCATAATACTATGCAACCCATCAAATGAAACCATCATTATTTATGTTCAGGTATTTGTAGTAAGTGGTAATTATTTTCAAACCATTATGTTTACTACCCTATAGATATTTCCCTTTGCTACTCTACCTACCAATGCCAAAAGGTCAGAGTCCTTAGGTTTTAACAATGAAGTCACCTAGCAATAGAAAAATTTTTCTTTCTTGAAAGAATTTTATAACACATTGCTTGTCAAATTATATTCCATCACATTCTCCCAGTTTAACAATTTATTACATAAAATAGGCATTTTTGATCTCCTACTATATATATAGTGGCTAAGTGATTAGCATGCTTAGCTACTGATCAAAAGGATCTGGGTTCAAGCTCTGGGTAAGGTATGGATGTTTATATTGTTTTTCTGCTGAGGTCTCACCCTTCTCAGACCTTCTACTATGGCATATAAACTGACAGGCTCCTGTTAGATCTCTGTGACAAGCAGCTGCTTGAAGAAATATTCTTTATTATATATACAGCTAGCTAACCAATGATTTGGTAGTTAAACTTCAAAGGAAAGCACCATAGGATTAAATCCTTAAAGCAACACATTTTATTCCTTTAAAACTATTTTTACATCCCTGCATATGCTAAAAAAGTTAAGTTGGATTCATTGATCCCATTGTGATGGACCACCCATTCACTTTTACTTTTCTAACCAGTTTTACTTTATTTACATTATATTTATTATTTTGGGGTTAATTCTTCAGTTGGGTCATCATTTTTCCTCATCCAGACCACTAAAGGAGTTGCACATCTACATCTGACTTTTGATCGACAGTCACTAATGCACGCAATAGGGGCACGCCCCCTCGTGTTGTAGCTAGCACAATCATAAGTTTATGCAAATGTATTTCCCAGTGTGCAACACACGTCAGTTGCACGTTGCATATATAAAGTGACATCAAGACACAGTTAGTAGAGAGAACTTTTTGAAGTCAGCCGTTTTTGGAGTACTTGTCATTGTTGAGTAGGAATGGAGTTAGTTGGAGAGAGCTAGTATTTGAGAGAATTTGAACTTTTAGTTGCTCAGAATATTCATCAGTTTATTTAGTGAAACTTGATTTTTTGGAAATAAACTTTGTTTTATAAATAAATTTTGACTTTTCTATTTTTCTTTTCAGCAGGATAAATTGATTTTGATTAGATTTAATTTTAATAATTTGACAATCTTTTCGAATTAAATTATTTGTGACTAAGTAATGTCTATGTTATTGAACAGTCATTTAACTTTATTTGGTAAGATTAATTGCCTGGTGCCCAATGCTATCCAGTATATTAGTTTAATTTGGATCAGTCAAAAGATCCAAAGTGAAGTTTAACATATTTTTTGAGCGTTACACCATCAGATCTACATATAAGTATCCACCTGAAAACATTTAATTAGGTACATACACTGAAGAGCCAAAACATTATGACCAGAGCATCTATATGCAAATGACGGCACATGTGAAGGTCATGAAATGGTATAAATAACATGATAATGAGCTCTGTTAATCAGTTTTATTCTTGTTCTTCAGATGGGAAAGGCAGTGGACTTGAGCGAGTTTGACAAAGGCCAAATTGTAATGGCCAGACAACTGGGTCAAAGCATTTCTGGGATGGCAAGGTGCTCACAGTCAGCAGTGGTACCTTCAAAAAGTGATCTGAGGGGGGAAAAATCCTAAACCGCCAGCAAGGTGTGGGTTGACCATGGCTCATTAATGCTAGAGGTGAGCAAAGGCTATCCCTACCTACCTAAACATCATCCCGTATGGTAGGAGCTAACAGAAGGGATACTGTGGCACAACTTGCCCGTAATTTGAATCCTGGTGACAGGAGTACTGTAACACACAGTGTGTACAACACACGGTACATCAAACCATGCTGAAAATGGGGCTGCATAGCTGCAGGCCACTCCAAGTGTCAACTTCGTTCATCATCAAAATTGCCTACAATGGGCACATGAGCATCAAAACTGGACTTTGAATGATTGGAAGATGATCATCTGGTCCAATAAATCTCATTTCCTGTTGCATCATGTGAGCAGCTGGGTACGTGTTCGTTGTTTACCTGGGGAAGTGTTGGCACCACGATACACCGTGGGACAAAAACAAGTTGGTGGAGGAAGTGTAATGCTTTAGAGGCAGTGTTTTGCTGGAAAACCCTGGGTCCAGTCATTTGTGTGCAGGAACTATGACATCTACCACCTACCTAAACATCATTGCAGACCAGGTCCATTCTTTCATGGCAATGGTGTATCCCTCTAATAGTGTCTTCTTTCAGCAGGATAATGTGCCATGTCACACTACCTGGATTTTCGAGAATGGTTCACAGAACATGAGGACTTCGAATACAGATATTGCCCTGGCCTCCAAATTCCCCAGACATCAATCGAGCATCTGTGGTTTGTGTTGGAACAGCGTATCCGATCTGCAGTGGCTCAACTACATAACTTACAAGAGTTAAAGGATCTGCTGGTAACGTGTTGCTACCAGATACCACAAGACACCTTTAGAAATCTTGTAGTGTCCATGCCTCACCTGGTAAGAGATGTTTTGGCAGCACATGGAGGACCAGTATCATATTAGGCAGTGGTCATAATGTTTTGGCTCTTTGGTGTATATATATATATGATCACATTTAAACAGCCCATAAATAGTAACAAAATTTAAGCACTAAATACATAATAAAATCAGGCAGATAGCATGTATTCAACAATTTGCTATCTGAATAGCATATTAAATACAACTTACTTCACAAGACAACCCAATATAACCAGGTGGGCACACACACTGTTCAACTTCTACTGCTAATGGTTGACCAGTACTCTGTGGAACTGAAGTGTCCATTTGTACATCTCTCAGCATAGTTTGTTGCATTCTATTATGGAATGATGCACGGATAAGTAATGCTTCCACATTTGCCAATACCTTCATAAAATCATCTCTAGTTGCTGAAGTAGGGCCTCGGGAATCAACTCTTTGCCAATTTGTCTAAAAAAGAACAAAACCGAGTAAGTTTTTTAACAATAAATCATTTTAAAATGATCATCCATTTTCAATAAGATTTCTGTCATTTTGTTTTGTACATAATATTTTTGAGCATTGCAATCTCTTTACTTCACACATCTATGAAAAGTTTAATGATTGTCATGTCCCTCTAATTAAATTACATTATTGTTATTACAAGTGTATTTTCAGAAGTGTCTTAGATGGGACTGCCATTAGTTTTCATTCATGCGAAGCTGGGAGGTTTTCATATGCTTGGGAAGCGAGCGCCAGCAAATAGTGTTATGGCATTTCTGTCACTAGCCAGAGGGGCTAGGGTATGGGTCACCAAGAGGAGAGACAGGAGATGCAAAGTCAACAAATCAAAATGAGTGTTGCTTATGAACAGAGAAGTCATGTTTTAGTGCATCAGAGTGATGTAGCCCTTTCTCAAAAACTCTAGAGGAGCAGTGTTTGGTTCTGTGTGAACCAGATTATGTAGGCAGGGATTAGGATATCGTCTCACCAGTTTTTGAGGCCTGCAACGCGATTTTTGCATGAGAAAGTACAGATTTCCACCTCACTGAGTGAATGCCTGCAAAAGCAAAGCAGCTTCAACCTATATTAAGCTGATTGGAGAAAGTCTCCAAGGAACATTAATAAAACCATTTCATCCAACTAAGTGTTGAGGCATGGCTAATGCCCATAGAATTTGTATTGATGTTTGAGTCTTACTTCTTACCTGCATTTGTTGAGTCAGAATTTTAACTAAACTTTATACTATATTGAAGTTGATTTTGGAATAGTTTGTTTCTTGAGCAGTAACGTTATTGTTAAAACATTTATACTGAGCATTCACTTCAGACTTAAAATTTACCATTCAGATGTTCTGTAGGCCTTTTGATCCCTATTTCTGAAAATTAGTTTATTGCCTGGCACCCAAAATTTAAGCTATCTGGCAGATGATTGATTTATAATTGGAAGCATTACAATCACAATGTAAAGATAAGTAATGCATGTCTAGAAATAGGAGTGCTTACTAAGATGCTTGGCTTGATTGCTTGGGGTTTTATGGCACAAGGGCAACTAATGTCATATTGTGTCCAACAAGGCATACAGTAAAAGAATAAACTGATAAATATTGTACACACATGTAACACTCGTCACCTACCTTCCTTCTTTCATTCATCACTGTATCTGGCTTACATCCCATAAATCCTCACATACTATAAATGCTATGCCTTTACGGACCAAAGATCTCCAAATTAATATACTCAATCTCATGGTACTTCAAATCATGGGTGAGGCCACTCTATATACTGTGAACTGAAAGGGAGTCATCAGAAGTAAACAAAATATTTTTCATTTGGGTCATATGCTTGTGACTACCAACCTCCTGCATCTCAATGGGGAGCAAATTTTACTTCTGCTACCATTAGCCTACTTTAACAATCCTCTTCTTTAATCTCTTCCACCTTGATTCATGCTGCCATCTAGGCACAAGGCAGGGAACCAACATATGAATTTGACTCTAATTGACACTGGTTGTATGAGTGAAATCCATCCAAATCTCTGAACATCACTGCTTGTCAGCCAAATCACACTTAGGCAGCTCCCCTCAGAGAACAATGCACCATACTACAAAGAGGTTTTACCAAACTGGGATCGTACAGAGGGCCCTGAGGGAAGTCAGCAAGTGCTGCTGAGATGCAGTGACTTAATCCACAATGCCAAGAGGTTACTCTTAAATGGAGTTATTACGATTAAGGTATACATGCATAAAGTTAAAAGTAAAACAGCATATAGAGTGTGTGTGTAAAACGAAAAACGATTGTTAATATAGTTTAATCACAATTTTTATTGTTAAAACCCATTTAAATGTCCTTAATTATGCTCTTAAGCTTAGATATGGGAAAAACTTTTCTAACTCAAAATATTGTAATATACAATATGTAGTAGTTTTAACTTATCACACATAACAGCACAATGTTACTCTCACTAAGTTCCACACATTGTTATTTTCGATACATTTTGTTTGTGATGGTTGTCCATTTTTCATTCCCTAATTAGTTATACCCCCTTAAACAGCTGCTTGCCACAGAGTCTGACAGGAGCCCGTCAGTTTATATGCCATAGTAGGTCTGTGAGGAAGGCAGGACATTATAATTTATTTCCGTTATTATTTTGGAGTGTTTCTTTCCTTTGAACCATCATTTCTCTCTGCCCATAATGTTGCCAACTGCGTAACTCCATTTTGATTGATATCAGATAACTGTGCCAAGCAAAGTCACAGCCACTTATGTTATCATTGCACGATCACTCTATACTAATATGGCTTCAGGAACGATGTTGGCATGTGCCACATTTGCTTTAAACCAGAGTGTAAGGCTGAGAGAGACAGTAGATTAGACAGAAATGAAGTAAGTAGACAGTAGTGGAGGTGTTGAGAGTTTGAATGGAGGTAAAAGAGGATTTGTATGGAGGTGGAAACATTTAATTTTTCACACCATAGTGGTAAACGATTTAAAGGAATCATTTTGTAGAACCTTTAATGTTGGTGAGTCAATAATCCAATAAACTTCTTAATTTTTATGAAACTGTATGTGACTATTTTTTTCTCTTGAGCAGAGAACTTTATTTTAGTGATATCGATTTAAAGATTATTTTGGGATAATCATTAATTTCTTTCTGATCTTACACTCATTAAAAAACTTTTTTTTTTTGGCAAGATTAATTGCCTAGTGTCTGAGTTCAGACATCTGGCAAATAAAATAACATACTTTTTGGAGCATTACATGTTGAACACAGGAATCTTGTTTCACATAAACAGTTATGATGAGAATCTATCATAGCATGCCATGAAAGAAGCTTCTGTAGTTGAACTTGGGAGCACTGAATGTGTTCTTGTCATATAGCCAGATATCTGGATGATGACAACTTCTTCGACGTTTGATGTTGTTTCAGGCTGGTACATTCAACATTAAGACCTATTGGTGATGTCAAAAGTCGAGTAACAGTCCTTCATATTTTCAGAATATTCAGTGTTTTCCAGACTGATGGTGAGTATCAACAAGCACAGCTGATGGTAAGTATACAAATGCAAAGATTTTTAAACCCAGTCTCATTCTTTTAAAGGAATTTAAAGATATATAAAAGAACTAAATTTCAACTTAATACTTAGTTGAAACACATTTGTTGTCCTGAGTGGAATTCAAACCCACATCTCACAGAAGCATGCCAGGCATCATAATTGCTACATTACCAGAAATTAACAGTTTTCTTCAACAATGTAGCATATAAGAATTCTTGTTTTTTGGTTGATTGCCACTAGCGCCATTTCTGTTGTAAATAAGGCAGCCAAGTTGAGCTGCCTCATGTGATAGAAGTAATATTTGTCACTCTCAGTGTTATATAAATAATTTAGTAATAAAGTATCACAGGAAAATATCCTGTAGACAAGAAATAATTAGTTGAAAAAAATTGGTTGTCCTGAGTGGTATTTGAAGTACAGAAATACTGAGTGGTATTGAAGAAAATGATAAGTTTCTGGTGGTTTAATAGTTATGACACCTGACAGACTTCTAGGAGATGTGGGTTTGAATCCCACTCAGGACAACATATTTTTTTCAATAAGTATTAGGTTTAAATTTAGTTCATGTATCTTTAAATGCCTTTAAAAGAATGAGACAGGGTTTAAAAATCTTTGCATTTGCATATATACCATGAGCAACTGAATATCAATATGAAGCACTGCGTTTCTCCACTTATATCACCAATGGATTCTTAGTGTTCAGTGTAGTAGCCTGAAACAAAGAAATCATCACAGACATATCACAAGATGATTTATCAGCAGACAGATAATTCTGATCTAAAGCCATCACAGGTACCTGAACTCTTGTTTCTATTGGCATTGTCACACCTACATTGGAGTGAGTCTTCCAGTTAGATGGCTTCAGCCTTCAATAGTGGGAGAACAGGTATTTGTCCTATGCTTACAGTCCGTCGGATGGGACGTTAAGCCGTGGCCCCGTGTGTGCGAGAGCCATACCCTGTGCACGTTAAAGAACACGCTGGATGGCCTTGACGGGAGGCTACCATCTGTCTCCCAACAGCTGTTCCAGTGGGTCCCCTCTCCCAACCTTCTCTGAGCCTTCGGGGTCCATGTGACCTGGCCATTTAGCCCATGGTGTGCAAAAAAAGTGCCGCTCAGAGGTAAAACAACCCAACCCTATGCTTACAATTAGGGGGCTGTTTGATATTGTCAGCACTTCCACTCTCAATACACATAGTTTCTTTAAAAATCCTACTTATTTTCTCTCTGCAGGCACATGGAATGTAAAGACTCTGTACAGAGATTATTTTTTGATGTCCTCACTCAAGAATTCCAGTTATATAGATAATGTGATGGTCCACCCATTCACTTTTCCTTAACCAGTTTTGCTTTATTTGTTATATTTATCATTTTGGGGATGTGCAACTGTGGTCCAATTTGCACATGCACAACTGACCTTTTGTCTACTGCTAAAGCGCACGTGTAGCACACGACCCCTCTTGCATCATAGCTAGCGTGATTGTCAGATTATGAAAATGTCTTTCCTGGCGTGCAATAGACAAGTGCTGGATTTGTATGCATGTTATAACTAAGGGACGTTAGGTCACAAAGTGAAGAAGCAGAGTGAAGTAGAGTGGTGACATTAGGTCACAGAGCCAGATTGTGAGTCGGTAGTCAGAGTTAGTAGAGATGTAGGAGTCACAGGTGTTGTGAGAAGTATGTGGTGTAGATAGGAGTTATTAGTACTCCAACTTTTGTATTAAATTGAGCAAGTTTTTGAATTTTTGCTATTTTTCTCTTGAACAATGTTAATTGATTTTTGATTATATTTAAACTTTAATTAAACTTTACTATCCTTTTTGAATTCTTACTCAATAAGTAATGCTTGCTATTCCCATTTTGAACTTACGATATCTTAAGAAATTAAATAATTTATTTGCTTTATCTCTTGCTGTGTCAATATATTGTAACTATTTTAATTTTGAATCTAAATGTATATCTAAAAATTTAAAATTAGCAGAGATTTTTAAAATATTATTTATTTTAATTGAGAAGTCTTCTGGTAATTTTTTGTTTTTATGGAAGTAAGATATTACTGTTTTATTTGTGGCTATTTTTAGATTCCATTTATCACAGTATTTTATAAGGTTATTCATTAGCTTTAGTAATCTGTTGTAAAATATATGGATTTTTATTATAAGACCAAAAAATGATGTCATCTGCATAGGATTCAAAAATATATCATTGGTAATAAATTCCTGTAAATCATTTAAATATAAGTTAAATAATAATGGGGACAATATATCCCCTTGAACTAAACCATTTTTGAATGGATATGAAGAGGAGGTATTGTTCCCAATTTTGATTTTAAATTTTCTATTTTTAATAAAGTTTAATTTCCACAAATTTTTAATTTTTTTATTGTGTATTAGAGCATTGTGACATTGAGTCAAAAGCTTTCTCTAGATCAATTATCATTACAGTCATAAATAGTTCATTATTTGTTGCATATTCTGCATCATTAATTATATTTAAAATTAAATCTTTAGTTGATCTTCCTGGTCTAAAACCAAAAGTGTTTTTATTAAGAATATTGTTTTTTTTTTCAATATGCCAGACCAAGTGATTTGAAATCATTCTTTCAAACAATTTCAAAACGTTAGAGCTGAGGCATATTGGCCTATATGAATTTAAATCATCAGAAGGTTTATTTAATTTTTTTTATAAACACCATGAAATTATACCAAGATTCAGGGTAGTTTTTATAATGCCAAAATTTATTAAATTCATCTAACAATACTTTTAACCATTTATTTGGAAGATTTTTTGAGTAGTCTATTAGAAATGCCATCAGGGCCAGGTGTAGTTTTTGATTTTAATGTTTTAATAGCAAATTTGAGTTCAAAGAAGGAAAAAGGAGCATTTAAATAATCTGTAGAAAATATTGGAACTAATATATAATTTATCAATTTTATTATTTGGTTTATTGTGCAAGTCTATGAAATATTTTGCAATTGTTTCTGTGGTTTCTTGTATATTTTCTTTGTTTTTCAATGCAAGGGAATGCAATGGATTTGTAGGTGTTGTTTCACTGTATAATTTCTTATATATTCTCCATAAATTTGTAGTTGATGTTTAAGGTGATAAATTTGTAGTTGATGTTTAAGGTGATAAATTTTCAGTTAATAGTCTCCAGTTTTGTTTTAAAATATTTGATTTTTTTAAATATATGGTCATAAAAATATAAAGGTCATGTACAAACGACTCAGTCCACATTGAGCACATAGGTAACCATTTCACAATGCTGTATTTTAAACTCCAGATATTGTGTTGTATTGCATCAGCCTGCCATACACACAACCCCTGGTGGTACTGCATCATTGTCTGATGCAATGTAGTCAAGTCATGACATCACAGCTTTACGATCAGGGAAAAAGATGATGCAATTGTTAGTTGTAAGCGACATCTCATAGCATATGCAAGTCTTTTGAGCGGCTCCCATTTACCCGAGTCATAAGTACAACACAAGTGATCCTTGCAGTTTTAATCCAGCAGTAGTGAAGCCTCATAACTGTGTTAATAGTGCAGATACATTTTGTTACATTTGTGAGGAAGTGATGTTTGCAAGCCAGAAAAGGGTCATGACTCCAATAGTGAAAGTGGCATAAGAGTTTTATTTTGGATACAAGATCGGGGACCAGAACAAGACCTGGGTGCTACACCTATGCTGCAATACATGTTCAAGAAATCTTCTGAGGTAGCTGAAAGGCAAAAGAGTGGTGATGTCGTTTGCTGTTCCTATGGTTTGGAGAGAGCCAAGCAATCACGCAAATGACTGCTACTTCTGCATGGTTCCACCTGTTTCTGGAGGCATCACAAGGAAAAAGAAGTGGAGAATAGGATACTCGAATATACAATCTGCTCTCTGACCAGTTCCACACAGCGAAGGCCTTCCCGTTCTTGAACCTCCAAAAGAATTTTCCATCGATTCAGATGATTAGGAAAGAGGTGAACTGATGTTGGGTTCTTCGCAGCCTTTGGTGCCTAATGATCTGCCACGTTGCATCATCTGCACCACACATTCTCACTGAAGAAATGAACAGTCTTGTTCGCAATCTGGAGCTGTCCAAGGCCAAAACTGAGTTACTTGGATCAAGACTTACACAATGGAATCTTCAAGAAAAATGTTCAAGTGACTTCGTTTTAAACTCATCATGAGCAGTTTGCACCTTACTTCAGACAGAAAGATGACTAATGTTCTGCTCTGATACAGATGGCCTGATGAATGTTCTCGGAATCAAACATGACCCTCAAGAATGGCGACTATTCATAGACTCCTCGAAATCGAGTCTCAAGGCGGTGTTGCTGCATAATCGAAATAGACTTCCATCCATTCCTCCATTCGGACACGCTGTCTACATAAAAGAAACCTACAACAACCTAAAACAGCTGTTGAACTGTCTTCAAAAACAGCAAGTATGGCTGGCATTTCTGTTGTGACTTAAAGGTAGAGGCTCTGTTGATGGGTCTTGCAGCTGGGATATACGAAGTACTGCTGTTTCTTATGTGAATGGGACATCTGAGCAAAGACTTTACACTATGTGAAGAAAAACTGGTCTCAGAGGAAATCTCTGAAGGTCTGAGAGAAGAATGTGGAACACCCAGCACTGGCAGAAACGCACAAAATCCTGCTACCATCCCTATACAAACTTGGTATGATGAAAAACTACGTAAAAACCATGGACCGGATTGCATCAGCTTTCAAGTACTTGGCTGACAAATTCTCTCAATTCAGCAAAGCGAAAATTAAAGAGGGAATTTTTGTAGGTCCTTAGATCTGTGAGCTGTTCAGAGACCAGATGTTCAACAACATGCTTCATGGTGATGAGAAAAACGCTTGAGATGCGTTTCGTCTGGTGTCAACTAAATTCCTCAGGAATGTCAGGGCAGACTAGAAGAAAATAGTTAAGGACATGTCTCTATATCACAAACTTGGTGCAATATGTCCTTAAAGATCCACTTTCTCCATTCCCACTTAGATTTCTTCCCCTACAACTGTGGCATGGTTAGTGTTTTCACCAGGACATTGCAATGAAAACCGGATCCACCACGAAAACTGGAAACCACGGAAACTGGTCCATTTCAATGTTGGCTGACTACTGTTGGACACTCACCAGAGATGATCCTGAGCAGCTGTACAAGTGATGGGTAAAACAACATCGGAAGTAGAAGCAGAGTTTTACCGATACATGTCATATGTACATATTACTCTATTATATAAGAAACTATTGCGGATTTCTCAGAAATCGTAGCCATTTTTGCATTTTTATTATCATATTCGTGTTTAGCACCTTGAAATCTGTAAGAAATGGGTACTTTTATCTCAGAGGCACGACTTTTATGAAAATTTGTTGCCCAGTTTAATCGATGTTTCCAAATCACTGAACTGGAAAGTCGCTCCAGTATTTGATGTTTCAAATCATTGAATGTGTTCGCCCATCTGGTATTTCATGTTTCCTAAGAGTTGGGTTGCTTTACCTCTGAACGGCACTTTTTTCCACACCATGGCTAAATGTCCAGGTCACAGGGACACTGAAGGCTTGGAGAAGGTTGGGGGAGGGGACCCACTGGAACAGTTGTTGGGAGACAGATGGTAGCCTCCCATCATGGCCATCCAGCATGTTCTTTAACAAGCACAGGCTATGGCTCTCCTGCATATGGGGGAACGGCTTAACATCTCATCCGACAGACAGTGGCTTTTCCAAGCCCATTGGTGTCCCCTACTGACAATGGGTCCCCTACTGACCGTGGGCAGGGCAGGGAATTTTGCAGAGATAAATCTCAATGCTGACCCAGCTGGGACTTGAACCTGGGAACTACAGATTACAAGCCTGGCATGCTACCGACTGAGCCACCCCTGCCCCATGTTTCCTAAGAGTGAAAACAGTTCCATACTACTTAAATCAAATATTATTAGATGTTTATTTTTTAATTAAATGTTTAATAAAGTGGAAAAAGCACAGTAAAATTTTGCAATGTTTTTAAAAAAAATTTAAATTTCACTTACCATTTTTTTCTTTGAATTTCTGCCATTTTATTAAGCACAATTAAATGCTCTTTCTTTTGGTATATAACATGACATATTTCACTTAGTTACTTCAGGATGAGGTTCTAAAACTGTTTATTTTCTGAAAACACTTTAAAACAAATCCTGTCACCACAGTGAGTTGTTTCAGAAACCCAACACTGTAAGAGTTAAGCAAATTCTTATTCAAATCATGAACATGTTCATTTACTCTTATTTCTATTGTTCTTTATAGAATTAAGTTAAATGATACCAATTTAATTTTATATGATAAAGATAATTAAATTGGAAAAACATACAGAAAAATGAAACTGCATCACATCAAGAATTCAGTGATTTGTGACGGACATGATGACAGCCACCCCACCAATCACTTACCTTCAGGAGGAGCTGCGAGTGTTTAGAGTACACATTTTCCACCAACAAGTCAGCAGGTCACAGGTGCTTATTTATTTTTAATGGTCCTACAAGACCTTCCAAGCCTTTACTGATAAAAGTTCATCACCTGTGGAATGGAAGATTAGGAATTGTGGCACAGAAGAAACAGAAGAGGCCGATGAAGGAAAATGTAGAAGGTGATGATAAATGAAGCAGAAGATGAAGGGCCTTCATCTTCTGCTTCATTATCACCACCTTCTACATTTTTCTTCATCAGCCTCATCTGTTTCTTCTGTGCCACAATTTAACACTCATGGCAGAAAGAATGAACTTAAGAAGCCATGGCTATTAGAATTCAGTGCCTGTAGTCCCCATCCACCTGGGGTCCAATAAGGGGATACCCAATCAGGCAACAGGGCTGAGTTGGTGCCATATTCACACAGCCAGTGATCACAGTCCTCACAAAAGGGAAGAAACATACAAACCTATACTGGACATAGGCAAAGTATTCACTGTATCTGCTGTACAGTAGACTGTAGAAGGTCCTGCCACCAGCAAATTGATCTTGGAAGGACTTCCCCAGAACCTGCTGTTAACCTAAAGCCATAGAAGTGGCCCTTGAAAGTGCTGTGCAGCCCCACAATGTGTAGGCTCTCCAGTGGCAGGCCAGGTCAAATGGGACCCCTGAGCAACTACCAGGGTACTCCTTTCCAGGGACACAAGTTGCCACTCATGGAAAACATGCAGGCAAATGTTCAGAACTCTGTGAAGGTACCCAAGCCAGTGGAATCTTCACAGGATGGTTTGTGGTTCTCTCACCGTGTGTACATGAACTTGCTCTAAGGGGAAGTTATAAAATGCTCTAAAAAATTAAACCACTTTTTTTCTTAATATGGATAAAATAAGTGAATTTTAAAAACAATTACTAAGGACTATGCATATTTTTTTTGTCATTTAAACCTATTTCAGTATTTCTAGAAATGTTTTTATAATTCATCACATAATTTACCAAATGTGAAACTGCAAAAAAACAACAACAAAAGTCTTGGATTCTGGGAACACACCATTTACAATAGAGTGAGTGTAGATGCAGTTATGTTAACTGAAAACATGTGCATCTGCATATGTGTGAACATTTTAAAGTATCTTTGAAACTGGTATAAAAGATAAAATTCACAAACCTCTCTTAATTCAATTTCGTAAGTCCGTGTTTCTTGAGGATTCAGAGTTGGAATGTTCACAAAAAATATGGATATACCATTTCCCTGGAAGATAAAAAAAAAATTACATGTTTTTTTATATAATCAGTTAAAAATTTAACAATATCCATTTACATTATGATATAGAAATCTCTCCCATGAATGATTGTAATTGTATTTAGCATTGCACCCCAGTTAAGGAATATGAGATTAAAGTCACAGAAGAAACCTTGTTTTATGTATAGTAACCTATCCATAATAAGTATGAAGAATTCTCTTTTTCAGAGATGCATGCAATTATCATCACAACATGGACTGGTAGGGGAATATAACATGGATGGAAGACAAATGGTAAGATAGCTGGATTGAAAACAATGGAGTGGATGACAACTGGATGAATGCAACAACTGGGTAGAAAAGGGAAATGCCTGGAAATAATTTACAATTACTAACACTAATTCTATTCATTTCTGTTCCTCTTGCAGGAAATAATCAAAAATCAAAGAAATTCATTCAGGGAACTGAAGCAACCCATATTATCTGTCCTCAATTATCTGATTTTGGTTGAAATAGATTTTTATATTTCCATATACATATAAATTTAAAAAAAACTCTAGCCTCTCACTAATATTTTTTAACAAAATTTTCTTTTGACAAATATTTTTGAGATATAAATAATAAAAATATGCATATAGAAAAATATTTTTGAATATTTTTGCCTAATTATTAAACATAAAATAATTCAAAATATATTTTTGTACATTTTGTACACACCTCCTAATCTCTCTAGTGTAGCCCACTGACATATTACACAGTATTAATCTGGCTCACCTACAAATTCCACAGTTCTAATGTGGTCAAGTGCTTTAATAAGCAGTTTCAATATGATCCGTATAAACAAAAAGTTGCTAGAGGAAATTTCCAAGATGAACATTTGCATTTATTCTCTTAATTTCAAAAAAGCATTTATAACTAATCTATCATTTAAGTGCAACTGATTTCCTTTAATATGGATATTACTGAGAATGGGAGAAATATTTCCTCCATTCTTCCTAAACAAATTTTCATTAAAATAGATTAAATATTCATAAGCCTCAAAGGAAAGCACTATAAGAAATTGATAGAGCCAACATTTACCCCAATGGACATTCAAGTAAAGCATTTTTTTTAATCATGTTAAAAACAATTACTAAGGAATTGTTTTTAACATTTGATTAAAAAAAATGCTTTACTTGAATGTCCGTTGGGGTAAATGTTGGCTATCAATTTCTTGTAGTACTTTTCTTTGAGGCTTATGAATATTTAATCTATTTTTTGTCATTTAAACTTATTTCAGTATTTCTAGAAATGCTTTTATAATTCATAACATAATTTACAAATTGTAAAACTGCTAAGTCATGGATGCTAAGAGGTCTAACCGGACTGTGCAATTAGTTCTCCAAGTATATCTGTCCTGAGCTACATCTGGTCATTGCACATTAATTCTAACAAGGTCCTATTTGACATTGTCTGCCCACTTAAAGCTGGATGGAATGGACTCTTAATTGCTGCCTTCTCCCATAGATCAGTGGGAGTGAAAGATGGGATAGTTTTAGCTTCTGGGCATGTAGTCCATCGTATAGTGCACACAGTGCTGGGGTTGGCACAATATTTGATCGTGTCCTTACTAAATTAGTTACAAAAATGAGAGAAATGAAGATGAACAAGACAGAACATGGATGCCTTAGAGCTGTAATTCTTTTCAATCCTGGTATGAAGCCCTGAAATTATAGTCTTTTATTTCCATTTCCATTTGAAATTAAGTTGTTTTATAGTAACTAATATAGATATTTAGAATAAGTTTATTATTAAGTGATATACTTGCATGTAAGGTGACTATTAGAAATGAGTTTGGGTGAGCTTAACCCATCAATTTTGTAATAGCCTTCAATACTAAGAATTAAAATCTTTTAGAATTAAAAAAGGTTAATAGTTTTTTTTTTCCTAACTGGGCTTGTGCTCAGAAATTATCAAAATGACTTGGGCCCGAACTAATTTCTAGTGATAACTATATCTTTCATGCTATTTCACTTGAAGTAGTAGCAATGATATTACACAGAAATGTAAAAAAAATATGAAAGACAAAAACCTACTAAATTTCTTAGATTGCAATCATACCTAGAACAAAATTTTAAGAAAAAGTAGTATGACTGTCAATGTCTTCAACCTTACATAGTAATATTACTTACAGCAAATGACATGGTTTCATTAAGGTTTGGTTGTTTGGGGGTTTTTGGCGCAAGAGCAACAGGGTGCTAAACAAAAAGATATAAATTGGTAAAAGTCATTTAACCCACAACCAAAGTTAAAAACGCACAGAAACATAACCAGCAAAAGAAAGGTAAGTAAAAATGGCAAAAAGTAACAAGTGTAAAAATCGACAATTAAAATGGGTGTATAGGACCCAGTTAAAAACAGAAACAAGTGTAAAATCAAGTTAACAAAGTTAAAAAAGGTTCATAAACGCGTAAAATACCCAGTAAAATGTAAAAAACCAAAGACAGGGGTTAAAAGAGAGTCATCAGATAAAAGGTGTCCGAGTGTAAGTGGCTCAGACGGAAAATCGTGAAAGTTAAAATAGAGTCGACATTCAAAGTTAAAAGCGGGACATGAAAGTAAAATATGTTTGATTGTTAAAATGGTGTCACAAAACTCGCACTTAGGTTCAGTGTCCGCCTTGAGAAGAAATGAATGAGTTATAAACGAATGACCTAAGCGGAGCCGAGCAAGTATAACTTCCTCCTTGCGATTCCTAAATTTCATTAAGGCATGTACATAAGTGCATATCCATAGACACTTGCTCAAGCAGCAATAGATACAGAGGTTCAGTCTAACTCTGCGATTTAATTTGCCAAATAAGTCTTGTGGTTAACAGCTGTTGCATTTGGCTACTACACCTTAATTCTAATAAGTTCTTTGACACTGTCCACTCACCTCATTCTGTTCCCTTAAGCCTTTAAGCAGGTTGTTCACAACTCTACTCATTAATCTCTTATTCTGCATATGAATAACATGATGAAACTAGTGTAACCACTCTATGTAAGATTATGTTAAAAGGTGGTTGGTGACTGCTTTGTCTAACCTCATTTATTTGCATAAACCACCTAATAACTGAGATGCTACAAAAGCATCAGAAATCAAAAGCATTTAGTTTCTTGTTACCTTACAGGGTTCAAGTTTCACTTTAACAGAAAGTGAAGGAAAGCTTTAATGCCCAATGTCTCTGTAAAACCAGTATCTCTGAGATCCCAGACTGGTCGAATTTTAAAATGAACTCTTCCAAATGAAATCGCTATCTGCCCTTGTTGTGTCCTAAGGCATCAGTTGTCATGGACAATACACTCTTCTTGTAGCCCTAGAAGCAAGTCATGCCGAGATAATCCTTCAAGCTAGTTGATTGTGATAAGGGAAACATGCTCCTTGAATTTGCTTGAAACCTGCTCCTTGCGTTTTCAAGTGAGCACATGTCTCTAAAAGAATGCTACATAAGCTAAATTCTATAATTTTGATTCTTGCATAAAGAAATGAAAAACTAGAATGCATCTGTAAATGGTAGCTAGGCATAAACTGGAAGCAGAGCTGTGTACCAATCCCCAGTAATGATAAACAGAACTGACCAGGTCTAACACATAATGTCCGACCCCACCTTCTCGTGGTGCAGGCCATTAGTACATTTCAAAAGCAATATTCTCTTTTGGAAGGGAATGAAAGGGGAGGGCTACCAGTTCAGTATGGCCTACTGATCTGGTCATCCATGGCTACTTTTTTCCTTTTTTTCAACCCTGCTGAGGAGTGGTCAACTTCACAGGGTCCTGGTGCTGACCATTTATACCTACTGGACTTGTTTATGGATTTGAGCTTGATTATGGATCTTGGACTTGCTGCACTGGTGGACTTCTGTTGAGGGAGAATCTGCCGCTGTGTTTTATATTTGCTTCTGGGTTGCCAGCCCTAAGTGAACAGAGGTATGGGATACCTTATATCAGCTGGTGGATAATCCTAATCAGAGGCCATCGCAGGTACCTGAACCTTACTTAGTTAGTTGGGCATCGTCAAGCCTAAACTGGAGTAATGTGTCTCAGGCAGGCCATATGGCTCTTGAAAGAGTTCACTCGAAAAGGTGGTGCCTGAAGTTCCTACCAGCATCGACGACTTCAGCCTTTAGAGGAGGAGGAACAGATTTTTGCCTGCGATCAGGGGGCTGTTTGATACTGTTGGCCCTACCTATCTCAATAAACCCAGTTTCTTTAAAAATCCTACTAATCATTTTCTCTCTGCAGGAACATGAAATGTGAGGACATTATAGAGAGATTATTCTCTTGATGTCCTCACACAGGAATTCCAGCGCTATAACCTAGATATCCTAGGCTTGCAAGAGATTAGATGGACAGGTAAAGGTGAGATACTTAAAAATAACTTTAAATTTCTCTTTACAGGGAGGGAGGATGGAAAGCATCACCAAGGCGTGGGTCTGCTTCTCAGCACACCCACTAGTGATGCTCTTCTAGGATATGAGTGCATTAATGAAAGGTTTCTTACAGCAAAATTTCAGACAAGCATTAAAGACTTGAATGTTATTTGCTGTTATGCCCCCACTGAGGATGCCGATGAGAAGGATAAGTTTTACGGATAACTTCAGGATATTTTGAATTCTGTCAAGAAAGGAGATATTACCCTTATTCTAGGTGACTTCAATGCCAAAGTTGGCACTGACTCTGATCTTTGTGGAGGAGTAATAGGCCCTTTTGTTATTGGTAGCTGCAATGGCAATGGGCAATGTCTCCTACAGGTAAGTAAACTCAATGGTTTCAGAATAACTAATACTTATTACAAAACACCGCGACATACATAAGTACAATGGGTTTCACCTGATGGGCTGCATAAGAATTTGATTATATATTAATCAACAGCAAATGAGCTAGTTCTGTTAGGAATACCAGGGCATATAGGGGAGCTGAAATGGGATCTGACCATTACCTTGTTAAAAGTGTCTTGCAACTTAAACTTAAAAAGTGTTGTGCTAGGGTTAAAAAATTTACCTTTAATACTGAAGCTCTGAAAGACCCAGTTATAGCTAAAGCTTATCATGATAGGTTGCTTAGTCATTATGACAGTCATGGTTTCCTTACTACTGAAGTTGAGGAAGAATGGGTCCACTATAAACAGGCTTTTTTGGAAACTAACAGTATTCTTTTAGGAAAAAAGGAGCAGAGGAGGCAGAATTATTTGAGTGATAAGGAACTTGAGCTTATTTCAGAAAGAAAGAACTGCAGGAATGTCCTTCATCAGTACCCTACTGTCCTAATAGAAAAGATTACAGAGAGCTTAATAAACATGTAAAGGATCAGTTAGCAGCTGCTAAGAATCTTTGGCTTGATGGCTTGGCTAACAAAGCCTAGAAAACAGTTAGGCAGTACAACAGCAGAGAGCTGTACCAGAGAGTTAATGTTTTGTGAAGAGCTGTACCAGAGAGTAATATTTTGGTTGAAAACGGACAGGCATACAAGGATTGAAGTAAGGTTATAGAAGGGGAGGATTCGGTCATGACTAGGTGGGCTGAGCATTTCAGTGATGTTCTAAACAATGTGGTTAGTTCTACTCCCATTGTTTGTAATGATGATAGATGTATTGGCAGCTTTAATGTTGGCCCTATAACACAATCTGAAGTTATTTTGGCTATTTGTAAACTTAAACTTCATAAATCCCCAGGAGTAGATGAAATTACTACAGAAATGCTTAGAGCTGGGAATGTTTCGGTTACCACTTGGATGACAGAAATTCTGAATATCTTTTATGATAAAGGCATGGTTCCTAAGGATTTTACCAGAGCTATTGTTATCCCTATTTTCAAAAAAGGTGATCGCAGTTCTTGTGATAACTATAGGGGTATCAGCCTACTCTCTGTTCCAAGTGATTAATAGATTAATAGATTTCATGATTGTGCTTAATAGAATTAAGGATCTGGTTGACAGTCAATTGCGTGATGAGCAATGTGGATTCATTTATCTTTCAATCTCTGTATACTTGTCCGTTTTCTACCACACAAAACATTATCTGGTACTGTTCTCTCCCCCCCCCCCCCAATAGGGGACCACCTTGTCGTGGGGGGGGCCTAGGGTCCAGCAACCTGGTCAAAGGCTGTGCCAATCGGATTGGGTCCCCGGTTGGACATAGCCAAGACCAACCGAGGTCGAGGATGCTGCTGACCGGTTCTGTGTCAACCGGTTGGGCGATGACGGTGTCTGAGACCTCACCTCTCAGGTGCTCTGGGTTAGCAGTTCGAGGGCTCTTCTGAAAAGATTTGTGCCCCAGCAGGTCGAGCCCTCACCAAAGTCTGGGTCTTACTAAGAGTCTCCACCCCGGATGCCGAGCGAACTTGGATCTATATATCCTTGTTCATGGTTAACCGGGAAACAGATTAAAGTTAGGTTTCTTCCGGTGGTTAGCTTTCCTTCTATAGGACTGCTGCCATGTGACACCGGGGTTGAGGTGTGCCTATAGGGCGTATTCCTTGCCCCCGGCTCTAGATAGCACGGCTTTTCATAACTGGTAGTGTCGTATAGGCGGAATCGGGAATTGCCTGGTTGCATAAAATTGCAACACAAGAGAGGTGGTACTGCTCTCTGCTGTTTCCTTGGCTTTGTCAACCAAACCATCAAGCCAAAGATTCTTATCAGCAACTAACTGATCCTTTACACACTTATTAAGCTCTCTGTAATGATTTCTATTAGGAGTAGTAGGGTATTGATTACAGACATTACTGCAGTTCTTTCTTTCTGAAATAAGCTGAAATGCCTTATCACTCAAATAATTTCACCTCCTCTGCTTTTTTTGCTAAAAAAAAAAGTACTGTTAGTTTCAAGAAAAGCCTATTTAAAATGGTCCCATTCTTCAACTTCAGTAGTAAGCAAATATGACTGTCATAATGACTAAGCAACCTATCATGGTAAGCTTTAGCTATAATTGGGTGTTCCAGAGCTTCAGAATCAAAGTAAATTTTTTAACCTTAGCACATCACTTCTTAAGTTTAAGCTGCAAGACACTTTTAACAAGTTAATGGTCAGATCCAATTTCAGTTCCCCTATATTACCTGGTATTCCTAACAGAACTAGCCCATTTGCTGCTAATTAATATATAATCAATCATATTCTTATGCAGCCGCTCTGGTGAAACTTATATGTACTTATGTAGGTCACGGTGTTTGTAATCATCATCATCATCATCATCCTCCTCAAGCAGCCATGGGCTACGGAGGTCCAACCAGACCACGTGCTAGTTATTCTGAAACCATTAAGTTTACTTACCTATAGGAGACTTTGCCCATTGCAGCTAACAATACCAAAAGGGCCTATCACCCCTCCCCAAAGGTCAGATCAGTACCAACTTTGGCATTGAAGTCACCTAGAACAAGGGTAATATCTCCTTTCTTGACAGAATTCAAAATATCCTGAAGTTGTCCATAAAACGTATCCTTCTTATCCTCATCAGATCCTCAGTGGGGGCATAACAGCAGATAACATTCAAGTCTTTAATGCTTGTCTGAAATTTTGCTGTAACCTTTCATTAATGCACTCATATCCTAGAGAGCATCACTAGCATGTCTGCTGAGAAGCAGACCCTCACCTTGGTGATGCTTATTTTCTTCCCTCACTGAAAAGAGAAATTTAAGATTATTTTTAAGAATCTGACCTTTATCAGTCCATCTGGTCTCTTGCAAGCCAAGAATATCTAAATTATAATGGTGGAATTCTTGTGTGAGGACATCAAGAAAAAAGGTTCTATGCAGCGTCCTCACATTCCAACTACCTATGGAGAGAAAATGGTTAATGGGATTGAAATCCAAAGTGAATGCACAGTATTCCCTGTTAAGAAACAATAATTAATAGATTCTGAAAAAAATTCATCGCCGCCACGGCGGGAATCGAACCCGCATCTCTCCAGATTCATGCCAGAGCACGCTACCATTGCACCACGCGTCGGACAACGAATATTTTCAGAATATGACCTTTTAAGTTTTTCTTCTTGAGACGTGACTGAGACAACGCCATCTATACTCAAGGAGATGCAACGTTTTTACAGTCGTTGCATTTGATTATCAGATGTTAATGAGAAGGTCGCTAACGCTACCGCGTTAAATATATAATTGAAATCCAAAGTGAATGCACAGTATTCCCTGTTAAGAAACAATAATTAATAGATTCTGAAAAAAATTCATCGCCGCCACGGCGGGAATCGAACCCGCATCTCTCCAGATTCATGCCAGAGCGCGCTACCATTGCACCACGCGTCGGACAACGAATATTTTCAGAATATGACCTTTTAAGTTTTTCTTCTTGAGACGTGACTGAGACAGCGCCATCTATACTCAAGGAGATGCAACGTTTTTACAGTCGTTGCATTTGATTATCAGATGTTAATGAGAAGGTCGCTAACGCTACCGCGTTAAATATATAATTGAAATCCAAAGTGAATGCACAGTATTCCCTGTTAAGAAACAATAATTAATAGATTCTGAAAAAAATTCATCGCCGCCACGGCGGGAATCGAACCCGCATCTCTCCAGATTCATGCCAGAGCGCGCTACCATTGCACCACGCGTCGGACAACGAATATTTTCAGAATATGACCTTTTAAGTTTTTCTTCTTGAGACGTGACTGAGACAGCGCCATCTATACTCAGCGCCATCTATACTTTGGATTTCAATTATATATTTAACGCGGTAGCGTTAGCGACCTTCTCATTAACATCTGATAATCAAATGCAACGACTGTAAAAACGTTGCATCTCCTTGAGTATAGATGGCGCTGTCTCAGTCACGTCTCAAGAAGAAAAACTTAAAAGGTCATATTCTGAAAATATTCGTTGTCCGACGCGTGGTGCAATGGTAGCGCGCTCTGGCATGAATCTGGAGAGATGTGGGTTCGATTCCCGCCGTGGCGGCGATGAATTTTTTTCAGAATCTATTAATGGTTAATGGGATGTTTAAAGAAACTGTTTATTGAGAGAGGAAATGGCGACAATATCAAACAGCCCCCTAATTGCAGACATGGGGCAAAAACCCGTTCCCCCACCACTAAAGGCTGAAGTTAACTTCACTGGAAGACTTCCCCCCATGTAGAACTTGACGATGCCAGTAGAAGCAAAGAGTTCAGGTGCCTGTGATGACCACTGCTCATGGTTATCCACCAGCTGATAAACATATCCTGTGAATCTATTCACTTGGGTCTGTCAACCCACAAACAGAAAGCACAACAGAAGATTTTCCCTCCACAGAAGCCCACCAGTGCAGCAAAATCAAGATCCATAATCAAGCTCAGAGCCTTATATCAGTCCAGTAGGTTTATTTGGTCAGCACCAGGATCCTGTGTTGTTGATCACTCCTCAGCAGGGTAGAAAAAAAGAATAGTAGCCATAGTTGTCCAGCTCAGTAGGCCACACTAATCTGGCAGCCCTCCCCTTCAGTTCACTTCCACAAGAGAGTGTCTCTTTTGAAAGGTACTAATGGCCTGCACCATGAGAAGACTGGGTCGGACATTAGGTGCTAGGCCTGGCTGGTTCTATGCATCACAGGGGATTGGTGAATAGGTCTCCTTCCAGTGACTACCTAGCTACTATTTACAGCATAGATTTTTTTAATTTTATTCCTTTCAATTAAGTCCTGGACGACATATTATAAAATCAAATATCAATATATTAAACCTGGTTTGTTCCTTTCAATTGCTTTGATACAAAAGTTTTAGTTACCAAACTATTTTGCCAATTCATAGTACTCATAAAAAACACATTTTTGCTTTTCAGTCATGATCTTTTGATTTTGTAAAAATAAAGATTTTATTCTTTACATATTTGAAATTTATATTTTCGTTTTTAAGTAGAGAATTTACCTGCTGCTCCTTAGAGCATAAAAATCAAATGCAAAATAATGCATTACAGGAAATCAAACTGTGTAGAACTATAAGTATTCTCATTAGACTTTCAATAAAACAAATTTTCTTACAAGTTGTTTCTTTCTAAATGAAGAAATTACAAATAAAATGAAAAATGAACACTACAAGAAACTATCACAGCCAAAATTTGCAGCATCTCTAATTTTGTAAGCAGATTTTTATTTACATCCACTATTATTGAGAACACATAAATATCAGCTGTTCCAGTTTCCTATATGAATTCCTTTGATTTCCAAATTTTTCATTTAGAAGGAGCAGAAATGAATAAGAAATATATAAATATTAACTGTTTTGATTTTCCTTAACTTATGATTGTTTCCTGTAGAAGAATAAATGAATAAAAATCTGCTTTAACCACAATCATATTATAGAGAACAGATGCAAATGTCAGCTGTTTGAATTTTGTCTACAAATTCCTGAAATTTCCAACTGTTTCTTGTAAAAGGAGGAAAAATGAATAGAAATATAGAAATCAGTTTTAACGAAGAGTCAGATTATCGAGGGCAGATGTTGATATGAGCTGTTTCGGTTTCCTGTACGAGTTGATTTGATTTTTGATTATTTAACTTAGAAGCAAAGAACATTTTAAAAAGTTCATTTTATTGAATATCAGATTAGTGAGAATATGGATATTATTATGTGGTTTGGTTTCCTACACTGCATTCTTTGGTTTCCATTGCTTTATTTAAAAAAAGGAAGGAACTGAAATATAAAGATCCATTTTAACAGAAGTCGGCTAAGTGAAAGACAAAAATATTGCCTGTTTTTGGTATCACGTAATGCATTAAATTTGAATTTTATAGGAAAAATTGTCTTGAGCCGAGTGGGATACGAACCCACGACCTCCTGATAATATGTCAGGTGCTCTGGACCACTGAGCTACTGGCTGCCAATCAAGATATCCTCTAATTAACCCTATGAACATTCCCTTTATGTCACATATCTATACCATCTATTGGCAAATAAAAAGCTGCTAGGGTTAAAAATTGTCTAAAATAACGCCTATATGTGACATAAATGGAATGTTCATAGCTTTAATTAGAGGAGATCTTGATCGGCGGCCAGTAGCTCAGTGGTCCAGAGCACCTGACATGTTATCTGGAGGTCATGGGTTCGTATCCCACCTGGCTAAACACAATTTTTCCTCTAAAACTGAAATCGATGTCAAAGTGCCTATTTATTACTGGATGTTGAACTGTCGAGTTTATCTGTGTTTACCCCAATATTTATTAGCATTAATTTGATTTCCCATTATTCCATTTCCATCTGTTTTTTATTTGCTCTACTACATGTGTATTAGAATTAGTGTTAGTAATTGCATATGTCAGTAATTACAAGTGAAGTTTCCCACTTTATTTGAAATAATAGTAGTAGTGTTTCTCTCTCAATAAAATAGCTTCTTTAAACATCCCACTAACCATTTCTTCTTTCCACCCAATTGTTATACCCTCCCAACTGTCTTCCACCCAGCTGTTGTATCCACTGAACCATCGCATCCACCCAATTGTTGTCCAACCCAATTGTCATCCCCACAACTGTTGTTCTCCAGTCTCCCATCCAGTTATCATAGACCCAAGTTGGGATCATGGAGAACAACTCATCTTGCTTCATGCAGTTGATCCCCTAAAGAGAATATCTTGGATTTCTGGTTGTCCCAGACATATCCTATGGGTGGCAAATTAGACAGACCAGAGAATTAAGTCTCGTATCATATAGAGACTCTTTGGAGATTTCAGTAGTACATAGCAAGGTGGTGTGGAAGAAATGTGTCACTCAATGGTTTAATGTAATTTGTTCGACAATATTTGTTCGAAAGAAAATTGTTCAAATGAATGTTGTTTGAGCAATATTTTGTCAACAGTTTGAGAAGCTGATAGGGGGTTTTCTCCTCAATAAGGTCATTTCTGCTTTGATACTGGGAGATTATCAGAGAGGGAATGGATCTGGGAAGAGTGATGACAAAAGAGAAGGCTTCATTTTAGGTTAGGTAGAGTAAAATACTTGTTTCCTAGACAATCTAGGTACCATTTAATTTCTTTCAGTTTTCATTATTCTCATAAGCTAGGCTGAGTGGTTAGTACGCTTAGCTACTGAACAAAGGGCCTGGGTTCGAGCCTTGGGTAAAGCATGGGTATTTGTTGCATTTCTGCTGAGGTCCCGACATTCTCACACACCTGGCTGTTAGACCTCTGTAGCATGCAGCTGCTTGAGGAGGTTTTTTTTAATCTTCCTGTTGCTTTTCACTCATCATTTGTCGGTTTGTGGATTTGTCAAACAACTGTTCCACCATATATTTTGAATGTAATGAGGATTTATGTAATAAATGAAAACTTTTGAAGCAGGGAGTGTCATCGGTATAAAAAATTGATCTCCGACGCTTTCTTCTACCCTCAAGGAAAAATACAGAAACGATTATTTCTTTATATCTACAGAGTGTGAGTGTCAAAAGTAACAAGCTATATGTCAAATGAAAGCTTATGATGTGAGGAGTGTCAGATATGATACAAAACTGACCTCCCATGGTTTCTTCCTCCTACAAATTAAAAATATGAAAACGATTGTTCCACTATATTTTCTAAAAGCGAAGTTATCTACAAGTACAAGTTTGGTGTCAAATGAAAGCTCAATGTAGTAGACTGTTTCGAATTTTATCCTTCACCATTCTCTCCCCCCCCCCTTTGGAGGGGGGATTTTTCAAGAGGGTAGACCTTAATGAGATCTCAAATTAAAGCTTGTCGTGTCTCCAATGTCATGGGTTACATTAAACATGACTACAAAAACAGGGGGAGGAAAAATATGGTCGATGTTCATGTATCAAATAAAAGTTTCTGAAGGTAAGTGCTTTTAGTGACAAAAAAAATCTTCCCATATGGGGCCTAAAAAGTAGAAAATAAAACTTATGCATATCATTGGTGTTATCAGTCACTGAATTCATATTCACTTCAAAGGAAGATAGGACACCAATATATCTACTCAGCAAGATTAGTGGCACCCTATTTTCCTTTGAAGTGAATATGAACTCAGTGACTGATTGCACCATTGATATGATTTAGGTTTATTTTCTACTTTTTAAGGTGTATATAAAAAGATGGGTACTTTTAAAATTTTAAAATTTATTTGTATTTTCTTTATTTGAAATACTGGTAGTAGTGTTATTAGAAAACAACTTAGAGTGTGAAAAATATTGAAGTTTAAAATTTCACACAACCCTTTCCATAAGAAGCTGACTGTAGCTTAATGTAATAGTGAAAACTGCAAAGAAATAAATGGCGACAAGTTTGACTCGAAAACAAGAAGGTTTGTATTTTACTCTAAGATCTAAATTATGATAATCCTTTTCAGCTGCCATTCTTCGTTTCCCACATCCCCACCACCTCCCCTTCCAGAGGTTCTTCAATGACAAAGCTCAAGGCCTATAACACTAATGCCCTACAGGTAGCCCTCCCATAGCAGCCTCTCAGTCTTTCGAACAAAATTCCGTTGAACAAGTTTCCAGTGAACAAATGTTGTCAAACAAATTTTTGGATACAGTCATTCAACATAATGGTAAGAAATATTTCAACTAGTACAAGGAATTAAAAAAAATGAATGAGGTGTCAAACTACCTAAAACTCCAGAGATGACTGGGAATTACAACTAATGACACATGACACCATTACTACCATTGTTCAAATGGTGAAACATAATCTGGTTACAAATAAATTAGCTAACATACATACATGATATACCATACATGAATCTGCCCATTATTGCCACCCACACAAAATATGACATTCATCAATGAAGACATCATTAATTACTTTGGTTAGCTATATGCTATCCAAAGTGCAACTGATGACAATGTGGGTGATTATTGAAGCAACTGACAGCAGTTAATGCAGTCCAGTTTATGTGAGTCACCTTGCAGTGGTCCTCAACATATCACTTGCAACATGGACAGCATTAAAACAATACTAATTGTTAAAGCTGAGGAGAGATCTGCTTTATTCTCTCCATGGATCAGGCAACTTTCATGTTATATATGGCTGGTGACACCAGAACCTAAAGAATGATTATAGATATCTTCCTGCAATTCATGGCATTAGCATATCACATTGTGGGCAATATGAAAACTATTAAGTTTACCATCTAGCTTCACTAATTACTACAATCCACCTTCTGTTGAACAAGTTTAGCTGCAATGTACTCTTTCTGAACTCATGGTAATGATTGCTTTCTACTTGTAATACTTCTATCACCAGTATTCACCAAATACTCCTGAATCATATGCATTACTAACCAACTTTTTCCTTCTGTCTTTCATGGTCCTGCACTAATTTCATTGGAAAGTTTATCATGACATGGTTCAAATCATTGCTTCATGGTTGGGAAATTTTTCTGAATGCATATTAAGTCTTGGAATTGCACAATTCATTTGACAGAAAATTATAACTAAAACTTCAAAATTGTAATAAATTATTACAAGGTCATATGTTTTTACTCTTAACCGTTTTAAAATCCATGTTCTAAGTATGAAATACACACTAAGACAATACATCTTTAAGTTATAATAAAAAAATTAATAATTTCTTTAAATACAGTTAGAACAACAAAACTTAATTGAAATTTCAGCTCAATCTTTTCGGAGCTTAAGCTTAGCCATGTTGCTACAATTTCAATAGATTGCCACTATAGAAAGCATTGAAAATATTCCTAGCATTATACTTTTGTATGCAAATCTCTGCAGTCACTTTTGTCCCACATACATTATTTAATTTCAGGCAGAAAAAAAGGGGAAACTTTTTAGTGCTTTGATTATCACATCTAAAAAATTATTAGCAACTATGACTGAACTATTTACTCTGTGTGGATATGAGATGGTAGTATAAGGCTTTTTTTTTTATCTGATAGTAAATGAATTGGAGAGTTAAAATAAAATGCATGAAAATAATACTTCGAATACACAAATGAATTTATAAGATATATTATAGTTTTTCTTAGTTTTAAATATTACTTAAGATTTGGTTCATTAATCATTAAGATGATTAAACCAATTTGAAAATTAGTATTAGTCATATAATTTCTACTCTAAGCATGAAAAATAAATAGTACAATTATCAATTAACAGCAGCTGGAATATAATCAGTAATTGTGATATTAAATACCACCTAAGTTTCAAAATTTTCTATTGTTCCAAAAACTTACTACACATTACTTACAGTCATTTCAACATCAGCATCAGCATACAAATCTCCACCATCTCCAGCAGTATACTGTTGAGTATAATGCAGTTTACCGCCATAAGAAGCAAGCTAAAAGGAAAAGTTTGGTAACAAATTTATGCTTCAAAATTATACACAAAAACATTTTTAACATAGTCATGAAATTCAATAAAATCATAAATGAAATATTATTGTAATATAAACTATTAATTAATGGTTATATTTGTTTGTCAATTAAAGTTACTTAAAGAAATATAAGTCAAAGCTTTTTCTTCACAGCATCCAAAATTTTTTTAGAACTTTATGTCATCAAAAGATATTACCATAGCTGGGGAAACTGACTTAAAATATTGCCTTACATAAATTGTTTAACATAGAATCATTGTTGATGGCTGGAACAGACAAAAGTGGAACAACAGCCATAAGGTTAAATCAAATATAACCCTCAAGTTAGTCAGATGTGTGGTTCAAATTGCCACTCTTTGTTAGTTACTCTCTCGTTTGCAAGTTATGCATTTATTTTTTATTTTCAATGTTAGCCATATCTTTGTTGGCAAAACTGGAAACCACTTGGTAAAGTACAGGTGAGTTGCAAAAATTGGGATTTATTTTGTGAAATTAAGGAGTGTTGGACAAACCAAAGAAATTTAAAACGTAGGGCAGTTGGCGAAATTCGAAGCCACTTGGTAAAATACAGGGGAGTTGTGAAAACTGTGCAATTCTTGTGCAATTAAGGAGAGTTGATAAAATTCAAAGTGACTTCACAAATTCAGGGAAGATGTAAACATTGCGATTTTTTCTATAAAATTATGGTGAGTTGGAAAATGTAGGGGAGTTGACCAAATTCGAAACCACTGGGTACAATATAGGTGAGTTGGCAAAATCTAGGGTAGTTGGCAAAATTCGAATCCACTTGGTGAAATACAGGCGAGGTGTGATAATTGGATAATTGAGATTGGGTTGGTAAAAGTAAGAAGAGTTGACAAAAATCGAGAAAACTTGGCAAAATATTGGGGAGTGAAAAATTTGAAGTGATTTGACAAAGAAGGAGAAATGTAAAGATTGGGATTGGTTTTGTGAAATATGGTTAGCGCGCTCTGGTATGAATCTGGAGAGATGCGGGTTCGATTCCCGCCATGGCGGCGATGAATTTTTTTCAGAATCTTAATGTTTCTTAACAGAGAATACTGTGCATTCACTTTGGATTGATTTTAATTATATATTTAACGCGGTTAACATCTGATAATTAACATCTCTTTAACATCTGATAATCAAATGCAACGACTGAAAACGTTGCATCTCCTTGAGTATAGATGGCGCTGTCTGTCACGTCTCAGGAAGAAAATTTATAAGGTCATATTCTGAAAATATTCGTTGTCCGACTCGTGGTGCAATGGTTAGCGCGCTCTGGCATGAATCTGGAGAGATGCGGGTTCGATTCCCACCGTGTTTTATTATAGACATTATTTTGCTCAGTTGGCAAAATTTGATTTTAGAGTTGGAAAATTTTTGATTTCTCCCCCCCCCCCCCCAACCATAATCCTTCACTAAGCCCCTGTGCGTGTGCTTGGGTTGTTTTACCTCTGAGCGACACTTTTTTGCACACGATGGGCTAAATGGCCAGGTCACATGGGCCCCGAAGGCTCAAAGAAGGTTGGGGGAGGGGACCCACTGGAACAGCTGTTGGGAGACAGATGGTAGCCTCCCTTCAAGGCCATCCAGCGTGTTCTTTAATGTGCACAGGGTATGGCTCACCCGCACACGGGACACGGCTTAACGTCCCATCCGACGGACGGCGGCCTTTCCAAGCCCATCAGTGTCCTCTACCGACTGTGGGCAGAGTGGGTAATTTTTGCGGAGATAAATCTCAACGCTGACGCAGCTGGGACTCGAACCTGGGAACTACAGATTACGAGCCTGGCGCGCTACCGACTGAGCCACCCCCACCCCAAGTGTTGTGCTAGGGTTAAAAAATTTACTTTTAATACTGAAGCTCTGAAAGATCCAGTTACAGCCAAAGCTTACCATGATAGGTTACTTAGTCATTATGTCAGTCATGGTATGCTTACTACTGAAGTTGAGGAAGAATGGGTCCATTTTAAACAGGCTTTTTTGGAAACTAACAGTACTCTTTTAGGAAAAAAGGAGCAGAGGAGGCAGAATTATTTGAGTGATAAGGCACTTGAGCTTATTTCAGAAAGAAAGAACTGCAGGAATGTTCTTAATCAGTACCCTACTGTCCTAATAGAAAAGATTACAGAGATTAATAAACATGTAAAGGATCAGTTAGCTACTGATAAGAATCTTTGGCTTGATGGTTTGGCCGACAAAGCCGAGGAAGCAGTTAGACAGCACAACAGCAGAGAGCTGTACCAGATAGTTAATGTTTTGTGTGGTAGTAAACAAACAGGTATACAGGGATTGAAGGATAAAAAAAGGTGAGGATTCTCTCATGGTTAGGTGGGCTAAGCATTTCAGTGATGTTCTAAACAATGTGGTTAGTTCAACTCCCATTGTTTGCAATGATGATAGATGCATTGGTGGCTTTAATCTTTTCTGAAGTTATTTTGGCTATTTCTAAACTTAAACTTCATAAATCCCCAGGGGTAGATGAAATTACTACGGAAATGCATAGAGCTGGGAATGTTTCAATTACCACTTTGCTAACTGAAATTCTGAATATCTTTTATGATAAAGGCATGGTTCCTAAGAATTTTACCAGAGTTATTATTATCCCCATTTTCAAAAAAGGTGATCGCAGTTCTTGTGATAACTATAGGGGTATCAGCCTACTCTCTGTTCCAGGTAAAGTTCTTTCCATGATTGTACTTAATAGAATTAAGAAGCTGGTTGATAGTCAATTGCATGATGAGCAATGTGGATTCAGAAGTGGTAGGGGATGTGTGGATCAGATATTTTCACTTAGGCAGATTCTTGAGAAATGTTTAGAGTTTCAGAAACCTTTGGTTGCTAGCTTTGTTGATTTCAAAAAGGCTTTCGACTCTGTTGATCGTCATAATTTGTGGTTGATTGTGAGATCATATGGCATACCTTACAAGTTAGTTAACATAATGAAAGCTCTCTATAATAACACTGAGTCGTGTGTGAGAGTTGGTAAGGCTTGTAGCAATTGGTTTAGCATTACTTCTGGTGTTCGACAAGGGTGCATTTTGTCCCATTTTCTCTTTAGTTTGGTTATTGATTATGTTATGCGAAATTCACTGCAAGGGTTGGTTGTGTGGTTAAAACCCCAAACACTGGTTGGTTGTTTGGGGTTTTAAGATGCAACAGCAACTAAGACCATATTGTACCAAACACAAGAGAGTAAAAGGTAAAGATACAAAAACTGATGAAACTCTCAAAAGTTAAACCACATAAATTGCAAAAAGGTCTAAAATAACAAAGAACAAGGGTAAACCAAAAAAAAAGATAAATAACAAAACAGACCCAAGGAATGGGCTTCCCTACAGCCACACTGGCATAGGAGAGTTTGCCAGGTGGTAGAGCAGTGAAACAATCTTTTGTGCCTCAAGATATTTGATGTTTTGTATTGTCTTCACTTTCTCGATTTCTTTCTCCTCTTTCCACTTCAGGCAGTCACAGGTAAATGCTGGATGGGTGCCACTGCAATTTACATAGTTTCCCATCTCAGCTCTGCAGTCCAGATGATGGTGATCCTCACTGCTGCAAAAAGCACAGGTAGGTTTCCACGGCAAGCCATGTGGGCATGACCGTATCTCTAGCACTGGAAACAGCACAGAGGATTGAAAATATAGGGTTATAGCTTGCAATGTAAATAACCGGCCTTGATGGAAGTAGGCAGGAATGGCATTTTCATCCTGGTGGACTGCAGTCACTCCTTGAGTGGATAACTCCAAAAGGATTTTGTTTACTGTTACTGTCAACTTTTGAAGCAACTCTCAGAAAATTTGAGAAGGTCCCACTCTGAGATCACACCATGAGAGGAATTCAGCAATTTATCAGGTGTCACTGTGACAGCCACTCCACCAATGCTGTTACTCTCCAGAGTAGTTCGGAGTGTTGGAGGAAGCAGTCTCCAGATCTTAGGGGCTGATGGATTTTGGTGATCCCACAAGACCTCCTTCCAAACCTTTATTGATAAAAAATGGAGACATGTCCCCAAGTACCTGATCTCTCATTGAATGGATGATCAGGAATCAAGGGGATGCACAAACAGACACAGAAGCTGGCTGTGATGAGAACACAATGACAAAGATGGGGGCTCATGCTGGCCCTCTTGGTGGCATTGGCCGATGAAATTCCATCAATGAAACTCATGTTTGGTGTTAGGTGGTTCACTGCCCATGGTCACCACCCATCATGGAGACACCCAATAGCATACCTGGGCTGCATGGGCACTGTACCTACACAGCCAGTGAGCCAAGCAATCACAAATAAGAAAAAGAAAACTGAGAAACTAAACTGTCCTCACAAAATGAAATAAGTGAATATATAAAAGAAAAAATGCGAGAACCTAACTGTCCTCACAAATGGAAGATAACTACGAAAGGAAAATAAGGTGTTAGGATTTAAAATTAACTCGACTCCCAGAAAGATGGTAAAAATTCAATATATACGTTATTAGCTGTATTACATTTAAGAATTAAAACTTTTGAGAGCTTCAGTTGCTCATGTAGAGAAAGAGTGTAAATTGCCACATAGCAGAGGTAATAAGCATATTGCACTATTATTCCACTATCTCGTACATGTGCCATTTCCTACCAAAGGCTGTCAAGAGTAAGGAAAGGAATAATTACCAGTCTGTTCAGCTTAAATACCTTGCTGGTGCACACGACAGTTGATTATGAGGGTTCTATGTCCCTTTTTTCTGCTGGTCTAGTATATTCGATGTTGAGTTGATGTTGGTAGTGTGCATCATCGTAGCTGTGGTTACCAGTCCTGGTTTAATTGAAGAACATTGAAGTTGTTTGGTTTTCATAGAAACCTCCATTGCTAACAAGCACTGACTTCTGTTGGTAGTTTGTTTTTCATGTTGTTCTGCTCTTGGAAGGTTTCACACAGTTAGCAAGTTGACAGTAACAGGCACAGCCAAGAACTAAAATCTATAAACTTTAACTGCAGAACTGAAAGTTTTAAAACTCTTAAAACCCCTCAAAAACCAACATAGTTCCTCCAGTAATGGGTTTCGCCACTGTATCCATCTAGTGGCTTCATATGATACGATGGTACGTGATTATATATGAGTCTCACCTATGACATTATCAGCTGCTTGCACAGCAGGTGTATGTGTCTACTTGCGCAAAAGATTCCATGCTGCAGGCAGGGGTGGTATTTCTGTATTGCAGAGTGTATGCCTGTGTAAATTGATCATAATGGATTCTGCATATTGAAGTTGAACTTCGGTTAGTGGTGCTATTATAGGTTTGTGTGTTAAATTATTGTCTATTACATTGTCTACAGCATTATAGCACAAACTGTAATAGACAATTCAGAAATAAATAATTTAACGCACAAACCTATAATAGCACAACAAACCAAATTTCAACTTCAATATGCAGAATCCATTATGATTAATTTACAAAGGCATACGCTCTGCTACATGGAGATACCATCCCTGCCAGCAACATGGAATCCCCAGTTGCACAAGCAGCTGATAATGTCATAGGGGAGACTCCTATATAATCTCTTACCATCATATCATATGGAGCCTGATGAAGCCACTAGATGGATGCAGTAATGAAAAATGTTGCTGGAGGAACTATGTTGGTTTATATGGGGATTTTAAGAGTTTTAAAACTTTCAATTCTGCAGTTAATGTTTATTAGTTTTAAATTCTTGAGGATGTGCCTGTTACTGTCAACTTGCTCACCATATGAAACCTTCCAGGAGCAGAAGTCAGTGCTTGTTAGTAATGGAGGTTTCTATGAAAACCAGATGACTTCAACTTTCTTCAATTAAGCCAGAACTGGTAACCACAGCTATGATGCTACACATTACCAATGTCAACTGAATGTCAAATACACTGGACCAGTAAAAAAAAGGGACATACAACCCTCATAATCAGTTGTTGTCTGCACCAGCAAGGTATTTAAGCTCAACAGCCTAGACTGGTAATTATCCCTTTCTTATTCTTGACAGCCTATGCTAGGGAAACATGTACAAGTTAGTGGAGTAATAGTGATGGTCCACCCATTCACTTTTCCTTTTCCTTAACCAGTTTTTATTTACATTATATTTATCATTTTGGAGACTATTATTTCATTTTTGGACATCACAATTTTCGTTTCTGAGCAATCCTGACTTTTTGTCAGCTGCTAATGCATGCATGTAGGAAATGACCCCTCTTGCAACAGAGCTAGTGCGATAGTCAGATTATGCAAATGTTTTCCCGGCATCAAGACGCGTGCTGGATTTGTATGCAGCATGTTATAACTAAGTGATGTTAGGTAGCAAAGTCAGAAATAGAAGTGGAGTCAGAAATAGTAGAGATGTAGAAGGAGTCAGAATTGACAGTTAGTGGAGAGAGTGCTGTTAGTGTAAGTTGAGATGGAGTACTAACAACTCACATTTATTTACAACTTTTGTATTGAATTTAGTGAGTCTTGAATTTTTTGGAAATAAATTTTGTTTTAGAAACTTTTGAATTTTCGCTATTTTTCTCTTGAGCAATGTTAATTGATTTTTTGATTAGATTTAATCTTTAATGAAACTTGACAATCATTTTTTAATTCTTACTCGATAAGTAATACTACAGAAATACCTATTGAACCCTATTTCAACTTAATTTGGCAAGTTAAAATTGCCTGGCATCCAACAAAGCTATCCAAAATTTTGAATAAATTTGGATCAGACAAAAGGTCTAACTTGTAAAGTTAAATCTTTGGAGCATTACAATAGCAGAGGTAATAAGCATATTGCACCACATGCAATCTATACTTTATTTCTCAATATGAGCAACTTAAACTCTCCTCAAAAGTTTTAATTCTTGAATGTAAATACATCTAATATCATATATATTAAATTTTTAAGGTGTTAGGAAACTTATGAACCATTACTTGGACACAAGCAAGGCACTCACCTATGCATTTTTGGCCCTAGCAGGTCCAGCCCACCAGCTGATTGGTCTTAAAGGGGGCCACCCCAGGACCTCTCCTTTACCTGAAAGCAGAGGCCAAAGCAATGTGTAGCAGTGGCCCTCGAAATTGCTGCCCAGCCCCATGAACAAGCTCCAATGGCAAGATGGGCCAAACAGGACCCCACCAATCATGAGCTAAGGACAGCAGACAAGGACTCCAGAACAACTACCAAGATCCTCCTTTCCAGGGACATGGGTCATCATTCACAGCAAACACATGGGCGAGCATTTAGGGCCCTGGGAAGATACCCAAACCAGCAGAATCTTGACATAGTAGTCCCCTCACCATGGGCAGGAGCTTGCACAAAAATGTTTTTAACCACATTCTCTCCAAATTACCTTCCAGAAACACATTACAGTAGAATTGACTGTATGTGGAAGTAAATTTCTGAACTTCAAACTGAAATAAAATGCCTGACTCAAAGAGGGTGAATTTTTTAAAGAATTTAAATTAAGTACAGAAAACAAACTTTTGTTTTCTGTACTTTGAAAAGTTGACACAAAAATACCCTTTTGTTTTTATTTATGCTGTTTAATATTCCAATATTTATGTCTACAATTGAAGTTTTTATCATATTTTATATAAATTGAAATACTGCTGCATAAAACATAAATGCTTGCAATTCAATCAAAAGCATGCTACATCAAATGAAAAAAAAGTTTACCTTGTTACCCAAAAACCGTGCAGGTAATGACCAGAAGAGTGTTTCTGTCTGTTCTGGTTCTCTAGGAAAAGATGTGAAGCTTACTTCATTCTGGCTTGGGTTAATTATTATACCTTCTGTAATTGTTCGAGTCCTAAATCGACTGGTAAGTTGGAAATTATGGCTGTATGGATCAGGCAGATCTTGTAACCGCATTTCAATCTGAAACATCAATGTTTATTATAATTGATTACATATTCATTACAACCAAGTTGTATACAGTTCTATGCTTTTATTGTTTGTGATGGTAAACAGAAATGCTATGCTAAACATATTATATAAACATATACTTGTTGGTATGAAAATAAGTTTTTAATCAAAGAAATTTGAACAGTTAAGTTTGAGAAATAAGGCAAAAAAAAGAAGAAATAAAAGAAGAAATAAATTTATAAGCAGGAAAATTATTTTTAATGAATTAACCATTGACTAGTTTTATTATTCAGCAATTTTTAATTTCCTTACCTGATTTCTGTAATAAGAGCTACTACTACACTGCTGTGTAACACCAAAACAGAAACAAGGTGCACAGCCTTCAGGGTTCCTGGCTTCAAGGTTGAAGAAGCCTTCTTTACATCTATTGCAATTACTGCCTTGAACATTGGGCTAAAAACAATAATAAAACTGGTTTGAGAATAGAAACACACCCACACATAATAGTTGTTAAATAAATAGTGAAGGAAATTATATCAGAACTAATAAATCAATCCAGAGTTTGAAATTAAGTGACATAAGCAACAAATTTTTTACTTTACCTAATAATTAGATTTACAATGTTTTGTGAATAAAATATATATCTCTGTTGGAACCCAAAAGCAATCAGATTGTAACTGATATCATTACTGATTTCTGCTATACATTAATCCCCAACCTTCAATTTGGTTGATCAACAATGTTCATCTCTAACATTAGTCTATGTAATGAACTCTGTTAGCATCATATAATTGTACTAATTATGAATGTCAGTGAAATAGCTATTATTACAAAATTACCAATTATGCAATTCAGAACTAAATTTCCAAGAGACTACCCAATATGAATGAAAATATAACAGGGTTTTCCAGAAGGGGCAAGTATCAAGATATATAGATGTACTTATAACATCTTCCTTCTACAGAGGAATGGAAAAACCATCATTGTTCAATTGTTGGTGACTACTGACTGGCAATTTTACCTCTGATTTTGTGCATAGAGTATGATATAAGTGGCCATGTCACAAAGGTTCAGAGATTCATAAGGAAAGAGTATCCACTGGATTACACTGATACAGATGATAGCCTCCTGTCAATGTCATTCAGTGAGTTCTTTAAAGTGAATAGAATTCAGTTACCAAAGTACTCTTACAACTCTGCTACACATGGGCTCATAACTTAATGTAACATCCAATAAATGACCTTTCCAAGCTCCCCAGTTTTCTTCACTGAGAAAAGAGTACAGGTTATCATTGGTCAGAAACACTATCATCTTAGTTCAGTTAACATAGCAACTAGAGCATTGCTAAGTCTTTTCACTGCATTAATTCTTTAAATCCAGCATATTTTTGCACCTGAATTTTGTTAGACGCTGTTGTACAAAGCTAAAAAACCTTACAAAAAAAAGTAGGTGAAAGTGTGAAGCAACTTATAAAAGTTGACTCTGTAAGGAAATGAAAAATATAACATCAACTTAACTCTTGGTTTTATACAGGTATCTTTCAGACAGGCAAGGAAAAGAGGTTCATTCATACACAAATATCTCTCAGATAGTTGAGCTGGTGCAATAATTTCTTTGAATACTCTCCTCTGTTAACAAATGGCATGAGGTGTCAGATACCATTCTGTAGATGAAAAACATCACAGAGTGCTTACAGGAATAATTTTTATGAATCAGTTGTAATTATTAATTGCAACCTCAAAAATTCATCATTTCAACAAATTGCAAGTAAAAAGTGAACAATTTTCCATATTTTATTTTACAACAGTTATTTCAGACTGAATAAATTGCATATTATAAAAAATTAAATGAAGTTGCATTTTATGAAAAATTATATGAAATTGAAAATTCTGTATTAGGCAAAATTGTACTTTTTTACTTTTCATATAACAGCAATTCTGGAATTATTTAGCATAAAAATATTCATAATCCAATAAGTTAATCACCATAATTATTACTAACTATGATACAATAATATCTATCAATATCCAATATGATACAACAAATCCCAAATAAACAATTTAAACACAAAAATTATGTGTAGCATCTTTATTCCCCAGTGCACTACTTTTGTAGGTTTACAATATGCAAACTACAGAAAAAATAAAGAAAAATTTCTGCTTTGAAGTAACAATAAACCATGTCTTCTCATAGTGTGATGGTTCATTCATTCACTTTTACATTCCCTAAAAAGTTTAATTTATTTACATAATTATTATTTTGGGGCATTTTAATTTCTTTGAAACCTTGCCTCTCTCTGTCCATTAGTAAAGTTGTCGATTTGCAACTCCTTTTTGATTGTCAGCTGCTAACAGAAATCAAGGTTATAACCACTTGTATCATCATTGATGCATCATCTTGTATGCAAATGTGGCTCACAGGGGTGATGTCAAACATGTGCTACATTTGTCTTTAAGCCAGTGAGGTAGAAGTGTAGTGAGAGGGTATAGAGTGGAGGAGGAGTAGGGAAGGAGTAATTGATGGTTTAGTTTGTGAAAGTCAGTATACGAATTGTTTGTAGAGGATTTATTTGGCGAGTTTATACTCAGCGAGTATATACTCATATAACTTATATCAGGCGAGTTTTATACTAATATAAGCTTTTGTATTTCATGAAATTGCATTTTGACTTATTTTTCTCTTGAGAAGAGATAGGTTTAATTTTATTGCATTTGCACTATATTTCGACAATCATCGATTATTCTTTTCTGATCTTATGCTTGTTTAATAACAAACCATTTATTTTTGGACAAATTTTTTTGGCCAAACTGCAAACTATCTGGCACTTTTAAAATAACATACTTTGGAGTGTTACAACAGCATAATTAAAATCAATACCTTGCACGGGCAAGTGTTCCTATAATCACATTCCAGTCCAAGACTACCACGAGAATCACAGCGACATGGTGGCTCTGCAATTAGCAAAATGTTCCATAATTCAAGAGAAAAACAGGTTAACATCGAAACAAATTAACAACTCAAAAATATTTAAGACTGGTAACTGCACACAAAAATTTATTACTAAAGTAACAATGACATAAAAAAACACTATTATGGACTATCTGTCACCATATGTATCAGGATATTATCTTATCATAGCAAAAAAATATTAAGATTAAAGTATACAATTTTCAGCATAATGTCCAAAATACATACATATAGAATCCTCACACAAACATGGGCAATAGAGATTCAAACAGACTTAATTCCGAACATGTCTGTCCTAAGCTGTAACATTTGGTAACATTAGCTATGCACCAATCCCCTGTGATGATGCACAGAACTGGCCAGGCCCAGCAACAAATGTGCGACCCCCATCTTCTCATGGTGCAGGCAGTTAGTACTTTTCAAATGAGATACTCTCTTTTGGAAGGGAAACAGAAGGGGAGGGCTGCCAGATCAGTGGCCTACTGATCTGGATTCCTATGGCTACTTTTTTTTTCTACCCTGCTGAGGAGTGGTCAACTACATAGTGTCTTTGTGCTGACCACATACACCAACTGAACAGAATATAATGCTCTGAGCTTGATTAACGATCCTGATTTTGCTACACTGGTGGAACTGCTTTCTATTGAGGGAAAATCTTCTGGGTTGACAGCCCAAAGTGAATAAGTTCATAGGATACATTTTTTCAGCTAGTGGATAATCCTGATCAGGCCATTTCAAGTACCTGAACTCTTACTTCTACAGACATCATTAAATCCTACACAGGAGGAAGTCTCCCAGTGCAGATGGCTCAGCCTTTAGTAGTTGGGGGAATGGATCCTTGCCCCATGCCTGCAATTAGGGGACTGTTTCATATTTTCAGCATTCCGTCTCTCAAAAAACAGTTTCTTTAAACTCCCACTAACCATTTTCTCTCCATAAGAAGTTGGAATGCAAGGACTTGCACAAAGATTATTCTCTTGTCTTGTAGTATCCCTCGCATAATTAATGAGCGACTTTTTTTTATAGTTTAAATAATTGCATAATGTAGTATATGCTCGTAGATACCTTTTTTTATTGGTAATATTTTCTATGATCATTGGGCACAAATATCATCAATATGTACATTTTGTTCTTGTGATATGTTTATTGCCTGTAGCTATTTCTATCAGCTGGGAACACAGAATTGATGATACTGCACCTAGTGCACAAAATGCAAATGTGTGAAGACCTAGGAGGCGATCCACTTCCTATGATGATAAAAAGAGAAGCTATTGTCATTGCAGTGGCCATGATGAGGCATCATGGTCACCTGCATCACGATCACATCTCTTGTTCACTAGGAATGTGTTGGCCATGATGTTGGCTCACTGGATGAACTTTTTGGCACCACTGGGTGGTGCAGGCAAGCACTGTTGCGAATAGATACCTTGAGGGCAAGTAGCAGTGTGCGACAAAGGGCTCAGTGAGGAGACGGGCAGACTCATATCAAATGTCAAAGGATTGAGTCGTGCATTTCTCAAGGACTGATATTCTGGAGGAAGGTCTCCATGTAGGGTTTCATGGAATTCAACCTGAGTAATAGTCTGTGTGACTAAAAGTAACCAAATAGTCTGTGTGACCATACATATTCCTTTTCTTTTAGAAGTGAAGATATCACTAGAAATGACAGAACCTCGTAAGGCATATCCCAGCAGCAGAAAGGCAACACTGATAAGGAGATAAATAAAGCTCATGTTAAGTTTTCAATAATCGTCTGTTGATTACTAATCAAATGACTATACAGATTTGGGACATTAATCTCGCTCAAAAATTGCATCGCATGGGGAAGAATTATTGACTGGATAAGCACTCTACTAGACTGTCACTGGATTAAATAATCTACGAAACCTTAATATATATTTTAAATGTTTAACATCCTCTACCCTTACCACTGAAGCCCAAGGTTAAAGTGCGACATTTATTGACCACTCAAGAGTGAGGGGATGCGATAGTTCTCACACAAGAATTTAGATATTCTTGGCTTGTAAGAGACCAGATGAACAGACAAAGGTTAAATTCTAAAAAATAACCTTAAATTTCTCTTTTCAGGGAGGGAAGACAAAAAGCATCTCTAAGACATAGGTTTGCTTCTCACCAGACATGGTAGTGATGCTCTTCTAGGATATGAGTGCATTAATGAAAGGTTTCTTACAGCAAAATTTCAGACAAGCATTAAAGACTTGAATGTTATCTGCTGATATGCTCCCACTGAGGATGCCAATGAGTATGATAAAGATAGGTTTTATGGACAATTTCAGGATATTTTGAATTCTGTCAAAAAGGTGATATTACACTTATTCTAGGCAACTTCAGTGACAAAGTTGGTACTGACTCTGACCTTTGGGGAGGGGTGATAAGCCCTTTTGGTATTGGTAGCTGCAATGGCAATGGGCAACGTCTCCTACAGGTAAGTCAACTTAATAGTTTCAGAATAACTAACACTTATTACAAACACCGTGACCTACATAAGTACACATGGGTTTCATCAGAGGGGCTGCATAAGAATATAATTGATTATATATTAACAGCAAATGGGTTAGTTCTGTTAGGAATACCAGGTCATATAGGGGAGCTGAAACTGGATCTGACCATTACCTAGTTAGAAGTGTCTTGCAACTTAACCCTTTGCACTCGAGAGGCAACCCTCAGTCGCCACTTTAGTTTGATGCAGCAACAATAACTGTTTTATAAACAGATATCTTTCCTCTTTACATTTTAGATGTGTAAATCCATTGTCTATGTGCACTTCATGGTACAGAATTGTGTTTAATTATAATTGTTTTAAACTTAGTCTGTTTTTAGTGGTTATAAAAATAGAACCAAATGATGAAATTAGTAGCAGTGAAGATGAGTTTGATATTACATTATGTATGATTTATTTTTATGTTAGTTGTGAAAAAATTCAACGTTTTAGCAAAAAAAACTTCCGAGTTGCTACTTCCCTATAGTGAAAAAACCTTCTGAGTGCAAAGGTAAAACTTAAGAAGTATTGTGCTAAGGTTAAAAAATAACTTAATACTGAAGCTCTGAAAGATCCAGTTATAGCTAAAGTTTACCATGATAGTTGTTATGACAGTCATGGTTTGCTTATTACTGAAGCTGAGGAAAAATGTGACAGTTTTAAACAAACTTTTCTTGATATCAGCACGCTTTTAAGGTTAAAGGGAGTAGAGGAGGCATAATTATTTGACTGATAAGGCACTGGAACTTATTTTGCAAAGAAAAATTGCAGGAATGCACTTAATACTCTACTAGTCCTAACAGAAAGCATTACAAAAAGATTAATAAATGTGTAAAGATTAGTTAACAGCTGATAAGAATCTTTGGCCAGATGGCTGGCTGACAAAGCCATGGAATCAGCTAGGCAGCATAATAGCAGAGAGCTATACCAAATAATGTTTTATGTGGAAAAAAAAACAGACAGGTATACAGGAATTGAAGGAACAAAAAGATAGGGTTATTGAAGGTGAGGATTCTGTCATGGCTAAGTGGGCTGAGCATTTCAGAGCTGTACTAAACAATCTGGTTAGTTCTATTCCTATTGTTTGCAATGAGGATAGATCCATTACTGACTTTAATGTTGGCCCTATAACACAGTATGAAGTTATTTTGGCTATTTCTAAACTTAAACTACATAAATCTCAGTGGCAGATGAAATTACTACTGAAATGCTTAGAGCTGGGAATGTTTCTGTTATCACATGGATGACTGAAATTTAAAGATCTTTTATGATAAAGGTATTGTTCCTAAGGATTTTACCAGAGCTATTATCCCTATTTTTTAAAAAAGGATCTCACAGTTCTTGTGATAAATATAGGGGTATCAGCCTACTTTCTGTTCCAGGTCAAGTTCTTCGCATGATTCTGCTTAAGCATATTATAAAGATTCATAACCCAAGGTACAAACACAATGTGAAGAATTAAATTAAGATTAAAATTTCCATAAGCTATACTAGTTTTATGGTATTTGGAAAACCTTGCCAATTAATGGAGGGAGTTATTGATAATTGTATATTGGCATGGTAAGTCACATTGATTGATGATATGGTTCTAATTGATACAGTAAGATGCAGTGAAACAATGATATTAAAACAATTATATTCTGACCTAAGGGATCTGGGTTTGAGTCCCAGGTAAAGGCATGGATGTCGTATTGTTTTTTCTGCTGAGGTCCTGCCATCCTCACAGACCTTCTACTATGGCACATAAACTGACAGTCTCCTGTCAGACCTCTGTGGCAAGCAGCTGCTTGAGGGGGTATTTATTTTATTTTTATTGAGTTTTAAAATTTCAAACAATTTTAACTTCATAATCATTAGTAGAGTAAAACATATGAATTATATAATTACCGGGATATAAATAGTACAGTTATTTTGCAGTTTGGGTTACTGTGGAAACTATAGGTTCCAGTTTAGGCTAAGTTCTTTCCCAGTTAACAGGCTTCATTGCAATACTCATCTGCACTGTAGCTGCCCTCATTGGCTTAGCTTAATAATTACTTTCCCTTCTACTATGTCCAGTATCATAGATTTACACATAATAGTAGTGTACCAGTAAAAATACAAATGGTCACACACATTTAAAGTAAACAATGTAAATTTAATTTAATGTATAATTTAAAAACAATGTATAATTTAATTTAAAGTAAACAAACAGGGCTGCATTTAGAATTTGGTTATTTTGTGCTTTGGCAACTGGGAAAGGATGTTGACTAAACTGGAACCTATAGTTTCCACAGTAACCCAAACTGCAAAATAACTAATATTACTAACTAATAGATTTATCCGGCATTGCTCAGGTCTGAAACTCTAAAATATTGAGTAGATGGCATGTCTGATATTGCAGATTTTTGTTTTGCATAAAATGTATTACAGTCGATTAAATTAAAATCCCCGTTGAATTCCCCCCCCCCTTCTTTCCTAAACCCCCTTCTTTCCTAAAAAAAAAAAGAAATGGACATATTTCAAGGTACTGCATATCCTCCTGTCAGAAGTTTCTAACCCGAAGAATGGCATTACCTCCCTCAGATAATTGAACTTTTCAAATCATTTCATACCCAGCAGAATTCCTCTGATACAATTTGCCAGGCATATGTAACTTCATAGCAAAATAAAACTTAATATGATCAAATTGCACAAAAAATGTATAGGTACTGCAAAAAAATATTAAAACTATTTTATTAAAAACATTATCACTTAACGTAACATTCAAAACATTTATCAATTAACATATTTTGAGATATATGCTTATTAACTTTTACATATTTTTCAAATTAAGTTAATGATTTTATTAATATCCAATATGAATTCTTAGTTTTTGGAGATTTCATTTCAACCTAGAATATTTTGTCCTGCTTAAGCTTAATTAAAATGACTTCAGTTTTCATAGAAACTCTCATGCTCTATAGCCAACAAACTGAACAATGACTATTACATGAAAGCAGAAAGAAATAATTATTGCTTTCCTTCATTCAAATTCATTGATGGCAATAGTATTTTGAATAAGTTTCAACTGTTAATGTTAAGTATACGGGGATTTCAAGAAATTCAAACTGGTCCACACCAGTTTTGGTTGCCCCCAGTGGGTTTGCACATAGCCTAACTCTTCCCTTGATGATGGAATATTCATGCAAAGTTTGATGACTACCTCTTTTGGGAACCCAGTACATGGCAGACAAATACAAAAATTTCTTCTTCATATATTAGAAGTACACCTATCCCTCGATTTACACGGTACTCAGTTCACACAATTTTGGCTTTGCACGGTCAAAAAATGCAACCAGTTTCGATTTACACGGTACTGACTGAGATTTCCTTTCAATGTACGTCTCAGTCACTATCGTGTAAATCGAAACTGGTTGCATTTTTTGACCGTGCAAAGCCAAAATTGTGTGAACTGAGTACTGTGTAAATCGAGGGATGGGTGTATTACATCTTTAAGAATATTAATGATGAATTTTTCTAAACAGTTATTGTGCAGCATAAAATTACCTATTGCAGGCTGACAGTCATTTGGAGTTCCTCCACTTGCAACTCCAACATATCCAGGTGCACATACTTCACAAAAATCGCCTTCAGTATTGTGCTGGCAATTCTATATATATTTAGGAGAAAAACAACAATTAAGTACTTTTTCAAACTACTGGATAAAAGCTATGTATTTTCTAAATGTTTGCTATAGTTACAAAAAACATAGCAAATATATTTTTGAAAAATTTACATTGTGTCACTATATTATGGCAAAACACTAATTAAATGTACCCATGATTTGCAGCATATGACTAATATAAAAAATAAAGTACTCTCTGAATGTGTGTTCAAAATCATCCAAAAGATAGCTTGCAAATGAACCTTGTAACTACCAGAAAATTATGCCCAAAACCATCTATCAATCATTGGCTATAAATTTAACAAACTGACAACCAGATAGTTTCTCCATCAGACGCAATAGAAAACAGACCAATCTAGTATAATTTTACCTTATTTCTTTTCTGTTGTATATTTAAACCCTCGTGTGCTGTGTTACCTCTGCATTTTGTACACACATGAACTAAATAGCCAAGTCGTGAGGATAACCAAGGACTGAAAGAAGGTTGGGGAAGGGCATCCATTTAACAGCTCAGAAGAGATTGAAATTTCACATTTACCCAGTGTTTTTCTTTTAATGGGCACTAAGTATGGCTCAATTGCACATTAGGCCATGTCTTAACATCCCATCCAATGGACAGCAACCTTTCAAAGCTCAGTGGTGGTGGGGGAAGAGTGTTAGGGAAACAGATCTTTAGATGAAGTTGTGACTCAAACCTGGGAACTGCAGATTATGAACCTGGTGCACTACTGCACTTTTAAACTTGATAGGCAAGGGTTTTACCTCTGAGCAGCACTTTTTTGCACACCATGGGCTAAATGGCCAGGTCACATGGACTCCAAAGGCTCAGAGAAGGTTGGGTGAGGGGACCCGCTGGAACAGCCTTGACAGAAGGTAGCCTCCCGTCAAGGCCATCCAGCGTGTTCTTTAATGTGCACAGGGTATGGCTCTCCCGCACACGGGGCCATGGCTTAACGTCCCATCCAACGGACGGCAGCCTTTCCAAGCCCATCAGTGTCCCCTACTGACAGTGGGCAGGGCGGGGAATTTTTGCAGAGATAAATCTCAACGCTGATCCAGCTGGGACTCTAACTTGGGAACTGCAGATTACGAGCCTGGCGCGCTACCAACTGAGCCACCCCTGCCCCTGATAGGCAAGGATAATTAAAAGGAGTTATGCATGCAAGAGCTTTCAGTAGAGTTGCATTACACTTGTAAAAATAGATTCATCCTGTTTCTTGAATATTGAGTTAAATTCGATTTTGATTTAAATATATTACATAATTCTTTTAAAATTTAAGTCATGCCTTGGGCAGATAACTTCAGAAAATAAATTTTTTTTAAATCACATTTTTCCCCATTAAGTTTCACATTTTTTTGTTCTCAAATACTTCAGCTTTCCTGTGCTTTTCCCTACTTTAGGGTCGCCTTTATCAACATAGCTCTTCACTTTCAGCTACCCAATCTTCATCTGAAAGGCCTCTTTTCATAGTTTCCTCAACCCTACTTTTCTAAGCTTTACTTGGTCCTCTTCTTTCACTATGTTTCAAAAGTATCTTTGCCCATCTTTCATCGTCTATCTTATTCATATGCTCATACCACCTCATTGTCTTCTACATTTCTTTGATATCTTCCTGTATTCCCAAGATTCTTTTAATTTCCTCATTTTCCCATTCTTATCTTCCACATGCATCTTTCCCAAAAATCCATTTTTGCTGTTATACCTTAGATGTTAAAATTTTTGTCTTTTTACATTGTATAAACCCAGATACTTAAATGTGTTCATATGACTAATTCCTTTTTGCTCACACCCCTGAAAATCATCTCTAGTATTTAGATAAAAAGTACCTGTTCATATATACTTTTTCAAATTAATTTTTAACTTCCATACCCTATATTTGAATTAATGGACAAGCTGCCATGTGTCAAAGGATAATGAAAATTTTAAAAAACAAAACTTTCAAAAATCACTTTCACTTGACAGTCATATTATTGCATTATATAGGTTACATTCCTTTACTCCACAATAATTTATTGTATAGTTAGATAGCAACCTAAATTTAAAAAAAAGTAAAATTGTTATGGTTGTAAACTTAACTGTCAAGTGGCATATAGTGAAAGATGTGGGGCAGCATATACACACATTTTAAATGGATGTAGCAAAATATTTCTTCTTTCTGGTACCTTAGCCAAATCAGATTCCAACTGCTGAATTTAAGTAACAATAAAAACAGATTACTTCGTGAAAATACAACAATAATTACTGCCAGAGATTATTATTCTCTGTATAGCTTTCTCGCAATTTCCAACTTTTACAAATCAGCCTAACTTGATAATACCCAGTGCCCATACATAGAGCTGTCAGCACTGACCTCCTAAAGCAAGAAGCAGAGAAGAAACCTTCAAGTTCTCTTTCTCATTGTTCTTAACCTCTCTTTATAGAAGGGGCTTCCTTTGTCCTTTTTGCCCTCACTATGGCTCTGTTCAGCTCTGTGTGTGCAATCAGCACAGCAGAGTTAATTTCTCATGGAATACTGATAGGGAACGACTTTCCCTGCTCCTGTAAGTACAGAAAGAAATGGGGAGGAGCACAGTGTCCCAGATGAACTGGTCCATTCTGACAATTATCCTTAAATGACATTTCAACATTTTGATGTTTTGAGTGATATTTTGAATATTTGTGAATATTTAGACACACTTATATTATGTAATATTATATTATCACATGGCCTACAATAACACAAAGAGTAACTAAGGAAGTTATACACTATGGAGAGTATCTTTTCCAGCTTGTGACAAAGATATCTAAAACAATACAATTTTTTGTGTACATATTAATGGGGGTTTTTTTTTGGCACATAAAATATTGCCTTTCTTTAAACATCACACAGGAATGTTTTTGTATATGCTAAAGAAGCATTTTAGGTATAGTTAGAAAAATAGTTAACGAATTTCTAACCAATGTTTATATCAAGAAATATTTAATTTTATTATGGGGGGGAAATATGCATATCTATTATTTTAAATATCTTAGTGCCAGACAACAATACACCACTGTTTGTTGTATTATGTAAAGCCATACTAAATTTAAGTATATGGCAGTAAGGATGTTAATATCAGTTGCTAAAATATTTAAAAAAACTATAGCATAGTATTTTACATAAATAATTTACCAATCAACCTGCTGATCATTTGTCAATCCCTATTACTATGTCAATATTTATTCATATTAAAATTTTAAAAACTTGTTTTAAAACTCAGTTTTATTGTTAAATAATTTTCCAGTTTTCTTAACAAATAAGCAGCAAGAAAGTCCAAGTTAAATTAGTTAATAAGTCCAAGTTAAATTGGATGGTGTTTAAAAATTATTTCTAAACACCATCCAATTTAAACAACTTTATTTAAGACAATAAGGTTATGTAACAACTTGGTACATAATGCAAAATAATCACCTTACAAATTCCAGATTCAGGATCACAATCACTAGAATGGCCATTGCAAAAGCAAGGTTCACACAGTCCAAGATATAAACCAGCTCCTGATCTTGTGTAGCCAGCATCACAATCTTCACATGATAAACCAGTATATCCAATAGGGCAGCGACACTGTTCTACTGCAAGTGCTCTCTGTCGTCCAGTTGGACGATCCACAGCAATCATTAATGATACATCAGCAAGGCTATTAAATGTAGATTACATATTTATTTCAGCAAATTTTTCTGAATAATAAAACCCGATAATAATTATTTTGGGGATATTATATTTGCACTATTATTACTTTTTTGCATTTGAAACATCAGATTTCATATTTGTTGAAGCTTACAAAAAACATTTTGTCTCAGGCAGCTACTTGCCACAGATACATAATAGGAACACACCAATAAAAATCCCCATAAAATAGCTGGCAGGGAGAGGCAATGTAACACAATTCATCCATGATTTCTCTGGGATTCAAACCCAGATACCTTTGTCCCATAACTAAAAAGGCTAACTGTTTAATTGCCAAAATGACACAACTAAGCTTCTTTCTAGTTTTTTTGCTTGTTATTACATAAAAATATCTTCACTATATCTAAAATAATTTCAGATTTAAAAGATTCATTTTTTAATGTCAAAAAACAGATCAACTATATCTCAAAAAACACAGAAAACAAACTTTTACTTAAAAATGTAATCCAAACTATATATTAGACTGTGTGAACCATTACCAGTGCCTTGGATAACATTTATTTTGCAGTAATAGAGATTAGTAATAAATTGTATACATTAGTGTACATAACATGTATGTTATCAATTGTCATCATTAGAGTATTACTATGCCTCCCCCTTGAAAATCCAGTCATCTTATGTGAATCTCAAACTTCTCTACCTGCTTTGAAATCCAAAACCATTGTTTTGCATAATTTCATTTTCATGTCATAGTATACATCTGACACTAAAAATAAATTTAAAAAACAACTACAAAATTTTATTCCACATATCTTACTTTTATTCCACATATCTTACTTATTTAATAGACAAAAAGTTGGTAATACATATATGTTGCAGCATATGCAACATTTTCAGTCTTTAATTGAACTGTCCACTTAAAGACCCTTTTTAACACATTGAAAAAGTTCCAAAGTACTAGTTAAAAGTTGCATATTATCATTAAACCTGGATCTTGCAGCGTCTCTGATGGTTGTTTGGCTTCTTCAGCTATCTTGCTGAGAAGTTGCACTTCTTTTCCATGAAACTTACTGATGTTTAAATTCTGACTGTTACTGATGTTTAAATTCACCTTGCACTTGTCTGTAGTTAAAAGATTGCACATGTTTGCAGAACACCATATACTTGTCCTCATTGTTGGCTTTCATCACAACATTGGAGTCCACTACCAAAGTCTCCGTTATGTCTCTTCATAGTAACAATCATTATGGCTACGGTTGGTCTAATGTCCTCGTACAAAATTTAATATGAATTTAGATGGTAGATTATTTCCGAATTGTATATGAGATTTTGTCTTAATGCCTTCAGGAACTTCTTAACTTAAGGTGTTTAAATTTCAAATGTTTAATAAACTAATTTTTTAAAAACTTTTTTTCAAAAAGAATTTTAACATAATTCGAGACATGTTTCACTCCCTCCTCCAGGGGAGCTTCATCTGGCATCAAGGCTTATGCATCATTTAAATAGAAGTTTCCTGATGTTATTTTGGGTCTCGGCCAAGTTACTCATGTAACAAGACATTCCACACAGCTGGTAGAGGTGTGATCTCAAGGTTGCAAATGTTCTCTTTATGCAAATTTATAAGTATATTTTCTAAGTATTGTAACTGAAATTTAGCAGTGGATGCAACTAGAGGTTTATACATTAAATTTTCTATGTTTAAATCGTACTTTATTATTACCTGTACTAAGGCTACGTTTTTATTTTTTTTATCTTGTCTATGTTCCAATATTTTTTGCTATTTATTTTTACAATTTAATTTATTATCTGGGTCAGGAATCTGAATATTGTATACTTCATCAGTTGGTGTCAGTTTATCTCTGCCATTAGTAATTTTTTGATACTATTTGTTATATTGTAAGGTACTTTATATTCATATTTAATAGATTTTCTATGGTCTGTGATATTCCTGGTATATATGGAAAACTAAACAATTTTTTTTTTGCTTTTTGGGCTGATACAGTGTGTGAATTCTGTTGAACTTTATATTTTGCAGTTTTTTTTATTTTGTTTTTCTATGTTTTCAGGGTATTCTGCCTAGGATAAATTGAATTTCTTTATTTAATATACTGATATTTAAAGATATCACTATATTAAATAATATATTGATATTTAAAGAATATAAGTATGCTCTGATGAAATATGTATTCAGTGTCGATTTTTTATGATGAAAAGAGTTGGCTGATGTATAAGGAATATTAGGAACATAGGTCTGCTTTTTGTATACTGCTGTAGTACAGAGAGATGATTTTCTTCTAATTAATATATCTAAGTAGGGTAGCTCTCTGTTTACTTCCACTTCATGTGTTAGTTTTATAGTGGGTAGTACATTATTAAATATATTTGTAAATTTTGAATTTATGCACATAGTGATTACAGAAGTGAGTATATTATCATGTAATGCAAGTAGAGTGTAAGTTTACATTCTACTTTGTTATAAAGCTTTATACTCAACGAGTTTCAATACTATATCGGCCATGAGTTGAGAGAGGGGTGGATCCCATTGGAACTCCCTCCACCTGGACTCAACTCATGTCTGACCATTGACAAACCAGTTCAAACTGCTGTCCAGGATCTCATGTATACTTAAGTACTCTTTGGTCATTGGCCTGGCCTCCTTCAACCATTCAGCCTTGTCTGCATTGTTGCACCCAGAATTGGTGTAGTCAGATATGGCAATATGCCATCAAAGGAATGAATGGTTGTGGTGTCCCCAACTTTGGTCTGCTGGATGATATTAATCGTATCATGGCAGGAGGTTAGAGTGTAAGGGGTAGGTGGAAAATATAGGGTAAAGAACTTGAAGATTTTTCTAAGTTGTATGTAGGGGATTTCCATTTGCTTACTAATGGCGTGAATGGCATGCTTTTTTTTTTACAAAAAGCTGGGATATATCATGGTAAATTGGTGGTATACATGCTTTTCATATAATACTGGGCATAAATGGATCTTTCTTCAATTGTTTTAATTTATTAAGCATATATGTGATCAGGTTTATATCTTATGGTTGATTTTTATATCTTGTAATAGATTAGATAAATCTGCCTATGATGATAAAATAACTAATCTATTTGTTCTGTTTTGTCAACTAAAATTATTTTAATATCAGGTTTGTTCTTTAAATCTTTTGAACATTTTTGTTTCTTCTTTATACATTTATCCTTTCTTCCCCCCCCCCCCCCCCATCTGTTGCTGATAATTTATGCTTCATTATATCCTAAATCTTCCTCTATCTTTTACCAATGTTAATATTTGATTAATTGTTTGCTCTATTTGGGGAATTTATTCTGTCAATTTTGGTATTCAGTTAGGGTAGTAGTTCTCAACCTTTTATGCTTCACGTACTCCCTGGAAATGCATATGTAACTGGCATACCCCTTGTATAGATAAAAACTATAGTTATAATATAACAATGGGAATAAAATAGAATATATATATAACACATATCGAGTGACTTGAGCTCTCACAGCGTACCCCATGTTGAGAACCCCTGTATTTCTATTATTTAGTTTTTGATTTCTAAACTTTGGTTGTATCTTCCTTAAATTATCTAATTTTGCATTGTGTACTTCAGTTCTTTTTTCCTTCTCTTTTTGACAATATTAGGTATATATTATAAATAGCATTTAATAGCTTTTAAGTATTAGCATATGATTAAATATAGCACAATGGCTCCAATTATTGAAGTCAAGAAATTTATAAAATTGAGTTCCCTTAGTCTCTGCTAAACTTAAAATTTCTTGCAAATTGTAATAAAATTTAAAATAATTATAAATTTTTACACTTATATAAAACAAAATATTAATGAAAGTAATTCAGGAAGTAAGAGCAAAAATCAGTGTAAAAGAAAAAAGATATTCTTATAAAGAACATACAATTTTAACTAAAAGAGTAAATCCTACTGTATTAAACCAAAAAAAAGGAAGAATTTACTATCAAATAGAGAAGGGAACAAAATTATTTAATTGCGCATTATGTACTTTAGTTAAAAAATATAAACCAAAGTTTAGAAATTAAAAACTGAACAACAGAAAAACTATCTATTGAATCCAACCTCAGCTTAACCACAATACCCAAATTTATCCAGGATGAAGCTGGGCATAGAACAAACCCTTATCTTAGAGCAAGGAGCAAAATTTGCTTACCCTAACCCAATACCAAAACTAATGGAATTTCCAAATAGTGCAAACAATCAAATACCAACATTAGTAAAAGATAGAGAAAGATATCAAGAATAAACCTGATATCAAAACAGTTATGTTAGATAAATCTGACTATTAGTGATAAAATAACTAATTTATTACAAGATTTAAAATATCAACCATTGGATATAAACCTGGTCACATATATGCTTAATTAAAACAATTGAAGAATGAACCTTTTATGACCAGTACTATATTGAAAGCATATATACCTCTAATTTACCAATGTATCCCAACTTTTTGCAAAAAACATGCTGTTCAAGCCATTAGTAAGCAAATGAAAATACCCTACATACAACTTAGAAAAATCTTTAAGCTCTTTACCCCATATTTTCCACCTAATCCTGATACTCTAATCTCCTGCCATGATGTGGTTAATATCATTCAATGGACCCAAGTTCGGGACACCACAACCATTCATTCCTTGGATATCACTGCATCTGAATACATCAATTCTGGATGCAGCGATGTGGCTCAAGGCTGAATGGTTGAAGGCCAGGCCAATTGCCCAAGAATACTTTAGTGTGCACGAGGCCCTGAACAACTAACTGGTTTGTCAACAGTTGGTCATGGGTACAAGGGAGGGAGTTTCAATGGGATCACCCCTCTCTGAACTCATGGCCGATGGTAGTATTAAGACACATTGAGAATAAAATTTTACAAATAGAATGTAAACTTACCCTCTACTTGCATTAGATTATATTCATATTTAATTCTTAGTCAATTAGTACTAGCTTCTAAATATGCACTCTACAATTGTTTAACATAATTAAAAGTTTCATGGGCAAATATCCATACTTTTTTGTAGGATGGTAGGTCTTGACACAAATGCTTTATTTTTATTTTGCATTCTGTCAAAAATCAGCAAAAAATGGCAAAGCTGAAATTTGTTGAAAAAACTAAGGTTCAATTTACTAATTTTACTGAAACATAATAACTATATATATATCAAGCTCAAATAATCAACAAAAATTACTATGATATCAGAAATAAACAGTAAACAAATGATCAAGATAAAGTAGAATAAAAGTTATTTTTCAATTAGAATTCTTACCTTGCAGATGTTGTTTCCCCTGTGTAGGTAGCTTTAATCAAGATTGCATCCAAATCTGCCAATGTCATCAAAAGGTGCTCCCGGGTTGCTGGTTGACCATCAGACCTTATCCAATAAGTCTTATAGCAAAAAATTAACAAATATCATGAATGAAGATTATTGAGATACGGTATGATAAACATCAATCACTTTATAATGCTTACTATTTATATTTTCAGTGTAAGAGTAAAGAAAAAGCTTAGAAAGCAAACAGAATGGTCAGGTGAATAACAGAAATCAGCAGAGCTGTCTAATTTTTATAGATCATTTCATAAAAATTAAATATAAAAGACTAGTAAGATCATGACTTTTTTTTAATTTCTTCATTTAATCTAATTAAAGTTTTGTGTCTTTGTATTGTGCAATAAACTTATTCATTAAGCTTGTCTATTGTAAATAAACTAATTCTTCACTGATGTCATAAACACAACATAGTGTATAACATCTGCTTTTCATATTTAATATGCTAAATGATTTAACACAACTGGAAGGGAACATACATTGCACAAACTTTATCACAAGCTTGAATTATTTAACATGAAATTCATCCTTCAAATAATTAGCTGAAAAAAAATTTGTTGCCCTGGGTGAGATTCGAACCCATAGCTCCCAGAAGTTATGAAATCTGTAATGGTTAAATATAACATGCTGCCCAATAATATTCAAAGTTTACCAAGAAACTATTTTTTTGAAATGCTCTTTATAAATACTGGCGAAATGGCATCATTTACTTACTGATCAGTTTGCAATGAAAAAGATACTTCTGTAAGTGTACAATTGAAAAAAAAAAAAACTTTCATTTAAAGGGAAGAAAATCATGTCCCCCCCCTCTCCTCCATTTTGAGGATGTTAGTAAGGGTAATAGAGGCCAAAAATATTGACAAATTTATGCATAGTCAATAATGCATTTTTCAAAGAATTTTTTTAAAGACCTCCAAAGTGGAGGGGGGGGGGAATTTTATACTGCAATGTAAATCCAGCTTCTTGCCCCCCTTTACATTATTCCAGCTGGATTTTCTTGACCCACCTCAATCGTTTTTTAGATCTGAGCCTGCTCCCAGATAATAGTAGAAACTTCTTTTATACAGTTCTAATTCCACGCAGAAATCCTATGATCTTGAAACGCAAATAATAAGGTAAAATTGCTGAATATCTTACCAAGTTCCTAACAAAGATATAACACTCAATGGCCTCTTTATTAGGAACATTTCTGAACTACATGTAATAAAATGTACTGTGAAGTTCCACTGCCATATATCCATCCAAATTTAAAGTCAGTGTCGATTCTGATTTAAAGTCGCAGACACACCCACCAGTAGTTTATGAGATATCAACCCTTAAAGTATCAGGTTTCTGAGACTGAACTCTGGTGGCCATGTTTATTTTGAAGTGCTTTAAGAAAATAAAATATATAACTTAAAATTTTTTCTAGATTAACTAAAGTGAAATATGCTATATACCTAATCAAAAAGCATTTAATGTTTAATATTAATAAAATAAAATATTTCAGCAAAATGTGAACTCTTAATTTTAAGTGTTTTTTTAACTGCAGTAAATTTCTTTTATTTTTGACTTCATCAAACTATTAATGAAGAAACCTATAAATTATTTATACAGAACGAAATAGCATTTAATTATGAATAAAATAACGAAGGTATCTGAAACAAAAGTTATTCCTTTGAAAAATCTTAATGTGATAGTCTGTAAAGCAAGATCTAACACAAAAACTCGCATTGCAGTCCTTGGACTCAAAAGCACTTACATGATGTGTATTTCGTGCTATGCATATTACACACATTTTCTATGTGGCTGTTTCTTCTGCTGGGTCTGGGGGATCATACATGAAAAATATTTGCAGTTAGGTGCCCAAGTGGAGGTTGAATATTGGGTCGACCTGATCTTAAAATCTAATAGGGTAAAAGCACCATTCTGTAAAAGTGTTTGACGAGAAATTTTCTAAATTTATAAGGAGTCATGTAAGAGTTGTTGCTTATATAACAGATATGCATTGGCAACAATTATATTTACATGGTGGAAAAATGTTTTTTCCCCACCATTTAAAGCTCTTGCACTTTAATGGATAATATTGCAAATATTTATTGGAATGATCAACACCTCCCATTACACTGTTGCATTTGACAACACATTTTGGTTTCAAAATACTCACTTCTAGTTCCATGCTTTTGCCTAACATCTTCATTACAGCATTGTGAAAAGAGAAGAGCATCAAAATATCCCTGTCATCATGCCATTTTGAAACCTTAAGGGGGGCCTTTTCTAAATGAAGTTATATCTCCTTTCTTCAAGCTCAGTTTTATGTCAGCTTTAGCAAACCATTTGTGTTTGGCATTACAGTACCCACTGCATGATTTTGCATTGCATGTAATGCATGGTACAAGACTGGAGAATACCCATGGTCCATATACACATGGAAACCATGGTTGAGTAAACTGTCCATCTATTTTAGAACAGCAGCATATGAATGTCCAATGCTGAAGAATTGTGGCTGAACACTACTTTTTCCAGTGTATACAATAGCATTCCAGGCATATGCTATTTTGCTGTCACACAAAACATTTATATGCCAAATTTTTCTAGCCTCTGTGGACTGTACACCCTAAAACATTGTTCCTTTGAAACCAATTATTGCTTCATCAATACATATTTCTCTGTTTGGAATACAGGCTGTTTTAAAGTACTGTGTAATATCAGGAAGGAAACTGCAGAGGTTAGCAAAAAGATCATAGCCAGGTTCACCTCTCTTTGGCCTCAATGCTGTTTTCACTGAGATGCAAACATTGAAGTAATACAGCAAATCTATTGCATAGCATGATGCGAAAGAATGGAGTGTGTGTAAGAAAAATCAGTCAAGCAGGATTCTGCTATAGACTGCTTTCTAAGCAGCATCTCAGTTTTCATTTCAGCAGCTGCTGCAAGTGTTCCACTGAATCTGGTTACCCTGCCAAGGGACTCCAAAAATCTGTTTCATGTTGCTGAAGCAAATCCTGATAATAGTAGTTTGCTCAGCAATCTCTTTAAATATTCCATTATTAAAAATATTTTGAAAATATTGAAGTGAGTTTTAGCTTCCTTAATGTTAGAACCAGTTTAGGATGTAAATTCGTGATGTATTGGAAAAACTAAATATTCTTCTTTAGAAAGCTTTTTCCAGCATCCTAATGGAGTAACAGTTATTAAACAAACGATCTGTTTAAGCAGAGATAGTTTCACAGCTTTTTACTTAATATTTAGGCAAGTTTGCAATATTGCACTATAAAAGCTGTAGGGCAGTTTAAAGGTACACATCTGAATTGATTAGATACAAGATTATAGATACCTTTAGACACTGGTTTGGGATATTACCAAAAATCAGTTTTTCAGAGCAGAGTTGCTTCCAAATGCGAGTTGGGGGTTGCTTGTTTTCTGTTTCTTTTTTGCATATTTATCACAGCACTTTTTAGTTCATTGATTCACGTGTATTATAAATTCACTTTTTTCACATATAATCCAATTGCATGATTGGCGCTTCCGTTTATTATTTGCTATTAAGTGTTCAAGGATAAGATTACATCAAGTATCATACATGACATCTATGAATTAGCTGTGACACAAGAATTGACATTACTGAAATGTCCCAGATTTTATCAATCAAAATCTGGACACTCTACACACATTGCTGTCTTGAGTTTACTTTGACTGGTAAATGATCCACTATGTTTAACATCAATTTAGGAGCTTTAGAGGGACAATATATAAATGATATATAATATTCCACTGGTAGTGAAAATGTTAAAAAATAACTTTTTTGTGACACTGCTCCCATAAGAGATTGCCAAAAAATCCATGCATATGTATTCTTTGCCTAAATGACTTAGAAAATTACAAAACTAAATAAAAGATTTAAGTAATAAAAATATACACGACCCATTTCTGTTAAATTGTTATTCAGAAAAGTAATTCTAAGTTCACTTTACAATTTAGCATAGTTGACAAAAAGTGACATTTCACAAAGTACAGTGTTCCCCCCCACACACACTGGGGGGGGGGGGGGGGGGAATGCAGAAATTTCACTTTGCTGTTTAAAGTAAAAATGTTCTTGTTATTCAGAAAGAAATTTCCTTTCTGCTACTGTGTATTATAAGTATTATGTCCAGCAGTTTTCCTTTAATACATTTTTATTTGCATTTCCAAATCCTTTCTAAATACATTATTCTAAAGAATTCTATTAAAATTACTACTTTTCACTTTCATTAAGTATTTTAATAAAATCCAGAATAAATTAAGTTTAATTTGGTATGTAACATGCTTTATTTCCTTTCATTAGTTATTTGACAAAAAAGTTCTGAAGTTTTTTTTTTTTGGACTGAGCTCAGTTGAAAAAAAATCCTAGCAATTCTGTTTTTCAGACTTAGGTAAGGGTTAAAGTAACAAATTGATAATATTTAATAAAATGTCCAGTGTCATCAGCAGCAAAACATTCACACAGATTCCATTAACTGGATATATAAACTTAATAGCAAAACTCAATATTCAGGAAAAAGAAATAGTTCCTTGTTAATTTAAAAAAATGACTAAGTAATGGTTTTCTTATATCTGACCAATGTACTGATCTCAAAACAAATGATAAAACAATCCAGCTTTTGCACTTTAACAATTAAATGAAAAAAAAATAAACTTAAAAATTATCAAAAAATAAAATTTAAGGTTTTATGCAAGAATGAAAGAATATCATTTTTCCTTATTGATAAAAGTTATCATTTTAGACAATAATATTCTGTAATATTACAATTCATATGAATATATTCTACACTAAATAAATTTTGCATCTGTGCACTCTATATGCAGCACAATCCTTAGACTAAAACAATGTCAAGTATTGCAGTTTTTACACAAGTATTGATGTGTGAAGTTAACTGGAAGCAAGAAATAAACATAAATGTTCTATATTTTGTAAGTGTATTAATAAAATTGGAAAACAAAGAAATGCAAAAATTTTGATATTCTTTGGGAATAAAAGTAAAGAAACATACCTCATACATTGGTATTGAAACTGAATGCTGATTTCCAGGTCTAATTAGTTCAGGGTGCCTGTACATTAAAACAATGCCATTGCCCTACCCGCACCAGGCAAAAAAAGTTTAGTATTAGTTAATCATAATATACAACATCAGATAATTATTTAATACAGTCAACAATTTTATTTCAGTCAAATAAAATTTGAAAAAAAAACTATACCAATTTAGTGTAAATTTTAAGAATGCTCTTTTCTCATTATAAAGGAATGGTACAGATTATAGCCATTGTAAATTATGAAATAAACACACAGCTCGTATATTTTAACTACTCTGTTTCACCTAAGATATGATGTAAACAAACATCTCTTTGCCTAATGGATAAAGATCTCATCACTGCTTATAAATATGCTTGTACACACCAAAAAAAGTGTAGTTTTTTTTTTATGTATTTGTTCCAAAAAAGCAATAGTAAGAAAAAAATTACTTTATTTGGTTGCTAGATGACACATTCAAATTTTATTAACACTTAATACTAATAATCAGGAAACTTATGAATTTGAACAGCAAATATGAAACTAAAATCACCAACTCTTAAAGACAACATGGCATAAATGGTGTATTTGTATGCAGTCAAAATTGCACAAACCAGGGAAACTGCTTACAAGATCATTATAAGCAAAGTTTAAAATTGAATGTTCTGATATCATATGGAAATGCCAATAAAGGGAATTATAAGTGGAATTTCTGAAAGTGTCTAAAAGTTCCATATTCACAATAAGGAATTCGATTTAAGTTTGATATTCTGTAATTAAATTATTACAAAAATGTGATCAATTTGCCTTGACAGCTATCAGGAAAAGGCTTAAAAATATTCATGAAAAAAGAACTGCTGAATTTAACAAAGTATTAATATCGATAAACTCAGATCCTGATTTCAGTTTAACATACAGATATGTAATACAGCTATGTAACAGATTAGGTGATGTGCAGCATGAGATTAACAGACAAATAGGGATTGCTGCTGGGACTTTTAAGAATCTATGTGTGTGTGTGGAGAAATAGGCATATACACCTAAACACTAAAATTAAACTGTATAATAATTTGGTTCTTTCTAGAGTTAGTTATTGTAGTGAAACTTGGACCCTTTGTAAACAACAGGAAACTTTATGCTTTTGCAGTATCTTGGCCATTAGGTGGTTAAACTTTGTAAGTAATAATGAGGTTAAGCAAAGGAGTTGGCAAACTCCTTTGAGCAACATATTATACAGAGAGAAACTGTTGGTTTCGACATGTTGCCCTTATGCATAATTATACATAGGTTAGCAAATAGGGTTATGAACAGTGTACCTAAAGGCCTCAAAATGAGGGGGAAACCTAGGATGCGGTGGATACTGTGATGCCCCATCGTTCACTTTTGCTTTACCTTAACCAGTTTTGTTTAATTTACGTTATATTTATCATTTTGGAGATTTTTTATTTCCTTTTTGGCATCACAGCACTCGTTTTCAAGTTTCTAGGAGTTGCATACGCGCAACTCCGATCTTCCGACTGTACCGTTAAAGCGCCTGCCAAGGACATGCCCCCTCTTGCGTCATAGCTTGCGTCGTTCGTCATTGTATGCAAATGTCTTTCCCAGCATGCGCCGGCTCATTGTCAAAAACCGTGACCTGCGAGTCACAGAGAGAGAGAAGTTGAGAGAGGGAGAGAGATGTAAGTTGCGTAGCACCAAGCACCGTGTGTGTAGCACCAGAGTTATGTTTCTTCGTTGATGTCTTGGTGAGTTAATTATTTTGGAAATAAATCTATTTTGTTTTGTTATAAAACTTTTGAGTCTGTAGTTTTTTTATCTTGAGCAACGCTAATTAAGGATCTTTTTTACATTAATTCTTATTAGTTGACAATCATTTTTTTTTTTATTCTTACTTATGAACGCTCGCTGGTATTTGAACCCTAACTCAATTTTTTATCAACTTATTCTACTTTTGGCAATTTTTTAATTATTGCCTGGCGCCCGTCTAAGCTATCCGGAGCATAAAACTTAAAGTATTTTGCATTTGTTTGGAGCATTACAGAGTCACATAAAAGAAGTGGCGCAGCGAACAGGGACTCGCCAGTATTTAAAGATAGTATATATATATTTGTGGTAAATTTTGTATGATTGTCAAAGATAGAATTTTTTGAGCTCAATAGTTGTATGTACTAGTTGTAGATTTATAACAGCAGCTTAAGCCGAAAATTTTTGTTGAGCAAGTAGCTTAACAATTTTTGTCTATTATTCAAAGGTACTGAAGTTTCAGCGTAGATATTGCTGAATATTTAAGATATTTGTTGTATGTAATGATTAGAAGTGTCCGGACACACAAGTACGTAGGATGATAAGAAAAATTTTTTTATAAGCAAATTTATATTTTTGCAAAGCTTAGTTATAGCTTTAGTATTGTTGTATAGCAGTACCTTTGAGCGCTGCTCAAGAAAAAAAAAAGGTTTTCAAAATTTCCAAAATTCCAAATTTCGGCAGACCGCTAAACATGTCTGCTAATAATATGGCTGATTCCGCCATAATGACTCCCGACATAGAAAGAGTAAAGGGTAGATTGCAAGATGTAATGATGGAAGCAGAAGTGCTAATGAATCTGCTTGATGATAATAGGGAGAAAAGGGGAACGACAACAACCCCTAAATTTGCTGACAATGCTACGTCAGTTCACCAACAAAGAAACTTTGAACGTAAGGTTCCATTTTCTGTTCTGCCAGAAGCAAGCGATAGAACAGAGTATTTTCAACCGCCACAAAGACGATTTGCCAACCCATCCATTAACTATAGTCCTTATGTTAATTGGCCTTTACCTGAGATAAGGTTCGACGGTTCGAAACGTCCGTCATCATGGACATTTGTCAAGTCCATGGAGGAGCACTTCCGTTTACATGAAGTGCCAAGCAACAAAAAAGTTGTTTTAGCAGTATCTTGGCTAATTGGATGTGCTAAGCAATGGTGGAATAACGTAGGATGTCGTCATGGCATAGAACTTTGGGAAGAATTTAAAAACGAAATCATGGACATATATCCAGCTTATAATGATTTTACAGAACTAGCTACAGAGTTGTTTTCACGAAGACAAAGGGAAAGAGATGACATAGAAAAATTTATATGGGGTACAGTAGAGTTATACCAACTGTACGATGTTGATGCCGCTGAAATTGATATTGTAAATTGCATATTGTCTCAATTACTTTTGCCCATCCGAGAATTCCTAGAAGTACGAAACATAAATTCAGTTGCCGAGTTAGTCAAATTGGCTCGGCAATACACTGCAAGAAGAGAATCTGCAGCAAATATACATAACCAACAATGGATGCCATTCCCGCCAAAGCAGCGATATCAGGTTGAGTCGCGTAGAATGACTCCCGCACGACCGGAAGTTACACGGTCCCGACAATTTGCGCCGAACGCACCTAGAACTATAGAATATGAACGAAGTAGAGACTTTTTGCCACGTCAAGCTTCAAACCATAACACTAGACCTAAAACTTTGGTTAAACAAAAGAGAGAAACTATCACTTGTAACTTTTGTGGCCGACTAGGACATATTGAAAAATACTGTTGCCAAAGGAATGAAAATTCGGGAAACTTTCGTCGGGATCTTTGAAGCGAGAGGCCAAAGTTCCTCAACAAAAGCCCTCTCATGAGTTAAGTCTTGCTACTGTGGGTATACATAATGTCTTACATTTACCTTTTGTGAAGCTTTATCACGATAAGACAGAATTCATAGCTCGCATTGATACAGGAGCTGATCTTACATGTCTACATAAGAAAGTATCGGATAAAATTCAGAAAAATTGTAAACTGAATTTGCAGCCGTGGTCCGGCGGACCTTTGAACTTAGCTTAAGCTTCCAAGCAGTGTTTTCCGCAAGGAACTGTTGAGTTACCTATCACTTTAAATAATGTGGAGATAAGACTTGAATTCTTAGTAATAAGTGAATTATTATATGACTCTTTAATAGGAATAGATGCGATACGGAAACACTTGATTGAATTTGATTTTGCCAACAATACTATTTCATTAAAAGCAACAATGAAAGAAAAACTTGATATCGATCAGATAAAATCAGACATTAGAAAACATGCTGACAACGCTCATTTGGGAAATAGCGAGAGAGTTAAGTTAGAAACTCTGCTCAATGCTAATTACGAACTTTTTAACAACAAGCCCGGTAGATGTCAGATTTCAGAACATCATATCGACACCGGCAATAATAGACCTGTTTACAGCAAACCATATAATTATCCTCCCAGTAAAGAAGAGATAATTTCAACACAAATTAAAGAAATGTTAGAGGATGGGATAATAGAGCCAAGTTTTAGCCCTTGGGCTTCACCGGTCGTGCTCGTTAAAAAGAAAACTGGTGATTTGAGATTTTGCGTATACTATCGAAAATTAAATGCTGTTACAGTCCCCGACAGATATCTACTACCTATTATTCGGAATCTACTAACACAACTGGCTGGCAAGAAATTTATTAGCACACTAGATTTGTCTTCAGGATATTGGCAGGTGTCCGTATATCCACCAGATCGACCCAAAACAGCATTCCTCACAAAAGATGGATTATTCCAATTTCGTTGCTTACCGTTTGGCTTATCAGGAGCACCCGCCATGTTTCAACGTCTTATGTCCGTAGTTCTGGGTGACCTAAAAGGAAAAATTTGTGAAGTATACTTAGACGACATAGTCATTTTTTCTACTGATTTTTCAGAGCATCTACGAGATTTGAATTTGGTATTTGCAAGGTTAAGAGAAGCCGGACTCACCATAAAGTTGTCCAAATGCACATTTCTCCGAGAGGACGTTCAATACCTCGGTTTCACTGTTAATAAGGATGGAGTAAGAACATTACCTAATAAGGTCGAAGCCATAGAACGATTTCCCACACCGCACAATTCGAAACAACTTAGTAGATTTTTAGGAATGTGTGGATGGTACCGACCATTTGTACCCAATTTTGCTAATTTGGCCGAACCTTTGTGTGAATTACGTCGAAAGCGAAAGCGGTTTCAATGGACACCTGTTTGCGATACAGCATTTAAGACATTAAAGGATGCATTGTGTCATGCTCCCGTGTTGGCCTTGCCACAGTTAGGCAAACCTTTTTTCATCTACACTGATGCTTCCGATGTCGGTCTCGGCGCCGTGCTGAGCCAAGTACAGAATGACAATTGTGAACACGTCATCATGTATGCCAGTCGCAGTTTGAGTCATACTGAAAGAAACTATACAGTGACTGAAAAAGAATGTCTAAGCGTAATATGGGCTCTAGAAAAATTTAAAGTACAATTAGACACATCCGACATAACTATTTTTACTGACCATGCTGCTTTACAATGGTTACAGACATCTACCAATCTAACAGGTCGTCTAATGCGCTGGGCATTACGCCTACAAGAATTTCATTTCAAGGTCGAGCATCGAAAGGGAAGTGCACATCAGCTACCAGATGCATTATCCCGTGCTCCCGTGTGGCCGGCAGAAGTTACGCCAGAGCTCGAAGATAAGCCTTTTGCTCCCTCACTCGCCACAATAGTTCCCATCGAATACAAGGAACATTTAATTACTGAACAACAAAGCGATTTCGAATATGGAAACGTGTATCATTATTTGAAAACTGATGAATTACCTCTAGATCCTAGTATAGCTTCAAGTATTGTTGGAAGAGCCAGACATTTCAGATTAATTAACGATATTTTGTACTACTGCAGACGACCGAGTCAAACAGGCAGTTATCGCCCATTTATTCCAAAGAATTTAAGAGAGTACGTACTCCGAGAATTACATGATGTACCTTCAGCTGGACATTTAGGTACGCGGAAAACCTATCAGAAAGTGGCCAAAAGATCATATTGGCCAGCTTTGAAAAAGGACGTAAAAACCTATGTAGAAACATGCCTAATTTGTCAAACCACGAAATTCGATCAAAACCGTCCTTGTGGTCTTATGAAAAGCACGATCTCCAATGAACCCATGGAATTAGTTGGCATGAATTTAATGGGCCCGTATCCACAAACACAAGCGGGATCCCAATATATTCTGGTCTTGGTAGATTATTTTTCGAAATGGGTCGAAATATTTCCTATTAGAAATGCAACAGCAACAATCGTAGCAAAAGAAATTTGTAAATGAATTTATATGCAGATACGGGGTACCCAAGAGTATAGTTTCGGACAATGGGCCCCAATTCATTTCCAATGTGCTTGCTGAAGTATGTGAAACGTTCCAAATAAAACATATATATACAACTCCATATCATCCACAATCAAATTTGACAGAAAGAATTAATCGAAATATTGGCAGAATGATAGCTGCTTATGTTGAAAATAGACATAGTACATAGGATAAATATTTGCAACAGTTTTCCTTTACTTTACGCACTTCATTACATGAAACCACCAAATTCACGCCTTCACGGATATTTCTTGGAAGAGAACTAACATTACCCTGGGACAGACTCATTGGCCAACCCGCATCTTCACAATCCATTGAGTTTAGAACGGAACAGCATATTAGAGCCCTTTCAAAGGCACAAGATAATTCCCTACGAGCACAACAAAAGCAACGAGAGGATTATAATAAAAGACGACGACATATGGAATTTAAAGCAGGTGATAAGGTCTTGATTAAAACACATCATAAGAGTGATAAAGAAAGAGGATTCATCAAGAAATTTGCACCATTATATGCTGGACCATATGTTATAAGGAAGAAACTTTCCCCACTTCTGTATGAATTGGCCAATATGACCACTAATGCCTCAGTAGGATACTTTAATGTTGTGAATATAAAGATATATAAAACATCTATAGAATTTTCTAGATCTGAAGTAGATGCTCCACAACAAACCCAGGAGAAAGATGGCTCTGATGATGATGAACCTTTACCAGGCAGAAGAGAAAAGAACAGATTAGATTATCACCTACTGCACACAACAGGGCAAAGACTGACAAAGCCAGATTCAGCTGTTCCATCAATGTCAAGAGCGTGACGAAAGACCGACGAAACGACCAGAGCCTGCAGAGCGACAACCGGCAGCGAAGCAGCGAACATCGGGAAGATGACGTCACGAGAGAGATCTACAGCGACGACTTGACTTGAACGAGATCTTCAGTAACAACTTTACGTGAAGCCACCCAACGACGACGGAAGGATGTTATCGGAAACGGACTAGATGATTTATCGCCACGGAGTGCCAACAATGAAATTTAAGTATATTTTTCTTTCACTTGGCACTTGATTGAGTTATAAAATGTTTTTTTTTCTGGAATAAAGACGAAGAAGAAGCCTTATTGTGAATTATATAGTTAGCGATGTTTAATTTCTTGTTGAAACTTTAGAGTTCGATATTTATTTTTGAAAAGTGAAATTTTTGTAGTTCGAGTTTATACTTGTGTGAATAGAATTTTTTTTTTGCATTCTTGTTCATTGAGGTTCTAGTTATTGTATTTACGTGAGATAAAATGTATTTTTGTAGATTTTTTTCAGCTGACTGATAGCTGAAAATTTTGTAAGTCGATATTGGAAAGTTTAGAAATTGTAAAATGTTTCTGGATATGAATGAGAAGAGTGAAAGAGAATTAGTGATTTAAGAATTTGTATTGTAAAATAACGTGCATTCCAAAGTGAATTTATGTAAAAAAAAAAAGGAGATTCATGTAAAAGTTATTGGATGAAATGTTATCATCGCATATTATAAATTATTTACACTCTTTTTTCTTTATTCTTAGATACGATTTATGTATATGTGTTTAAATCTGTTCAGTGTCATCAGTGATATTTATGTGTCAATGATACGTAATTTTTGGATGACATTGGCAGTATTTATTGGTATATATAGATGATGACCATGATGATGACTGCAGAATTTTGTTTTTTTTGTGTACCTTTTTGGAGCTGTCCCCAAATGGCCTAGTCTGATAACCGAGTTGTTACCAGCATAACTCCTTTGGGAGGGGGACGTTAGCTCTGAAGGGGGAGGTAACTAATGATTTTTTATTTCAGCTAGATCGCGATTTCTGTGAATAGGAGAAGAATTAGCGAATGATTACAATCCCGCTTGTTTGTAAATTTTGAATTTTCTTAGCTTTGCGTATTTGAATGTAATTAGGAGGAGATAACGGTGTTCGAATACCCGTTTTTTATGTGATTTAGGTGAAGATTTAGCTGTCACATTTTTTATTGTGGTTAGGGGAGAAGCGGAAGTTATCACCTCGCTAGCATATGTAAAATCACTTTTTCTTTTCATCTTTTTAACATTTATTAGACTTAGAAAGATTAGGAGTTAATTAACCATTTTTTCTGTACAGTTCATGATATGCCAATTTCGAGTTTGTATCAGAATGTGATACTAGTTAGACCGATGATGCTAGTATACAGTTAACTGTCACAGCCACTGGTATGTATTGACACTAGGTTAGCTGTTAATTACATATTTTTGTCAGGAGGAAAAGGGAGGAGGTACCTTTGGTTGTGCTGGAAAATTGTGTCAAAGTAAGAATAGTTCATCATATCCAAATTTGCGCTAGCATACTTTTACTTATTTATGTTCAGCCATGTGTAAATGACGTAAGATGTGTCCTTTTTTTCAAAATTGCTCGTCAAAATTTGTTAGGTCAAACCTTTTGACTCCCTTTGGAAGGGGGAGTTGTGATGCCCCATCGTTCACTTTTGCTTTACCTTAACCAGTTTTGTTTAATTTACGTTATATTTATCATTTTTGGGATTTTTTATTTCCTTTTCGGCATCACAGCACTCGTTTTCAAGTTTCTAGGAGTTGCGTACGCGCAACTCCGATCTTCCGACTGTACTGTTAAAGCGCGTGCCAAGGATACGCCCCCTCTTGCATCATAGCTTGCATCATTCGTCATTCTATGCAAATGTCTTTCCCGGCATGCGCCGGCTCATTGTCAAAAACCGTGACCTGCGAGTCACAGAGAGAGAGGGAGAGATATGTAAGGTGCGTAGCACCAAGCACCGTGCGTGTAGCACCAGAGTTATGTTTCTTCGTTGATGTCTTGGTGAGTTAATTATTTTGGAAATAAATCTATTTTGTTTTGTTATAAAACTTTTGAGTCTGTAGTTTTTTTTATCTTGAGCAACGCTAATTAAGGATCTTTTTCACATTAATTCTTATTAGTTGACAATCATTTTTTTTTTATTCTTACTTATGAACGCTCGCTGGTATTTGAACCCTAACTCAATTTTTTATCAACTTATTCTACTTTTGGCAATTTGTTAATTATTGCCTGGCGCCCGTCTAAGCTATCCGGAGCATAAAACTTAAAGTATTTTGCATTTGTTTGGAGCGTTACAATACACAACTTCACGCAGGGCCTTGTTAGAATTGGTGTACAGTGGCCAGATGCAGATGTAGCTCAGGACAGATATACTCCGAGAACTAAATTGCACAATATGATTAGACCTCTGTAGTCCATGGCTACTAGAGGATGATGATGAAAATACAAGAAGCATGAAGTTAACAGCAAAATGATATGACGTGCTACTATTGTATCAAAAGTAGTTTTTTAATGGAAATATGAGCACATATTACTCTGATTCTTTTCTTTTTATAGTGTTAAACTTGGCAACACTGAAATTGTATCTAATTTTCCCAAAACTTATTTCACAACTATGCAGAAACTTGCATAAATAAATGATTATAAATAAATCTAACAAATTAAACATTTATTCACCTATTATTCATTATATGCTATTCCTACTATCTTTTTGGTGATATACAGATGGAGTCATTAGCTACATGATTATTTTCAGAAATTTTCTTCAAGTAACAAATCAGCACTTCAGCGTCGATTTAAATCTTAGAGGAAAAATTGTCTTGAGCCGGGTGGGATACGAATCTGTCGAGTTTATATCATTATTTATTAAAATTTTCTTACTGTGCAAATTGCATACACTCATTGGTAAGGATCTGGTGACAAGCACAAACAAATGGCAATCAACCAGGAATTCATTGATACTTCAATTCATTGCCTACTGTTTTTCTATACTCCTTGTTCCCAAATTCCCTCACTAGAGTCCACTGTTCATCATTTTTCGTTTCTTTAATACTAATTGGTAGGTCATCAAACTGAAATGCACAGAACAGGCATTGCCAAATATCTAATGTATCATCCTTTTCCTCTACATTCAAAACTACTGAGAGTTTGACAACATCAACACTTGCAAATGATGCCATTAAGATATCATTTTTGAATGAAAAAGTGGGGGGGGGGGTTGATTTGTTCATTTTCCTTTGATTACATTTTCTGGATGTTCTATCAGGTAATCTTTTTCTCCTATCATGTTTCCCCCTTCCTCCAAATTTTAAAATTTTATATAACATTTATGAAAATGGCACAGCCAACAGGAAGATTATCTAACCCTTCCAGGGTCCCTGTCAATTATACATATTGACAGAACCTAAAATGAGAATCCTGAAACATCTTGTTTTAGTACAATACACAAAATGTCTTTTTTTTTAATTGACTGCCATTTGAAAAATTTCTTACATATATCTTATAATAACACATAATTCAAACTTGAAAACATACTTTCTTTTTTTCATTTATTGTATATTTTATTAAGCTATGATATAAATATAAATAATTTGTTAAATTCTTCTGATCACCATTTTTTAAACCCAATATCCAGCAAAGCCAATTTGCTTGCATTCATTTTTCTACATTCAAGCAAACTCCTTATTTAAGATCATGAATTTGATATTAATTCCTGCAAACTAATTTCTTAAAGTTTCAAAATTCTCCCAAAAATTTACCCAAAAAAATTAAAATACAGCGGATTTTGAAAATAAATATGAATTATGTAAATGTTTTTTATTCTATTCAATGCTCTCTTTTTTGCCTTAAACCTACTCAATATTCCTACAATTATTTTTATCACAGTATTCTATGTATCTATAAATAATGAATAACACAGCTGACTTAATATACATAAGTATATTATTTCACGATATAAACTGTACATTTAAATAGTTTAAAAGTTCAAAGGTCTCAAGTCAGGAGGAGTGCAAAGTTGTTACAATCCTAATTATTTTTGTAACCATTTAGGTTACGAATTATTAGATTTACCTCTTAACACCTTAGCAATAAATTTTCTAGTCATAAATATATCATTATATAACTACAATGTATATTAGACTAACAAGAAATACAAACATAATTACCAGTTGTTCATAGGCTAGTACATCTACTTGGTACTTCAGCTTCATTTGATGTCACTAATACATATTCACATTGACAAGTCAAAAAAACAGTGAACAGGTCAAAAAAATTTTGCTTCAATGGCAGTGGAAGGGAACCTAGTGGTACAATTTGGCCCAATCACTCCCACACAAAAAATTGGGCTATTTGGGAAGGAGTTCCCATCAAAGTGAAGAAAATTTTCATTTCTGGATCCTCTTTCAATTATGCAGATGATAGAAGAATGGCATTTCTTACCCAGAATAAAACTAATTTCTACTGTACAATTTTCTAAATAATGTTTAAAAACTTCGATTTTCAGGGCAATAAGTGGTCAGACTTCAACAAAAATATATGACGAAGATGTAGCCCCAACCCATATTCATAATTACTCAAAAATGTAGTCCAACTATAGACAAAAATTTTAAAAAAGAAGCTATACTGAGAAAAGTAAGCTTCTCCACATTGAAGTTAAAAAAGTAATTTTCACCTAGAGGTTTCTTTCACTTGCTTCTAATTAAGTGAAAACAATGATGTTTCAAGAATCAAAACTTTGGTTTCAGCTATATACATTTATTATTCGAGGGGTACCATTTGGTAAATCCACAATACAGATCTAATTTATGAAAATAATTATTTGAACAGAAATGAAAAAAAGCTTAAAAACAAAAATAGAAAATATAATACAAGCAATATAAAATTATTTGCTAACTATGTTCATTTCTTCACATCATACAAATAAAAACTATTCCTAATTGATTAATGAACAAACTCTAGCTTAATAACAGCAGGAATTTGTTAAATTTCTGGAAAAAAAAAATCACATTAATTTTCAGTTTGTAAACTATATTCATACTAGAATGATTGTTTCATATATTTTTGCAATAAGCAAACAAAATCATTAGCTTGACAAATTTATAATGTCAATTCTTGAAAAATTTATATATTACCATAATCTGCACATCAGGATCAAGATTTGGATCTGCACGACTTCCTGGGATAAACATGACAGTATAATTTAACTTCCCACCATAAGCTGTAACCTGTTAGAAAACAATCACAAAATAAATGTTTAACATGAATAAAAGTTGATCAAATTATAAATGTTAATTTCATTTTTTAATTCAGTAACTAATAAATGCAATATATATATATCTTGGAATTAGTAGAAGTAAAAGTTTAAAAAAACGGAATTAGAAGAAAAAAAGGCTGCGAAACAAATATCACGCAACAAATTTGCAAGAAAGTGTTTATAGATGCCTTGAAATAATATTGGAAGTGTTACAAAAGTTAAGTCTTCCCATCCTTGAAAATATCACATCGGTGTCAAATATGACATCCTAGTTGTTACCCTTAATGGTCCTCTGAAAACATTGTTTCAAAACCACTGCTATAGCCAACTGATTAAACAAAGGCTCACATTGAACTATATTCTGACCTCTACTTGTGATTGTCCTACAGTTCATCCAACTACCTTTCATCTCAGACTTTCCAGCAAATGCCTGTGTTCCAATTCTGTAACAGGAAATCACCTTTCAGCAACCATATACTCAACTTCCAGCACACAGAATTTTAGGCAAACATTGAATAATGCAGCAATGATTCAAGATAAGGTTTGGTTGTTTGGAGTTTTATGGTACAAATGCAACTAAGGTAATATTAATATTCTGCCAAAGAAGATATACAATGAAAGGATAAACCACAGAGTTCTATATATACTACAGGTAGATCTGAGAGGTCTAGCTTTTAAAAAAGGCGATCAGAGTTCTTGTGATAACTATAGGGGTATCAGCATATTTTCTGTTCCAGGTAAACTTCTTTGCATGCTTGTGCTTAATAGAATTAAGAATCTGGTTGATGGACAATTGCATGATGAGCTGTGTGGATTCAGAAGTGGTAGTGGATGTGTGGATCAGATATTTTCACTTTGGCAGATTCTTGAGAAATGTTTCTAATTTCAGAAACCTGTGGTTACTAGCTTTGTAGATTTCAAAAAGGAATTTGACTCTGCTATTCATTAAAATTTGTGGTTGATCTTGAGATTGTATGGCATGCCAGACAATTTAGTTAACTTAATGAATGCTCTCTATAATAACACCGTCATATATGAGAGTTAGTAAAGCTTGTAGTAATTGGTTTCGAATTGCTTTTGGTGTTAGACAAGGGTCCATTCTGTCTCCTTTCCTCTTTGGTTATTGATTATGTTATGTGAAATTTTCTGCAAGAGAAAATTTTTGCCCTTATATGGTCTAGAGATCTGAAAATTTCTGATTAAGATTATGCTGATGATTTAGCCCTTTTGGAAAATGATGAGACTGGTAGTCGAGTAGATTTCGTGATAGAGAAAACCTAGTGATGAAAATTGGTCAGGCAAGTTTTAGTTCAGTTAATCTGAATGGTTGTACCCTTGAGCAAATGTCACAGTTAATTATCTTGGGAGCTATGTCACAGATACTGGTGATGTGCAGCATGAGTCTATCATGTAAATAGGTACTGCTGCCAGGACTTTTTAGAATCTATGGAGAATGTGGAGAAATAGATGTATACACCTAATGACTAAAATTATACTTTATAATAGTTTGGTTCTTTATAGAGTTGGCTATGGTAGAGAAATTTGGACCCTTCATAAACAAGATAGCAGAAAACTTTATGCTTTTGATTCTAGATGCTAATGCAGTATCTTGGGCATTAGGTAGTTCGACTTTGTAACAATGATAAAGTTAGGAGTTGGCAACCTCCTTTAAGCAGCATATTGTGCAAATAGAATTTGTTGGTTCAAATAGGGTTATGAACAGGGTGCCTAGAAGCCTCAGGAAAAGGGGGAGACGTAAGACATAGTAGGCAGATGATGTTAAACATAACCCACTTAGAATTTGCTTACAATGGTCAAATGTAGCAATTGCAGCCCAGAATAGACATTTGGAGAATAACTCTTGTGAAATTACAGTTTGGTGGAACTCCATAGTCCGTGGCAGCATGAGTATTTTGCATGCATGTAGAGTTTGAACCAATTAATAATACAGGACCATTAGTAGGTGTAAGACAACGAAAATTCTGAAATGAGAGAATAAAATAACGATTGGTTGGTTGGGGTTTTTTGGCACAAGAGCAGTAAGGCTATATTGTGCCAAACAAAAAGACAAAGGGATAAAAGCCAGTAACCCACAACCAAAGTTAAAATTGACAGAAACAAAACATCGCAATAAAGTTGAGTATAAAAAAATTGGAATAAAAAGAATCAACAAATGTATAACTCAACAGTAAAAATGGGTGTTAGGACCCACTGAAAATCACAAACTAGTTCAGAATCTAGGAAACAGGCTAAAAAAATCAAACAACCAGTAAAACGTAATAATGCAAAAACAGTGGTTAAAACAGAGCCAGCAGATAAAAATGTCTAAATGTAAGGGGCTAGGATGTAAAATCATGAAAGTTAAGACATACAACGTTCAAAGTTAAAAGTGGGACATGAGATTAAAATATGTTTGATTATTAAAATGGTGTCGCAAAACTCACTTATTTTCATTGTCCACCTGAAGAAAAGAATGAGTGATAAACGAATGACCTAAGCAGAGCTGAATAAGTACAACTTCCTCCTTGCAATTCCTGAAAAAACCAAGACTGCAATGGTTTGACAATGGGCTTGATCTCAAAAAGATGGTTACCAACATGTTCAGACCAAGATCTTGATTGCCACTAGCCCAGAGCTTGATGGAAAAACACTGCCAGAAGTCCAAGTATGGAACCGGCATTGGAGAGTCGGATAGGGGCATGGCCAACTTGGCAGCAGAATGTGCCTAGTCATTGCCCCTGATCTCAACAAGACCATGCACCCAACAGAAGAAAGTGGTGGTGGTGGTGGTGGTGGTGGTGGCTGCCAGATGGAGCTGCTGGCAGATCTTGGAGAGAACAGGGTGAGGCTGATGCCTCATGGAGATTAAAGCCTGTAGCAAATTAAATGAGTAGGTGTAGAAGAACCACATAGCTTAAATGCTATGTGGTCCAAGGCAAGACTGATAACCTGCAACTCTGTAGTGAAGATGGAACATTGCTGTGGGATCTAGTCTGCAATGATTACATCACAGCAGACCATGGCTGATCCCACCAATGTGCCGAACTTCAAGTCATGTGTGAAGACAGGCAAAAAGTCCAGGTGCTCAGCATGATGGCTGGCAAAGAGTTGTCAATATGTACAGTTGGATGTAAAGGCCTTCCCCATCCTGCAAAGAGTAAAATCACAGGAAGGAGAAACAGTGAGCCATGGAGGAAATGGCTCGGCTGATGACTGTGAGACACTATTGAGATTGGTGTTAATGTCTCTCAGCTAACCTTGGACATGCAAACCGGAAGGACGAATGGCAGTCAGCTGATTCTGGTGTAACATTTCCCACCAGGGACTGAAAACGCAGTCCCAAGTGGGATGGCCTGGCAGGGATTACAGGGACAACTGCTGACAGCAAATAGATAATGAAGGCTTGTCAGTCTCAACATAGACTCAGGACCGGTAAGTGCAGAAAGCCTCCATGCAAACATGAAGGGCCTGATGGTGCAGGGGGTCCAGCACTTTCACCACCAAATCCTGGGCAGAGACATACAACTGGGATCCATAGTCCACATTCGACCAGACAACTGCACGGTAGAGGCAGAGCAATGAACATTGGTCTGTCCCTCAAGAGAGGGAGGAGAGGACCTTGAGAATGTTTAATGCCCATGTGCACTTGGACCTGAGAAGTCGAATATGAGATAAGAAGGTCAATTTCCAGTCGAAGACGAGATTCAGAAACTTGGTCTCCACCACAACTGGAATGACGTTACCCCCGAGCCGCAGCTCAGGTCCAGATGAAGATTATGCTTGCAGCAAAAGTGCATGCAAGCGGTCTTCTGTGAGCAGAAAGGAAATCCATTCGCCATCGCACAAACTGAGAGATTGTTCAGGGCAGTTGTCATTCAATGACCCTCATGCTGGACAACGAGCAAAAGATGCTAAAGTTGTCAACATAGAGGGCATTGCCTACAGTTGGAGGAAGTTGGATGGGAGAGATAGTGGAGCGCAGCATAATGGGCATTGTCTGGGCTGACAGCAGATGAATGAGTAGTTTGCAAAGTCCATTTGCCTGTCCATTGTGATCCAGGATTGATAATGAGCAAGACGTATACTTCCCACTAATCTTACAGAATTTATCCCACATGACCTTAGAACTGGTCATGAGGGTGATAGAAGACGTATATTTGATCTAAGATACCTTCTGGCTCTGGAGACAGACAAAACAGGCTTTCACCCTGGTGCATTTGAATGCTTCAAGGTTGAGGGTGACATCGATATCTCTGAAACACCCCACAAGCCTTGTTCTGAGCATTATGAGCTGCCGTGCATTCGGGATTCCTCCATGGTTTTGGGAACCATGGAAACAGAGTCAAGGTCTGTGGAATAGTAGAGGCAGCTGCATGGACGATGCAGTCCATCACCTCTGCCACTGCAACATTGATTGGATCCTGGATGACATCAAGCTCAGACAGGAACTCGAAGCCACCCCAATCAGCCCGATCAAGCCTCCACCAGGATACATATGAAGGGCTGCAAGGCCTCACATGGGAAATGGTGCACACCACAGGAAGGTAATCACTTCTATATGGATTGTCCTCGACCTCCTATGTAAAGAGTAAAAGGATCAAGGAGAAGCAGATTGTAAGATCAATGGCAGTGAATGTGCGGGTTGGGGAGTGGAAGTATGTACTGACACCGGTGTTCAACAGGGAAAGCAATGGATCCTGGAGCCACTGCTCCAGGACCCCGCCCCTCTCGCTGGTGTCAGCACTGCCCCAGAGTGGACTGGGTCTGTTAAAGTATCCCATGATGAGGAAGGGGGGAGGCAGCTGCAAGATGAAGTCATCAAAATCATCCTAAAAGACAATACTACCAGGTGGTAGGCAGACAAAACAGTTAATGAAAATCCCACAAAAAGACAGATAGCTAGGGGTACGGCCTGGAATGGAGAATGGTTGCTTGTGAGGATGGCTACACCCTTGTGAACTGGACCATCCCCATCCCAGTCTCGGCGAATGAGAGAGAAGTGCTGGATAGTGGTATCAGTTGCTGTCTGCAGGTACATCTCCTGAAGGCACAAGCAGACAGGTTTGTGTGCCCTCAGGAGGACCTTGATGTAGTCAATATTCCTTTGGAATCCACGACAATTCCATTGTATGAGTGTGGCCATCTCAGGTCTTTGGAGTCTGGGTGGATGACTTACGGTTTATTTTAACCATCGTCAGCGATGGTTTTGGAAAATTGGGGTGGTCTGTGTCCATGTCCTCACCACAGAAGCCATCTTAATGATGGACTTTCTGACAATGACACTGGCATAGGGAATTTTGCCAGGTGGGGCAGGCAGCCAGCTTTCTCACCTCTGCGTATGAGATGTTGTTCAGGGTCTTTAGACACTGTACTTCTTTCTCCTCCAGCCACTTTGGACAGTCGTGGGAGAATGCTCACCACTACAGTTCATGCAGCATGCCTTTTCTGCTGTGCAGTCGTCAGGTTCAAAATGATCCTGACTGCCACAATGAGCACAGGTGGGTTTGCCCCAGCATGCTGTGCAAGTATGGCTGAACCTCTGACACTGAAAGCAGTGCAGGGGATTTGGAATGTACGGTCATACCTTGCAGTAAAGGTAACCTGCACTGATGGAAGATGGCAGATGTGGCATGTTAAATGTGATTAGTATCCAGGTAGGTACTAATTTTCCATCACAGCGTTGGAAAACCCGGTGAACTGCTACAAGAGGATTTCTTCCTCAGAAACCTCAAGGAGGCTTCCACTCAGAGATCACACCCAGAGAGGAATTAACTGTCTTGTATGGAGTGACGGTGACTGCTACTCCACCAATCGCTGTTACATTCAAGAGGCTCTCAGAATGTTTTGAGTAAGCAGTTTCCACCTGCAAGTCACCAGATCTTAGGTGCTTGACTGATAATGGTTCTCCTGCAAGACCCTTTAATCCCTTATTGATAAAAAATGGGGACATGTCCCCAATCACCTGGTCAACCATAGAGTGGATGACCAGGAACCTTGGGGACAGAAATACAAGACGACGGTGATAACAACAAAGACACAGAAGACAGGAACTTGTATCGAGCTCTTTTGGAAGCATTCGCTAAAGTTTCATTTTTCAAGCTCATGTTTGTTGAAGGGTTTTTAGTGCCCATTGTCCCCACCCACCATGGAGTCCAACAAGGGGACGCCCAATTGGGCACCCAGGCACCATACCCACACAGTCAGTGAGCCAAGCCCTCAAAACCAAAGAAAATTAAAGGAAAAATGTGAGAAACTCACTTGAGTCCTCACAAAAGAAATAAGCAAAAAAATAATGAAATGTGAGAAGCAAACTGGCCTCACAAAAGACATAAAACTACGAAATTAGTAAATCAGTGGGGAACTCTCAAACCATTGCCTGGACGTGGGCAAGGTTGACCCTCACAGGACCTGCCTACCAGCCAATTAATCCTGAGGGGGCCACCAACCCAGGACCTCCCGTTTACCTGAAGCAGAGGGCAAAGCAGTGTATAGCAGCAATCCCAGAATTCGCTGCTCAGCTCTGCAATGGACAGGCTCCCCAATGGCAAGACAGCCAAATTCTCTTGAGCAGGGTGGATATGAACTCACGACCTCCTGATAACATGTCAGGTGCTCTGGCATGTGTATGCTGAGAGATGTATATGGCATGTGTCTGCCACATGTGGCAAAAATTGCCTGAACACTCCCTACATATGAAGTAGTTTGAAATGGTTCATATCATCAATTAGAGATCTTGATCAGTGGCCGGTAGCTCAGTGGCCCAGAGTACCTGACATGTTATCAGGAGATTGTGGGTTCATATTCCACCCGGCTCAAGATAATTTTTCCTCTAAAATTTAAATCAACCTCAAAGTGGTAATTTATAGGTTAACACCAAGTATGTCGAGTTTATTTATTATTTATGATGTATCCTTTAACTGTTATCATGAAATTAGTATGTTTTGCTGTAAATGATATGCAATTTAAAAGCACAAACATTATTTCTTAGTAGATATTCATTTACTGCAACAGAAAAAAAGTTGCACCAAATGTTAACTACCTTGTGCTATTCAAGCAAACACTGCATGGAAATTTTTGCTGGAAATACATATAAATTATCAAAAAGGACTTTCCAAATTGTAGAAAACTGGTAATTTAGTGAAGTATGTTCACAGTTTGAACTACATTGTTTGGCTACTCAAAAAAATAAATGCAATACATTAAGGGTCAAGGATATATGAACAGTGGATCTATGATAGGTTTAGAACCTTTTCACCGCTTGATATATTACACTACAATACTGATGGACAATTCTATACAGAACAGATGTAATAGTGAAAACCAGAGTTATTTTAAATATATTCCTTAAACAAATAATTCGTTTTATTTTTATGTTTATTTTATTCCTGATAAGCAAAGCAGTAAGTGATTTTTGTTTGAAGAACACAGGTTTTAGAACATGAAAATCATTTGTAGAAGGTTTCTAACAATTTTGATATGATGCATAAATTTAAAACTATAAAGACAATTTTACTCCAAGTGTAATTTGGTTATCAATTTGACATATATATATAAATTAATTATTTCACAATATATTACAGTGTGTTGCAGACCTTATCGCCTAAGAAAATGGGTGGTAGCTTCCAATAGTAGGTTTGAACAGGCTGTGTTGCAAAGTTCCTGAAAACAAGCTCTCTATTTCTAGGATCCACTTGCAGATTCTGGTCTACATTAAAAGTTGTCAAAATATTTGTGAGGGTAACACCTTGAGTACTACTAGTGAACTGCAAAGTTATCTGAAAAATAAATATTTAATCTTAATGCTATAAATGATTATATATTACACAATTGCCTAACAACAACTGTTAATACGAGATAAAAATAAACTGAAAAGTATTACAAGTCAGTGAAAAAATTATACTGACTATATATTTATCACAAATAGAAAAAGTTACTCATATCAATGCACAAAAATAAGAATATAAATATCGAATAGACCTAGGTGAAATATGAAGCATCACTAGAACTTGTGTTTCAATTACACTTTAAGTGACTGGCATGTTTTCAGTGGTGTAAGGTTCCAGTCAGTAGTTTTCGTTTCTTTATCTGATCAACATATAAAAATCGTAAGAATCACTGACCTTTAGTTTGATAACCTTTAGCACCAAAATTTTAGGTTTTTAGTGGTGTAAAGTTCTGAAGTTTATTTTAAAACATATAATAAATATAAATAAATATCCCCTCAAGCAGCTGCTTGCCACAGAGGTCTTAAGCCTGTCAGTTTATACACCACAGTAGAAGGTCTGTGAGGATGGCAGGACTTCAGCAGATAAAACAACACAAACATCCATGCCTTACCCAGGCCTCTTAGACTAGCAGCCAAATGTGCTAACCACTAGGCCATGGGATATTAAAATATATAAATAATTTTAATGTTTTATTCTGACAAAAAGTATTTTATAATTCAAAATCACAATCATTGTAAATACACTGCTCAACATTGAAAGTGTCCCACCCAGAAGGACATGTCATATAAACATGCAAATAGAAGGGTGGGTGTGCATAGTTGAGATATGCAAATGATGATAATCCAGAGCCAATAACTTGTGTGGCCCCAGATTATCATCAAGGAACAGGGATGGTATTGTGTTTATGCAGGTGAAAGTCATGCGAACAGTTGACATTAGGTGGTTCCATTTGGAAATTGTTCAGTGAAGGCCGAAAATGCCTGGTACACACCATCAGCAGGTTTATTGCCATTTGTATGCTTTTGAGAGAGGAAGAATTATAGGCCTATGTGATGTTGGATGGACTACACATCATGTCGCTGCCCATGTTCTTTGGGATACACAAACTGTTGGACGCTGTTAGTAACAGTGGCGAAATGAAGGTTCTAGCATTTGTTGCAGAGGGAGTGGTGCTGTCCAACAGATGTCAGCACAGCTTGATAGCCACATTTTTCGACATTCTTGCTCATCACCACAGAGCACTGCAGGCAATATTCGACAGGCTGTGTCAGCTTGGGTTGTTTTACCTCTGAGCGGCACTTTTTTGCACACCATGGGCTAAATGGCCAGGCCACATGGACCCCGAAGGCTCAGAGAAGGATGGGGGAGGGGACCCACTGGAACAGCTGTTGGGAGACAGATGGTAACCTCCCGTCAAGGCCATCCAGCGTGTTCTTTAATGTGCACAGGGTATGGCTCTCCTGCACATGGGGCCACGGCTTAACGTCCCATCCGACGGACAGTGGCCTTTCCAAGCCCATCGGTGTCCCCTACTGACCATGGGCAGGGCGGGGAATTTTTGCAGAGATAAATCTCAACGCTGGCCCAGCTGGGACTCGAACCCTGGGAACTACAGATTACGAGCCTGGCGCGCTATCGACTGAGCCATCCCCGCCCCGGCTGTGTCAGCAGCCATGGATATCCCCATAACGACCCTATGGTAAACCAAAGGTTGCATGAGGCACACCTGTACTCTAGACAACTGCCATTGACTGCAAACCATTGCAGAGCTCGTCTGGTCTGGTGCCAAAATCATGCGAACTGGGGTCACGAATGGAACACTTGTGTTTAGTGATGAATCCCGTTTCTGTCTGGGTGCTGACGATTGACAGGGTCTGTGTATGACAACAACCTGGCGAGAGGACAGATCCAGCTTTTGTTCACGACCGGCACACCACCTGTCAGCCAGGCATAATGGTATGGGGTGCTATTGGATATGACAGCAGGTCACTTCTTGTCTGCATCACGAGAACACTGATAGCTGCACAATACATTAGCACAGTTCTGCAGCCCTTTGTTACCATTCCTGCGAGGCATGCAGCAGCCCATTTTCCAGCATAAGACCTGTGTACACACTGCTAAGATCTCCAGACAATGTTTGCAACATGTTCGAGTATTGCCATGACCAGCACAATATACAGATTTATCCCCAATAGAAAATCTGTGGGATCACATTGCATGATGTGTGCATTTCTCACCAGCCAACGTCGGAATCTCGATGAATTTGGGAGCATCAATGCTGCTTGGTGTGCAATTCCTCAGGACCATATCCATCGACTGTAAGACTCCATGCCATGCCATATTGCTGCCTGTATTGTCGTTCACAGCGGTGCAACCACCTACTGAGGCAGTCACATTGTACTGCATTATCTCATCTTCTAACTGCTGTAAGTGGCTGCAAATTAAATCATGGTATGCCAATATGTATTGCTATGTGTGTGCTACATTTCACCCTTATCCCCTCACTCCTTCTGGGTGGGCCAATTTCAATGTCATGCAGTGTATTTCTACTTTTGGTGGTGAATACTATTTTCCAAAGTTATATCTGTACATCTCTTTATCACCTGTACTTTTATGGATATTTTGAATAAAAAATATATGAGGGGTTAAGCAAGAAAAAGTGACTATTTCCATTCATGAGTCCTATTGTTTAAAAAAATTAGCATGATAATGAACTTTAGATATGAATATACTAAATTCAAACCTCATAGAATCCTTCCTTAAGTTTCTCACAGAAAATTGTTTCTAATAAGATATCTTCATGAAATAATAATCTTTTGACTTCGAAAGGTTTCAGAAATTTTAAACTAATGACTTCTATATCCTGATAGAAATTCAACTACTTCTGAAAATGTGTTTTAAAGAATTTGGAATACAGATACAGGAGTAATGTGCTTATTATAACAAAATATAATATGGAATTTTTAAATTACATGAATCATTAATTGACTGTAGTCAGTAATAATTTACTATTATTACAATTATATATTAACACTTACTGAAACAATACACAATATCTGCTTTATATTCCAGTGAATGCATAGAAGCAAATGAACACTTCATAACCATTTGGTTAATATGGATTAATATGAGTTTTGAATCCATAGTTTACCAGAATATAACAAGGTGAATAAGTAAAATAAGGAGAAAAGCAACTGATGTCAATAGAGTGCACTATGGTCCAAAGGACCACTTATGATTTTTCTCCAACTGTCACAACAAAATGATTTAACCAAATTGCAAAACTCTTAGTTATAAGCAATAAGATGCATACACCTGCAAATAAAGAATATATTTGGGAGCCAATGTGCATTGTTCCCAGATGATGCAATTTCAGTAGTAATAACATCAATATCTTTATGTTAAAAGTTAGAAAGTATAACAGTTCTACTACATTTATAAATGGCCAAAACTACCAGGAATCACAACCAACTGATAAGCATAAATTAAACTGCCACTACTTGAAGCTATTTATGGTGACTGAACATGCACATATGTTCACTGCAGAATCAGATTTATTTTTAAACTTAAAAACTTTTTGAAGCAGAATCAACAAGTAAAAATATATATCATAAATGTTATTCTCGTAATTTGATTAGAAACAGTGGAAAAAATTCAGATTTCAATCTGGAAATTTTTCTTTTTACAACTTTGTACTACAAAAACAAAACTTAATCTCCTAGAATTCGAAACTAGAATATGAAAGATGGGTTGGGTTGTTGTACCACTGAGTGGCACTTTTCTGCACACCATGGGCTAAATGGTCAGGTCACAAAGACCATGAAAGCTCAGAGAAAGTTGGGGGAGGGGACCCACTGGAACAGCTCTTGGGAGACAGATGGTAGCCTCCCGTCAAGGCCATCCAGCATGTTCTTTAACGTGCACAGGGTACGACTCTCCCACACGCAAGGCTACGGCTTAACGTCGCATCCGACGGACTGCAGCCTTTTCTAGCCCATCAGTACGAAAGATGATATTATTATTAGGACTCTAACATAGAAAAGGTTAAACTGTGCATCCTTCTTATAGAATGTTGTTTGAATATGTATCTCAGCACTGAATGAAGCTATAATTTTTCTAATAGGAAAAATTCCTGACTCAATACAAAAAACATTTCACCATCATATTTTTTTTCGAGTTAAATATCTAATCACATGATTATAATTTTACAATTAGTCCTCTCATTTTATTATGAAACTATCTTATCAAGATGCAATGTTGTATTTCAGATAAAATAGAAATAAAAAATCATGTAACATTTTTAAGACTGAAAAATGTTGAAAACAATGATTAAAAACAAGCTTTTGATTTATAACTTTTTTAAATTACATTAGATATATGGTGCATTCAATTAGTGTATATTCAGTTAAAACTTTTAAATATTTACAGTGCTAATTTTTTCAATATGTAAAAAAGAGCACTTCTCTTCCTCATTAGTGTTATACTATTAAGAAAAATATTTCCAATTGAAAATTTCTGACAGTTGTCAGTGTTTTAATCCTTGAGACAAAGCTAAAAAAAATAGTTATCAACAATAATGTAAAATTTATTATTTTATAAAGTTAAAATAAGTATGAATGTGAACTCTACTTCCATACAGTTCAGAAAACATGTACAAGCTATCATTACTTAAGATATATTCCACACTCATGAAATGGAACAAATAGGATCCCTCCCCCCCACTAAGTATGGAGTATATAAGTGATTACTTTAAAACAGCTATACATGTAATTATTTTTTGAAATATTTTCTGAACACTCGTTCCATTTCAGTCTTTTGTGCTGATGATTAAATATCAAGGTCAGCGATTTTTTAAGACCATCTTTAATCTTTGGAAACATTTTTTAATACCAACTACATACATCCAAGATGATTTAGCAGCTACTGAATTTGGCAAAACGCATACCGTAGTTGATTGCGAGATCATATGGTATACCAGACAAATTAGTTAACTTAATGAAAGCTCTCTATAATAACACTGAGTCGTATGTGAGAGTTGGTAAGGTTTGTAGCAATTGGTTTAGCATTACTTCTTGTGTTTGACAAGGGTGCATTTTGTCTCCATTTCTCTTTAGTTTGGTTATTGATTATGTTATGCACAATTCACTTCAAGGGAAAGATTTTGGCCTTAAATGGGCTGGAGATACAAAAATTTCTGATTTAGATTATGCTGATGATTTAGCTCTTTTGGCAAATGATGTTGATGAGATGAACTCTTTCATTCGAGCTGTTGATGAGACGGTAGTAGAGTAGGTTTGGTTATAAACAGAGAGAAAACTAAAGTGATGAAAATTGGTCAGTTAATCTGAATGGTTACAGTCTTGAACAGGTGTCACAGTTTAATTATCTTGGGAGCTACGTAACAGATAATGGTGATGTGCGGCATGAGATTAACAGACGAATAGGGATTGCTGCTGGGACTTTTAAGAATCTATGGAGAGTGTGGAGAAATAGGCATATACACCTAAAGACTAAAATTAGACTGTATAATAGTTTGGTTCTTTTTAGGGTTAGTTATGGTAGTGAAACTTGGACGCTGTGTAAACAAGATAACAGGAAACTAGATGCTTTTGATTCTAGATGCTTACGTAGTATCTTGGGTATTAGTGGTTTAACTTTGTAACTAATGAGGTTAGGCAAAGGAGTCAGCAACCAACCTCCTTTAAGCAACATATTGTGCAGAGAGAGAGACTGTTGATTTGGCCATATTGCCCGTATGGATAATTATAGATTGCCGAATAGTGTTATGAACAATGTGCCTAAAGGCCTCAGAAAGAGGGGAAGACCTAGGATGCAGTGGGAAGATAATGTCAAACAGGACCTTGTTAGAATTGGTGTGCAGTGGCCAGATGCAGCTCATGATAGACTTGCTTGGAGAACTAAATTGCATAGTCTGGTTGGACCTCCATAGCCTGTGGCTGTTTGAGGATGTTGATGATGATGAAATAACGTTTATAGTTTCCAAAGATTAAAGATAGTCTTAAAAAATCTCTGACTCTGATTTTTAATCATCAGCACAAAAGACTGAAATAGAATGAGTTTAGAAAATATTTCAGGAAATAATTAAATAACGTTTTAATGATATATTATAAAAAGACAGACAAGAGATTTTAAAGCCATATTTGATGAATACATAGCTTATATTACAAGGATCAAATGATTACAAATACAACTCAGTTAGACTTGTGGAATACAAAGAAATCAGTATCTTCTGTAGCCACCATGAGCAGCAATAACCACTGTTACATGGTTCGGCATCGAGAGGATGAGACGTCAGATGTGTGTTAGGGGAATGTCAGTCCATGCAGTTTCGATATGTAGCCAAAGTTCATCTGTTGTAGTAGTGCTGATGTCGGGTATGCTAGTCATGTGATCATGGACCAGACATTTCAATTGCGGACAGAGCTGGTGAACAGGCCAAGGCAGAAGTGCACATGGTGGCTATCCAGGAATTGTTGGATGAAGCATGCCACATGTGGTTGGCATTTTCCTGTTGGTAAATGGTACCAGAGAGCCCATGAAGATAAGGTACAACTACAGGCTCCAACACCTCAGTGATGTAACGTTGGCTGTTCAAAGTACCAGTAATGCATCCGAGGCGCATGTGTGAGTGGAGTTCAATGGCACCTCATATCGTAACACCAGGAGCCAGACCTGCATGGCACTGCATCATGCATGTCTCACTGAGCCTGTTGCCATGGTACTACTAGATACAGATTTGTACATCATGGTGCTGTATACTGAAGTCGAATTGGTCTGAATAGTGATCTGTTCAAACCAATTCCACTTCAGTATACAGCACCATGATATACTTACATGTATTTCAAAAAATAATTACATGTATGACGATGTGATGTCATTTGCACATCCATGCGAGACGTTCTTGGCACCATTGCAGTTGCATATGTCTGTGTTGTAGAGTCAATAGCTGCCTAGCAAAGATGCCCTGATGCTGCAGATGATGAACCATATGTGCAGACACTGATTGATATGCAACACACCCTAAATGTTGAGCTAGGGTGTTTGATGTGGCTGTACGATCATTCAGAGCCATGCAAACGAGATGTCTGTCCTCGCATTCATTTGTGTGACAAGGCAGTTGAGATCCCTCATGTCAGCGAGTTTGTTCCTCCTCTACCCACTGACACCATATTCTCATCACGGCCATATGTGGCCGCATTCCATCCAACACGAGCACCGATGTCTCGGTATGATAATCCGCCTTCCCATAATCCCACAATTCTATTCCTTGATCAAAATCGGAAACCTGGCTGTATGGATGGACTTGGACAGGGCATACTTGATCCTTTAGTGCACAAGAACTGAGAGCAAACACAATTACAGTGCTTTACATCGGCTCTTTGTAATCTCTTATACCACTTTCAGGGGGCATTACTGTCCTCATGATGTGCTTATGTGATGCGCTTTGAATCATTTACATGTTCTCCCATGGGTTACCCATCTTGCATATTTCGGGACAATCTGACGAGTTCTTCCTGGTGTTTCACTTTCAATGGCCAGCAGTATATATCTGCTCTGCCATCTTTAAATTTAGTGAGTGAAATTTTATTTATCATGAGCCTATTGAGATAGAGAAAAAGAGTATTGATTGGATTAGCCTCTTTCTTTCCTAGTATTTATTACATATGAGAAAATAAAAAATATTCACTTACCTCATCTCTGTGCCAAGTACAACTTGAACAAGCTTTAGTTATTCCCATACAGAAACAGTCAATACATCCAAGTGGTGAACCAGGGTTCAAATGGAATGTATGCGCTTTACATTGGTCACATCTAGCTCCTGTTACATAAGGCTTCAAAACAAAATTATTAAACAATTAAAACCATGTATTTTGATAAAAATAAAATGCAAAAATAGTCATTACAAATCTTGGTAGATATTGAAAATTACATTAACAGATTATATCAATGAGAAATTTTACTTAGAATTCTAAACAATCAATTTACTATAAATTTATGATTTGCAGAGTGAACAAAGACAGGTATTTATTTTTAGTGACATCTTCTGCCAAGTTTTGGGATAGCAGAAAGTCCATTGTTGAAGGGTTTCTAACCTTCCCATCACATTTTATCACATCTGTCAAGTTGCCCTTAAAAAAGCAAAAAAGTAATGAATGAATGGTTAGTGGTCTTGGCTATAAATTGGGTTGTTTTACCTCTAAGCCACTTTTTTTTGTAACAAAATGGGTTAAATGAATATGTCACAAAGACACCAATGTCTCAGAGGTTGGGAAGGGAACTCATTGGACAGGAGTTAAGAAACAGATGGAAGCCTCCCTTCAAGGCCATTCAGCATGTTTGTTAACATGCAGTATGGCTTTCTTGCACACAGGGCCACAGCTTTACATTCAATCCAACAGACAGTGGCAAATAGAAAAATATGGAAGTAACAAAAGGGACACAGACTAAAAATACCACTAAGTTTTGGTAACCTAATCATGAGATATTAATAAGATTACTTATTAATAAGTTGTTTAATCTGTTCATTTGCAAAATCAAGTAACAACTATTATTAAAAAGGTATATTTAGATCATCTATTCAAATCAAGAAACAAGTATTATTGTTGTCAGTCTTACAGTTGTTGTTGCCAATTTCTTTATGTAATATTAGATTTAGCTCTTAAGTTAGATGGGAGTATTTTCAATTGTGAAGTTTTTTGGTATATTCCTCTGATTCTTCTAAGATTGAATTTTTGATTACACACATCTTCCAGTATTGTTCCTTAACACTTCCCATGGCTAAGCAAAATATTTTTTGTACCTCCATGAATGTTTGGTTATTTTTCTAAATATACACCAGTTTTGTTTTGCAATTTAGGTATACCTTGTAGACATTTATATTTCATTTTCCTAAAAAATGCAATTTGTTTCTCACCATAAAAATAATTATTAAATAATTGAATGGGGTACAACAAATACCCCACTTAGTTGATAACAGGTGCAATCCTAAGTTTGGCATCTCCCATGTAATGGCTCTTGGTCTTGATTCATGGCTGGCTGTTGAAATCCCCAATCTCATTCAATGAATTGTATAATACACTCTTTTGAATTGTATATACACTCTTTTGAGAAACAATTTAGTTTTATTAAAGGTTTTGAAAATTGTGCATAAAAATTAGTCATGTCATGAGTCTAGGTTTACATAGTCAAATGACTTATCTATGTTTTTCAGTTGCCAGTGCAGCATTAGTGTATATCCAAAATATTTCTAATATACAATAATTAAATGTATTGCATAGCTGTTAGTTGTCAAGTGCAATTACATACAGCATGCAAATAATCAAGTGACCTGTTTGTACTTGTTGGTTGAAAGTGCATCATTAGATCAGATTAATAATTGTTTTTATTTCACAGCAATGCAAAATATTGTATAGCTCTTATAAATAACAAGTTTTAGCAAATAATCCCTGATTATGGCTAAAAGATACCAGAGAAGATATGTGACAGAGGATGAACTGTAAGCAGCATTGGAGGACAACTCTGAGGATGAAGAATATACATAAGATGAAGAGAAAGTGATACAGATGAAAATGCAAAAAGTGATGATAAAGTTGAAGACTAGTTTGTACAAGAAGACTAGCCTGCAATAGAGTTGCCACAATATCAGGTTTGAAAGGCAATTCTAACAACATTTCATTAAATAGTAGAGTCATTTCAACTATTTATCACTAGTGAAATGGTGGATGAAATATGTTTAAAAACAAATCATAAAGGTAAAATAAAAAATAAAAAATAGGGAAAACAATAAATAAGGTTTGGAAAGATATTACATATGAGATATGCATTTATTGGGATTCTAATAGTGGCAGGATGAAATCGAGGAACACTAAACAAAATGTGGACAAATAAAAATTAATAAAAAACTTTTTCACAGCTGCCATGGCAGGTGACAAATTCAAATCCACTTTTCAGCATATTAGGGTTAACTCTGAAATATGGCATACTCGAGTAATTGCAACAAAAGGGAAATTACAGCCAATTCAATGTTTGACCAATTTTCCAATGCTTGCACTATTTGCCCAGCTGCAATATAACCACTGACAAGCAGTTTGCTACTTTTAGGGGAAGTGTACTTTTAGAGTATACATAAAGAGCAAGCCAGGCAGCTATGATGAGAAAATATGTGTATGCACTGGCATGACTGATGGCAAAAGAGAAGTCAATCAAGGACAATAAATAGTAGTAGATTTGGCAAAGCCCTATCTCAGATCTTGGTTAATGGTTTGAGTGGTGAGGGAATTTTTTTTTACATTAGTAGAATTGGTAGAAGAAATATTCAAGAAAAAAGCAACTAACAGGTAGACTCGGACCAAATAAATGACAGATACCCACAGAAGGGTTAACAGTCATGATAAAAACAAATGATATGTACCTTTACACAGCTAGGGATCTATACTGAGGAGATACACATGACCATACATTACATACACTGCAACAGTGATTACCTACTTGCTCTATTAAAATTCTTTGTTTAATAAAAGAATGAAAATCCTCAGTTTAAGAAGCTATTTTAAGATTTTACCTTACACTGGCAGAGTCCAGTAGTTCTGCTTGGCTCTGGAGTTAGACTGCCTACTGGATCACACTGCAGGCCACCTATAATATTTTTCAAAGCAGAAAATATCTAAAAAAATCTAAGACATTTGAAATGAGCAACTTAAAATTATTTTTTTCTCAAATTGGAAAATGAATATTCAGTAAAATCGTTATTTCATTCATTCATTCAGCAACTACACACATCTTTCGATCATTATTTTATTAGATTTTTGATTTGAAAAAGTTACTTTGCAACTTCTCAAATGTTTACTGCAATTAAAATGAATGAAAATTATTTTGAAACTACTGGAAATGAAACCATATGTTAAAAAAAATAAATACCCCCTCAAGCAGCTGCTTACCACAGAGGTCTGACAGGAGCCTGTCAGTTTATATGCCATAGTACAAGATCTGTGAGGATGGCAGGGCCTCAGACACATCACAAAATGCTGGCCTCAAAACACAAATGTTTCAAATCATAAGAAAAAAACTATTTTAAAAGGACTTATTTTAGTGCTATTTGAAAGTAAAAGTATTTTCGTAACTAGCATGAAGTGCAATTTTCTAATGTTTAAGAATTAAAATTTTCTACAGCATTATGCAAATTGATCTGGAAATGACTTGATCCAAAAGCTTACATTTTTTATAGTTTGAAATATTAATTTTTCATACTTCTTTAGGTTTTTTTATTATATACTTTTTAATTTTTCATTTAAACTATTTTGTTTTAAATGTGCACTTTTTTAACACTACTTAGTTTATTTACATGTTGCCAACTACCAAAAAAAGAGCATATTTACATAAATAACTAAAAAAAATAAGAAAAAACTAAATAAATGAAAGATTTAAGCAATAATATTAATCACAATGAAATGCCTTTTTTGTGTATAACATGACCTATTTCTGTTTGTTACTTAACAGGTTATAAAATTGTTTACTTTCTGAAAACACTTCAAAATTAACTTGGGCACCAGAGTGAGATCCATTTCAGAAACCTTGCATTTTAACTTCTACTTTAAGGGTTAAAGGGCCTCCCATCCATTACCAATGACATATGTAAAAAACTGTACACTATCCTTGCACAAACTTTACACAAAGCTTGTAACAATATCCTTGAAAGCTTGGTAAGATTTCACCAATACAACAGTTTTTTTTTGTAAAGAGAAAGGGGTGCCATTTTTGAAGCAAATAAAACTAGTGTTTTGTTAGGTTCCACTTCGAGGCAAATTTCCAAATATTTAAATTCTTTGATATATTCCAACCAGTGCAACCCATAAGAACAATTTTTTACCTATAGTTTATTGTAAATAAAGGTTGTTAATAAATGTAAATTCTATAAAACAATGTTAATTTCATTTTCATAAGAAAAAGGTAAAACTATTTAACCCTTTGCACTCCAGATGTTTTTTTAGTATGAGTTATTAAATAATAATGTCTGTAAATGGTCTGTAAATGGTAGCTAGGTAGTCACTGGAAGGAGAGCTATGCACCAAACCCCTGTGATGATGCATAGAACCAGACAGGCCTAGCACCTAATGTCCGACCCCACCTTCTCCTGGTGTAGACTGTTAGTACCTTTCAAAAGAAATACTCTCTTGTGGAAGTGAACGGAAGGAGGAGGACTGCCAGATTAGAGTGGCCTACTGATCTGGACAACTATGGCTACTTTTTTTTCTACCCTGCTGAGGAGTGGTCAACCACACAGGGTCCTGGTGCTGACCATGCAAACCCACTGGACAGATATATGGCTCTGAGCTTGATTATGGATCCTGATTTTGCTGCATTGGTGGGCTTCTGTAGAGGGAAAATCTTCCAGTGTGTTTTCTGTTAGTTTGTGGGTTGACAGCCCCAAGTGAATAGATTCACAGGATATGTTTATCAGCTGGTGGATAATCCTGAACAGAGGTCATCGCAGGCACCTGAACTCTTCGCTTCTATTGGCATCATCAAATTCTACATTGAAGAAGTCTTCCAGTGTAGATGGCTTCAGCCTTTAGTGGTGGGGGAATGGGTTTTTGCCCCATGTCTTTTGCCCAAATCTTGCCCATCCTCATAATTTGTGGTTGATTGTGAGATCATATGGTATACCAGACACGTTAGTTAACATAATGAAAGTTCTCTATAATAACACTGAGTCATGTGTGAGAGTTGGTAAGGCTTGTAGCAATTGGTTTAGCATTACTTCTGGTTTTCAACAAGGGTGCATTTTGTCTCCTTTTCTCTTTAGCTTGGTTATTGATTATGTTATGCGAAATTCACTTCAAGGGAAAGATTTTGGCCTTAAATGGACTGGAGATATGAAAATTTCTGATTTGAATTATGCTGATGATTCAGCCCTTTTGGCAAATGATGTTGATGAGATGAACTCTTTCATTCGAGCTGCTGATGAGACTGGTAGTAGAGTAGGTTTGGTTATAAACAGACAGAAAACTAAAGTGATGAAAATTGGTCAGGCAGGCTGTGATTCACTTAATCTGAATGGTTGCAATCTTGAGCGGGTGTCACAGTTTAATTATCTTGGGAGATATGTAACAGATAATGGTGATGTGCAGCATGAGATTAACAGATGAATAGGGATTGCTGCTGGGACTTTTAAGAATCTATAGATATTGTGGAGAAATAGGCCTATACACCTAAAGACTAAAATTAGACTGTATAATAGTTTGGTTCTTTCTAGGGTTAGTTATGGTAGTGAAACTTGGACACTATGTAAACAAGATAACAGGAAACTAGATGCTTACACAGTATCTTGGGTATTAGGTGGTTTAACTTTGTAACTAATGATGAGGTTAGGCAAAGGAGTCTGCAACCTCCTTTAAGCAGCATATTGTGCAGAGAGAGACTCCGCTGGTTTGGCCATGTTGCCCGTATGGATAACTATAGATTGGCGAATAGGGTTATGAACAGTGTGTCTAGAGGCCTCGGAAGGAAGGGGAGACCTAGGATGCAGTGGGCAGACAATGTCAAACAGGACCTTATTAGAATTGGTGTGCAGTGGCCAGATGCAGTAGATGTAGCTCAGGACAGACTTGCTTGGAGAACTAAATTGCATGGTCTGGTTGGACCTCTGTAGCCCATGGCCGCTTGAGGATGATGTTAAATAGTATTAGTATGTCGCCGTAGCGGCACCTATTGAGTGCAAAGGGTTAATATTGTATTTTACTATATCCTACTATCATAGAGGGTATAGCAATGGTGGAATGGAGTTAAAAATATACCTCACCCAGTGTAGTTTTACCTCAAGCTGGTGCCAAGCATGGTTAAGGAATTTGTTGGCAGGGGCAGTTCTACCATATCTTTTAAAGGTGACAGTCAAATACAATGATTTTTGTGTCAAATCAAGCTTATGATGTGGGGATCATAGGCTATAAAAAAAATTTACCCCTATGCTTTCTTCCCCATAAAAACCACTGTTCTGCTATATCTTCCCAATTCAAGAGCCTACAATTACAGGTTAGGTGTCAAACGAAAGCTCATATGAGGACCACCGAAGATAATTTTGAATTTGCCACTACCCCTCCAGTATTCTCCTTCCCCAAAAACAGGGGGGTTATTTGCTAAAGTAACCCATGACAACTCGAATGTCATGAGCTACTTTAACATGACTCAAAAAACAAGAGGAAAAATGTGGTTGATGTTTGCAAGTCAGATATAAAAGTTTCTGAAGGTCAGTGTTCTTAAAGACAAAGAAAAAGTATAAGCAAATTAAAATTTTTAAAAGATACCTATCTTTCCATATGCACCCTAAAAAGTATAAAATAAAATTAAAGCATACTGATGGTGCAATCAAGTAACTGACTTCATATTCATTACAATGGAAGATAGGGTACCGGCAATCTTGTTGAATAGAATACGTAAATCAACACCCTATCTTCCATTGAAGTGAATACGAATTTAATGGCTGATTGCACCATCAATATGCTTTAGTTTTATTTTATACTTTTTAGGGCACATTGGACATATGGATAGATAGGTATTTTAAAATTTTTAATCATTTACATTTGTACATATGCATTCAAGGCTCTTGATGCAGATGAAACTTATTCTCTTCTTTTAACTCCAAAGAGTAGTTTTGCCTATACTGATAATTTCATTGCCTGCTGATCAGTGTTTTATTTCATATAAAATCTTTCATTGTGTACATTAAAAATAAAGAGTAGGCCTTGACCATTTCCTGTACCTTGGCAAACTGCAATTAATTTAGTATCATTTCACTCAATTTCAGTAAACACGTCATTTTCCCACAGATCACTAAGTATTTCATACATAAATATGTACTTTTTTGTGTGTTTCATATATATTCTCCCCCCTCCCCAAATTCATCAACTGTGTCTATGAATAGTTTTTTTTCACTTTTCAATTTTGAGGCTACGAAGAATTAAGGGGAGTGCTGTAGCATCCTAAGCATTACCAACCCCTGCCCCCAGGAATATGTTCTTGCAGCTTCCTATTAATTTATTATATTTTCAAAAATCATTTAAACAAGTGTACCTTGGATTATTTTATCTCAGAATAGCACTCTTTTGCACACACTGGACTAAATGACCAGGTCACACGGACCACAAGGGCTCAGAGAAGATAGTGAAAGGGGATTCACTTAACAGTTGTTAGCTGACTGACCACTGAGCTACTAGCCACCAAACAATCATCCTCTATTAGTGTCTTTAAGCATTATACTATAGAATAGTCATAGGAAATGTAGTTGACTGTAATTGAAGATTCTGGTCCAGATGGCACCTTCCAGTCCAGTGCACATGGTCAGCCCACATCAAGCACCAAATGGCATTTTTTTTTTAAGCCAACACACTGAGAATCGAGAATAAGAATTGTTCTCGATTAATTAAATTTCTCAGATGTACACCTGGTAGTAGTTTGTTAGAATAATATAGAGGAAAAATTGTCATTAGCCGGGGAGGGGGGGGGGATCTGAACCCACAATGGTGGTATAATGCTTAAAGCCACTAATAGAGGATGATTGTTTGGTGGCTAAAAATGAGCTTTCCCCTTCATCAGTGCTAGTACTAATAGAAAGGGAAAAATTTGGTGCATGAGTGGTCAGAGCACCTTACATGTTATCAGGAGGTCATGAGTTCAGATCACACCTGGCTAATGACAATTTTTCCTCTATATTATTCTAACGAACTACTACCAGGTGTATATCTGAGAAATTCTATTATTGTAACACAACATAGTGTTTGGTTTAAAGCACATATTGTCCAAGAATTTAAAATATTCACTTACCACGTACTCTGCAACTTCCTCCTGGAATGTTAGGATTGCCTTCATATCCAGGGGCACATCTTTCACACCGTCTCCCTTCATATCCTATGGGACAAGCATCGCATGTCACTTGACCATCAGTATCTAAGATGCATGTAGGAGAAAACCTAAATGAGGCAAAATATTGTTATAAGAGATTAAATTTAAGACTAATTCACTGTACAATGAATTTAGTTATAACATAGAAGGAATAACATTTACTACTGCCACTGTATTAACTTTATTTAGAGTGCTATGATAAAGCATTATGCTCATTCCAAAAGCTTTGATTTTTAATCTTAAAAACATGTTAATCAAGAAGTTTAGGGTATAATGAATCTTATGACAATTATTTTGCATATTATTCAAAGGCTAAAAACATCGAGTTTTCCTTTCATCAGCTAATATCATAATGAAAACATAGAATACAACCTTACAATAGTCGGTTATTATTCACTTTAGAAGTTGAAAAGAGTAACATGTTTTTTGCCACATAGAGAAATTTATATGAATAAAACAGCCTACTTTTTAAAGCTGCCTTATTAAAAATAATTCAACTCTTGAATGATGCTAGAAACTATAGTAGTAATTAACCTAAATTTAAGTTGCAGGGAATAGGTCTTGTGGGGACCTATTCCCATAGGTTTAGTTGTGGAGGAATAGGTCTTTACCCCATGCCTGAGATTAGGTGGTTGTTTGATATTGGCCTTATCTCTCTCAATAAAGCTAGTTTTTTAAAAATATCCCACTAATCATTGTCTTTTCACAGGTACATGGAAGATGACTCTCCATAGAGATTATTCTCTTGAGATCCTCACTCAGGAATTCCAGTGTTATAACCTAGATATTCAGAGTTTGCAAGAGACCAGGTGATCAGATACTTAAAAAATTTTAAATCTCTCTTTTGAGGAAGGGAAGATTGAAAGTATATTCAAGGCTTAGGTTTTCTTCTCGGCAGACATGCTAATGAAGCTCTTCTAGGGTATGACTGATTTAATGGAATATTTCTTATAGGTAAATTTAACCAGGATTAAAGACTAATGTTATCAGTTATTATGTACCCACAGAGGATTTTGATGAGAATGCTATAGGTTTTTATGGATAATTCTGGATATTTTGAATTCTATCAAGAAAGGAGATTTTGCTCTTGTGTTAGGTGATAAGAGTGCTCAAGTTGGGTTTTGACTCTGGCCTTTGGGCAGAGGTGATAGGTCCTTTTGGCATTGGTAGTTGCAATGACAATGGGGAACATCTCTTACAGGTAAGTAAACTTATTGGTTTGAGAACAACTAACATATTCTAGAAACACTGGGACACTTAAAAATACACATGGATTTCTCCTGTTGAGTTGCATAGGAATATGATCAATTATATTAATTAACAGTAAATGCACTACTTCTGTTGGGGATACTAGGTCTTTTAAGGGACAAAAGCAGGTCTGACCACCATGTCTTGCAATTGAAGCTTAAGAAATTAAGTGTTAAGGTTAAAGGTATTACCATTAACACTGAAGCTCAAAGACCCAGATAGAGCCAAAATTTACTGTGATAGATTACTTAAGTCATTATGACAGTCGTTATTTGCTTACTACTAAAGCTGAGGGAAAATAAAACTATTTTAAACAGGTTTTTCTTTAAAAATATTTGTTTTCTTAAAACAAATATTAGTCTTCTGTGTACAAAAGAACAGAGGAGACAGTTATTTGAGTGATAAGTTCTTTCAAAAAATAAGCTCCAGTGGCTTAAGAATAACCTTAATCAACACCATACTAGTCTTAAAAAATGGCATTACAAAGAGCTTAATAGTTGGATAAATGATCATTTGCAGACTGATTAGAATCTTAGGATTGATAGCTTGGCTGACAAAGCAAGGAAGTAGCTAGACAGGGCAGGAAGTCGCATAGAAGCCGACTTTTATCACGAGGATAGAACAGTTATTTTGGGGGCTGATCTAGAGCGGCAAGAGTGCTTCTGGGCCCGTGGGTTCACCACATCTGTCACCCATCAAACACATGGGAATATGATGGGACAGTAAATTACATTCAGTGCTCAGTCACCTACAACCGTCACGAACTGACAGCAAGGGTGCACAAAGCATGACTGAATATCACAAAGTATCACATTCACCATCTGTTTGATTCACTCTCCCACAATGTCTTGCCTCATGTATTGCAGCTCATACCACCTACTGACATACCTATCATTTTGTCATTAAATATTGTTAGAACTGTTCATCTCAGTAATCATTGTTTCTTTATGTAACTATCACTAAAACTAATTTGATTCATATGTAAGCATTCCTTCAAGGCAGGGCAATTTCAATGGAGGGAAGTATATTATTACAATGATCTTGATCCATTAATTGTTCTAAAAAAGTTTCAACGAATCATGGAAGTAAAGAAATCGCATATTTTCAAATATTGCTTTATTATGTAATTAAAGGAAGAAATTTTTGATACATCATTTTAGTAAAAGACCTCTTGGTGAAAATATATGTTCTTGCATTGATTTCTGTTGTCCATTTTTAATCCTGGATTTGGTTATGTCAAAAGTGCTGGTGAAAGTTTTGTATAAAGCAGAGTATGAATGTTTAGAGAATTCATTGTTCTAAGCTACTGAAGTGGTAGTGATTTGCATGAATAAAAACATAATGCAAATTTGAGTATTCTATAATTAATCATCCTGGAAAAAATACAAAAAGTTGAAAACATTCAGTTGATATAACCTTATGTAATAATATATTGCATATTACTTTTTGTACATCAGTATATATGTCTACATTTAAAGCATTAGATTTGCTCTGAATGTTAAAGTCTGAAAACACAACTGAAAACACATATGGTCTGACAAATCATGGTTTCAACTCTATCATGCTGATGGGACAGTGCGTGTGTGTGGCATAAACCACACAAAGCGATGAACCCAGCTTTTGAAGTTGAGGTCATACAGGCAGGTGGATGATGTGCAACAGTTTGGGGTGCATTTGCATGGGCTTCCTTGAGGCCCCTCATATTGTTGAGACCTCTGTCACCAGCACAAGGTATGTGAACATCTTTGCTCACCATCTGCATCCATTCATAACAATTCTTTTCCTGCATCATGACATCAGTTTCAATAGAACATAAGTGGAAGTCACCACTTGAGAAGTATGCCACACTCCATACTTCCCAAGTGGCAACCAATTGGTTCCAGGAGCATTCAAGTGAGTTTACCACACTTGATATGGACCTCAACCCCACTGAGAATTTGTGGAACCACCGGCAACCGTGGATGCTCTATGACATTCAATCCTCACTTCAAGTGCAGTAATACCATCTGTGTTTTCAACCCCTCATTGAGTCCTTTACCAATACATCTGGCTGCTATTGTGAGGGCAAAAGGTGGAGCAACAGGTTATTAGATAAGTGTACATAATAATTTGTCCATTTAATTTATTTAATGCTTTTACATCTGCACCTTTATTTTGGTGTCATCACATTAGTGAACTTATACTTTGATCCATTTATCTGAAAAATATAGATAAATTCAAATGTGATGATAGGGTAACAAATTGCTTGGTGCTAGGAATGTTGCTATGATTGTCTAAATTTGGAAGAAAAAAAGCAACACCAAATTCTAATGGGAAAGTGGCATTCAATATACATGCATCACTTTTGGGAACTGGACAGCCTCACTATATTAACCCAACCCCTTGAAAGTGAATTTAGGAGTTTTCATTCTATCATTTGAGGCAAGTTTATAAAGGACATACATCAGGGGAGTGGCTGATTGAGTTTTGCATCTCCCACCATCCCTCCCCCTTTTCCATCATGACTTAGAGAGATGCATAATTAAAAATGAAAATTAAAGATAATTTCATAAATAAAGAAGTTATTAAACTATATATAAATTGAATATACTTCTAGAAACATGGTAATAGGAATTTAACTGAATTCAAGGGTGCATGAATGGCCAGCCTCAACCAGAGTTCAACATGGCAGTCACTTAGAAGATGACATGCTTTTCAGCTTATTTCACTTGCTATTTTCATGAGTGAGGAATATATGCATGGAAGCAAAATAAGGCTAACACTTGGTGATCTTCATTTTGTGTACAGTTTTAATTAAAACACATTATGTGCTTTGTTCCATTGTTTTATCAACATATCAGTTGCAATTAGGAATAGCACGATTCGGAAGTATTCTAAGAGTTATCACACTGATAATGTTAGTTTGGTTTCTGTTTGCATTGCTCTGCAGTTATGCTTCATCTGAATTTTATTCAGCTTAGAACCCATTTGCAGCACAAAATTACTATTTATTCATCTAAATAAGCCTACTCCTGAAAACTGGAAATGAGTGAACCCAAAGCCCCACTTCTGCACATACTGTGCATACTTATAAACCTGCCCTGTGTACATTCAATAGGATGCTTCCTTCTGTGAGGTTTTCACTCCTAACAGCTGGTGATTTTCAACACTGAGTCACCAAAGTGTTTCTATAAAATAAATACGACTAAGCTTATGTTTCTTGAAGTATAATAGAGGAAATTTAAATGATGGGGCAGTATTTGCCACTGAATACAATGATTAGATAACGGTAAAAAGAAGTTGGTCATTTACTACATAAACTTAAATAGATTCAATCTCCTTGTTATTACATAAAAATTTCATTAATTATGCATTAATGGGAGGCATAAATGATCATCCATCATTCAACTCTGATCACTTGCATGGGAATAGGGAAGATGATTATGGATTCGCTTATAACAATTTGAGGCTTGCTTGCAAAGTGGCGAGGGACGGGGAAAGCATGTGACTAAGTCCAATGACATGCATACATTATATGATTGAAATGGAACTTAAAATCACTAATAAATCGTAACTAATAAATAGTCATCAGTCATTAATTAATAATTCATTATTCAATATAATGCATAAATCAGCACTGTAATAGAGAAAGAACAAAAAGTATTATTGTTATTGTGCGCCTTTCTTCCTGTGCTTTTTCAAGGAAGTGCTTAGACCACCAGTAATGGTGTCTCATTATGCTACATATGAATATTATGCTACATATGAATATTATGCTACATATGAATATTATGCTACATATGATAAAAGCTTGCAGCATTTATTGTGCATACTTTATATTAATGAAAATAAAATTACTAATAATTAATAACTAATAATCTATACGTAAACATCAGTATTTGATTAAAATCACTATATGATATGAATTTCTTGTGAATTTACTTCAAAATACAGGAAAATAGGCTAGTTTATACATAACAGAACATCACCTTCAGTTCCAGAGTTGTGAAAATACTCACGAGATGTTCAACACAAAAGGTATAGCCCAAAAGTAAACTATTTTGTGCTGTGGCCTGATAAATTCATATGACATGAATCAGTTATTTATCGCAACATGTTGCAAGTTTGGTTAATGCCTCAGTTGTTAGAAGAGAAGCCTGGAAGTGTGGAACAACATTTTCCAAGATCACCATATATCCATGAACATGCAGTTACTTGATAATCAGTTATGTCAACAGTGACTCATTTCCTAGTTGCCACTTTCACTTGATTTATTCCCCTCTATTTCTTTCTGTAGGGCTGTCAAAAATGTAGTTTATGTTACACCATTGCCTCCAACTTTCAGCAAGTTTGTGATGCCCCCTCATTCACTTTTACTTTATCTTAACCAGTTTTGCTTAATTTATGCTATATTTATCATTTTGGGGATTTTTATTTCATTTTTGGCATCACAGCACTCGTTTCCAAGAGTTAGGAGTCAAGAGTTAGGAGTCACCACTCTGATCTTTCAATTGTCACCCGCTAAAGCGCTTGTACTAAGAACACGCCCACTCGTGTCATAGCTTTCACCCTTCGTCAATTTATGCAAATGTCTTTCCCGGCGTGCAACATGACATGTGCGGGCTCTGTAGCCTCTTGTTATAACCTGGTGACACGGTAATCACAAGTCAGTGTTTAGTCAGTGGAGTTGGTGTTGAGTGTTGGAGTTTTGTTGAAGAGTTTGTAATGATGTAGTATCTTCTTCATTGAAGTTTTGGTGAGTAATTTTTGGAAATAAATTTGTTTTGTTATTTAAACCTTTTTGAGTCTTTACTAATTTTTTTCTCTTGAGCAACGTTAATTATTTTGATTAGAATTAATCTTTAAATTTTGACAATCATTTAATATTTTTGAATTCTTACTCATTAACACTCGCTGGTATTTCGAACCCTAATCAAACTTTTTTTTGGCAATTGTTAATTATTGCCTGGCTCAGATATCCGGAGCATGAAAATAATTGGATCAGACAAAGGGTCCAAAACTTAAACTTTAAAAGTATATAATTCTTTGGAGTGTTACAAGTTAAAAGAATAAGAATTATTATTAAGGAATTTGATTGTCATGTGCAGAAAAATGTTTGACAGGAAACTGAATATCACTGATGTTTGCAGAGCATTAAACTGAGAACATATTGAAATTCAAGAAGGTACAAAAAATTTTTTAGTTCTTTCCAATGTAGTTTTTTGAATAAATTTTTGAAAGTGCTTAGATTTTAGCCTTACACTATATATTTTATGCAACTGCACTTTCAAATTCACAGCTAAAATACTTCATTATAATCTAGATATAAGTTATTTATTTATATGAACAACTTTACATGTTTAACGGTTGTTTTACCTCTAAGTGACACTTTTTTGCACACAATGAGCTAAATGGCCAGGTCACAAGGACCCTGAAGGTTCAGAGAAGGTTGGGGGAGGGGACACACTGGAACGGCTGTTGGGAGACAGATGCAGTTTCCTGTCAAGGCCATCCAGTGTGTTCTTTAGTGTGCACAGGGTATAGATCTCCCGCACAAGGAGCCAGAGCTTAAAGTCTCATCCAACAAATGGCAGCCTTTCCAAGCCCATCGGTGTCACCTATAGACCATGGGCAGGGTGGGGAGTTTTGGAGATAAATCTCAATGCCGACCCAGCTGGGACTTGAACCTGGGAATGACAGATTACAAACCTGCCGCGCTACTGATTGAGCCAACCTTTCCCCATGTGTAACGATTTACCGAAAAGATACAAATGTAAAAGCATTTCTATGCAATTGTAACCTATCTAAATATCAGTGGCTTAAATTTTCTATTACATGAATACTGATAAAAGGTATAATGTTTTAAAGTTTAAAAAAGAAAACATATTAATAACCACATGAATCAGAAATTATTTTCACAGTAATTAGAAATTCTGCAACTTACCAGAGTAAGAATATCAGCATTTAAAATGAATATTTATGAAAATTCAACTTATAGTTTTCAATTTTAAGGACAGTTTTATATTTACTACTTATGCATTTAAAGGAAATATTAAACTATCTTGACAGTTAAAAATATTTGGTTGCAATAAACTAATACATAAATTTTAAACTTTTATCTCATTAAGCATATGAAAGTAACCTTTGAGCATATTATTTAAAACTAAAATAAAATATGATCATTTACAAAATAAGAATATACTACTACTACAAATATTTCAGTTTTGAAAAAAAAAACAGTGAAATTCATTGTCCAGCAAAAAAGTTAAATCTGTCAAGTGCTTTGCTATATACAATTGTTATGTCATTAAAAAGAAATGACTACTCTATTTCCATCATGATTTGGTTTAATAAAATCTACATCATGCTGTACGTGACACCAACACACATCACCATGCAATAACAAACACAAAGCTTACAATGAAGTTACCATTCTGATGGAAAGGTGTGACTCCATGTATCCATAAGACTGATATGCGAAGGAGAAGATGAAACAATCAAATGTGAGAAACTAACTTTACATACCTTTTATCCCACCATACTAATTTGGATGCATTTATAACATCAAAAAAGTCTGAAATAGCTTACAACTAAGTGGGAAATTAAAACTTACAAAAATTAGAACTTCTATATCAAGGAAACACCATAAAATGAAACAATAATTCATAAATTATCTTTATCATCCAGTTTGATGTATTCTAACATACAGATAATTTCCTGTTGTATAATTTACACAAAAAATTTCGTTGCAAATCTGTAAAATAAGCATACAATGTATATACAAAAAGAAAATTGTGCTTTGAGATGTGCTCTAGGCTTCTTTTTTTATACAAAAGAAAATTTAACCTTTCAAACTAAAGTTGCATAAATTGCACATATTCTGGTAGAAAGTACACAAATAATTTAAAATTGATCTTTACTATTAATTAATATTTAAATCATTTATCATAACAAAATTTTTTTTTAAATTGAAAGAACTACGAGTGGTTAAAAATCACAGAACACTGGTGTCCAAAAGTTGAACCTAATTCACAAATGATTAAATATCTAACAATCGATTGAAATTATTAACACTACATTTTGTGTGTCTGTGAAATAGAATACCTAACAGGATTAAACACCTCCCAAATCTCACCTGATCTTTGGAAAGGTGAGTTTTGGGAAAGGTGAGTTTTCCTTTCACCTATGGAAAAAATTAACATAAATGACTCAAGAATGTGTTCATAACTACATTATGTCAATGAGATAGCATAATGTATGCTTTTACATGTACTAGAGCAATCAGTATGGTAGAATCTGACCACAGAACTATACGGCTAGGACTGTAAATGTACCTAAATTAGTGCTTTCAAGACTTTGGAAATAGTTCTAACATATAGATGTTAGCCATTGATAAGTTCAAAGTCATCCAAAAGTACCAATATGACTACTATCTTGCACTAACAGCCTGACATACAGCAATTTCAGCTAGACAACTCTCTGAAACAGTTTCAAGGCAAACTGTTTACAGAAGGCTTCACCAGATAGCCTACAGTTTGTATTCCCCTCAATCCCTCCCATAAGAGCTTGACTAACGTGATGCAGATAGCATTGTCTCGATCCCAAACCAATGGGAACATATGCTCTTCACCAAAATGCAATTCAGTCTTAATACTGATTCTTGATGTGCTTTGATCTGGAGAGAGCAAGAAACTCCTTACCAACCCTCTAACATCGGAGAACACCACCACTATGGTTGTTGTTTGATGGTCTGGCGTGGCATTATGTCAAATGGATACACACCACCCCATGTCTTTGATGAGATGCAAGGCATTACTTCTAAAGTCCAACCCTTGCTGCCTGCCAGTTTCAGAAGGATGCCTATGGTCTGATGTGAAGCATACCTCTTATGCTTGGAAAGGGAGTCTAACATGATAGTCCTCAACATGATGAGTCCTCAATAGGATTTAAAATAGATGGACTTCAAAAGATTTTCATTATATATTACATTAGGGAATTATGCTATAGTCTCATGTGTATGTTAACCACAACAAATGGTGCATTAATACTTTATTTAACCTATTTTAACTGTCAGATTGCTGCAAATGAATAATGTAGCATCTGCTCATGCTGACTTGTCTTGATGATGTTTGCATTCTTGCTAAATACATAAAGAGATCAGTAGTAAAGAATCGCAGGATATGTCCTGTAGACATGGAACTAGTGAAATCATAATCTGAAAAAAATTGGTTTTGCCACGAGTGGGATTCGAACAGTCTCCAGGAAACATGCCTGTTATGCTACCACTACACCACCAATGGCTAACCTTTTCTCAGCTTGTGTGACCTTATAAACTTTTCAGTTTTTTTTTATTTGATTCACATAGTGGCACCTTCTATCTGGGAAGCAGACAACTCTGTTGCCTCATACAGATGGAATTAATATTTGTCAGTCATGCTCATGGCGTTAAATCAATAAATCGGTATGAATCTCTATGAGTGGGTTCAAATCCCCCTCATGGCAAAACCAATTTTTTTCAGCTTATTATTTCATGAATTCCATGTCTAGAGGACACATCCTGCGATTCTCTACTACTGATTTATTGATTTAATGCCATGAGTGTGAATGACAAATAATTAATTCCATCTCTATGAGGCAACAAAGTTGTCCACTTATGCGAATCAAATAAAAAAATCTGAAAAGTTTATAAGGTCACAACACAAGCTGAGAAAAGGTTAGCCATTGGTGGTATAGTGGTAAGCATAACAAGCATGTTTCCTGGAGACGTGGGTTCAAATCCCACTCATGGAAAAACCAATTTTTTTCAGCTTATTATTACATAAAAAGGTATCACTTAAGGAGATAATTTGTTGGGCAACATGGGAAAATCATAGGTCTTTGGACCAAAACACATCTACTGATGTTTAATATTTTATTATATTTTGGTGGTTTTTTTCATTGTATCTGAATATTTAAAGTATGATTTAGCAAATTATGAATGCAAAGACCATATTATAAATTAAAATTCATATAAAATTTAAAAAATGAAATGTTTATTTTTAATGCTGTTTCTTCATAGCTTTGTCAATACGTAAAAGAATATGTTGTATATTCTTTCAAAAATTTAATTGCAGAAGAATGAAAAAAAAAAGTTCCAAATTACTCATTGAGCAAAACTTTTTAAAGAGGTTTAGAATTCACTAGAAAGGGCTAAATGAGCCATGTGACTACTAATGGGATCAAAAGAAGTTTAGTTATACCCAGGTTAAATAACACACTTAATGCCTTGAAGGAAACATATCATTTGCTCTATATAGCTATCATATAAATTTCTTCAACTGATAATTTAGGAAACTTCTTACCTGGCCATTACCCAAATAAAAATGCATTTTGATAAAACAAAATACCTAAAAAGCATGACTTTTTAAAAAGTTCCAAATTAAACATTTTCCTTATTTCAATTAAATAATGGAACTATGATTCATTTACTTTTCCTGAAAGATATTTTTCACTGCCTGTATTTTCAGGCCAAAGTGTCAAATGCAGAAACATATTGACCATAAGCTTCAATAGGTCACTACCCTGTAGGTGCTGGTCATCCAACTGACTGATGGAAACAAATTGTAAAATTTAAAGGAAGCGTGATAAAAAAAAATTCTGACAGCTGATTTTGTATACTAAAAGAGTTTGGGAGCAATTTTTTTAGCATGGATCAATGCATTTCAATAATTACTGAGCTCACATTTGTTTAGAAAAAAATATTATATTGTTGTAAATTTTAAATGGATGACACTTAGGGTGAGTAATAAGTATATTTACAATACAAATTACAATACAATGCAAATTATTACAAAAATATGGATGAAATAACTTATAAACAAACTAACTGCTATCATACATAAATTAATAACCCTTTTTCTAGAGCATACAAGACCAGCTCTGTCTGTTCTACTAAACTACTATCTCTTCATTTTATTTGTCATATCTTTTGAATAGCTTCACTTCAGGTGTAAATAATCCTTCATCTTTGGTTAGATCACTAGATTTATCATACTAGCAAAACGAAACAACCACCCGCACACACACACACCACATAAAAATACTTCCTGTTTTTACTTATCGTGGACTGACTCAGGCTATCTAAACCACCTTTTTGATATGCACAACTTGTAACATTGTAATTCTATCATTCTCTTTTTCAGGTCGGTTCTACATTCAAATTTATTTGTTGTATAATTATTACGCACAACTATTTGCGAGTGCTCATGTCACATTTTGTCATGAAGTCACTGCAGCATGTTCATCTGTCGTAACAATATAACAGCCATAATGGTGAGGAAGTGGGTGAACTAATGGGCAGACAGGATTTTTTTTTATAATTATATGTTATCTATCAAGAGTTGTGAATGGAGTATAGTATGTTGTAAATTAGAATAGTTGTAGATTAATGATTTGTACCAAATGTTTGGCGAGATTTAACTAGTTTTTCATCACATTGTAAAGTATATAAAAAAATGCTTGTAGTTAACTATTTTTGGAATATTTGCATTATAGGCTAATTAAAGAAAGTACTGCACAGATAATGAAAGTTGCATCCACAAAGGCTTATCCACAGGCGTAAATCTTTATCAGCATTTGCATGTACTGGTTACATAATAATGATCAAGGATTTCCAAATAAAAGAAATCGGTCTACAGGCTTATTAACTGAAAAAATAATATTGTGACTATATTTCATAAAAACTTATTACTAAATATTAGATAAAAAATTTTCAAATCTTCCAAGTTAATTCTTCTCTTTTAAATGCAGTTATCCACAATTATGGAAAGATGTTCCTTTTTATTACCCATTACCTCCCTTTTACATTTCACTATGTACACTTGGTGATCTCCACACTGAAATTTTAACAGACTAAATTCCAGATTTCAATGAATCACTCAATGTTTTAGATTTATATTCTGCTTTTCAGCAAAATATACCATTTGTGGTTTTATCCCAATGCATTTTCTCCTTCTGAAAGTAAATATTTAATTTCAAATAATTTTTTTCTCATCTCAAGTAACTTTTTTTCATTCATGTGAACCATCAAATAATACAGTAGTTTGCCCATGTTCCTGCAGATCTTATATTTCACATTAACGTAACTTTCCCCAAACCACACACTGTTTTGCTATCTGCATTATAATTTTTAATACATGGAACATCTTATGTGTATATCTATATTGGTGCAGAGTTCTGATTATTAACTTTAAAGTAAAAGAATTATTTGATTATATAATTAAAATCTTAATGTTATTCAAGAATTTTGTTTCTATTTCTTTATCATAAATGCTAATTGCAATTCATTAATAAAGGATATCTGAAAAAAATAATCACTTGCTGAATGGTATTTATTTTTAATTCATAAAAACAGCTTGAAGGATTGAAATTGTAACCAAAATAATTTTTACTCATTTTTTCACAATTATGAGAAAAATAAAAAGTTATAACTGAGCTTGAAGTTCTCCGTGCTACTTTGAGCCTGAGTCTGAATTGGTCTGTGGTATTTAGCCTGAATTCACTGGGTTCAGGCCTCAACTTGACAAAGCCAGGGCTTGAACTGATCTCTAGCACAAACCAACATACCTCCTGTAAAACTTATATGCATGCATATAGCTCTACACTAATCTAATGTGAAAAGTGTGTGCCATTTGCAATGTAATCCTGCGCTACTTCAATGCAGCTTTACAAAAGTTAACAATTATGTTTGCTACTTGTTTAGTAATTCTCATTGTAGCACCTATCACATTAAAAATATTTGTATACACTGATGTGCCACTGAATTAGGGATAGCAACCCAGTAACGTTTTGGACCCTCTGGCCCTGAAAACAACCACCACTCGACAAGGCAAACACTCCACAAGCTTGTGTAAAGGTTCCACAGGTATGGCGACCTATGCATCCTACAGAGCTGCCCACAATTCTCTAAAGGTCATCGCTGATTGGACATGGGCCCGAACATTCTGCTCGACAGTATCTCAAAGATTTTTGATGGGATTTAAATCTGGGCTTCTAAGTGACCAATTCATTATTTCAAAGTCAGCAGAATGTTCCTGCAACTGTGCAGTAGCCAACCTGGACCTGTGAGATGAACAGTTGTCTTGCTGGTAGATGCCATCTCCATTGGGATGCATGATGGCCAGCCATGAGTTCTACATACCAGGATGCATTGAGAGTCATCTGTACATGCACAAAAGGTCCCACAGATATCCAACTGAAGACACCCCAGGCCACACTGAGCCACTACCAGCTTGTACTGTTTCAACCTGACATGCAAGATCCATGGCTTCATGGAGTTGGCGCCATACCCTCAGTCTCACATCAGCGTGATGAAGTGTAAATCGGGATTCATCATTCCAGGCTATCTGTTGCTAAATTTTGATGTCCAGTTTCGATGTTCTTTAGCCCAGGCAAGGCATTGAGCCTGGGTTGGGTTGTTTTACCTCTGAGCGGCACTTTTTTGCACACCATGGGCTAAATGGCCAGGTCACATGGACCCCGAAGGCTCAGAGAAGGTTGGGGGAGGGGACCCACTGGAACAGCTGTTGGGAGACAGATGGTAGCCTCCCGTCAAGGCCATCCAGCGTGTTCTTTAACATGCACAGGGTATGGCTCTCCCGCACACGGGACCACGGCTTAACGTCCCATCCGACGGGCGGCGGCCTTTCCAAGCCCATCGGTGTCCCCTACTGACCGTGGGCAGGGCGGGGAATTTTTACGGAGATAAATCTCAACGCTGACCCAGCTGGGACTCGAACCTGGTAACTACAGATTACGAGCCTAGCGCGCTACTGACTGAGCCACCCTCGCCCCCATTGAGCCTGGTGTCGTGCCATTACAAGTGGGACTCACATAGGTCAGCGACTCCCAAAAGCACGGTCCGTGCACCAACTTCCCAGCTGGAACCCATGTTCAGATCGGAAGTGATTTCAGATAATATCTGGCCCCTATCAGTCCATATAATGCGGGTCAGACAACAAAGACCACGAACATTCAAGGCTGGATGTCCTTTGCACTTTGGGTGCTTTTTTTTTTGCCAGAATTTTAATATTCCTGGAACACTCTTGAAACTGTCATATGAGAAAATCCAAGTTCGTTGATAATCTCAGAGATGGTGTGTCCCATCCATCGAGCACCTATGATCTGCCCTCTGTCAAATGCATCTAAATCCTGCACCGTTCCCATTACACTTCTCACGAAAAATGCTTGGGGAAGCCAAAGCTGACAGCTATATTTGGCCAGAGTTTCAGCCATGCATGCGCACAAATTTGGAACTTGCAATACCGAATTTAGATAATGTCTCCTATCCCTAAGTAAATGGCACTTCAGTGTATACTAGCATATCTAAAAATATTTAATTCACGATTATGCTGTAATCATGAATTGAGCTCTTGAGCTACCCTATTCTACATTAAGCTTAATACTATTCACACAGTGAAGTCATGAGCATTTTTCACCATGATATAATGTCACTTATCTTTGCAAAAAGTTTCCAAGAGATGGAACTTAATACCATTTTCAGGTGTCTTCAAAACTTCTTTCTGGTTTAGCTGATCGTGCTATTATCTTACGTTGTTCTTGGAAGGGTTCTGCGTCAAGGATTTTATCTTGGTTGCCGATGATCTCTTGTTGGCATCCATTACTAATATATAGCACTGATGTTTTTCACTTGATATTCAAGTGTCGAATACCAGTCCAAGCTTTTTACGTTGTAGACACCATTAAGGAAGTCATTTACAACCAACCACTGCTGGTTGTGTTGCACATTCCTTAAAACTTTTGTTCAAAAGGAACCCCTCCTACACTTAAACATCTAAAATGGTTCAACGACCTTAAATTTCAATTCATAGAACGTTAAAACGTCTTAAAAAGACTTTCTGCAGGACAAGTTTTAAGGAATGTGCAACACAACCAGCAGTTGTTGGTGGTAAATGACTTCGTGAATGGTGTCTGCAATACAAAAAACTTGGCCTGGTATCCAGAACTTAAATATCAAGTGATCAACCAACCAAAATAAAATCATTGATGCAGGGCCTTTACAAGAACAATGTAAGGATAATAGCACAACCGGCTGAACCAGAAAGAAGTTTGGAAGATACCTGAAAATGGTAATAATTTCCATCTCTTTACTTGGTAACTTTTTGTAAAGATAAAAGTGTCCTTAAGTGACAGTATACCATAGTGAAAAATACTCATGGCTTGACTATATGAAGAGTACTAAGTTAAATGTAGAATAGGGGTTGCTTAAGAGCTTTCAATATTACAGCATAATTGTGAATTAAATATTTTAAAACAAATTGCTGTATAGTTTTTAATAACTAGCATATCAGCAACCAAATTTTGGAAGGATGTAAATGAATTTCTCCTTGAGCAATTTTAAGCTCAAAATTGCATTCTATTATAGATAAAGGAAGTTTTTTTTATGCAATAAGGGACTCAGGTCCTCGTGGAAAAATTCAGGACCAGGGGACCAAGTAATTGGATACAAGTGCATACAGTTTCCATGCTAATCTAATGAATGCTGTTATTTTTCTATACAATTTTGCACTATTATTTCAACACAGTTTAAGAAAAGTAACAAATATATTTGTCAAAGCAGTTCCTGAAAATATTAAGGCACAAAAACTTTGGGAAAAATTGTTATTCTAATTTTAATAATAATGAAAGATTAACCAAAAGAACATAATTTTTAAATACTGCTATGGTTAGGCAAAGGAGTCAGCAATTTTCTTTGAGGAGCATATTGTGCAGAGAGATACTATTGATTTGGCCATGTTGCCTGTACGCACAACTATAGATCAGCAAATAGGGTTATGAACAGCATGCCTAAAGGACTTGGAAAGAAAAGGAGACCTAGGATGCAGTAGGCAGACAATATTAAACAGGGCCTCATTAGAATAGGTTTACACTGGCAAGATACAGTAACTATTTTTGTTTGGAAAACAAAATTGGAGTGAATGAGTACGTATAAATACTTGTGATATGTAACATACATCTGTATGTATATTGCATACCACAAGTCTTATCCAAATAAACCACCCATTTCTGCATTGAAATATTTTCAATGTCACTTATTTTTGTAGACAAACTATGAAACTATATTTTACTTTTAATAAAACATTTGTTCTTAATGTATGTGTTAAAAAATAGTTCAAGTGTATAAAATGAGTAGGTGTTTATATAAGGATAAAGGTATGTGGGACAAGTTGCATTAGGGCCTTGTACAAAATAATTTCCCAGATGGCCTCTGGCCAAACATTACAAATGAAGCTTCAGTATATCATTAAAATGTTTTTATTTTATAGAGAGGCATTAATATTTTTTCTTATAGACAGAAAAGAGGAAAACTTTTCTCTTGTCATTTTCTGATCTGTTATTATGGTGTTAAGCACTTTTATATATATCCATTTTTTTTTCATAAAAATGGATTGTAAAAAGAAAAAAGCATTTTTAAAAACCAAAAAAAATTTTAACATCACATATTTTCTCACACTCTTGAAAAAATTTTCAAGATCCATCTACAATTCCATAAATTTTTACCAAACTTCTCCATAAAAGATTAATTTCTTTAATCTATAAATGATAAAGTTACTTAAAATCTACAAAATAGTTAATATGAAAAGTGGATCATATCTATTTTTCTTCAACAATTCACAAAATTTCTAGTGATTATTCCACTCAGATCTTTTCTAGACTAAGCAGTTTGACCATGCTAATGTACATAAAAAAATATTCCATTGTAATTATCCAGAGACTTGGAATTTTCTTTATAACAAATCAAACTTATTTTAATATTCATCTAAACAAATATAATGATGCTAAATGGAAGATTTACTTGGATAATTAGTAGCATGGTAATATGAACAGTAATTCTTACTAATTGTAACTTAATACACAATGCTCCTCTCTATACAATAAAAATATACACAAAGCACAATTTATTATACACATTGCACCCATCCACAGACCTGCCCTACTCCACCACATTAATGTGCCCAGCTGAAAACCCTTGTGGACTATATATAGGTTATGATGATAAACATGATGACCTGAGCAAGTTCAATTGTGGGCAGATAGTTGGTGTGAGGAAGATGGGGTACTCTATATCCGTGGCTACAAAACATCTGATTTCTGCATGTGACCATCACACATGTAACAGAACCACATTAAAACTGGCAACACCTAGCCTTAACTGGGCCACTGATGTTCAAAGTGATGGCTGCCTCTCCTGTATCAAAGTCTGAACAGAGAGCCAGTTTGTCACTGTATACCAGAAGTAACACCTAGTACCAGATGATATATTGCCATTCAACGACAAGGCAGCTATGAAGGTTTGTGCAAACATCATTCATTGTACAATATCGCAACTGGAGCTATGGTAGCTGATATACTATGATATATGTTAATATATATGTTAATAAGTGTACTGATGCCCACATCAAGTACACTTATTACAGCATGTCACCAGGCTATGAGGCTGAAGTATGTGATGGATCATCATTAATAGACCACAGAAGATTGGAAACTGGTAGCTTGCTTTTACAAATCAAGACTCCAATTACAACACTCTTATGGGAAGTGCTAGGTGTGGTGTAGACTTCACAAGGCCTTGGACCTCAACTGTCAAGTCAGGGTGTTACAGGCCAGTGGAAGCAGTTTAACATTTTGGGGTGTGTACCTATTGAGTACCACTGTCACACACTGTACCACCTTGTACCTATTGAAACCACCATAATCATATAAGGCTATGCTGACATACTCGCTGACCACCTACACCCATTTATGGCTATCCATTTTCCACATTAGGATGCCTTCTTTCAAAAAGACAATGTCCTGTTTCATTACTCCTGTTTGGTTGAAGGAATGGATGAAGCATTCCAGTGACTTCACATTCTTCAAATGGCCCTATCACTCTCCAGATTGGAACTGTATTGAGCATCTGTGGGAGGAAGTGGAGCAATGAATTAGACTGATGCCAACTCTCAGCCCTTTATAAATGGCTGTCTTGAATCGTGGGCTGCAATACCATCCAAACATTTTCAACACCTAGTAGAGTCCATGCCACAACGTGTTGCTGCTGCGAGTGAGAAATGTTATTAGGTGGGTGTGTATAATAAATTATCCTTTCAGCATATATAAAAGTAGTTTCCACCAAAAGGTTCTTTGCAGATAATACATACCTTATGTTAAGGTTACAGCTCATCGATGCTACAATAGTTGTGTGGGCAAGCATATTGCATATAGTGGGTTGGGTTGTTTTACCTCTGAGCGGCACTTTTTTGCACACCATGGGCTAAATGGCCAGGTCACATGGACCCCAAAGGCTCAGAGAAGGTTGGGGGAGGGGACTAACTGGAACAGCTGTTGGGAGACAGATGGTAGCCCCCCCCCCCCGTCAAGGCCATCCAGCGTGTTCTTTAACGTGCACAGGGTATGGCTCTCCCACACACGGGGCCACGGCTTAACGTCCCATCCGACGGACAGCGGCCTTTCCAAGCCCATCGGTGTCCCCTACTGACCGTGGGCAGGGCAGGGAATTTTGCGGAGATAAATCTCAACGCTGACCCAGCTGGGACTCGAACCTGGGAACTACAGATTACGAGCCTGGCACGCTACTGACTGAGCCACCCCCGCCCAATGCATATAGTGATGTTTGCTATTGCTACTGGAGTACGTTGGGTTGTTTTACCTCTAAGTCACACTTTTTTGGGCACAATGGGCTAAATGCCCAGGTCACAAGGACCCTGAAGGTTCAGAGAAGGTTTGGGGGAGGGGACCCCTGGAACAGCTGTTGGAAGACAGATGGTAGTCTCCCATCAAGGCTATCCAGCATGTTCTTTAACATGCACAGGGTATGGCTCTCCCACACACAGAACTATGGCTTAATGTCCCATTCAATGGATGGTGGCCTTTCCAAGTCCATCAGTGTCCCCAACTAACCATGGGCAGGGAGTTTTGCAGACATAAATCTCAATGCTGACCCAGCTGAAACTTGAACCTGGGAACTACAGATTATGCACCTAGCGCAATACTGACTGAGCCACCCCCATTGGTGTATGTGCAGTGCCTCACATACCAAAAGATAAATTAACAATGAGATCTATTGCAAAGTCAATGGCAAAAGGACACTGAATGGTAGTTACTTTATGCATTCAGTTTCATCACACCTTCACTTACTTGACATCAACAGCATTAACAAGCAATGTTACAGTGAATGCGGCAGCCATAAGCGGCTCACACCATAACCATCATACTATTTATAAGCCCAGTGCATGCATTAAATATGAGCATTAAGTACAAGCAGCCCACAACATAATACCAGCTGTTATCTGCCAATGGACATTTAACAGCAAAAAAGTATCCATTCAACAAACTTAGTAAGCAGAAATTGGCATGCATATGTGGACTCTGCATGTAATTTGTAAACTAATGCTTTCATAAGACCAATAACTTTAACATGTGTAATTGTTATCTTTGAAGCACCTTTCAGTGGAAACCTTTTAATGTATCGACACTAACTACAGTGCTATTGTGTATTAAATTATCCTTAGTGATATATTTAAATGAAACCAGTACCAAAGACATGATTATCCCCCCTCCAACCTATATATATATAAAAACAGAAGCAATATAAATTGCCTAAAATAGCTTTTAACTTTTTGCAATTACCTAATTTGTAATAATGTAAAATTACATATACAGGTAGGAAGCAAATATTCTATACACAGAGCAACGAAACTTATTTCTTCATATATAATGATCCAAATTATGTTACTTTAAACTGCCCAATAGCTTACAATTTCATGTGCCAGAAAATAACCTTTCGAAAAAAAATAATTAGGGTTCTTTATTAGAATGAATGCAAAGATCATAAAAAAAAATTATGACTGTCCAAAGATAATGTTAATCCAATAACACTAAACTTATCTATGCTCAAGAAAAAATTAAAGTCAAATGCAATTTTTTAAAATATGTTTTATTTGATTATTAACCCATTAAATAATTCCTTCTACATAACACTTCATATACTGACTTCCAAAAACTAAACCATCAACAACTTCATCACCACCAGTTCTCCACTTTAACTTCTCTAACTCCAACCTTTACCAACTCTCTACTCCAACCTTTACCAACTCTCTACTCCAAAACTCAACTCTCCACTCACAACTCTACTTACTTATCCACACACTGGCACGTGTCTAATATCATGCCTGTGAGCCACATTTACATATGAGATCATTCATCAATGACACAAGCAGTTGTGACTTTGACATTGGTGGTCAGTGTCCATCGTTCAAAGAGTTGTGCCATCAGCAACTTACTGACGGAGATAGGCAATGGTTAAAAGAAAAACAAAAGGCCCCAAAATAATAATTATAATGTAAATAAATTGAATTGATTAGGGAATGTAAAAGTGAATGGTGAAACACCGCACATACTTTTTAAAACAATATCAATGTATGTATTCTGCTTTCAGCAAAAGATAACTATCAAAATCTCTTAAATGTTTAATACAAATTACATATTTTTATTCAGTAGCATAGCCAGAAGGGAAAGATGATAATTTAACCCCCTAAGGATTTTTTTTTCTTAAGAAATCATTAGTTCATTAATTTACATTGGCAAAAAGGCTAGTTTTACAAGCCCTCCCCCCACCTTCTCCAAAAATTCTGGCTTTGTCATGGCATTGAAAATACTTTGCATTACATAAATTTAACACAATTTTGTCATGGAATATTGCTGCATACCCAGATATCTTAAAAATGCTGTCATTATGATATAAAAATCTGACATACAATTATTACATTTGTAGAATTGTTAACTATGTTTTATAATGCACTTTGAAATTTGCCACTAAGCAGATATGGACAAACTACTAAAAACAAGACAACAGACTGAATATTTATTGTTTGCTTAGAGATCATGCATAAATAATCTTTCTGTATGTGTCCATGTTTGTCAATACATTTTTGCCAATATCCCTTACTGTTCAAATAGCAAAAGCAAAAAAGAATGTGTTGCTTCTGTAGCCAAGAATGCACGAAGTTCTGCACTTATTTCTCGAATCAACTTCCTTTGCATAGCCTTACTTCAATAGGTAAAACAACTAAAAAAGAAAATCACTCAAGGGTTAAGTCTAGGTAACTATGATAAAAACCCTTTAAGCTCTAAAAGATAACTTTTCACTTTTAAAATGAGCATGATATAATCTATTTGAGTATTAAGCCAGCATTATTAATTTATTAATTATTAAGGCAACATAATTAATTTTTTTAATTTTCATAATTTTTGCACCAAGAATGGTGCAAAAAGCAAAAAACTACCAGTGATCAGTGATCCTGTCGACAAAAACAGCTTGTGGATCAGAGAGGTCAAAGGAGACTGACAAGAATCATGCAAGCAAACAAACAGGCCACAACCAGGCTGGTAAATCTAATGCTGTGACTTCAAACAGAATGTCCACCTCAATAGGTGAAAGGTATCACCACATCAGGAAGCATTAAGTATCTGTACCAGCCATCTATTGCACTCAGAATTGGTATTAACAAAAGTCACCAAAGCTCACCCATTATGAAGAGATCTATTAAGTGTGTGTACAAATGAACCATCGATAAGTAACAAGTCCAGTAAACCATCAGCTGAAGAACAAACATAATGTAAAAGGACTGGTAACTCCTAATGCTGGGATGCCAGAAAGGACATCAACCTCAGAAGAGGATTAACAGCTGAAGGCATCAAGAATCTGTGCCAGCCCTCTACATAGAACTGGCAATAACGTTTTTCATTGTTAGTTCTTTTGTGTACTTCATCACTTTGTTAATAAAGGTAGATTTAGAGCCAAAAAAAGAAGTAAAGTGTAAATCGGGGATATTGCACTAGAGGCAAAACACCTCATATAAGGGAAGCAACAGTTGCCATCCTAAGAATATTTTTGGCTTTCTAAAGTGTAATAACAGCTAGAAATCGTGAGAATTAACCCTTTGCACTCGAAGTTTTTTTGCTATAGGGAAGTAGCAGCAAGTTTTTTTTCTAAAACTAACAAAAAATAAATCATACATAAACAATGTAAAATCAAACTCATCTTCACTGCTATTAATTTCATCATTTGGCTCCATTTTTATAACCACTATAAACATACTAAGTTTAAAATAATAATTTTAATTAAACACAATGCTGTACTATGAAGTGCACATAGACAATAGATTTACACATCTAAAATGTAAAGAGGAAAGATATCTGTTTATAAACCAGTTATTGTCACCTCTCAGTCACCATTCGAGTTGCTGCATCAAACCAAGTGGCGACTGAGGGTCGCCTCTCGAGTGCAAAGGGCTAAACTTGAGTACAGTTGTACCGGTGTGATTGTATGGGAAATATTTTCTTGGCACATATTAGGCCCCTGATACTCATTGAAAGACATCTGAATGCCATGGCATATTTAATCATCACTGTTGACCAAATTCATCCCTTCATGGCTACAATTTATCCTCACTCAAATAGTCATATTCAGCACGATAATGCACCTGGTTCACAAGGCACATTGTCACCAAATGTTTCCAGGAACATGCCAGAGTTTTCCTTGCTTCATTGGTCTTCACAATCCACAGATTTAAACCCTATTGAGCAACTTTGGGAAGAGGTGGTAAGGGCTATTCACAGTGAGACTACTGCCATTCAATTTGCAGCAATTGCACGACAATCATTTCCACAAGGCATCCAGCATCTTATAGGTTCTATGTCCCTATGAATTTGGGCTGTTCTGAAGGCCAAAGGAGGCACTACATGCTACTAGGTAGGTGTATTTAATAAACTGGCATCTCAGTGTAGTTAATGACTAACAGCATTCAAATTTCAAGTTATGATCAAGTTTTTACATTTAATGCAATAAAAAAAACCTTCAATTTTGCATTTCTTCTGCAATGGAAGTCCATGATATTTTTGCAGATGACTCATAACAGCTAGTACAGTTCCATTAAGCTACTTTCAGAAGTACGCATTGTAACCACAGTTGTCAAGATATACACTGGTGATTATTAATGATAATCTCGTCCAGCAGGACATTTACACACAACATAGTTGCAATCTGATGAGATTATCATATGTCCAGTGTAATTAATAGAGTGAAGTAATAGCTATACTAATGTTTTACAATATGCTTAGATCTTCTAAATATACTGATCATTAAAATTAAAAGTAACGTATTCCCATTATACTGAATACTAGCTTGTAACATGAGTCATCAACTATTACAGAATTTTATTATTTTTAATTTTAATGCTCAATCAGTATAAGATCTAAGCATACTATAGAAAATCAATTCAGATCTTATTCTACTGCTCTTCACTAATTATTGTGGACTAGGTGCTAATTTCATCAGACCTCCACTATTGTGTGACTGAATACATCTTCTAAACTGTGTTATCACTGATATACAAATTACAATACCTCTCTGCTGTTGCTGCTGCTGCCATATATATAATATCTGGCACATATTTACAGTACTTGCACCCTGCAGATGATCACTAGCATACATCTTGGCAAATATGGCTACAGTGCAATATTCTAGCAATATTTGCCTGTTTCATTCCATTTCGAAATTAAAACCAATTGGAAGTTCATATTTGTTCTGTTATGCCCAATATAGTGATATATGGAATTGGCTTAATGGAAATGTACCCTGCTATTAGAATTCTAATCTACAAAAACATGGATTTCTTTGCAGCAGTAATGCAAAATGCACACTGTTTTTTTCATATTACATGTGAAAAGTTGATTCAGCTTTGAAATTTTAATTGCTTGGATAGATTTTTTTTCTTTAAGAGATACTAGTGGGCTTGGCAAATGTCACATCCATTGGCTTTACATTAAGTTAAAATATGGACAAATGTGAGGTAAATACACTATGCACATTAAAAAAAACATATTGGATGCCCTTGACTGGATTCTTCCATTTGTCTCCTAACAGCTGTCCAATGGAACCCCTTCCCTTATTGAGCTCTCAGGATCCTTCTGACCTGGTAATTTGACCATATATTATCTGCGCTTCATTCACATTGTTCCATCAAAAAAAAATCCTAATCAGTCCCAATTAGCTGCTTCTTGCTTAAATATATTATGGTCAAATCTTATTTCAGTACAAATGTATAACAATTAAATAGTTTCCTAGCTTTAGCACTACACAAACTCTGTTGCTGCACATTTTTAACATTTTAGCAATAGGTATAAACCCTATGGAAGTATTGAATGCTGAAGCCAACTGGTTAGGCAAAATGCAAATAATGTTACACAAAGTCTTGACCTTGCCTATCATAAATTACAGAGCAAACTGCAACACATGGACAAAAATCCTAATTTAATATCAATCCAAACTAACATATGAAATCTGTAAATTCTAAGTTCAATAAACAAATTCTGCATCTTGCAGCCAACAGGTTTACTGTTTAACCACCAGTCAGGCATATGGGTTGGTTGTTTTACCTCTGAGCGGCACTTTTTTTGCACACCATGGGCTAAATGGTCAGGTCACATGAACCCTGAAGGCTCAGAGAAGGTTGGGTGAGGGGACCCATTGGAATAGATGTTGGGAGACAGATGGTAGCCTCCCGTCAAGGCCATTCAATTGTTCTTTAACATGCACAGGGTTTGGCTCTCCAACACACGGGGTCATGGCTTAATGTCCCATCTGATGGACAGTGGCCTTTCCAAGCCCATCAGTGTCACCTACTGACCATGGGCAGGGCGGGGAGTTTGAGATAAGTCTCAATGCTGACCCAGCTGGGACTAGCTGGGAACTACAGATTATGAGCCTGGCATGCTACCGACTGAGCCACCCCTGCCCCTAGTCAGGCATATGACTTTTGTAATTATCTAGATATTATTAATACACTATAGTACACCCAGATCTATGTGGGGGATAATAGTCCCCCCCTCCCCTTGAGAATGCAAGGGTAATGAAGGCCAAAAATTAAATTTGTGCATATTTCACATATTTTTCAAGAATTAAAAAAAGAACCAAAATGAAGCGGGAAAATGCTACACTGCAATTAAAATTCAGTCTCTTGGGCCGCTTTTTTACACCTTTTTCTGGCTCAACTGAAACATTTGCCCCCACCTTCCTTTTTTTTTTTCTAGATCCAAGCTTGCACTGCAGTAAAAACATTGTTTATGTGAAAATCTAAATTGCTTAATTTAAAAAAATGTCACAGTAAGACTACATGTACTATGTGGAAGTCATATGAAAGTTATATGAAAGTAAATGCCTGTTTCCCAGAATGTATTTTAGATTAAGACAGTTCTTGTGAGCCATTACAAAACAGAAAGTATTCTGTACAAAAGGACAAAAGCTTAACAATTATAAATTAAAGTATGGTGATTTATTCTTGTAATTATTGTTCTAAAATGGAATTTAAAAGTTGTAAAAACCAAAATCGTGTTACACTTACTGATTTGGAGTTGTTATTAATGGGCATGGACAAGGTTGACAATCATCAGGTGTTCCTCTCCTAGCATCACCGAAGTATCCTCGCTTACATCTTTCACATTGTCTGCCTTCAGAATTGTGTTGACAGTTCTGAAACATAGTTTCTAAATTCAGACTGAAAAAACATCCAGCCATGAAAGGAGTAACTACCTTATTACATATCAATTCTATTACAAATCAAAAACAGTGTCCATTGGTATAATATAGATATTTTGTTTTTATAAGAGATCAGATGGAAAAGGTAAGATATTTCAAAATAATCTTAAATTTTCTTTTCAGGACATGAGAGAGCAAGCACCTACAAGATGTAGGGTATGTCCTTAGAAACAAAGCTGGTGATATTTTTTCAGGATATTAATGCACTAATGTATTTTTTACACACTCAAATTTAAAGCAGGGATAAAATAAGTCTTTAATCTGTTGCTACATCCCCACTGGTAACTCTGATAAGAATGAGAAAGACAGGTTTACAGATAACTTCAAGAAATATTGAATTCCATCATAAAAGGAGAATATGATGTGATGGATGACTCTTGTGATGGATGACTTCAATGCCAAAGTTCATACCCTTTGGACAGGTGTGATAGCATCAATTGGCAATGTAGTAGAAATAGGAAAATCTGCAAGTAAGAAATTTAATGATTTGAGACTAACACTTCAAATACCAAGGTATTGATAAAGACCTGGGTTTCAATGATGGGTCTATTTATTACCGTAATATAATATCAGTGGTAGCTACCGAGTTCCTAAATAGGTGGGGCTAATATATTTTTTCCCACACAGAGAAACCAACTACACAGGGGCGGTGATGGCTCAGACAGTGTCCTAGATGGTAATATGATTTTTGCAGGTTTGAATCCCAAATGGGCCTGAACAACAAATTTCTCTAATAACCCTGACTCTGCCCTTGGTGAGAAAAGGATCATCAATTGGCTTTGAAAAGAATATATATTTGTGTGTAGTAAAATTTTCACATAATGAATATTATAAATGAATAAATTATATGTAATTTTTCATAACCCTGTCTCCAAATTTCACGTTAAGTTATATTATCAAAATACTGTATTGCTTCAAATTCCCCAGTTGCGCTAAATAATTCAAATCTTTACCAATAACAAATCATTTATTTCTAGATAAAATAGTATCAAGAAACACTTTCACATTTACATTTGACAGTTGTAAAAAGACTCCCCATAAGAATTACGAACTCTCCTGTGAATAAAAAAATACATGTATTATACAAGACAAGTGCTATTCTTCTATTGAGTAATCTAATTAAATCTAAACATAAGTAATAGAATATTATACAACAGTGACACCAGTAAAACTTCTATATCATGTATATTACGCAACTAAGTTCTTAGTTTTTCACTAAATTTATGACAACAAAATAGGTTCAAATTTAAAAACATTTTTTTCAATTGCTTAGTTACAGGATGGGAGGGATATTCAGTGGGATCTACTAAACTTCAGCAGGAAATTTGCTATTAATATTAGACTAGTGAACTTATGCACAAGTGGGGTAGTAAACCTGGATAGCCCCTCTCCTATGTAGATATTTTATACTTCCACCACCTTATGTTTCATTGAAATCGTTTTGTTTGAAAATAAACATTTTTAAGAAATCAAACACTTCTGCTGTTTGGGATATGAATTGGTGTAAGTGCATGGATATGATTCATACAGGATTGCATATTTATATATTTGGTTGAATTCGCAATATTACTAATAAAAGTCTGTAAATTGACATTAGATGCTCTTTAAGCCATTACAGACAACCAATCATTGCTATAATTTATTCCAGAAAATCTGTTAAAAAGTCCTAGAGATTGAATTATTTAGCATCTGTGGTTTTAAGTGTAGAACAGAGCTGCCTTACATCACAATATAAGGGTAATTCAGAGACAACTAGTCCAAAAAATAAATTCATGAACAAGACACTTCTTTTTTAGTAAAGAAAACCACCAAGACTATAGAATCCAATTACTAAGCCTTATTAATGATTTTATGGAATAAACTGTTTTACCAATAAATGTTCATGTCATTAAATACAATAAACATACATTCACAGAATACCATTAGGGACTTTATAACTCAAGCAACTGTATCAGTGCATAATACAATATCATATCCATGCACCTACATCAACTCCCAAATAGCAAACAGATCAGCAAACAAGTAGTAAGAATCAAGATCAGTTGTAAGCATCAAAATAACAGTATTTTGCTGCAATAATGAATCTGTTACAAAAATTTCTCTAATTCCATAACTAAAATGATAACCCATAGATGATATTTAACAATGTTTCTCTCTGAAATACATCCATTTACTCCAATTCAAACTTACCAAACTCCATTGAAAATATTAGTAAGCTCTCATTACAATATTTTAAATGTGTTTATTGTTAGAATAGAAGCTGAAAGGCAATTTAAATTATGATTTAAATTTTACTGCATTTTACCTCTGTTGCAGTTACTTGAAATAATATGGCATCTAACCCTGTTTGAATTTTTATCCATGAATGAAATTTATTTCTTTAAAAGATTGCAAACTATACTCATGAGTATATAGAGGTTATGGTTTCGATTTGTTAACATCTGAGAGCTTTTTACTCTCTCAGCTAATGAGGGTTGTTTAAATAGTTTCCTTAATTTAACTATCATATGTATATATGAAATTTCTGTATTTTGGTCTGTCCTAACATATATTTATTCTACAATATTTTCTTCATTCCTTTGGATGAGAAGTGAATTTAACATAAGCTTACATGCCAGTGCATTACTAAAATATATGAAGGGATTTGAACAACTAGTACCATTTAAGTTAAAAAAAAATTTGCTTTGCTATATGTTAAACATTTGAGTCATACTGATGAAATGCAGACACACATTCAATGTCTGACATTGTGCCCATCTTATTACATATATAAAAGCCAAGAATTAGATTTCTATTTTAAATGTTTAGATTCCCCTATTACTGAACTCCATATTCAGCATTTATTTCCTGAATGCAGATTCACTTTAAAATTTCTATCGCACTCACAGACATTCCAATTAGGTAGCTGCACTCAAATTCTTATCAACAGGTAATACGATACCAATTGAAGAACCATTTTCTCATTCTCGGAAACATATTACCAGCCAAAATGATTTTATTACTAACTATTAATATACATTCACATTAGTAGCACTTGTCTGAAATGTTAATATATAATTTCTGAAACCTAAAACCTTAGTGTTCATTTAAACTATGTAAAATGCATACAATAATCATTAAAAATGTAAGCGTCATTACTCTAGTTGCAAATCGCTTTAGACAGCTCTTGTTGGGAAGCATACTGGAGATGATATCTTCACATCTCACTGTCGCTATTGTTTCCTATTACCTAAACTAATGTATACTATTACATATCATCATCCTCAAGCAGCCATGGGCTATGGAGGTCAACCCAGACTGTGCAATTTAGTTCTCCATGCATATCTGTCCTGAGCTAAATCTGCTGCATCTGGTCACTGCACATCAATTCTAACAAGGTCCTGTTTGACATTGTCTGTGCACTGCATCCTAGGTCTCCCCTTCTTTCTGAGGCCTTTAGGCACACTGTTCATACACCAATTCATTCATAGCACACTGCTTGAGTGTGCAATCTTTTACTATGGAACCGTAGTCCATGAGGCCATTGAAATAATGACCTCACCCATTCCATCTGCAACCTAGACACTAGACACCCTTCATGACATGTAAAAGAAACTCAACAGCCTAAAGTCACCATATAATGTCACTTCACTGAAAACCTTGCTCCGAAAAGCTACTGAGTTTTCTCCTAAAAACTTTTAATATTCAAATAGTTTGAAGGATAAACTTAAAATATTTTTATTGCTCAGAGAATTTTAATGTTATTTCAACATGGATTTAATATCAATTTCCCTCAAATCACATCTAAGAAAACAAAATGCTGTAATGTGATTACCAATTTTGCAGAAGAATATTTGCAAGTGAGAATTTTTATCCTATTTCTAAACTCATTCCTCAAAGACATGGAAACAAGATTCTTAGGATACAAAATCATATTGAAAGTGCACTAGAAGAAGTCTTCATATGTCACTTTCTCCCCAGCATTTTTGAATTGTTGGAAATATTGGCAATGTTATCTCTCTAACAGGTAAATATGTTACACTCAAAAAAGTCAAAAGTTACTTACAGAATACAGCTACGATAAGAATGAAGAGACTAGCACTTCTGAACATATATCAAGTTCTCTTTAAAAGTTGAAGACCTTAAAATTTGAAGTAAAAAAACTATTCTGTTCTCCACCATAATTTATAGTTGATTCCAAGTTTTATATGGCATTCATGATATTGATTATGCCATCAAGAATTTATTTTAAAGACTAGGGTTTTAATTGTCAACAAATTCATCAGGTAAACCTCACATATTATTGAGAGATCCTGGATTCCATACTCTACCAAGCTAAAGATATTTCTTCTGAATATAATATTGATGCTAAGTGTGATTTCATAACTTTCAATTAATGTGATGAAAAGTGTTCAACTGGGTGGTACTTCGGTAGTTTTTGGAAGTATGCTCTAGAGCAAGAGTCTCAGTTGCCTTTGTAGTTGTGTGACACAAGATAGAAATAATAGGCATTATTGGGATTTTTTTAAAATTTGGGAATATTATGGAATAGGTGCATCCATTTAAAAATGAATATTTGACTATATAATAATTTAGAATATTTGACTATATAATAATTTAGTCTTTTCTAAAATTTGCTACAGTGATGAAACCTTGGTTCCTTGTAAACAATACAGAACTTGATTCTAATTCTACATGCTTACTCAATAGATGGTTTTAGATGGTCTTGTTTGGGGAGAGACTGCTTTGTTGTCCACATATGGAACTAGAGATTGTGCCTAAGAATAGTGTGAAATCTGAATACCTGAGAGAGTGAGACCTAAAATGCACTGGATGGACAACACCAAACGTTGTCTTTTTAGAAATGGCCTGCAATGACCAAATTCCATAGGAATACCTCAAGATACACACACATGGAGAACTAAATTGCACTGCTAATCTTTGTGCATGAATATATGTATGCAAAATACACTTCCCTACTTTGATGAGTATGGTTTAACAAACATTAGCAACATTGTCAATCAAGATAATTTCACAGAATAATTTTCAATGCTTCAGATGCCAAAATAGTACAAAATCTGGAGTAAAATTATAAAAATGAGGGTCTTTAGTTTACACAATCAAAACTGAAGGAAAAAATTTGGTATGAAAAAAGAGTAATTGATGCTTTTATTTCAAAGAATATTTTATCATTTTAGGTGACTTAAGTGAATAAAGGAAGATTAAATTTTGGATTCCTACCATTAATATAAATTTGGGCTAGCTATAACATGATTAAAATTCATTCAAGTTGTCAGAAATTTCATATTCCTTAAAGTAAAAAATCTCATGAAAAAAGGTTTAATTTTCCTTGTCAAAACAGTGTCTTGTATGTAGCACATAATGGGCACTATTTACTTTAGAATACCATCAAACTACTATGAAATAAATAAGTAAATCTTTAATAAAAGTGTTTTATATTTAATAAAACAAACATACCAGACATTCCCCAGAGACAGGATCACAAAGGCTAGAATGACCATGACAGTTGCATGGAACTCGAGAGGGAACACAGTCTCCAAGACCAGTTCCAGTTCTTCTCCTTGAGTAACCTTCTGCACATTCCTGTTTAAAAAAAATACATATTAAAATTTTGAAAGGAGTACATATTTAAAAAAATGCTTTAACACTTCAGTCATACTCTAAAATTTCTAAGGCATATCTTTTGAAATAATTGGCTGTGAGGATAAAAGATAAATGTAAACATTTTTACCTCACATGAATTTCCTGTATATCCCTGAGGGCAAGAACATTTTTCAACATATACAGCTTGTGGTGCTGAAGGATCAGTCAATGAGGCTGTTGCCATTTGAAAATTAAGAATACTGAAAAAAATGTATATAATTTATTACTCTTCTCCACAGTTTAATTTAAATACAAAAAAAATGACAAAATATTTTTCCTTAATCCTTCCAGGATCCAGCCTGAAAAACCAGTTTACATTCAGAGGCTCAACTATTTCTGCACTATGCTCAGTCAAAAAAATCAACTTCAGACCTTTTCATCAAATAACTATAGAATTATGAAATGCTGATTTACATATAGCATGCAACTCAGGATTTTCTAAAAATAAAACATTTAACAAAAAATTTAAGTTTTTTTTAAGATTCATGCAGTTAAAAAAGTAGCATCTATGAACAAAAATCTATCTTAAAAAACTAATAGGCAGGAACAGTTATAGTGTGTATGAATAGAGATAATATTTCTAAATAACAGAAAAATTAATTTTTACTTAAAATCAAGAAAATTACTCTAATTATTTTCTCAACATATATAGTACCAAGGAAAGTCCATGTTTTTTGCCAATGGAATGAAAATAAACAAATTTACAAACATTAATGACTTTTTTTCACTGTTATATAGTAAAAAAAGAGATTGGCTATACAATTAAGGCTTAATTTTAGAAAACCTGATAAATAAAAAGTTCAATTATGTATTAATCAAAAGGAATTTTTTCCTGAATAATACAATATTTAAATAGTTTAAACTCGGTGTCCAATAGTCCAACAAACTAAAATGCAGTTGTCCCTGATATTAGGACAGAAGTTCTTAAATGTTCATATGAAACTGATGCTCTTAACAAACATAATATATCATGAAAGTCAAAATGTCCTTAGGAGCATAAGAAGATTAATTTATTTTATGATGTTGCAAAGGCATAGCTGGCAACCTTGCATGACGAAAATTAAGATTTGCAAGAATGAAAAATCAAAGGAAATTGGAGCACAGCAGATTTGAGGGTTTACAATGCTAAAGTGCCATTTTTTAACCCAATAATGTGTTGTCTTGAAAAACATTTGACTTCCAGACTCCTAATGGCAATGACAAAATTAAATTTTTCAAGAATTACACCTAGTATCTTAAAATCACTTCTGTAAAACAAAGTCCACTAAGTGTACGATTTAAACTAATGAAAAATGTGTTTCAATATAACATTAGAAGGAACATTCATCTTCTTGGAAAGTTCTACAAATAACCTAAACAATCATATTAATAGCAGTGAAGAGGCCGCACTAACAGAATGCACTGAGAAAAGAATATAATGATAAAAACTTATTCCGAAATAAAAAATTTTGTTTATGCAAATAAAAAAACCCACCAAAATCAATAGTATCGAAGGCATAATTTCCTAACTTCACATATTATACGATAAATGTCTGTCAGTACCATCTGAATCTACTTGTTTCAACAGCATATTATCACCAACAAACATTAATTTTGTAATTAAAAAATACTAACAAAAATCAATAACCTCATCAGAGACTGCATATGCATACAGCTAAACACATGCATATGGCTAAACAACAAATTGTTGAAATTAAATTGAAATCTTTAACTCTCTATGACACTTAAATGTTCTATACTATCAAGTATCAAAAGTTATTAAGGGGAGTTTATGTACTGTACTGCAGAGGATGGGTAGTAAGAGGAGCTTCCGGGATGCTTGCGAGTGGCAAGTTTAATCTTCGATGTTCTTGTCAGTAAGTGATGCCTCAGTAGAATTTGAGAATGTGATGAGAGATCATCATGATTTATTAGCTTAAGGTTTAGTGAACGAAATAACCAATACTTTTTGTAGCATAGAGTGCTTAAAAACTTTGAGCTCCAAGACACACATTTCACACCATTACTTTGGGTGCATTGTCAGGTGAGAAGTGAGCAGCTTTAAGTATTTTACCTAGTAAGTAGGGCTGCTCGTCGGCCTGAACTGAAGAAGCCTTCCTCCACCTTGACGCATCAGAGTTGGGTTGTTTTACCTCTGAGCGGCACTTTTTTGCACATCATGGGCTAAATGGCCAGGCCACAAGGACCCCGAAGGCTCAGAGAAGGTTGGGGGAGGGGACCCACTGGAACAGCTGTTGGGAGACAGATGGTAGCCTCCCGTCAAGGCCATCCAGCGTGTTCTTTAACGTGCACAGGGTATGGCTCTCCCGCACAAGGGGCCACGGCTTAACGTCCCATCCGACGGACGGCGGCCTTTCCAAGCCCATCGGTGTCCCCTACTGACCGTGGGCAGGGCGGGGAATTTTGCGGAGATAAATCTCAACGCTGACGCAGCTGGGACTCGAACCTGGGAACTACAGATTACGAGCCTGGCGCGCTACCGACTGAGCCACCCCCGCCCCCTTGACGCATCAGAACTTCAGGGTCACAGAGACACTGTTCTTCTGCACACCATCCTCATGTGGGAAGCTATGATGTCTACCAACTACCTAAACATCATTGCAGACCAGGTACATCCTTTCATGGCAATGGTATTCCCCTCTAGTAGTGCCTTCTTTCAGCAGGATGATGTGTCGTGCCACACTGCCTGGATTGCTCAAAGCATGGTTCGCAGAACATGAGGAAAATTTTCCAGGTATTGTCCTGGCCTCCAAATTCCCCAGACATCAATCCAATCAAGCATCTGTGGTTTGTGCTGGAACAGCATATTCGATCTGCAGCAGCCCCAACCATGTAAACTTAAGAGTTAAAGATCTGCTGGTAAAGTGTTGGTACCAGATACCACAAGACACCTTTAGAAACCTTGTAGCATCCATGCCTAGCCAGGTAAGAGATGTTTTGGTGGCACATGGAGAGAATCATCCTATTAGGCAGGTGGTCATAATGTTTTGGCTCTTTGGTGTAGGTAGTTGATATGAATATGGTTGCTGGCAGACCAGCATATTACCATGACTGAAAGTTGCTTGGTTTTTTACCTCTGAGCGGCACTTTTTTGAATACAATGAGCTAAATGACCAGGTTACAAGGACCCCAAAGGCTCTGAAAAGGTTGGGGGAGGGGTATCACTAGACAGCTTTTGGAAGACAGATCATAGCCTCCTGTCAAGGCCATCCAGAGTGTTCTTTAATGTGCACAGGGTATGGCTCTCCATCACACATATAACATCCCATCCAACAGACTTTCCCAGACCATCGGTGTACCCTACTATGGGTTGACCATCGGTAAAACGATGACCATCGGTAAAACAACCCAACCATGGGTTGGGTTGTTTTACCTCTGAGTGGCACTTTTTTGCACACCGTGGGCTAAATGGCCAGGTCACATGGACCCCAAAGGCTCAGAGAAGGTTGGGGGAGGGGACCCACTGGAACAACTGTTGGCCTCCTGTCAAGGCCATCCAGCATGTTAATGTTTAAAGGGTATGGCTCTCCTGCACATGAAGCCACGGCTTAATGTCCGACGGACGACGGCCTTTCCAAGCCCATCGGTGTCCCCTACTGACCGTGGGCAGGGCAGAGAATTTTGTGGAGATAAATCTCAATGTTGACCCAGCTGGGACTCAAACCTGGGAACTACAGATTACGAGCCTGGCGTACTACTGACTGAGCCACCCCCGCCCTCTACTGACCATGGGCAGGTCAAGAAGTTTTGCAGGGACTACAAATTACGAGCCTGGCATAGTACTGACTGAGTCCCCCTCTCTCTCTGCCCCTAGGTTGCTTGAGGAACAGCCATCTTATATGAAGAGATGTCCACCCCCATAATATATATACAACGTAAACTGTAGTTATTTATTAAAGATTTTCTTTCCTGTTTATGAAGTGGAGTAACACTTTCACTTTTTTTTACTGAACATTGTGCATTTTATTTTTCTGTGTTACATTATGGAGGGGGATCTTGACGAAGTGCCAAAAATTTGGTGCATCAAGGCTAAAAAATCAATTGGGAAGGTAAACTACTTTAAAGCTATTCAATATAAAACTTAGAAATAGTAATTGTTTACAGTTGGTTGGTGGGGGATGAAATGGCTTCAAAAAAAATTAAAAGATTAGTTCTCTGACCAGAAAATGAAGTATTTTAAAAAATTTAACATAACCTAATGAGATATTAAAAAAGAAATTACACAGCAACAAGTTTTGCAATTTGCCTCGATTTTGCCAACTAGCCATAATTTTTTTTTACAGAAAAATGCCCTATTTTTACATCTCACCTAAATTTTGCCAAGCCACTTTAAATTTTGCCAACTCACCAAGATTTTGAAAAGTTGTCCCGATTTTGCCAACTCCAACATTTTGTCAACTCTCCTTAATATTAGAAAATCCCAATTTTCACAACTCACCTGTATTTTACCAATCAGCTTTGAACTGAATTTTGCCAACTACCCCTAGATTTTAACTCTTAAGAATGCATAACGCTTTTTTTGCCATTTAGATTTATTTTCACTGGTTTTACTTCCACTGCAGGATTCGTCATTGAAAATATCTTTGAGAAAAAAGGTATTACTTTTGCTTATCTTAACCTATCACCAACAATCCGTTTCCCCAAGGTACTATACTACACCCTGAAGATGACAGCTGAACGCAGACAAAAATAATTATTTATCGATTTACCATTACATTCTCTATCCTGGGTTTTGCCAACTCGCCATAATTTTACAGAATAAATCTCTATTTTCAGATCTCGCCTCAATTTTACCAAGTTACTACAAATTTTGCCAACTCCCCAAGATTTTTCCAAATCTTATTTTAACAACTCACCTGTATTTTACCAAATGCCTTTGAATTTTGCCAACTGCCCTCGATTTTGCCAAGTTGCCTAAATTTTACAGAATAAATCTAATTTTTTTTACATCTCACCTCAATATTACCAAGTCACTTCCCATTTTGCCAACTCCCCAAGATTTTGCCCAGTTGGCTTGATTTTTGTCAATTCTTCTTAATTTCACAAAAACAATCCCCATTTTCATAACTCACCTGTATTTTACCAAGTGGCATCGAATTTTGCCATCTCCCCATAATTTTACAGTAAAAAGTCTCAATTTTTACATCTTACTTCAAATTTACCAAGTCACTAGATTTTGCCAAGTTGCCTAAATTTTGAAAACTCCCCTTAATTAAAAAAACACCCGATTTTCACAACTCACCTGAATTTTACAACTTGATTCAAATTTTGCCAACTTTGATTTACTTTAGGGGGGAGCCTCCCCCTATCCCCCATAGCTATGCCCCTGGAAACAAAATGCACTTTATTGAACACAAGAAGCAATGCTAAACCAATTGCTACAAGTTTACCAACTCTCACACAGGACTCGTTGCCATTATAGACAGCTTTCATTACATTAAGTAACTTGTCTGGTATTCTATAACATCTCATGATCAACCACAAATGACATTCAACAGTATCGAAAGCCTTTTTGAAATTTACAAAGTTAGTAACCACAGGTTTCTGAAACTCTAAACATTTCTCAAGAATCTGCCTAAGCTAAACAAATCTGATCTACACATCCCCTACCACTTCTGAATCCACACTGCTCATCATGCAATTGTCTATCAACCAGATCCTCAATTCTACTAAGCACAATCATGCAAAGAACTTTACCTGGAACATAAACTGATACCCTTATAGTTATCACAAGAACTGTGATCGCCTTTGTAAAAAATAGGGATAATAGTAGCTCTGGTAAAATCCTTATGAACAATGCCTTTATCATTAAGAGGTATTCAAAATTTCAGTCAGCCATGTGATAACAGAAACGTTCCCAACTCTAAGTATTTCAGTAGTAATTTCATCTACCCCTGAGGATTTATGTATTTTAAGTTTAGAAATAGCCAAAATAACTTCAGACTGTGTTATACGGCCAGTAATGCATTTATAATAATTACAAAGAATGGAGGTATAACTAACCACATTGTTTATAACATCACTGAAATGCTAAGTTCACCTAGCCATGATAGAATCCTCACCTGATTTCTTCCACTGTGTTTTGACGTGACAGAATTCTCACCTTCTATACCTAACTTTGGTTATCGTACAATCCCTGTATACCTGTCCATTTTCTACCACACATAACATTAACTATCTGGCACAGTTCTCTGCTGCCGTGCTGTCTAACAGCTTCCTTGGCTTTGTCAGGCAAGCCCAAGATTCTTATCAGCAGCTAACTGATCCTTTACATGTTTATTAAGCTCTCTGTAATGTTTTCTATTAGGACTAGTAGGGTATTAAGGACATTCCTGCAGTTCTTTCTTTCTGAAATAAGCTAAAGTGCCTTATCACGCAAATAATTTTGTCTCCTCTGCTCATTTTTACCAAAAGGAGTACTGTTAGTTTCAAGGAGAGCCTGTTGAAAATGGATCCATTCTTCAACTTCATTAGTAAGTAAACCATGACTCTCATAATGACTAAGTAACCAATCATGGAAGCTTTAGCTATAACTGGGTCTTTCAAAGCTTCAGAATTAAAGGACCCTTTTTAACCTTAGCACAACACTTCTTAAGTTATAAGACACTTAACAAAGTAATGGTCAGATCCAATTTCAGCTCCCCTATATGACTAGTATTTATAAGGTTCAAGGTATTGTAAGATCATGGTAAATAGCTTCCAATGAAGGGCTTTCTAACTTAACTAGCCCATTTGCTGTTAATATATAATCAATCATATTCTTATGCAGCCTAACAAGTGAAACCCATGTCACGGTGTTTTTAATAAGTGTTAGTTATTCTCAAACCATTAAGTTTCCTACCTATAGGAGACACTGCACATTGCCATTGCAGCTACCAATACAAAAAGGGCCTATTACTCCTGCCCAAAGGTCAGAGTCAGTACCAACTTTGGCATTGAAGTCACCAAGAACAAGGGTAATATCTCCTTTCTTGACAGAATTCAAAATATCCTGAAGTTGTCATAAAACATATCTTTCTCATTCTCATTCAGCATCTTCAGTGGGGGTGCATAACTGATAACGTTCAAGTCTTTAATATTCTCTGAAATTTAGCTGCAAGAAATCTTTAATGCACTCATCCTAGAAGAGAATCACTAGCATGTCTGATGAGAAGTAAAATGACACCTTGGAGATGCTTCCCATCTCCCTTCCCTGAAAAGAGTAATTTAAGATTATTTTTAAGAATCTGATCATTATCTGTCCATCTGGTCTCTTACAAGCCAAGAATATCTAAATTATAACAGCAGAATTCTTGTGTGAGGACATCAAGGGAAAAAGCTCTGTGCAGAGTCCTCACATTCCAACTACCTATGGAGAGAAAATGGTTAGTGGGATGTTTAAAGAAACTATGTTTATTGAGAGAGGGAATGCTGACAATATCAAACAGCCCTCTAATCACAGGCATGGGGCAAAGACCAGTTCCCCCACTACTAAAGACTGAAGCTATCAACACTGGAAGACTTCCTCCAATGTAATATTTCACAATGCCTTTAGAAGGCAGACTTCAGGTACCTGTGATGGCCTCTGATCCGAATTATCCACCAGCTGATGAAACATGTCCTGTGAATCTATTCACTTGGGGCCTGTCAACCCACAAACAGAAAACACAGTGTAAGATTTTCACTCAACAGAAGCCCACCAGTGGAGGAAAATCAGGATCCATAACTACACTCTGAGTGATTATTCCATTTGGTTGAGATATTAATATTTGGGAACGTTACAACCTGTAATCTGTATTCCAGTTTCAGTCAGACAAGTGCATAATATACGTAAAACAGATATATGTCAGTTTTTTTCCCAAAAGACAGAAGAACAGATCTTGATGTTCAGTACCCACATGCACTTAGACATGAGATGATGAATGCAAGGGAAAAATATCACTTTCTGGTTGTTTTGGGTTTTAGAAGCCTAGCATGCTACTAACTGAAGATTACAAGCTTGGTATGCTACTGACTGAGCCAACCCCTGCCCCACTGTCCTGGTGGCTACTGATCAAAGGGACCCATGTTTAGGCCCCAGCCTTCCTCACAGATATTTCAATAGCATATTATACTGTTAAGCCCTTGTCAGACCTAAGTGGCAAGTGGCAGCTTGAAATTTAGTTTGTTAAATGCAAACCCTAAAATCCCCATACTTTAATAACAGAACCATTACCTTACATTATGCTAGTTGGTGGTATAACAGTTCTAAAAGTTTTTTTCCTGCCACAATCATCGCACATCTTTTGAAATGTAATAATTGGTAATGCAAAATACAATGGTCACCTGTTTTAGTAGTGCTGGTCACTTGCAAATATTTTTGATGACAATGATTTTGTCACAGTTTTCAAAATTACTGGTATTAGATGACACTTTAATGTGGCATTGTCAAGTAATTTCATATTTAAGCTTATGCAAGACTGCAATGAATCCAACAATGTGCTGTAAAAACACTGAGGTAATTAAAGAATAACATGTTTTAAAAATTCATGAACAAATTAATTACACAGAAAAACTATTATAGCTAATATAGAAACTCTGGAATGGTATGTTTAGTGAATAACAGGAAGATGCTGAAATTTACATAGACAAACCTAGAGTCTATCACTTCTTCATCATAACTTGCTCTAAGATATATGGCTTCTACATTTTGAAGAACCATCATAATATCTTCTCTAGTAGTAATGTCAACAACAGGAACATCTCCACGGCCCTGAGCTTCATTCTTATGCCATTCTCCCTACAAGATATTCTAAATTAATGCACAAAGAATATGGAGGATATAATATATGCAATAATACATAGTTAAATTATAACATTCAAATGCTATAACAAAAAATTTAATAACTTGCAAATAGCTGTACTATTTTATTAAAAGAAATTCCTGCAAGACATTAGTTTACAGTATGATGACCATACTTTTATATGATTCAGTGTTGGTTGAGACACCATACTTACACAGATTGAAAAAGAAATTTTTCAATAAATATTGGCTACATCAAAATATTTTCATTTTGTACCACTAAATATCCGTAATAAGTTCTGTAAGATTTATGATATGTAATTAAGATCCTTGCAAGGTCAAAGTTACAGAAGCTTGAATGATATCTTGAATACCAGTACTTCCAAATAAATCCTTTTCTTCTCAAACTACCGATTTAAAAGATAAATTACTGAAATTTTGGATTTGATGTGCACCTACATTATATTTTAAAATACATAATTTTATATTTCTTTATAGAGCAAAATCTGCAATATTTATTCCTAAGGTAGTTTTTAATATTTGCCATTTCTATTGAAATTTCAGAATTATTCTAATACATAAAGAAGAAAATGTACATCTGCCCACTTATGCACTCAGTCCAAAGAACTTTGCATGAATTCTTTTTCACTCAGGGGAACACTATAAGCTATATGCAAACCAACTGGGGTCAAAACTGATGTAAACTGGTTTTAATTTCTCGAAATCCCCATAGGCTTAATAATTAAAAGTCATTCAAACTGTTGCCACCAATATATTTTAAATAATTAATGCATAAGACATTGTTCAAGTTTGTTAGGTGAAGCCATAGCATTTTTGTGGAAATTGAAGTTGTTCTAATTAAGCACAAGAGGGAAGTTAGATTCTTTATTGAAATGAAAGCTTCAAAACTAAGAATTCATATCAGACATTAAAATGACTTAATTGGAAAAATATATAAATGCTAATAAATGTATTTTATTAGATAAATACAGAGGAAAAATTGTCGTTAGCCAGGTGGGATCTGATTCCACGACCTCCTGGTAACATGTCAGGTGCTCTGACTGCTGAGCTACCACCCACCGAACAATCATCCTGTGATTTGTTTGGTGGCCTGTAGCTCAGTGGTCAGAACACCTGACATGTTATTAGGAGGTCATGGGTTCAGATCCTACCTGGGTAATGACAATTTTTCCTCTATATTTATCTAACAAATTACTACATGTGTATCTGAGATATCCTATTATTTCAAATGTATATCTCTTTAAACAAGTTAATATATTATTTGAAACATTTATTGATTTAGTATTAAAGTTTTTCTTTTTCATTGCACATTAAATCTGAAGTATGCACACAATTTTTGGACCAGGGGCATAACCAAGAGGGGGTGGGGACCAGGAGGTCTGGATCCCACCCCCAGATGTGAAATACTGCCTAGACCTTTCACTTAATTACTATCACTCTTCAAGGCTCTGAGATATCCTATTATTTCAAATGTATATCTCTTTAAACAAGTTAATATATTATTTGAAACATTTATTGATTTAGTATTAAAGTTTTTCTTTTTCATTGCACATTAAATCTGAAGTATGCATACAATTTTTGAGCAATTGGACCAGGGGCATAACCAAGAGGGGGTGGGGACCAGGAGGTCTGGATTCCACCCCCAGATGTGAAATACTGCCTAGACCTTTCACTTAATTACTATCACTCTTCAAGGCCGCTGAAGAACTTCACGAAAAACGCTTCCAATGTGATTAAGTGACAGCCAAGATATAATGTTAAGTCCTGAATTTATTTCAGGACAAATCTAACAGCAGACTTTTCATTGTGACAATGTTTCAATTACTCTGGTAATTATACGAAGAAATATAGTTTGTTCAATAATATGGATGTGCATGTCAGTAATAATATGAGCATAATACACACTTATATGTTACTTACTGAATAGCACTTATATATACACCCTACCCCAAAAATATAATCAAATAAAATGTTCTAAAACAATTATGTTTCGGTATGTGGTACTACACTTACACTTCACATTAGATCAATTAGTATTGTGCTTAAATTTGAACACAAAGCAAAAATAATCTATTTACAATATATATTTTATGTACCCTAAGGGAATAAATGTGCAACTAAGGTGATATTTCAGTGGATACTCATTATAACATGGGTTAGTACACAGTGCACATAAGAAAATGATGACTTTTAGTGAACTTATACTTAAAAATACCCTTTGAAGATTCTATTCAGAAAGCTAGTGTTTTAAAATATAATATATAATAATTAAAACTAATATTTCTTTTCTTACCTCCCAGAAACGAACTTCTACACTGTTATCACGTTGAGGTCCATAAGGCTGTTTCAATACATGATATAATGTGATTCCATTGCCTTTCATAATGACATCAGCAATACGAGGAAGTTTAGGAATGAATGGTGCTCGGTACCTAAAGACATAATGAATATTTCCCCCATAGCTGTTTAGCTGAAACAAACCAAATATAACAAATATATAAAGATAACAACACATGAATTTTTACTATCTGCCTATCTTATGCATCAATATAAATATGAACACTTCCATGTTATTGAACAAAAAATTTAAGTTTTAACTTCAAAATATTTTACCAAACATAATTCACTAGAGAATGTCTACATTAATCTTTTTTCCAATATGGAGTTTCCAATATATAATGGTGAAGGATGACTTTTTGAGTAAGGGAAGCAATTGCAAAAAGTAGCATTACAACTAAATTGGAATGTAATTCTGATAATTGATGTTTCCAAATCAGTGAACTGGAAGCTGTTATGGTACTCAATGTTTCCAAATCACTGAATGGGAACATTGTTTTGCTACTTGATTGTGATGGTCCACCCATTCACTTTTACTTAACCAGTTTTACTTTGTTATATTTATCATTTTGGGGATTATTATTTTACTTTTGGACATCGCAATTCTAGTTTCCAAGCTGAAAGAGTTGCACATGCACAACCCTGACCATTTGATTGTCAGCCACTAATGAGCGCGTGTAGGACACGACTCCTCTTGCGTCATAGCTAGCACAATCATCAGATTATTCAAATGTTTTCTGGCGGGCAACAGACACATGCCCGATTTGTACGCAGCATGTTATAACTAAGTGACATTAGGTCACAGAGTCAAAGATAGAAGTATAGTCATAGTAGAGAGAATGAGAATTGTCAGTGGAGATTTAGTATTGTAGTGGAGATAGATGTAGTAGAGATTTAGATAGTTGCAAGTTGTTAGTACTCTAACTTTTGTATTCATCAATGAGTTTGGCTAGTTTTTGAATTTTTTTAAAATAAACTGTTTTAGTAACTTGAATTTTTGCTATTTTTCTCTTGAGCAATGTTAATTGACTTTTGATTAAATTTAAACTTTAATTAAACTTGACAATCCTTTTGAATTCTTACTCAATAAATAACGCTAGAGAAATATCTAACAAACCCTATTTTAACTTTATTCGACAAGTTATTATTGCCTGGCACCCAACAAAGCTATCCAAAATTTTGAATAAATTTGGATCAGACGAAAGGTCCAACTCGAAAAAAATAATCTTTGGAGCATTACATGTTTCTGAATCTTTGAGTAAAATCAGTTCTATACTTTTTAAACTATATATTGTCAAAATATTGGTATTATAATACGCTTCTTTTCTAGGAAAAAAATGTGGGGATGTTGTGGCCTTAAAACAATTTTGTTGTGAGAGTTGGACCGGGGGGGGGGGGGGGGGGGGCAAGCAGATGAAAAAGTTAAACATATATTTTAATATAATTTTGTTTACTGGGAAGTTAGAACAGAAATACAAGTTAATATGTTATAAACAGTTAAAACTTTCCTCAAGGTGATTTTGTTAATTGAAAATCTGAGTTGTGCCTTTTAATGCTCAAGGTAAATGGAAGTCTGTAAATGGTAGCTAGATAAAAAAATTGGTTTTGCCGTGAGTGGGATTTGAACCCATATCTCCTGGAAACATACCAGTTATGCTAACCACTACACCATCATGAGTTCCATGTCCACAAGACACATCCTGCGATTCTTTACTACTGAATTATTGATTTAATGCCATGAACGACAAATATTAAATTCTATCTCTATGTGACAACACAGTTGTCCACTTCTCTGATAGATGGCACCACTGTGTGAATCAAATATCAAAAAATCCAGAAAGTTTTTATGTCACACTAGCGAAAGAAAACATTAGCTGATGATGGTGTAGTGGTTAGCATAACTGGCACGTTTTCAGAAGACGTAAGTTCGAATCCTACTTGTAGCAAAACCAATTTTTTTTTAAACTTATTATTTCACGAATTCCATGTCTACAGGACACATCCTATGATTCTTTACTACTAAATGGTAGCTAGGTATTCATTCACTGGAAGGAAACCAATTGTAGTCTGTACCTATAGATAATTTTTAATCTTATTAGTTCTAATATCCATTCAAGACTTCCCCAAATATAACCTAATTTGGTTTTTATTGCCATTTCTTTTCCTGTACTTCCCTTTAAATTCTCCTTGCATTTAATTTTCTGAAGTTTATAACTGGTTTTATATGCTACTTGTTTAAAGCTATATTATTGTGTCATGTAGGTGTGTGATTAGTACTGTGTCTAAAACCTATAAAAGGAAAATAAGAAGCTTTAAATATTTAAAAACTATTAAAACTAAAATTAAGCAAAATATATAAAAATATTGTTGTGTAAATGTATAAATGTTTAGTGAGAGTAAGGTTACAATTGTCCTTATAATATAAATGGCTAATTTACATGACACTAAGTGTTTTAGCATCTTTCACATGGGTCAGCCCCCTAAAATTCTAAATATACTATGCTTTTTTACCTAGATATAGATTAGATCAGATGCTCAATTCGAAATCAAACCCTTTCATTACAGTTATCAGTTCCAGCAGACGTTTTCTCCTCCCTCCCCTTCCTCCTCTAATGGCTGTTTTTCCTAACCCTAGGTCAATGGATACTCTCAGGTGTCAAGACACTACTACTCTTATTAATGGGGTCATCTGTTGGCCATCTGTGTGGTGTAGGCCCTCTGAGTGGTATAGTTCAGTGTGGGTCCAAGCTTCGCTTGAGACATTGTTGGACTTGTATATTTTATCTGCTGACCATTCTTTGTGAATGCTTTCCTTTCTCTCCAGACTTTCTTTTCCCTTTCTTCTCTTCATTTCAAGAATACTAAACCAACTAGCAGATGCTTTACAAAGTTTGGCAATACAAAATTAAAGAACATGTTAACAGTTAATTAACAATAGTTTAGCAATATGTAACTATATTGGAATTCTATTCATAATTTAGCTATGTTGATTAGATATGCACAATAAATTTAAAGATCTCCCACGCACCTTAATGATTAAAAATTCAGACCTAATTTATCAGCAATGGTTGAGCTCAAAATAACAGGTCCTTTCTCTGCTGTCCCACAGCATGAATGATTATTAATACAGAAGGTTTTCTCTTAAAGTAGGTGGGGCATCACCCATATGATGTAGTACTAGCTTGAATAGTGGAACATTGGGTGTTGCCTTTCAATTTATTATAATTGTTAACTCAAAGCAGAATTCATTATAAATCCATAATCTATATGGAGCCGAGGTAGCCTTTGGCACTCAAACCAAAATTATGTGTAAATCATGATGATTTTTAAAGTGTCTCCTACTTGGGACAAAAAAAAAATGCACATCATAATCTACCATTGGTCGCACTAACTTATGAAATAATTATTAGCATACTGTTAGGTTTGTTGAGGAGGTATATCCCATGCACACCAATCTACACCATAAGGTTTGAAGCAATACAATTTTTTAGAACCATCTCTTGAAAAGTTTACCTCTGAGACCTCAGGTAAAAATCTCCCTTCCCTCTATAAATCTCATACACTAATTACCTGAAAGGAAAAAAAAAAAACATTACTGTATACAAACCTGGTTTCCTAAAAATTCTGGTGGAAGACTCCAGTAATAATAAACATCAATTGGTGCATTGTTTCGAACTTGCCCTTGCACTCTATATTCTCTATTAGCAGAGTTATATTGCACAGCATTCTGATCTGGAGGATAACGTTGACCAACATCTAAATAATTTCCTCTGGGATCTTTCTGTAGTGCTATTATGGATACTTCAGTCTGTAGAGGAATCTGAAATATGAATAGGAGGAAATGGTTAAGCACTAGTTAATGCAATTTAGTATAGTATTGTTGTCCAGTGGCTAAGCAGTTAGCATGCTTTGTGGCAGAGCAAAGGGAAATGGTTTCAAATAACAGAAAACATATGGATATTTTTTCTGATTTAGGTTGTCTTATGGCTGAAGTTTTACCCTCCTATCAAATTCTTCTCAGAGATGTATTATATTGATAGGCTCATGGCAGATTTCTATGGCAACTATAGCTGCTCGAGGTATAATTGTCATAGAAATTAGTACGATGTTCAAATTTTATTATTTTAATTTTTCCAAAACGAGCAAAATGGAACTTCACCTTTACTATTTTTAGACATTGCTTCAAATTCAGAAATCTAATAATGAAATGTGAATTTTAAGCTCCAAATTAATACTCATCAAAACTGGTGGATAATATGTATTTAAATAATGGAGTGCTACATCAAAATCTGATTAATTTTGAAAATAAGTAAGGAAAAATAACATTAATGGGAAATGAGGTATCAGATCTCTCAATCTTGAATTTTGATATTTGAGTACAGGTAGTCCTGGACTTTCAGACTTAATGCATTCCTTAAAATGTGTCTGAAAACCAAGCAATAGGCTTGTGTGCTATAATGGGGGTTCTTCTCTAGATATCTGAAAAATATTATAAAATTTCTAATTATGGTATAAACTTTTAGTTTTTTTTTAACCCTGAGTATTATTTAATGTATATTTAAACATTTAAAAGTCATATTTGATATCAAATCTAATCAGTAAAATTTATATTTAATACTACTTCTAAAAAAAATAAACTACTCTCACTTACTGGGGTTGGCATATATTGGACAGGAAAAGCACAATATAATGGTTGGATGAAGGGTTTGCTGATAGTGATTTGCAAGGGATTAAGCATGGGATCTTGAATGTGGCTATTGTGCAGATAGCTGTTGAAGGCTCTTCTACTGACTTTAAGAGTGTCAACAGATTTCTTAAAAAATTTGTCGACATATTATTGAACCTGTGCCTCTTTTTCTTGGTAAAGAAATCTATAGTAAGATGCAACTCTCGCATCTTCTCTTTGCAGGTCACTGAACTTCTTTCTGCCTTGGAGTCAAATTCTTCCACAGTATTTAAGAACTTCTCAAGGTAAGTGAAGGTTTCAGTGATGAATAATGAAGTGAAGGTTTCATTGATGCTTTTCACATCCAAAGTCTTTGTAGAAGGACATTCAATGATTTCATCATCTACTTGATCCTCAGGTGGTGCTTTATTTGCCTCTTGCACGACAATCCAATCTTCATTAAACATTGGCGGCAAATGAGATGAATCAATTCATCCACATCTTCAGTACTGATTTCCAACTCCAAGTGATTCACAAGCTGAACAACTTCCTTTGACAGCTCCAGTCTCCTCAAAACTATCAAAATTTGTAACTAACTTTGGGCACAACTACTTCCATCAACGATTCATCATTGATTCCTTTATCTCAATCCAACTGTCTCCAATGTTATAACCCTTCCAGAATTCCTTCATCACCTTCATTGTTTTGATAGCTTGATTGATTGTTCACATTATGTAGTACCACTTGATGGTAATTATATCTAATCCATAGGCTGAATAGCATAGCAGGTATTTGGAGGCATAAACACAGCTTTATTTCTAAATAAAGATCCTCTAATGAATGTGAATGTCCAGGGGCATTGTCCAAAACAATGCCTTGAATGCTAAATTATTCCTGCTGCAATACTGTCTAACTGCCAGAACAATATGAAGACTAAACTAATCTAGAAAAAAATGTTCATGTAACCAAGGCATTTAAACTATAACAATGTAACTATATTTGGCTGAATGCTACTTGAATACTTTATCAATTATAGTTATATGCTAGTTGAATACCTTATCAATTATAGTTATATGCTAGTTGAAAACCTTATCAATTTATTATGAATAATATATATATTTTCAACAATTTTACCACTTGGATATATAACATGGTATTACTACCAATGAGCTATATACAAACTTCCAAAACTGTTGTCTTAGAACTTTTCCATCTGGTCTTTTAAGAGAATTATGTTTCTTTTGGAGAACCACTTTTAATTTTCCAGTATTATAACAGATTAAAAGGTTTCATTAACTGAAGTACACTGGTTATATATTTAGTATTATAATTTTTTTAATTCAGAACAAATATTTTATAATTTTTCCAGGTTTTAATACACTGTACACCACTTACCCAAAAAATTTGAAATTTCATATTTTTATTAATAAAAATTGGTAAGCATTTTTTACCACAACTGTAAAGCAAAGCAAATATATACAAAGGATAAGGCCACATGATACAGTCACATTTCTGAGCTGTCTTAAATACAAGCAGTAGGGACAATGGACAACACTTTACCATGAGATGGGAAAAATTATAACAGACTGATGGAAAGCAATGCATTAGGTGATTGATCTTTCATGGATCACATCTGCTGTACAAGCTGTTGGGTACAAGGCATGGTGTGTGGAATGCTCACATGGCAAGGATTGGACCTACTAATATGTCTTAAGGATCAACAAAATGCTGCAACATATTAAAACATATCTGATCACGTACTTCGTGCTATGCTTCATTTCTTCCCTGATGAGTTTCAGAATAATGCAACAGTACACTGTATGAAAAATTAGTTCATTTTTTAAAATCTGTAAGAATGCATGGAAGATTTTTCTTACTGTAAAACTGAATTCATTTTGTATGAATTAACCAAATGTCTATTTTGATCCATCAAACTTTTTAACTATATTCTTTGCATTATCAAAACAATATGCACCTTGTAATCAGGGGTGTAGCCATGGGGGGAATGGGGGAGCTCGCCTCAAAGTAACTCGGAGTTGGCAAAATTCGAAGCGACTTCGTAAAATTTAGGTGAGTTGTGAAAATTTGTATTTTTTTTTTGGAAAATTAAGGGGAGTTGTCAAGATTGTGGCAACTTGGCAAATCTAAGGCAGTTTGGAAAATGGAGAGATGGCAAAATTTAGAGCAATTGGCAAAATTCGAAGCCACTTAGTAAAATATAGATGAGTTGGCAAAATCAGGACAACTTGGCCAAATCTTGGGGAGTTGGAAAAATTCAGAGTGACTTGACAAAATCGTGGGGAGTTGGAAAAATTCAGGTGAGATGTGAAGGTGAAATTCTTTCTTCGATTTTAGTCAACTATCCTGAATTTCACAAACCCAATCCCAATTATCACAACTCACCCGTATTTTCCAAGTGGATTCGAATTTTGCCAACTGCCCTACATTTTGTTAAGTTTCCTCAATTTATCCAACACTCCTTCATTTCACAAAACAAATCTCAATTTTCACAACTCGCCTATATTTTACCAAGTGCATTCGAATTTTGCCAACTACTCTAGATTTTGCCAACTCGCTGTAATTTTACAGAAAAAAAAAAAAATCGCACTTTTTACATCTTCCCTGAATTTGCCAAGCCACTTCGAATTTTATCAACTCTCCTTAATTGCACAAGGCACAATTTTCACAACTCCCCTGTATTTTACCAAGTGACTTCGAATTTTGCCAACTCCCTTAGATTTTGCCAAGAGTACTTCGCTTTTCCAACTCTCCTTAATTTCACAAAACCAATCCCAATTTTTACAACACCTGTACTTTACCAAGTGGTTTCCAGTTTTGCCAACTTCCCTAGATTTTGCAAAGTTTTCTCGATTTTATCAACTGTCCTTAATTTCACAAAAACAATCCTAATTTTCACAAATTGCCCGTATTTTACCAAGTGGATTCAAATTTTGCCAACTCCCAAGATTTTCTAACTCTCCTAGATATTGCAAAGTTGCCTAGATTTTCGAACTCTCCTAGATATGCAAAGCTGCCTCGATTTTGCCAACACGCCATAATTTTACAGAAAAAAGATTGCAATTTTCACATCTCACCTGAATTTTTCCAACTCCCTACGATTTTTCCAAGTCATTCCGAATTTTGCCAACTGCCTAAGTTTTGCCAACTCTCCTAGATTTTACACAAGATGATTGCAATTTTTACATCTCACCTGAATTTTGGGAACTCCCCACAATTTTGCCAAGTTGTCCCGATTTTGCCAACTCCCCAAGATTTTACCAAGTCACTCCGAATTTTGCCAACTTCCTAAGATTTTGCCAACTCACCTGTTTTTACTAAGTGGCTTTGAATTTTGCCAACTGATCTAAATTTTGCCATCTCGGCATTTTCTATAACTGCCTCAGATTTGCCAAGTTACTTCAATTTTGACAACTTCCCTTAATTTTTCAAAAAAAAAAAATTTGGGAGCTTAAAAGTTTGAAGTTATTTGGCAAATTTAGGAGAGATGTAAATATTGGGATTAGTTTCGTGAAATTCAGGAGATTTGACCAAATCAAGGCAAAAATTCATACTGATTTGCTACAATTCAGACAAAATGTAAATATTGGAAGTATTTGAGAAATTATGGCTAGTTTGCAAAACTGGAAGTCAAATGGCAAATTACGGGTAGTTGGCAGAATTGGGAGTCAAATGGCAAAATGTAAGAGAAAAATTGGCTTACCCCCTCCCCCATGGTGCAGAAATCTAAACAAGTTTGCTCAGTTGGCAAATTTTGCCAAAATTTTGCTCGAGTTGGAAAATTTTGGACTTCTCCCCCAACTATATTCCTTCGCTACGCTCCTGCTTATAATCATGTCTGGGTAAAAATATTTGTCTTGTAGATTGATTACAAGATTTATATTGTTCTAAACATGTTCAAAACCACTAAGATTTTAATTTTGTGACACTGGAATTATCTCAACATTAAAATAAACTCTGGCTTAAAGGGGAAGGATCAGACACTCAAGTATGTCCAACTATTACCCCTTAAACTTGTACATACTAACTCCTAATCCCCCTCTTCCCCTTCGAACTTTCTGGATGCACCACTGATTACAATAATATAACTAGTAGAGCAGAGAATATGTTTAAAATATTGTGTTCAACAAAACACATCACAGAGAAGTTAACTGTAAGAAAATATTAATAACACCAAGATAAAACTTATCAGATACCAAGTTGTAAAATTTGTCGATTCATGATTGTATTATTAAAAAGGATGGTCTATAAAGGACATTATAAAAAGGATGGTCTACAAAAATTTATGAATGGCAGAATAATGCAAGGAATGAAAATGCTCAAGAGTAATTAAATTCAAAACATGCCATCTATTTTTATTTCAAAACAGAATCAATTTTATTTTCACACTAATAAAATAAAGTACTAACACTTGTTGCATGAAGGCTACTGCTGTAACAAGTTTCTGTCACTCCAAAGCAAAAACATCTTAAACAGTCAGATGAAACTTCAGCCTTCTCGTTAAACAGTGGTGGTCTACAAATTCCTGCTTTTGCTGTAAATACATGCAAGATAAATATTACATTAAATACCAAAAAATTCTGATTGTGAACTTTCAACACCTATATCTTTATCTAGTTAAATTTACTATATAATTCTTAAACACAACAAACTTACCTTTATATAGTACATTTGAATGTCCACCCCATTAGCTATATATCTGTTGAGTGTTTATGCTAATAGTTCTTAATAAATATTAAGATAATTGATATTGTGTCGAGGAACACTTAGTTTTTTTTTCAATGCTGGTATATTATGCTATATCTGTTTTGTTGGGGAGTAAGTAGTATAAAAACAGCAAGTACTAATATCTGGCAAATACTTATTTTATGATTAAATATTTCTTTACACACAATGCTCTAATAGTGAGAGAAAACTTTTTTAAAACAGTTTTCCTGCCATCATTCAGGTCAATAATTATCAACTATTTTTCACAGTATCTTAAAATTTAATTTATCTTGATGCAAAATTCCACAGATGCTTGCCAGTTTCATTTACAAATATAATTTCTCATTTATGCTCATCAAAATATTTTAGTCAGCATAGGGCAGTTCACCTGTGATTAAAATGTTTACCTTAAGAGAAAGTATCATGACTATTTTCCTTAATTGTAAGAGATTTTATCATAGATTATATAAATTCAATACATATATTATTTGGTATTTATTAATCACAAATTAATCCCCTAATAAGGTCAATTAAGTAAAGCAGACTTTTTGCTCTAGAAAAGTAAATGATGAAATGTTTTAACTGCAAGGTGAGTAACCATCAGATATGCCAAGAGAAACCTCCTTTCACCAATGGTGAGGTAATAGACATTCGATGTGTAGCTGCAGAAGATATCCGATGTTTTAAGAACCAAGGAATGAAACAGTCTAGAAAACTTTCATTAGCAAAGGTTCAAGGAATTTTAACTTAAAGTGTAGTAGTTGGGCCAGATCTGTTGGCATCTAAGTAAACAATAAGTAGCTAGTGGTTTAAAATTGCATTGTGTTCAAGTGTAAACAGGATATTGTTTAATTATATTCTGCCTAAGTTGACACCTAGCATAACCAAACTGCTCTTTTCCAGCTATCACCAGATACATATATAACACACTGTTGTTCTTAATGTAGCTGTCCCATGGCCAAATGGTTAGTGCACTTGGCTACTGATCTACGGGACCTGGGTTTAAGTCCTGGGTAAGGCATGCATGTATGCATTGTTTTTCTGCTGAAGTCCTGTCATCCTCACAGACCTTCTACTATGGCATATAAACTGACAGGCTCCTGTCAGACCTCTGAGGGAAGCAGCTGTTTGAGAGGGTATTTATTTATTTCTTAATGTAAGGAAGTTGAACTAAATTACAAATATCTCAAGAAAATGTATTTTGGAGTTTTACAAAAATTTCAGAGGGTATATATGTAAAGGGAAATAACCATCATTTATTGGCTGTTAAATTTGCATTTCTCAATGCAAAAGACTGACATGCAAATTAAACTACTGGCAAAAGCAGACTTGGAAAATGCCCTTCTCATTTTGTATTAAGAACAGCTTTATCGATCATTTTGGATTATGTTTAGTTAAAATGCAAAGGAGGAACCATATGGATAATGGTCAAAGGTGCAGAGCCATCAAACAGATGGAAGCAGGACAGTCACATACAGGATTGCCTAATTCATTAATGTGTCAAAATGTAAATTCCAGACTCTGGAGATACTTTCATGATACTAGATCATGCTCAAGAAGAATTAGTCAAGCTAGATCCAGAGCAACTACAGTTAAAGGTTATCATTTCCTGCCCTTAACTGTAAGGTACAATAGAATGATGTCAGTGTGCCAATTTGTATCAGAGCTGTAACCTGCCACAGAAAGTTATTCTGGATACTGTCCTATGTCCCAACAAATTCATAAAAAAGTATTATACTAAAATGGGGCAGGCAGTATCACAACTGGACCAATGATCAGTGGATGAAACATGATATAGCATAAGTAGCGATTCTTGGTGCCAACATCTGGAGAGAGCATGGGACACAATATCACCCCTTGAATATTGTGGAAAGGGGCTGTTTTGGTAGAAGTGGGTTGTTGGTCTGGGAAGTTATTAGTATTGATGGTAGCACTGACTTGCATTTCTTCTCAGGAGGGACTAACTGTATGTGTAATATGTATAAATAATACACTGAAAGGACAATTTACTATACACACCCACCTAATAACAGGTGGGTCCACCTTTTACTCTCACAACAGCAGCAACACATCATGAACTCTACCATGTGTTAGAAACATTTGAGCAGTATTGCAGCCATAATTCTACAACAACTGTCTGCAAAGCACAGAGTTACCAGTGTTGGGTTTCGGGCTCAAATGCATTGCTAGCTACCCTAAGTTAGTTATTTTAAAACCATTAAGTTTACTTACCTGTAGGAGACAATGTGCCTATTGCCATTGCTGCTACAAATACCAAAAGGACCTATCATTCCTACCCAAAGAGTGTACCAACTTTGGCATTGAAATCACCTAGAACAAGGGTAATATCTTCTTTCTTGACAGAATTCAAAATATCCTGAAGTTGTCTGTAAAATATCCTTCTTGTTGGCATCTTCAGTGCAAAAATAACATAACAATCAAGTCTTTAATGCTTGTCTGAAATTTAGCTGTAGGGAACATTTCATTAATGCACTCATATCCTAGAAGAGCCTCACAAACGTGTCTGCTGAGAAGCAAATCTGACTTGAAGATGCTTTTTATCTTTCCTCCCTGACAAGAGACATTTAAGATTATTTTTTAAGAATTGACTTTTATCTGTCCATCTGGTCTCTTGCAAGTTAAGAATATCTAAATTATAACAGTGGAATTCTTATGCGAAGACATCAAGAGAATAATCTCTGCGAAGAGTCCTCATATTCCAACTACCTACAGAGAGAAAATGGTTTGTGGAATGTTTAAACAAACATTTATTGATATGGAATGCTTACAATATCAAACATCCCCCTAATTTACATATAAAGTGAAATCATAGATATTAAATTAGTATTGTTAAATACAGTGAAATTAATATCCAACTGTTTTTATATTACTTAAGTTTTGAAGTTTAATAAATTATTTTATCTCAGCAAATTTTACTTGCTGTGACTTTTTTTGGCCACAGACCTTGGATAGTATGCTTCTGTTAGGTAGAATAATAAAATTTCAAATATTTGTTTTTGAAAATTTCCATTAATCTTTGACACTCAAAAACATGAGTGTCTGGCACACATTGGGCATGCTACAATGTTTCCAAAGTGATTCATTATGCAAAAGATTGTTATGCGAGTGTTTTCCCAATAACATCTGTGTATATTGACTAAGTAAGAGTGAGATGATGTAGAGCAAGATACAAATTTATGTAGAAAGCAATTATTTAGGTAAAAAGTAATGACAGCTGTATTATACATTATAGGCAATAGTTCTTAGAATAGTGAGTACTTTGTATGAAGCTTTGGGTTGTTTTACCTCCGAACAGCACTTTTTTGCATACCATGGCTAAATGGCCAAGTCACATGGACCCTGAAAGCTCAGAGAAGGTTGGGGGAGGTAACCCACTGGAACAGCTGTTGGGAGACAGATGGTGGCCTCCCATCAAGGCCATTCAGCATGTTCTTTAATGTGCACAGGGTATGGCTCTCCCGCACATAGAGCCACGGCTTAACATCCCATCCAACAGATGGCAGCCTTCCCAAGCCCATGGGCAGGGAATATTTGTATGAAGCACTATAAGTAGTTCAGTAAATACGACTTTATTTCAGCACAAATTCGATTTCATAGATTTTTCTTGAGTAACCTGGGAAATTGAAATAATGAGTAGTACCCTAGAAAATACCACCATTTAAGTGAATAATTAACATTTTTCAGCAATTCTTTTGATACATTATACATCTCAGATAATTAACTAACCTGAACATGTTTATGTCAATACCCCATGAGCCTATACTTAAATAGTTACCCCTAATTTTCATTCCCTCTTCTCAGCTGGTAAGGTGATCAGGCACCATGAAATACTTTATAAGAATTATTGGTACAGAGCAATAACTGCCTAGTATGTGATTATGTATGCATAGAGTCCTTTGATCAGTAGCCAAGAGTAGTTAGCTAGATTTTCTGCTGAGGTCTCTTCTTCATAAACCTTCTCTGTGGGAAGCAGCTGCTTGAGAGGTAATTTTTTTTTGTCTATTGTAAAATCTACCTAATGTATTTGGTAGTTGTTTTACCATCAACTAAAGCTTGCATTAATGTGCCAGTAACACTTATTAATCATGATTAATGGTATCTCTTCATAAAATACCACATTGCAAAAGCTAGTAATCCATACTCAATACACAAAAGCTGAACTTGCTTACAATGATTGCACTGCAAGAACTACAATTTATCCACCCAATTCTCCTTAGCACTGAACTGTCAGCTTCAAATAATGACAGATATTCTAATAATAGTAAATATAATCTCAACCAATTAGTATGGACTACACTGTGCATCACTATCAAAGATCTGTTTGTGATGCCCCACCGTTCACTTTTTGCTTTACCTTAACCAGTTTTGTTTAATTTACGTTATATTTATCATTTTGGGGATTTTTTATTTCCTTTTCGGCATCACAGCACTCGTTTTCAAGTTTCTAGGAGTTGCATACGCGCAACTCCGAACTTCCGACCGTAACCGTTAAAGCGCGTGCCAAGGACACGCCCCCTCTTGCGTCATAGCTTGTGTCGTTCGTCATAGTATGCAAATGTCTTTCCCGGCATGCGCCGGCTCATTGTCAAAAACCGTGACCTGCGAGTCACAGAGAGAGAAGTACAGACAGAGAGAGCGAGAAGTAGAGACAGAGAGAGAGAAGTAGAGAGAGAGAGAAGGAGAGAGATGTAGTAAGGTGCGTAGCACCAAGCACAGTGCGTGTAGCACAAGAGTTATGTTTTTTCATTGATGTCTTGGTGAGTTAATTACTTTGGAAATAAATCTATTTTGTTTTGTTATAAAACTTTTGAGTCTGTAGTTTTTTTTATCTTGAGCAACGCTAATTAAGGATCTTTTTTACATTAATTCTTATTAGTTGACAATCAATTTTAATTCTTACTCATAAACGCTCGCTGGTATTTGAACCCTAAATCAACTTATTCTACTTTTGGCAATTTGTTAATTGTTGCCTGGCGCCCGTCTAAGCTATATGGAGCATAAAACTTAAAAGTATTTTGCATTTGTTTGGAGCGTTACATGTTGATTGATTGCATCTTTCTATTGCATAGGTGCAAACTTGAATCTTACAACTTCATTGCCATATCAAAAATAATATTTTTTGTAATGCTTTATGAAGGGTATTTGCATAAATTGCTGTTATATTTTTACAGTGAGAATCCTAATTACTTTATAATGATACAAATATACTAAAATTTACAAAATATTAAATATACTTACGTTTTACAACTAATATGGTATCAGGAACAGCCAAAACACTATCTTTGCTGTTGATAGCTTCACAACTCCAGGCACCTTGGTCATTGGGACGAGCATCACGAATTGTGACAGTTCCCCTCCCATTTTCAGTACTAACTGTAACTCGTGGAGGTGGTGGTATATTGCCCCAGTTCAACCTCCAACTAATGAGAGGTGTTGGATTTCCCACAGCAGTACAAGTCACAGCAACAGTTTCTCCTTCTTCTACTGTTAGAGTTTCAGGAGGAGGCTGAGTAATGGTTGGAGATGCTGAATATTAAGGAACAAGATTTCAATATATGAAATATATGAACATAAATTAACATTAAAAATCTTTAAATGTACAATTTTTACTTAAAAACTTTGTAAAAACTTTTAATTCTCAATTTTTTCTTAAATATAATTTTAAAGGTTAATATATATGGAAAGCTACAGAGAGCCTTAACCAGGCATGATGTCAACTAACATATCACATTTCTCCTCTGAAATCTTACACATTGACAGAGATAACGTATCATACAGAATAGCAATGGAGTATGCAACATTAATAAAATATTTGTTTAAAAAGGCTAGCTTTTCAATCATCTGAAAAAATTTATTTTAACACAATGTACCCCAAAACACTCTAGAAAACTGGCATTCAATGTATCTTGAAACATTGTGTTAAAAATGCCATCTAATAATAATGTTCTCTCAAGCAGCTGCTTGCCACAGAGGACTGACAGGAACCTGTCAGTTTATACACTGCAGTTGTTTGGGTTGGGTTGTTTTACCTCTGAGCGGCACTTTTTTGCACACAATGGGCTAAATGGCCAGGTTCACAAGGACCCCAAAGCTCAGAGAAGGTTGGGGGAGGGGACCCACTAGAACAGCTGTTGGGAGACAGATGGCAGCCTCCCATCAAGGCCATCCAGCGTGTTCTTTAACGTGCACAGGGTATGGCTCTCCCGCACATGGGGGCCACGGCTTAACGTCCCATCCGACGGACAGCGGCTTTCCAAGCCCATCGGTATCCCCTACTGGCCATGGGCAGGGCGGGGAATTTTGTGGAGATAAATCTCAACGCTGACCCAGCTGGGACTCAAACCTGGGAACTACAGATTACGAGCCTGGCGCGCTACCGACTGAGCCACCCCTGCCCCTTATACACTGCAGTAAAAGGTCTGTGAGGATGGTGGGGGGGGGGGGGGCATCAGCAGAAAAATATGAACAGTCATGCCTTACCCAGGGCTAAAACCTAGGTATCTTTGATCAGTAGCCAAGTGTTATATTTCTGAGCAGCACTTTTTGTCACACAATAAGCTTAATGGCCAGGTCACAAGGACCCTGAGGGCTCCAAGAAGGTTGGGGAAGAAGATACACTGGACAGGTATTAGGAGACAGATGGTTAGCCTCCTGTCAAGTCCATCAAGTGAATTTTTTTAACATGCACAGTATATGGTTCTCCCACACATGGGACCATTAACATCCCATCCAAAGGACAGCAGCCTTATAGAGCCCATCAGTGACCACTAATGAGGGCAGGGTGAGGAGTTTTGCAGAGATATATCTCAATGCTGGCCCAGCTGGGACTCAATCTTGGGAACTGTAGATTACAAGCCTGCCATTCCAGCCCCAAAAATGACATCCAAGTAAATGAAAAATAAGAAATGCATAATATATTACCACAGCCAATTTCATCCGATTTATCTTGACAATCGAATTCTCCATCACACTGGAAACTCTTTGGAATACATTGGTCTCCAGAAAGGCATCGATACTCATCATATCGACAAGGGGATCCAGGAGGATTTGGAGCTAAAATGCAAAAAAAAAATCTTTGGTGAGATAACTACACCTTACTTATTAGAATACATTTTTAATATTTTAATAGTTTCTTACTGAAATATTAGTCATTTAAATTTTTAAAGCTAATTCTAGAATTCCAGATGCTTACGCAGTATCTTGGGCATTAGGTAGTTCAAGTTTGTAACTAATGATGAGGTTAGGCAAAGGAGTCGGCAACCTCCTTTAAGCAGCATGTTGTGCAGAGAGAGACTCCGTTGGTTTGGCCATGTTGCCCGTATGAATAATTATAGATTGGCGAATAGGGTTATGAACGGTGTGCCTAAAGGCCTCAGAAAGAAGGGGAGACCTAGGATGCTGTGGGCAGACAATGTCAAACAGGACCCTTGTTAGAATTGGTGTGCAGTGGCCAGATGCAGCAGATGTAGCACATGACAGACATGCTTGGAGAACTAAATTGCACAGTCTGGTTGGACCTCCGTAGCCCATGGTTGCTTGAGAATAATGATGATGATATGATTACACTGTATTACAGTTTAAATCGATATTGAGTATGCTTTAATGCTAATTTCACTGCTCAAGTTTATTACCTCTGGTGCAATGTCCTAAGCAGTACTACTTTACTTTCCTATATTTAAAGTCACTTTTACATCACAAAAGCTTCAAAGTACAAAAAAGTTGATATATTATCATTTCTGTTAAGTGGTAGTGGTAAGACTGCAGCTCTATGGTTGGTTGCTGCCATTTTTTTTTAAAAGATGAAGTTTTTCTTCTTCACTTGGAAGATATTACCAATGTTGCTGATGCTGTATATGGGAGGGGATGGGGGGGAGTTTCTCCCAAGCAAATCTGAGTTGGCAAATTGAAAGGGATTTTCTTTTTTATAAAATTAAGGGGAGTTGGCAAAATGCCACTTGGTAAAATACAGGTGAGTTGAGAAACTTTGGATTGTTTTTGCAAAATTGAGGAGTTGGCAAAATTTAGGTAAAATGTTAAAATTGAGATTTTTTCAGTAAAATTATGGTTAGTTGGCAAAATCTAGGGGACCAAGACTGAGAAGACTGAGAATTCAGGTCTTCAAGTTACTCTTTCTCATCATCCTCAAGCATCCATGGGCTAAAGAGGTCCAACCAGAGCGTGCAGTTTAATTCTCCAAGCATATCTGTCCTGAGCTACATCTGCTGCAACCAGCCACTGCACATCAATTCTGACAAGGTCCTGTTCGACATTGTCTGCCCACCGCATCCTATGTCTCCCCCTCTTTCTGAGTCCTTTAGGCACACTGTTCATAACCCTATTCGCCAATCGTTAATTATCCATTCCGGCAACATGGCCAAAAGCAGAGTCCCTCTCTGCACAATATGCTGCTTAAAGGAGGTTGCAGACTCCTTTGCCTAACATCATTAGTTACAAAGCTGAACCACCTAATGTCCAAGATAATGCATAAGCATCTAGAATCAAAAGCATCTAGTTTCCTGTTATCTTGTTTACAAAGCAACCAAGTTTCATTACCATAACTAACCCTAGATATCATTAAACTATTATACAGTCTAATTTTAGTCTTTAGATGAATACGCCTATTTCTCCACACTCTCCATAGATTCTTAAAAGTCCTGGCAGCAATCCCTATTCGTCTGTTAATCTCATGCCACAGATCACCAGAATCTGTTACTTAGCTCCCAAGATAATTAAACTGTGACCCTGCTCAACACTGCAACCATTCAGATTAACTGAATCACAGTCTGCCTGACCAATTTTCATCACTTTAGTTTTCTCTCTGTTTATAACCAAACCTACTCTACTACCAGTCTCATCAACAGCTGGAGTGAAAGAGTTCATCTCATCAACATCATTTGCCAAGAGGGCTAAATCATCAGCATAATCTAAATCAGAAATTTTAGAATCTCCAGCCCATTTAGGACCAAAATCTTTCCCTTGAAGTGAATTTCACATAACATAATCAATAACCAAGCTAAAGAGAAAAGGAGACAAAATGCACCATTGTCCAACACCAGAAGTAATGCTAAGTCCACATTGCTCATCACACAATTTCCTGTCAACCAGATTCTTAATTCTATTAAGCACAATCATGCAAAGAACTTTACCTGGAACAGAGAGTAGGTGATACCCTATAGTTATCACAAGAACTGCGATCACCTTTTTTGAAAATAGGGATAAGAATAGCTCTGGTAAAATACTTAGGAACCATACCTTTATCATAAAAGATATTCAAAATTTCAGTCATTCAAGTGGTAACGAACATTCCCAGCTTTAAGCTTATCCATAGTAATTTCATCTACCCCTGGGGATTTATGAAGTTTAGGTTTAGAAATAGCTAAAATAACTTCAGATTGTGTTATAGGGCCAACATTAAAGTCACCAATGCATCGATCATCATTGGAAACAATGGGAGTAGAACTAACCACATTGTTTAATACATCACTGAAATGCTCAGCCCACCTAGCCATGACAGAATCCTCACCTTGTTTATCCTTGAATCCTTGTATGTCTGTCTGTTTTCTACCACACAAAATATTAACTATCTGGTACAGCTCTCTGCTGTTGTACTGCCTTACTGCTTTCTCGGCTTTGTCAGCGAAGCCATCAAGCCAAAGATTCTTATCAGCAGCTAACTGATCCTTTACACATTTATTAAGCTCTCTGTAATCCTTTCTATTAGGACTAGTAGGGTACTGATTAAGGACATTCCTGCAGTTTTCCTTCTGAAATAAGCTCAAGTGCCTTATCACTCAAATAATTCTGCCTCCTCTGCTCCTTTTTCCCCAAAAGAGAACTGTTAGTTTCCAAAAAAGCTTGCTTAAAATAGTCCCATTCTTCTCCAACTTCAGTAGTAAGCAAACTATGACTGTCATAATGACTAAGTAACCTATCATGGTAAGCTTTAGCTATAACTGGGTCTTTCAGAGAGTCAGTATTAAAAGTAAATTTTTTAACCCTAGCACAACACTTTTTAAGTTTAAGTTGCAAGACACTTTTAACAAGGTAATGGTCAGATCCAATTTCAGCTCTCCTATATGCCCTGGTATTCCTAATAGAACTAGCCCATTTGCTGTTAACATATAATCAATCATATTCTTATGCAGCCCATCAGGTGAAACCCATGTGTACTTATGTATGTCGCGGTGTTTTGTAATAAGTATTAGTTATTCTGAAACCATTGAGTTTACTTACCTGTAGGAGACATTGCCCATTGTCACTGCAGCTACCAATATCAAAAGCGCCTATCACCCCTCTCCAAAGGTCAGAGTCAGTACCAACTTTGGTATTGAAGTCACTTAGAACAAGGGTAATATCTCCTTTGACAGAATTCAAAATATCCTGAAGTTGTCCGTAAAACCTGTCCTTCTCATCCTCATTGGCATCCTCAGTGGGGGCATAACAGCAAATAACATTTAAGTCTTGAATGCTTGTCTGAAATTTTGCTGTAAGAAACCTTTCATTAATGCACTCATATCCTAGAAGAGCATCACTAGCATGTCTGCTGAGCAGCAGCCCCACGCCTTGGTGATGCTTTCCATCCTCCCTCCCTATGAAGGGAAATTTAAAGTTATTAAGTATCTCACCTTCACCTGTCCATCTGGTCTCTTGCAAACCTAGAATATCTAGGTTATAGCACTGGAATTCCTATGTGAGGACATCAAAGAATAATCTCTATATAATGTCCTCAAGTTCCTCTTTCTAACTGCATTATATTTTTGAGAAGAAATATAAATTGTTCTAAAATTAGTGGAATCAATAATCCTCTTCTAAATTGGAGAAACTAAAAAAAATCAACTGAATTACTATCTGAACCAATATTTTGTGAAAAGATTTTTCAGTTCAACATTGCTCAAAACATCCACTGTAGTATTTGGCAAACACTTATTTATCTTTTGAACATTGTATTTCATGGTATATTAGTAAAAAAAGTGTTATTTACATTGCATTCACAAAGTATCAATCTGTGAACAGCCTAATATGTGCAATAAAAGTTTGAAATCAAAACCAGATGTTCGTCAATTATGCCTATCATACTCCTATTATGTTGCAATTACATGATCAAAGAAAACTGATTTTTTTCTTTGTGTTCATTTTACAAAATATATCCAATAGATAAAATATAATTTAGAAACATTTAGTTTCGCTTGGGTTTAATGGTGCAATAATAACTTATGCCATAATGAGCCAAAGCATAAAGACCAAAAGTAAAAATGTAAAAGTTGTGCAAACCTACAACCAATTATTTACCAACCAATTAAAAGCTATAGACAAAAAGAAACACAAAGATGTATAAAAAATACTATAACAATATATGTGTGTTAGGGTGTTTAGGGTCCACAATAAAACAAGAGCAACAAGGTAAATATCAAAAAGTAAAAATATTAAATATGATTAAAATATTTACTACAATGCAAATTGGTAAAAACAGAAGTTAAATACAAGTCATTGCATAAAAGATGTCCGAGCATAAGAAGCTCAGATGTAAAATTATGGAAGTAAACATAAAAATGCACTCAAGGTTAAAAGCAGAGCATTTGATTAAAATATATTTGATAAAATGGTTCTTTCTTGTACAACATAGCCAACCCCTACCATCATACTAAATGCTGGCAGGGCATGTGAAAATTAGTTTGGCCATCAATAGGAATTCCATCTGTCTTCTTAATTAAACATGTTCTTAACATCTAATAATGGCAACTAAACTGGGTGGCTCTGGATCAACCCTCAAACACCTTTCAAGCTATATGAAGAGATGGAAGGAGAGAATGGAAGATAGCTCTATTTATGATGAAATTTCTGATTTCAACAACATGCCTCACACTGTTCACAGTGGTTAGCTCATTAAAGGCAATCAGTGTGTATGTGGAAGGGTGGACACTCAGTTGGGAGATATTTTCCCTATGCAAGGAGCAATTAAGCTGTTTCATTCAATATTTACATTTCAGCTAAAAGTAGGGAAAAAAGGAGAATAAGAAAAGAGAAATATTTAATTTACTGGTAAAGCATTCCACTGGTCACAAAAAGATTAAGCTTTGCAGTAATCAAAATTGATGACAAACACCAACAACAGAGAGTGGGGAGTAGAATGTGAGAAAATATTTGTAATTTTTTAAATACTATTTTTCATACACCACCTGCATTGTTTAATCAATTGCTGCCATTTATTTTGCAAGGTGGAAACAAAATTACTCCTTTTCCTTTTGCAAATATTTATCTTGCTCTGATTCTGATAACTGACATGTAAGAAATATTAGCAATTAGTGCTTGTAAAGTTAAAAAGAAAAGGTATACTATCTTGCTTTTATTTTAGGACCATCATTGGATGAGACGCTTCTGTCACAGAGGGATGCCAAAATTTAATCAGTTTTTTTTTAATACAGTTGTCAAGTATATAGATATTTTGCTAAATTTACTCTGAAGTTTACTATAAAAAAAGACTACATATTTCAGTGAGGGAATTCATATAAAAGGTATGAGAAATTGAAGCTTAATATATCAGGTAAAAGTTAATGATACTTACTACAGCTCTTTTCATCACTACTATCACCACAATCATTGTCTCCATCACATCGCCATACTTTCAGGACACATTTCTTGTTGTCACATTGAAATTCATTTGGTTCACATTGAAACTGATGGCCTGTGGAAAACAAATTTAAATATACTATGTATCTTTCTCTATACAGTATTATTCACAATATACAATTAAAAGTATCTTTTTGCTCACAAATTAATTAAAAACTTAAAATCCTGTCATTGAGCAATAAAATTTTAAAGTTTATCTTCAAACTATTTGCATATTAAGTTTTTAGGAGAAAACTGATAAGCTTCTCAGAGCAAGGACAGCACTCAGTCTTGAGTGAAGTGATACTATGGGGTGACATTATGGCTATTTAGAGCAAAAAAGACCCCTGTAAGAGACTGGTGGATCCCATGATGTGCCACATTCTACCTATTTTAGCTTTTCATATCATTTTATAAAGTTTATTTTTGAAAAATCAGTGAATTTTTTTCTCACAATTTGAAATATATATCATAGTTTTGTAACATTAATCATATTCTTATACATGTTAACCATGTGTACAAGAATATGATTAATCACTTTGTAATTGTGGCTGATATGTGCATTCACATGAATATACAAGCCTCTTGGACATGCACTTTGATATCAGACAGATCATCCTAGTACAATATGATTAATTTCACTAGCTAGACTGAATCTTAATAGGAATGCTAGAAATTTTCTTCTGCATTATCTAAGAATAAGGTTATTGTGTTTAGAACTTTTAAGAAGTTTGGAAGGGAAAAAAACAGCCATTAAAAATGTTTTTAAGTGCTATATTTTAGAGTTTTTTTTTTTGGTTCTGATTACAGATATAAAATCTAATGAAAGTAAATCTTCAGCTCATTGGAGACTGGTTAAAGCCACTCTCAATTGACTTTTAATACCATTACAATTGAAGCAAACTTTGGCTTGGACATGAAAAAATAACATTGTCATTGCTATAAAAGTAAATATAATTCCTTTAATGCAACTAAACCTTTATCAGCAAAATAAAACTTTACTGGAAGAACACTAAAACACTAGAAAAAATTACCACAATTTGATTCATCTGATCGATCTGTGCAGTCAAAGTCTCCATCACACACATACTCCCATGGAATACATTCTCTGTTTTGGCAAGTAGCTTCAGTTCTTGAACATGTTCCTGGTGGTCGTGTTGTAGTTGTTATAGGAGGGACATCTATATGATAATATAATTTTATTACACACATTTTAAAAATATTTTATGAATGTATTTAAGCAGATTATAACAATTAGAATATTATAATAATGATAATTTGCATTAAATAAAATCAGTGTATCACCCTTGAAATCTGCTGTTTTCATGACACTGTATATTTCAATTCTAGAGTGCTTGAACTCGGAAGTTTATTTCACTTCATTGAACTTTTATTTATTGTAATATAATAATAATGTTGAAGTTGTATATTTGAAGTTACTAAACAAATTACAAAGTAGTTTAAGTTTCTAACCACTATTACACTCCATAACTTGATTGGTCCCAACCCAGCTCAAGACAATATTTTATCTACACACGTCAACAGAATACTTGTACAATATGAGTGGTTAAGAATGTTTCATAGCACTACACTGACTGCTTAAGTACCTTGCAATTACCCTATATATACATATTACATTGCTGTACATCAGTGCAAACAGAAAAGAAAAAAGCAGAATAAATTATTTCAGTTTATTTTAGAGTTGTCCAGTCTGTTTTCAGAACGTAATTTAATACGCCACATGTGAATTATTGACCCATATATACTTCTATGTACTTTCAATTTGTGGTGAGAGATGATAGAAATGGATGACTAAAATATAGAATGAAATATTCTCCAGGCATGCCAGACTGAGGTCTTGGGCATGCCACAAGACATGAGAGCCATACGTTGTACAAGCCTGGATTATATCAATCATTTCCATAGATATGAATACATGGTATACAGTTAGGGAACACCAAGACAAATCTTTATTGTTTACGAATATGTCTGCAGATGTAACCCTTTGGTGCTAGAGGGCACTAACAGAATTATTGGTGTAGTTGGTACATAAATGAATGGAAACAAATGTGAACAACATGTTTATTTAAAGAAGGTGCCCAAAGTTACAACTGGCAACAGCATTGCATGCATGACAGTATCGAAGCATTGATTGCCGTACATGTTGGAAGATTTCCGGAATTTTGTAAACAGCTGCAGTGGCAACAGCAATTCTTACAATGAGGTCATCCAAGTCAATGGGAGTCTCATACATGATATTCTTCCTGTATCCCCAGAGGAAGAAATTTATACATGTTAAATCATGTGATCTTGGTGGCCAGGCGCTGGGTCCACCATAGCCTACCCATCGGCCCCCAAAAGTGGTGTTCAGATAATCCCACACATCATTGATGAAGTGTGCTGGTGCCCCATCATGTTGAAACCACATTCATCTGCTAATAGCCACGGGAACATCTTCCAGCAATCCTGGCAATGTTTCTTCAAGAAATGCCTGTTAAATCTGCCCATTGAGTTGGAGAGGCAGTAGGTATGGCCCAATCAAAATGTCACAGACAATACCAGCCCAAACATTGAACTGTTGATGACCATACACCATTGTGGCATGTGAATTTTCGTGTGCCCAAACGTGAGAATTGTGCACATTAAACACAACCTCAAAAGACCTCATCTAAGAAGAGCACATGAGCTGGAAAATCAGACTGCCCTGCAGTCTGCTGCAGAAATCAGTGCAAGAATTCCATATGAAGTGGGTAATCCTGAGGTTCCAATGTTTAGACTCTCTGACAATGAAACAGATGTAACTGCTGCTGGTGCAACTCTCTCCATACAAGTGCATGGTTCACACAGAGGCTATGTGCAACAGCTCGCATGCTTGTGCCTGGACCATCTTCAACCCATTGTAGGCAGTTCTCATAAAGGCAGTTCTCACCCACTGTAGGATCTCTTCTTCCATGTCAGGAGTGAGCATGGTTCTCTCGTGACCAGTGTCATGCATGTTTGCATGGAATGTTCCAGTTTCTTACAGTTGCCGGTGCAAATGTGCAAATGTTTGGTGGTTTGGCACACATCCTGTTTGGGAAACGCTGTCAGTACAACCTCACAGTAGCTCTTCTGTTTCCATTGGCAGCCCCATACACCAGATGCATGTCAGCCGTCTCAGCAATCGTGAAACACTTCATGTTATAGGTGATGTGTCTGACCTATGAATGTCGATGGCAAACAATTCCATTCTCTGTTCCCACTTCACCCCTCTAGCCAATTGCAGTGCTGCCAAACAGCACCCTCTAGCACTGAAGTGTTATGTCAGTGGACATATAGTCACAGATGAAAAAGTTTTGTCTTGGCATTCCCTATCTCCCATTGAAATTTGTGCAGAGTTTTGAAACACCTTGTATATTCCCCTGTATTTATAGGCCCTGAAAGAGTAGAATACAATTTTTTTTTTGGAAAAATAACTACATCACAAGAAAAAAGAACTCGCACGTGGTGTTAGTAAACTAAAAGTTTAATAAAATAACAACAGTAATGTGAACCCAATAACTGATACAATGATTTAGCTAAAAATAATCGTTTTTATAATGATTATTTCTTCAAATATTTGTAAATACATTTATCATTTTTAATAACGGGCAATGAGTTGAAAGTTTTTGGTGCCAAACAAATGTAATGTTTGTTGATTATAGTTTCTCTAGGTATTATAACATAAATATTAGGACTTTCACTTTGCCTTGTATTATAATTTGTTATTCATAATATTTGATCAGATCACTTTTTACTAATATTCATCAAGATACTAAACACAATTTTCTTAGCAGAAGAAAGTTCAATACTTTATAATAAATTTCGATGCTATCAAATTTCCTTTTTTTATAATGCATAATATTACAGGATTCTGTGTTATTATAAGTCTTTATAAAAAAAAATACCCCCTCAAGCAGCTACTTGCCACAGAGGTCTCTGACAGGAGCCTGTCAGTTTATATGCCAGAGTAGAAGGTCAGAGGATGGCAGGACCTCGGCAGAAAAACAACACGAACATCCATGCCTTACCCGGGGCTCGAACCCGGGTCCCGTGGATCAGTAGCCAAGCGCGCTAACCACTCGGCCACGGGACGGCTCGCAGTAATAGGAAAGGAATTAATATGTTGGTCCACTCTTTACTGTTATCACAGCCTCCACTCTGTGGGGAAAGCTTTCCATCTGATTTTGCTACATTGCTGCAGGAATTGACTGCCATTCTGCCACAAGAGTATTTGTGAGGCCTGATTACTGATGTCAGATGGTTCGGCCTGACTTGCAGTTGGCATTCCAATTCATCCCAAAGGTGTTACATGGGGTTTAGAGGCTTCAGGGCTCTGTGCATGCCTATTAAGTTCTTCCACACCCTTCTCTCATCAAACCATTCCTGCATGGTCCTTGCTTTGTGGATGGAGGCATTGTCATGTTGGTACAGGAAAGGGTCTTCACTGAACTGTTGCCATACAGTTGGGAGCACAGTAAGTTCGGAGTCATTATAGGCCGCGATATTCAGTCCCATACACTGGAACTAGAGAGCCCAGCCCAAAACATAAAAAATATCCCCAGAGCATGATTCCTCCTCCACCAAACAGGCCAAACTTCACAGTTGGCACAAGTCAGGAAGGTAGCTTTCATCTTCCACACCCAACTCTTCATTCTCCACACCCAAAACTCTTCTGTGGACTGGCAGATGGTGAAGTATAATTCATCACTCCACAGAATGTGGTTCCACCACTCAAGAGTTCACTTACACCATACTTTACACCACTCCAATGCTTGGCATTGATCTTGATGTTAGGTTAGTGTGCAACTGCTTGGCCATATAAATCCATTTCCTGCAGCTTGCAACAATGTTATGGGGCTGGCATTGCTTCTAGAGCCATTTTGGAACTCTGTAGTGAGTGCTGCAACCAAGGACAGGCGATTTTGTTTCAACACCCGCTTCAGCACTCAGAGGTCCGCTATGTAATTTTACATGGCCTACTGGGTCATGACTGTGCTGTTAGACATTTCCACTTCACAATAACATCCCTTACAGTTGATTGGGGCAGCAGGGCCAAAATGTTCTGAACCAATTTGTTGCTAAGGTGGCATCCTATGACAATGCAATGTTAAAAGTCACCGAGTTCTGCAGCATGGTCCATTATCCTGTCCATGCGTGTCTGAGATTTGCCAGGCCATGTGCATCCTTTTATACCTGTTTGGGCCATGGCTATGTATATATGGCAAATCCACTACTCAGAAAGAATGTCCAGATACTTTTGATCAGATAGTGTATATATATATAGATGACTGAGTGACTGAAGATAACACTAATTCTAACTATGAAGCAGAAACTGAGCTCTGGAAATTTGTACCTAGGGGGTAATTCAGGTCACAGATTTTTGGAAAAAGTCTTAAATTTGACCTCTGATGTGTTCTTTTAACATCAAATAGAGATCACATAGAGGTCAATCCATGATTTAAGAGTGCTAGAAACGCAAAAATTGGTTTCTGAGGGTGTTTTGGGTTGTAGAGGGCAGAAATGTTACGAAATTTCGGATCCAGAGGGTCCTTCAAGGTCAATGGTCAAATTTAGATCTACTAGTGCTAGAGAGCTAAAATATTGGCTCCTGCAAGTATTTTGAGTTGTCGACTTCAGAAATATTGTGAAATTTGTATGTGATGGGTCCTCTGAGGTCATATACTGATATACCAGTGTTGGAGAGAGAAAAATTGGTGAATAGGGCTATTTCAGGCAGTAGAACTCAGAAATAAGAGGAATTTTTCAGATTCAGTGTCACATTCAAAATCATATAAGGGTTGAAGTCATCATCCTCAAGCAGCCATGGGCTACGGAGGTATAACCAGACCATGCAATTTAGTACTCCAAGCAAGTCTATCCTGAGCTACATCTACTGCATCTGGCCACTGCACACCAATTCTAACAAGGTCCTGTTTGACATTGTCTGCCCACCACATCCTAGGTCTCCCCTTCTTTCTGAGGCCTTTAGGCACACTGTTCATAACCCTATTCGCCAATCTATAATTATTCATACGGGCAACATGGCCAAACCAACGGAGTCTCTCTCTGCACAATATGCTGCTTAAAGGAGGTTGCAAACTCCTTTGCCTAATCTCATCATTAGTTACAAAGTTAAACCACCTAATGCCCAAGATACTGCGTAAGCATCTGGAATCAAAAGCATCTAGTTTCCTGTTATCTTGTTTACAAAGTGTCCAAGTTTCACTACCATAACTAACCCTTGAAAGAACCTAACTATTACACAGTCTAATTTTAGTCTTTAGGTGTATACGCCTATTTCTCCACACTCTCCATAGGTTCTTAAAAGTCCCGGCAGCAATCCCTATTCGTCTGTTAATCTCATGCTGCACATCACCATTATCTGTTACATAGCTCCCAAGATAATTAAACTGTGACACCTGCTCAAGACTGCAACATTCAGATTAACTGAATCACAGCCTGCCTGACCAATTTTCATAACTTTAGTTTTCTCTCTGTTTATAACCAAACCTACTCTACTACCAGTCTCATCAACAGCTTGAATGAAAGAGTTCATCTCATCAACATCATTTGCCAAAAGGGCTAAATCATCAGCATAATCTAAATCAGAAATTTTCGTATCTCCAGCCCATTTAAGGCCAAAATCTTTCCCATGAAGTGAATTTCGCATAACATAATCAATAACCAAGCTAAAAAGAAAAGGAGACAAAATGCACCCTTGTCGAACACCAGAAGTAATACTAAACCAATTGCTACAAGCCTTACCAACTCTCACACACGACTCAGTGTTATAGAGAGCTTTCATAATGTTAACTAACTTGTCTGGTATACCATATGATCTCACAATCAACCACAAATTATGACGATCAACAGAGTCGAAAGCCTTTTTGAAATCAACAAAGCTAGCAACCAAAGGTTTCTGAAACTCTAAACATTTCTCAAGAATCTGCCTAAGTGAAAATAACTGATCCACACATCCCCTACTACTTCTGAATCCACATTGCTCATCACGCAATTGACTGTCAACCAGATTCTTAATTCTATTAAGCACAATCATGGAAAGAACTTTACCTGGAACAGAGAGTAGGCTGATACCCCTATAGTTATCACAAGAACTGCGATCACCTTTTTTGAAAATAGGGATAACAATAGCTCTGGTAAAATCCTTAGGAACCATGCCTTTATCATAAAAGATATTCAGAATTTCAGTCATCCAAGTGGTAACCGAAACATTCCCAGCTCTAAGCATTTCCGTAGTAATTTCATCTACCCCTGGCGATTTATGTAGTTTAAGTTTAGAAACAGCCGAAATAACTTCAGATTGTGTTATAGGGCCAACATTAAAGCCACCAATGCATCTATCATCATTGCAAACAATGGGAGTAGAACTAACTACATTGTTTAGAACATCACTGAAATGCTCAGCCCACCCAGCCATGACAGAATCCTCCCCTTCTATAACCTTACCTTGTTTATCCTTCAATCCTTGTATGCCTGTCCGTTTTCTACCACACAAAACATTAACCATCTGGTACAGCTCTCTGCTGTTGTGCTGTCTAACTGCTTCCTCGGCTTTGTCAGCCAAACCATCAAGCCAAAGATTCTTTATCAGCAGCTAACTGATCCTTTACAAGTTCATTAAGGTCTCTGTAATGCTTTCTATTAGGACTAGTAGGGTATTGATTAAGGGCATTCCTGAGGTTCTTTCTTTCCGAAATAAGCTCAAGTGCCTTATCACTCAGATAATTTTGCCTCTTCTGCTCCTTTTTTCCTAAAAGAGTACTGTTAGTGTCCAAAAAAGCCTGTTGAAAATGATCCCATTCTTCCTCAACTTCAGTAGTAAGCAAGCCATGACTGTCATAATGACTAAGTAACCTATCATGGTAAGCTTTGGCTATAACTGGATCTTTCAGAGATTCAGTATTAAAAGTAAATTTTTTAACCCTAGCACAACACTTTTTAAGTTTAAGTTGCAACACACTTTTAACAAGGTAATGGTCAGATCCAATTTCAGCTGCCCTATTTGCCCTGGTATTCCTAACAGAACTAGCCCATTTGCTGTTAATTAATATGTAATCAACATATTCTTATGCAGCCCATCAGGTGAAACCCATGTGTACTTATGTATGTCGCGGTGTTTGTAGTAAGTGTTAGTTATTCTGAAACCATTGAGTTTACTTACCTGTAGGAGACGTTGCCCATTGCCATTGCAGCTACCAATACCAAAAGGGCCTATTACTCCTCCCCAAAGGTCAGAGTCAGTACCAGCTTTGGCATTGAAGTCACCAAGAACAAGGGTAATATCTCCTTTCTTGACAGAATTCAAAATATCCTGAAGTTGTTCATAAAACCTATCCTTCTCATCCTCATCAGCATCCTCAGTGGGGGCATAACAGCAGATAACATTCAAGTCTTGAACGCTTGTCCGAAATTTTGCTGTAAGAAACCTGTCATTAATGCACTCATATCCTAGAAGAGCATCATTATCATGTCTGCTGAGAAGCAGACCCACGCCTTGGTGATGCTTATTGTCATCCCTCCCTGAAAAGAGAAATTTAAGATTATTTTTAAGAATCTGACCTTTGTCCATCTGATCTCTTGCAAGCCAAGAATATCTAAATTATAATGGTGGAATTCTTGTGTGAGGACATCAAGGGAAAAAGCTCTGTGCAGAGTCCTCACATTCCAACTACCTATGGAGAGAAAATGGTTAGTGGGATGTTTAAAGAAACTATGTTTATTGAGAGAGGGAATGCCGACAATATCAAACAGCCCCCTAATCGCAGACATGGGGCAAAGACCCGTTCCCCCACTACTAAAGGCTGAAGTCATCTACACTGGAAGACTTCCTCCAACGTAGAATTTGACGATGCCAATAGAAGCAGCAAAGAGTTCAGGTGCCTGCGATGACTTCTGCTCAGGATTATCCACCAGCTGATAAACATATCCTGTGACTATTCACTTTTGGCTGTCAACCCACAAACAGAAAACACAGCAGAAGATTTTCCCTCCACAGAAGCCCACCAGTGCAGCAAAATCAGGATCCATAATCAAGAATGGTCTTCCTTTGTTTTTTCTTGCTTTCTAGTTTAAGAATATTTTTAACTTCAACACTTAAAACTTCATGTGCTCTTTAAAATCTTATTATTCTTTCCCTTTTTTCTTAGCTTTCTGGAAGTTTACCTAAAAAAAATTAACGATTCCACTCAATGAACTTTTATTCTAATGATTAGGTTTTATTATTTAATTCCTTTATGTTTGTTGCATTTCAAATAGAAGACATGCTTTGTGGCTGTTAAACCCCAAAAAAGTCTTACCTGCAGCTGTATTACATATCTAACAGTTAAGTGAAGCAAAAGCATTCACAGTTTAGATTCATATCTTACAATTCTAAAGCTTCCAAGCTTGAACAGTTTTATATTAAGAACAATAAAAACTAGTTTTCATGAAGTGGAAGCATTCTCTTGTAAAATATAATGTTAGTGTGGAAGCAATAACTAACTTACACTCTTTCTAGAGGTTTAGTAGACAAAGGATTGGAAAAAAGGAGTATACTACACCTAAGTTTGCAATAACGTAATTAATATATCCAAAGTGAGTTATCTCAGAAGATGTAGCTTTTAGGGTAGACAAAAACTACTAATATATATATAATATTGATATATAAACATTTTTAATTACTACAATAAATATTCAATACACTTACTCTTTGGTTTTTATCACCCATAGCTTCTCGATTATGAAAGCCAATCAACAGTACATAGAGTACGACTTATGGGTTAATACTTCATTCAGGGGGTGGGGGCTAATTATTAGGCACAATTTTTTAGAAAATATGTTGAAATCAGGGCGAAAAATAATATCCAGTATTGTTTCTCAAATTCAGGTTGAAATAAAATTCATATTTTTCATGTATTAGGAAATCATTTAATTATTTACTTACAATATATATTTGCTAATGTTTCTCAAGTAAGATTACTTCTGTAGAATTATCCAATTCTTTTAAACTGACAACAATTTTTATTTTATCTTTTTTTTATAGTTTCCAATATACCAGTAATGAATTAACTACTTTCTCTTACATTAATATGAGACTGGCTTTTGATTAATGGATGGTCCTCTGGAACCAATTCATTACAGTGAGAACTGCCTTTATTAATCTAATGTGGCATCCTACATCTTGCATTAGTAGTGCATGCACTGTCACATAAAAAAAACAATAATTCATTCTCTGATATGCCTATATAGTGTTGGCAAATGACAAAAACAAAAAGTATATTAATCTTTTTGATAAGAAAAACAAACCAAGAATTTTGTCTCAGGGGAGGGGTGCGTTTCTGATAACAAGACTTCAGTAGAATTTCCTAATTACTAAAATATTCCTCCAGGCAGGAAAGGTTAAAATGATACTCTATATGGAGTAAAAATTTATAGTTGCTTCATCTGCTTTGTCAGCCAAAGTATCAAGGCAAATATATTCCTATCAGCTGTTAACTGATCCTTTACACATTTATTAAGCTCTTTGTAATGCTGTTTATTAGGACTAGTAGGGTTTGATTCAATTATTCATACAATTCATTCTTCCAGAAATAAGCTCCATAGTCTTATCACTCTAATAATTGTTTCCTCTGTTCCTTTTTCCTCCAAAAGAGCATTGTTATCTACAAGTCTGCTTAAACTGATCTTTCTCAAATTCAGTAGTAAACAAACAACTGTCATAATGACTAAATAGCCTATTATAGTATTCTTTGGCTATATCTGGATCTTTCAGAGCTATAGTGTTAAAGTCAATTCTCCTAACTTTAGCACATTTCTTAAGCTTCAGTTGCAAGACTTGACTACAAAATGGTCAGACCAAATTTAGGCTCCCCTACATGATTTAGTATCCTATATTTGATGTTAATACATAATTGATCATAATCCCATGTAGCTCATCAGGTGAAACCCACATGAATTTATTAATGTCTTAGTGTTTGTAGTATTTGTTATTGTCAACCATTGTCATTGCAAACATCAATGCCAAAAGCACCTATAACTCCTGTCTTAAGGTCAGGGTCAGTACCAATTTTAGCATTCAAGTCACCTAGAACAAAGATAATATCTCCTCTCTCGACAGAATTCAAAATATCCAAAAGTTGTCCATAAAACCTATCTATCTTATTCTCCTCAGTGTCTCTGTGGATGCATTGGATTGTTTTACCTCTGAGCAGCACTATTTTGGACACAGTGGGCTAAATGGCCAGGTCACAAGGGCCACGAAGGTTTGGAGAAGGTTGGGGGAGAGGAACCACTGAAACAGATGTTGGGAGAAGATGGTAGCCTCCCATCAAGGCCATCCAGCATGTTCTTTAACATGCACAGGATATGGTCTCCCACATATGGGCCACGGCTTAACATCCCATCCAACAGATGGCAGCCTTTCCAAGTTCATCGGTGTCTCCTACTGACAGTGGGCAGGATGGACAGTTTTGGAGATAAATCTAAATGCTGACCCAGCTGGTACTCGAACCTGGGAACTGCAAATTACAAGCCTGGCACACTACCTCCTGAGCCACCCCTGTCCAACTTATGTAGATGTCTAATAGATAAATTTTAACATTCTAGTCTTTAATCATAGTTTTATCTGTAAGGAATCTTATTAATGCAGTTATATCCTAGATGAGCATCACTAGCATATCTACTGAGAATAAATCTATACCTTGGAGGCGTTTTCTATCACCTATCCCTGAAAAAGATACAAATTTATTTTTAAGTGTGTGACCTTTACTTGCCTGTCTGGTCTCTTTCAAGCCAAGAATATCTAGGTTTGTGTATTAGTACAATAATATTCATTCCAAGAATTATTCAACTCATTTAAAAAGTAAAGAACTTCAAGGAATGACACATAGAAGCTGCATTTTTGTTGTTGGCTACATTTCTGTATGTCAAATTTAAATAATTCAAAAATAAATTTAATTGCTTGGTTGCTAATTTCATGCTTATAAAATTATCAGTTGGCACATTTAATGTATTATTTTATGAAGTTAATGAAGTGGTGAAGTGATAAACTTCAGAAATTTTAAGAATAGTTATGGCTTCTTTTGAATTTGCAAAATATTCCATCACAAAAATTATTCAAACATACCTAGATTTTGATGGACAGAATGTAAAAGTAACTGAAATTTGTATTGCATTTCTAAATCATTTATCACAGTTTTTATTCAATGTATGAGTTTTGTTATGTTAATAGGTTTTTTTTTACAGTTTTTAAAGTGAATCATTTAGCAACTTTAACTTAAAATATACACATGGAATCAAAATCCTTAAGCAGCTGTAGGATATGGAGATTCAAAGTTTGTATCATGATTACCATATTCTCAAAATGGAACAGCACAAAAAAATCATTAATAGTGCAAGTCTAATTTAACACCTGAAATTTTTTTTCTGAGGTATCCTCTAACTTGTTTTGTTTCAAAAACTGCCACTGGTATACCGACAGTATGATAGGCTTTATTAAAATGTGTTGACAAAATAGTACATAAAACCAGCATTAAAATTTAAAAAAACCTAATATCAGTTACCTTATTATTTGTGATGTTTGTTATTTAGGTATTTAGAACTTATACACCTCAATATATTCATCATCATCATCATCCTCATCCTCAAGCAGCCATGGGCTACGGAGGTCCAACCAGACCGCACAGTTTAATTCTCCAAGCATATCTGTCCTGAGCTACATCTGCTGCATCTGGCCACTGTACTCCAATTCTAACAAGGTCCTGTTTGACATTGTCTGCCCACCGCATCCTAGGTCTCCCCCCTCCTTCTGAGGCCACTAGGCACACTGTTCATAACCCTATTCGCCAATTTATAATTATCCATACGGGCAACATGGCCAAACCAACAGAGTCTCTCTCTGCACAATATGCTGCTTAAAGGACGTTGCAAACTCCTTTGCCTAACCTCATCATTAGTTACAAAGTTGAACCACCTAATGCCCAAGATACTGCGTAAGCATCTGGAATCAAAAGCATCTAGTTTCCTGTTATCTTGTTTACAAAGTTTCCAAGTTTCACTACCATAACTAACCCTAAAAAGAACCAAACTATTATAAAGTCTAATTTTAGTCTTTAGGTGTATATGCTTATTTCTCCATACTCTCCATAGATTCTTAAAAGTCCCGGCAGCAATCCCTATTCGTCTGTTGCACATCACCATTATCTGTTACATAGCTCCCAAGATAAATAAACTGTGACACCTGCTGACTGCAACCATTCAGATTAACTGAATCACAGCCTGCCTGACAAATTTTCATCACTTTAGTTTTCTCTGTTTATAACCAAACCTACTGTACTACCAGTCTCATCAACAGTTCGAATGAAAGAGTTCATCTCATCAACATCATTTGCCAAAAGGGCTAAATCATCAGCATAATCTAAATCAGAAATTTTCGTATCTCCAGCCCATTTAAGGCCAAAAGCTTTCCCTTGAAGTGAATTTCGCACAACATAACCAAACTAAAGAGAAAAGGAGACAAAATGCACCCTTGTCGAACACCAGAAGTAATGCTAAACCAATTGCTACAAGCCTTACCAACTCTCACACACGACTCAGTGTTATTATAGAGAGCTTTCATTATGTTAACTAACTTGTCTGGTATACCATATGATTTCACAATCAACCACAAATTATGACGATCAACAGAGTCGAAAGCCTTTTTGAAATCAACAAAGCTAGCAACCAAAGGTTTCTGAAACTCTAAACATTTCTCAAGAATCTGCCTAAGTGAAAATATCTGATCTACACATCCCCTACCACTTCTGAATCCACATTGCTCATCACGCAATTGCCTGTCAACCAGATTCTTAATTCTATTAAGCACAATCATGGAAAGAACTTTACCTGGAACGGAGAGTAGGCCGATACCCCTATAGTTATCACAAGAACTGCGATCACCTTTTTTGAAAATAGGGATAATAATAGCTCTGGTAAAATCTTTAGGAACCATGCCTTTATCATAAAAGTTATTCAAAATTTCAGTCATCCAAATGGTAACTGAAACATTCCCAGCTCTAAGCATTTCCATAGCAATTTCATCCACCCCTGGGGATTTATGAAGTTTAAGTTTAGAAATAGCCAGAATAACTTCAGATTGTGTTATAGGGCCAACATTAAAGTCACCAATGCATCTATCATCATTGCAAACAATGGGAGTAGAACTAACCACATTGTTTAGAACATCGCTGAAATGCTCAGCCCACCTAGCCATGACAGAATCCTCACTTTCTATAACCTTGCCTTGTTTATCCTTCAATCCCTGTATACCTGTTCGTTTTCTACCACACAAAACATTAACTATCTGGTACAGCTCTCTGCTGTTGTGCTGTCTAACTGCTTCCTCAGCTTTGTCAGTAAGGCCATCAAGCCAAAGATTCTTATCAGTAGCTAACTGATCCTTTACACATTTATTAAGTTCTTTGTAATGCTTTCTATTAGGACTAGTAGGGTACTGATTAAGGACATTCCTGCAGTTCCTTCTTTCTGAAATAAGCTCAAGTGCCTTATCACTTAAATAATTCTGCCTCCTCTGCTCCTTTTTCCCTAAAAGAGTACTGTTAGTTTCCAAAAAAGCCTGTTTAAAATGGCCCCATTCTTCCTCAACTTCAGTATTAAGCAAACCATGACTGTCATAATGACTAAGTAACCTATCATGGTAAGCTTTAACTATAACTGGGTCTTTCAGTATTAAAGGTAAATTTTGTAACCCTAGCACAACACTTTTTAAGTTTAAGTTGCAACACACTTTTAACAAGGTAATGGTCAGATCCCATTTCAGCTCCCCTATATGCCCTGGTATTTCTAACAGAACTAGCCCATTTGCTGTTAATTAATATATAATCAATCATATTCTTATGCAGCCCATCAGGTGAAACCCATGTGTATTTATGTATGTCGCGGTGTTTGTAATATGTGTTAGTTATTCTAAAACCATTGAGTTTACTTACCTGTAGGAGACGTTGCCCATTGCCATTGCAGCTACCATAAGGGCCTATTACTCCTCCCCAAAAGGTCAGAGTCGGTACCAACCTTGGCATTGAAGTCGCCAAGAACAAGGGTAATATCTCCTTTCTTGACAGAATTCAAAATATAGTCCAGAAAAATTTATTCAAAAATTATATATATTGTAAAAATTTAATTAAAAAATAAAAATAATTAAAATTAACCCATAAGTATATTTGCTTAGAATAAAACTTTTAATTATTTAATAAAGTTTTTCTATCCATAATTTATCAAAATATATTTTGAATTTTCATTCACAAAAATACACATAGGATGTAACAAAGTATACCAAATATTGTGAAAAATGATTATGGCAACCATAAAGTATTCTGGTCTATAAGTCTATCATGCAAATTGTATATATAATTCCATTCCTATATCTATAATTCCATAAGTCTATCATGCAAATTGTGACCAACTACTCATGGGGGGGGGGTAAATTTCAAAAATATCCTTATTAATAAAATGCATGAAGTTTAATTTGAACAAATATATCTCAAATTTCAGTTCAGTAATAGTAATATTAATGTAACTTTTTATTTGTACTTATTCAGATAACGTATGAAATAGTAATCACAAAAAACTCCTTTTGTTAATGTAGATGTACACTAGAAAATTTAAAGCCAAAATCTGAAAGAAGGATGTTTACTGACTGAATATAAATTAGAAATTAAGCATTTTACCAATATTTAAAAATTTCACAAAATAAAACAATGCGATATTTTATGGAATACATATTTATAAGTCAACTATAATCTATATAACAGTTGACAAAGAAACTTCCTGCACGAAGCGAGATGAAACTTTTTTTACCAGCTTGAAAGAATTCAAACTAGAAAAGCAGATCTTGCTTACAGATCCCAGTTTTATTTCATTAAAGTGCTGCAAGACAGGTTGCATTAAAATGACAAGAACACTAATTTTGTGAAATATAAATTTGTTAGAAACTGTTTTTAATATGTGAATTTACTATTATTAATTTATTCTTAAAAATCAAACCATTTAGTTGTTTTTAGTTTGGAAAACAGTCAAATAGTCTCCCTTGATGCTATGCCATTGCTAATTCATAATACGTCATATCTATCTACATACGTACAAAAAAACTCAATCCATACCATGTAAAACTGAGTATCATCGTGTGAAACAGAAATGTAGTTTTTTATTGTTTAAAACCATGTAAATCAAGTGATGGTTGTACATTTTTGTGGACTCAAGTGATTTTTTTTATTTTTGTATGTACTTGGATAAAAAATTAATACAATGCTGCTTAAATAGTACATACTATACATTCATGCAAATTTTTTACCTTTTATCTGACCAATATTTATTTCTTTTTGTAGCATTCTGTGTCTAAAACCATGCTGCAATGTGCAGTTTACTTAATCATTTGAGTAATACCTTAAGGTAAATGAGATTTCTGTTTGTATTTTTATAGATAAAAAATTATATAAGTACAATACTATGTATATTAAATTGACCAGATGCTATCTTGTGGTTCTGTCCTGATAACAGATTTAGTCTTTATTATAAAAATTGGTCTCGTTAAATGTCCCATTAATCATATGGACTCATTGTATATTAAGTAATAGCTATATAAACTAGGCAATCATGGAATAATATATAATATTTAAATAATGTATAAGACAGGAAGCATTAGCAACAGTATTAAATTAGTTCAGTGGTTCCCACAACTGGGGTCAGAAATATTTCAATAAATCTAATGTAATTGAAAAGTTTGCATTGTAAATATTGCATTACTTTCCATTTTTGTTTAAAAAAGGATTATTGGTTTCATTATTTATGTGTGCTTTCTTGTTAATGTTTGCTTGAACTTTAAAATTGGTGAACACAGTAGAAAATAATGTTCAATACTTCATTGGATGTTAACTTCTCACATATTTTTCATTTATCTTATTAAACTAAATTTCATTCAGAATTTTCACACTGAAGATTTTAAAAAATGGCGATCTGATTGAGTAGTTGTAGATGAATAATTAACAAATACTCAGCGTTAGTAGTTTTGAAAAAAACTAACCCCATATTTTACTCTTCAGTGTGGTACAATGACTAAAATGTCCCACCTTTCAATTTTGAAACTCTGGTCACTTTATATTAATGTAATTATACTGGTAAAATTAAAAGTGAAAAAAAAAAACCTAATCTGGTCATCGGCTGAAACATGTATTTGACTTTGCACATATGGCCAGTTCTGCTATAATCAAATTTTTGAGTATGCAATTAAAAAATAAAGTATTAACATTACCACTCAGGATTTCCTATGCAAATTTGATTATGTGTATTTGTGTGCACCTCATGATGTGGTTAATTGGGGTATGGATCTTGTGATGCATTTCAGAGGGATTTATATATAAGTTGGGTTAACCCCTGAACGGTGCTTTTTTGCACATAATGGGCTAAATGGCCAGGTCACAAAGGCCCCAAAGGCTCAGAGGAGGTTGGGGAAGGGGACCTACTGCAACAGCTGTTGGCAGACAGATGGTAGCCTTCTGTCAAGGCCATCCAGCATGTTCTTTAATGTGCACAGGGTATGGCTCAACATCGCATCCAGTGGATGGCAGTCTTTCCAAGACCATCAGTATTTTACTGAATGTGGGCAGGGAGTTTAGTGGAAATAAACTCGACGCTGACCCAACTGGGATTCGAATCTGGGAACAGGCACACTACCGACTGAGCCACCTCCACCCAATTTGCATTTAAGTGTATTAGAAAAATATAGCACTGTGGTTTATTTGAAGTTCATCTTAGTATTCATTTTATTGTCAGAATGACTGAATATTGCACAATGTAGTAACTGTTTAAACTTCTCTTCCAAGTAGACAGCCAATTTTTTTTATCAGTCAGCAAAACATCAGTTTAGTAATCTCTTTATTAATAACCTAAAGGTTCTCAATGTGGGGTATGTGGTAAAATTTTTTGGGGTATGCCATGAGAGTTCAAAAGTTGCTAGATTTAGTATCAAAGTAAAAGTTTGTAATTTTATAAGATTTGTTAAATTGTTTATGTCATTTTTTGTGTTTATCGATACATGTAATTTATGAATACAAAATTTAATGTGTATATGTTTTATTTTATTCCCATTGTTATAACTATAATTTTATCTATCTATACAAGGGGTATGCCAGTAACACACATTTCCAGGGGGTTCGTGAAGCATAAAAGTTTGAGAACCACTGACCTAATCCATTTGTTTAAATAATTTGAACCACAATTAAAGTAATGTACACTGTGATTTTTTTTTTTTTGCATTCAATGCTTAAGGAACATGAAAAAAAAAGTTCTCAATTTTTTCAGAGACAAAAAAAATATTAATATTTAAAAGAAAATGATTTTTAATACAAAGTTTTAGTTGTTTTACCTCTGAGCAACACTTTTTTGCACACAGTGGGCTAAATGACCAGATCACATGGATTGGGTTGGGTTGTTTTACCTCTGAGCAGCACTTTATTGCACACCATGGGCTAAATGGCCAGGTCACAAGGACCCCGAAAGCTCAGAGAAGATTGGGGAAGGGGACCCACTGGAATAGCTGTTGGGAGACGGATGGTAGCCTCCCATCAAGGCCATCCAGCGTGTTCTTAAACATGCACAGGGTATGGTCCTCCCACACACAGGGCCATGGCTTAACATCCCATCCGATGGTGGCGGCCTTTAAGCCCATTGGTGTCCCCTACTGACCAGGGCGGGTCACATGGATCCCAAAGGCTCAGAGAAGGTTGGGGAAGGGGACCCACTGAATAGCTGTTGGGAAACAGATGGTAGCCTCTTGTCAAGGCCATCCAGCGTGTTCTTTAACATGCACAGGGTATGGCTCTCCTGCACATGGGGCCACAGCTTAACGTCCCATCCAATGACCTTTCCAAGCCCATTGGGTCCTCTATAGACCATGGGCAAGGTGGGGAGTTTTGTGGAGATAAATCTCAACGTTGACCCAGCTGGGACCTGAACCTGGGAACTGCAGATTATGAGCCTGGTGCACTACTGACTAAGCCACCCCTGTCCAGTATTGTCCAGTTGGAGTAAAAATATCTCTGTTGGTGTTTGCACAAAACCCTTATCTATTTTAATACTTTCATGGTCATTTCATTTAACGGACATTATTGTAATGGTTTGAAATTATCTCAATGTTCTTCTGGGAACACAATAGATTAAATGGCTAACTCACAAGGACTCTAAATCAGGTAGGAGGAGGGAACTCACTGGAAAGCTGTTAGGATAGATATTAACTTCCCATCAAGGCCATCCAAGCAGGTTTCTCAACATGCACAGGGTAGGTTTCTCTTGCACACAGGGCCACATTTTTGTGTCATCTGACAACAGCAGCCTTTATTTTGATGGGGAAAACTGGATTACTACAATACCATTTTCTATAATGCAGCACTCTTCAAGATCTTATCTTTCATATTATAGCAAAACTGTCTACTCCATTTAAGATCTATCACCAACATTTACTTCTGTATCATAAAAAACAAGTGCAATCAATTCCATATTAATTTTGCATATGTCTAATATTAAATGACTCACCATTTAAAATCCCAATTTGAAGCAAAATGTAAAAGGAAAATTTATTACATATCAATAAAATTTATAATACAAAGATTCTTGTTTTATATTTACAGACACTAGCAATCATGAATACATATACTATATACACTGCTTGGCCAAATTATTACGAACACTGCATTCTGTGTTAATTACCATGAAACACCAACTTATGCAAAATTTCTTATTGACAATACTACTAAGTCCTGTAAAAGCTTGTTAAGGCATGGTGGGAAGCAAAGTCAAGTGAGGCATGATTAAAAAGGCTGACAGAGTTCAAAAGGGGATCATTCGAGCACAATGGGAAGAAGCTTCCATAACAGAGGTGATGGAATGCAATATCTCAGTTGTATGGAAAATGCCAACAATTTAAAAAAAAATGCCCACCAATCATGGCAAATGTGGGAGGAAAAACGCTCTGACAAAGACATTTCTTGGCACTAGCTAAAGACATTGCTTGGCACTAGCAAAACAGAGCTTATACAGTTCATGAGCAGAGAGAACTGACTGCTAGAAATACTTTCAACAAAATAAGGCAGAGAGAATTCAAAACTTTGAAATTAGGGACTGTACTATGATATGCAACACTTTTATTTCTGAAAACAAAATTCAAAATCTCCGATGGTGTATGGAGAGGAGAACTACATCAGTGGAAGAATGCAAACTTACCATATGGTCCATAGAAATCACGTTATACACTATTTTCAGCAGATGGCTGAAAATAACATACAGTAACAACTCCATGAAGGAATGAACCCATCATATATAGCTCCTACTGTTCAAAGATTGGTTGTTTTGCCTTGGTGTGGCATTTTTTGCACATAAGTGGCCAGGACATAAGGACTCAGAGCTGAGGGATGGTTGGGTGGAAGGAGATCCACTGAACAGCTTTGTCCCATACAAGTAGTATTTAAACAGCTGTTAGGAGAGAGATGGTAGCCTCAAGGTCATCCAGCACATTTTTTTAACATGCAGAGTATGGCTCTCCTGCACATAGGAACATGGAATTACATTCCATCAGGCAGATGGTGACCTTTCCAAGCCCATCAGTGTCTCCTATCTGACCAAGGACAAGGTGAGGGGTTAGCAGAAATAAATCAATGCTATATCCTATGTGGGACTCAAACATAGGAACTACAGATTATGAGCCTGGCATGTTACTGATTGAGCCAACCCCCATCTCACTGTTAAAGGTGCTGAAGGCAGTACAATGATGAGGGAGTTCTTGACATTGATTGGGTTCTTTGGTTTCTAAGCATGGGTGTATCAATTCCTGGAATAAAAGCATCCTGGGCAATCAGATGCTGACATGATGCATCATTTTTATCCCATTGAAGATAGCAAATTCCAAGATAATAATGCAATGATTAATCACTCAAATCGTACTGGAGTTGTTTGAGGAAGACTTACGACCTTCTGCTACTTGCACAATCACCTGATCTTAATCCAACTGAAAACATATGGGACAATTTGTAATGCACTATTCAAATGTAGAGACTTCTTCAATGTGGAATGTTCAAAACTATTTTTGCAGGAGAGTGAATCAAAATTTCTCCTGCTGTATTTTGGAAATATGTAGAAAGCATGCCACATCTAGTCCAGCTCTCATCACTGCCCAGAGGTCCAATGAAGTATTAAATAGGTGTTCATAATAATTTGGCCAGACAGTAGCCTTTCAATTACAAAGTTATTAGTATTTACTTATTCAGAAAATTTCTTTTTGTTTAAATTCATTTTATTTAAACTAACTTAATTTTCTCTGCTATTATACAACTGACGAGTTGCTTTCAGAAAACAATGGTACTTTTACAAATCCAAGTTTTTTTTATTAAGAGTTTTAAAATAGTAAATTATTCACTACATTACTGGGCTTTGAGCTTTTTGGCATATTAATACATTACCAGTCAAAATTAATTATAACACTTGAATGACATGTAAATGAAAAAGAATAAAATTTAGAAAACTTCAGGACAAAAACAATGGGGGGGGGGGATTTAAAGATCTATATGGAGTATGTTTAAATACTACTTACAAAAATATTCATTAGTTACTGCTGAACTTTATGCTTCTTTAAAATTAACTAGTGCCTGTTACACAGGCATCAAACTTTCTTTTAAACTGAATTATATTAAGGACGAATTTACAAACTGCATGTTAAAAGATCCCTTAATATCTCATAATTACGTAATTAAATTGTCTTTGAGATTACATTTATTTATGGAACATGTGTTTCTCTTGTGTGGAATGGCTATTCTCCACTCTAGCTTTCAGCACTAAAAAGCATACTGTAGCAAGTAGGTTTTGGAGAGACAGTACATACAACAGGCTATTTCAAAATTACCCAAGGCAATTTTGAAAGGACATCAACTCTCCACCTATCAGCTAGAGGTCCAACTAGACTATGCAATTTTTTTTCTCCATACACATCTTTTGCTACTGCTGGCCAATTCTAAAAGGGTTCTGTTTGACACTGTCCACCAATCATTTTCTAGGTTCCCCCTTTTTCTGAGACTTTAGTATATAGGGTTACAAACAGCATACCTGATCTAGTTCTGCATACAGGAAGCATGGCCAAACCATGCAGTCTCAATCCAAAGTGAATGCACAGTATTCCCTATTAATTAATGTTTGATGTCTATCTTAACAGGGAATACTGTGCATTCACTTTGGATTGATTTTTAATTATATATAAACGTCTTAGCGTTAGCGACCTTCTCATTACCATCTGATAATCAAATGCAACGACTGAAAAAGTTGCATCTCCTTGAGTATAGATGGCACTGTCTCAGGAAGAGGATTTATAAGGTCATATTCTGAAAGAGTTCGTTGTCCGACACGTGGTACAATGGTAGCATGCTCTGGCATGAATCTGGAGAGATGCGGGTTCAATTCCTGCCATGGCGGCAATGAATTTTTTTCAGAATCTATTAATTAATGTTTCACGCAGTCCCTTCTGACATAAAATGATGCTTATAGGTGGTAGAATACTCTCATTTAATTTAATCACTGCTCACATAGTAAAACCATCTAATACTCACAATACTGCATAAACATCTATAATAAAGAGGTGTGTTGTTTTTATCACCGAGTGGCTTTTTTTTGCACACAAAAGGCTAAATGGCCAGGTCATAAGACCCCCTTCCCCAACGGCTCAGAGAAGGTTGGGAGATCTACTGGACACCTGTTAGCAGACAGATAGAAGCCTCCCATTAAACCCATCCAGCATATTTTTTTTAACAAGCTCTTGGTTTGGTTCTCCTGATCTGTGTTTCCTCTCTCCCCAAAGACAGGGAGTGTACGTTAGTGGAAATAAATCTCAATGCTACCACAGTTGGGACTTGAACTTGGGAACTGCATATTATGAGCCTGGCATGCTACCAACTGAGCCAACCCCCATCCCTCTAGGATCAAAAGATTCAAGAGGTTAACTACAATAGTAAACTTCTAAAGTGACTGAACCGTTTGCCTAATTTTAGTTTCCGATGTATACACCTATTTTCCCACAATCTCAATAGATTAGTGAAGGTGAATTGTTTTATTGGAATTATGTTATATAATACACACACACATTGAGTTAATGGTCACAAGGAAACATAAAAATGGTTGAGTCACCATATGTGTTCTTTATCAAAACATACTTCGATTCTTCATGCTTATACTCTTAGCAAAGGAAATTTTGAGGATCGAAAGTGGAGCAAGTGTCTTGCAAAGTAAAAACTTTTTTAGTCCAATCCCAAGTCAATAGCCAAAGAAGAATTTAGTTCTATTAAAAACTATAATAGTTTCTTTTACATGACAAAATTTGGTTCCCCAATTTTGGTTACAACAAATGAAGTGCATTCTTTCATTCTAATAGTATATCTGGAACAAAACGAATGTCTTTATTGATATGGGAGTAGACTACACTATATATAGAAAATTATAATTATGTGTTAGTTTATTAATTATGTACTAGTGTATGTTTTTAAAACAATTAAAAGACAGATGAAAATTTGATCATACACCCACCATTTATGTCATGTATTCCAACTTTGATCTACCAATTGCATTTTCCATTAGTTAATATCTTAACACATGGGGGCCATCAAATTAGTTTTTATGCATTCTGGTGAATGTTTTTGCTACAAGCTTTGTAGTGCGATCACAAACAATATAATTATAAAGCAAACTATTACCTTCAACTTTTATTTAGACACTGGGTTACAACTAAATTTTAACCACTATGCTACCCGCCAGAGGAAAATTAGCAAGAAAAATTAACCACACTTTCAATAGTTCATTAATTAATGAGGGAAGACTAAATGATGTGGCATAACCTTTTTTAAGGTACATGATAATTTAATCCCTTGTTTGAACAGTAGAAAAAAAATAAAATTTTCAATAAATAAGAGACCTACCAATTCATATTTGTATTATTCATTCATTCAGTTGATAATCAGTTTATATATCTATGTTCAACTAAGATTTAATAATAGATATACAAAATTAAATTTTTCGCCACTCTCCCATAAGTGCAGAAAAATGGCAAAAGTATTTCTGGAGAAAAATATGGATAAGTTGCACGTGTAGCATTTACCATTTCACTTCCTTTGCTTTAGAGTGCTATGTATCTTATGATAAGCATACTAATTGCAACAAATTAACCCAGAAAAACATCTTTGAAATTTACCTTAAATTATGCAGATGTCACATAGGCTTTCAGTAAATTTTTCTTGCATATATACCTTCCTTTTAACTTAATTATTTAGAATTTTATTTGTAAAAGTGAGTTCTGCAATCTGGGCTTTGAAACAGCTGCAAACATGTAGAAACACCTTAACATCATATATCAAAAATGAAGTGCTTGAAGTTTTTGTAGATAAGGGGTGAAAAAAGTTGATTATGTTTCATTAATTTAATGAACCAAAAATAAAATTTCACCAAAGGGAAACTGTTCAACTCCCATTCATCTGCCATGCCATCTGTGCCTAGAAATAATTTCTCAATGTTCTATCTTGTAACACTCTTTTTGCATATAAGAGCTGCAGTACAGCATAAATACACTGCTGGCCATTAAAAGTGCAACACCAGGAAAGACAAGAGATATCAAAGCCATATTTAGTGAATACATAGCTTATGTTACAAGGATTAGATGATTACAAATACAACTCGGTTAGACTTGTGGAATACAAAGAAATCAGTATCTTGTGTAGCCACAATGAGCGGCAATAACCACTGCTACACGGTCCGGAATTGAGAGGATGAGACATTGGTTATGTGTTTGGGGAATGTCAGTCCATGCAGTTTCAATACATAGCCAAAGTTCATCTGTTGTAGCAGCTGCTGGTGTGCTAGTCATCATGATATCACAGACCAGACATGTCAATTGGGGACAGATTCGGTAAACACGCAGGCCAAAGCAGAAGTGTCATGTGGTGGCTATCCAGGAATTGTTGGACGATACATGCCACATGTGGTCGGCCATTGTCCTGTTGGTAAATGGCACCAGAGAGCCAATGAAGGCACGACCACAGGCTCCAACACCTGAGTGATGTAATGCTGGCTGTTCAAAGTACTGGTAATGCTTACGAGGAGTGTGTGAGGAGTCCAATGGCATCCCATACCATAACACAAGGAACCTGACTTGTATATCGCTGCATCATGCATATCTCACTGAGCCTGTCACCGTGGTACTGCTAGATACGGATTTGTCTATCAAGGTGATGCATACTGAAGTGGGATTTGTCTGAAAAGACTATGCAATGCCATTCGCACATCCATGCACGACGTTCTTGGTGCCATTGCAGTCACATATGCCTGTGCTGTAGAGTCATTGGTAGCCGAAGCAATGGCCACCTAGCAAAGATGCCCCAATGCTGCAGACGATGTCGAACCGTACATGGACACTGGTTGATGTGCAACACACCCTAACTGTTGACTAAAGTGTTTGATGTGGCTGTACAATCATTCATAGCCATGTGCATGATGTCTGTCCTCTCGTTCGTTTGTGTGACAGGGCCATTGAGATACCTCACGTTGGCGAGTTGGTTCCTCCTCTACCCACTGATGCCATATTCTCATCATTGTGGCCGTATTCCATCCAACACTAACACTGATGTCTTGGTATGATAATCCACCTTCCCATAATCCCACAATTCTTCCTCGATCATTTGGATGCAGTGTTCTTCGACAGGGATTACTTGATCCTTTAGTGCACAAGAACTGCAAGCAAACAATTCTAGTGCTTTACACCAGCTCTTTGTAATTTCCTCTTATACCACTTCCAAGGGGCATTGTCACACATGATGTGCATATGTGCTGCACTTTGAATCATTTACATGTTCTCCCATGGGCTACCCATCTGGCATATTTTGGGACAATCTGATGAGTTCTTCCTGGTGTTACACTTCTAATGGACAGTAGTGTGTTTTCCAAGTTTTGAAAGGATACAGGAATGGGTATTACTTGCATAGTTTAGTTTCAAAACTTCACAGATGTCATTTTCAAAGTTCTGCATACTTTGAATTAAAATACATTGAATAGCTTTATATTAAAATTTGTGTATCACAAAATCTAATTTTTTTTTTTACTAATAAAGTATCCAGGCTAGCAGGATGAGGGTTGGCAGATGGGTTATTTTACCTCTTAGCACTCTTTTGCACACAATGGGCCAAATAGAAAGGTCACAGGAACCCCAAGGGCTCAGAGAAGGTTAGAAGAATAAGACCTACTGGACATCTGTTAGGAGACAGTTGGTAGCTTCACATCGTCCATCCAGCATGTTCTTTAACATGCACAAGGTATTGCTGAATGTAGGAGAGAATATTCAAAGAATAAAAGAGCAGGCAAGAGGTTATGAAATCAAGATGAGAATACAAAAGAGAAGCCCACTGGATCTGCACTCATTTCTCAGTAACAAGGCACATAAAATTAAATCATAGCAATAGGTTCACAGAACTTGGTAAGCAAAAAGGGGATACATGAGAAATGTGTGGGGGGAAAATTGCATATATTAAAAGGTAATATTAAGAGTACAAACTAGTTCTTCATGGCAAAGTACCACTAACTTAGTAGCTGAAAGAATTGGTATGTATGAAATGTAGAAATTTACACCATTAAACCTAGTACTTTAGAACAGTGCTTCTCAAAGTAGTGATCCACAACAAACTACCAGGAAAGAAATATTTTAAGAAGCATAACAATGATATGTCATACCCAGCCATCCAATATAGTGCCACAGTTCATAAGCTCCAACACTGCAGATGGCATTTCATGCTGAGTGAAGAAAATATAATGTACATACTTTGTTTCTTGAAGCAACACATGATTAAAAGCTCCAGGGGCATAATGTGGACAACAGATCTCAGAAGCAGGGTTTCTTGCTGGTCCATGAATAAGCCTCATACAAAAATTGTTGTCTGCCACATACAGTTTGAGAAGACTGCTTTAGAGGACAAAAGTCATTAAACCTCTTTTTCTCTTTTTTATAATCAAAATCTACATTGAATGTAGATTCTATATGGTAATAAAAGTAATTTATAGCATCTATCTCTGAACATAATCTGAGAATTTTCCACATCTTTATCTCTTATTTAAGGTGGCCATATATCCAAGCTTTGTTGGGGAAAGTCCTACATTTCAAAACTATTTGTGTTTTACCAAAATAATTCCTACAAAATGTTTACATAGGAAATACTGTTCTGTCACTACACAAAAAACTAATGTTACTATGCAAAATGATCATAGAAAATTTTAATTCCTTCATCTGTAACTGTTATAAATTTTGATCAGGGTCAGTGAAATGACACCACATAGCATAATTTCACTGAAATTGTCTACACCTCTAACTATGCATGGAAAATGTTCCACTTTACTTGATGAATCTGATAAATTTTGCACTGTAATTTGGAACTTCTATGAAATGTCAGACTTTTTCCATTCACCTAATGGAACAATGACTGAAATGTCTTGCATTTAAGGTTTGAAAATCTGCTTTACCTTCCCTATGAAACCTTCATATTCTTCTTTCACCTATAGAGTCACCTTGTACCACTACAAGTCGACATTTTTCCTGCATATCTAGTGACCAATTTTTAAATGTATAGAAGGTACCTAAAAAATCTACATATTCTTCACTCTAAATGCTATTCAAATTTTTTTCTTTTTTGGTATATAACACTGCTCATTAAAGCTATTTTGGGAAAAGATAGTAATATTTTAAAAAGCTAAAACATCACTCCAATCAGCAAAGTTGACTAAATTATTTTAGCAAGATTAAGCAATAGATCTAGATAAAATATATGGTTCATTTACATGTTGCCAGCAGTAGTCTATAATTTGCCTTAGATTCTCAGAATGCTCCCTGCAAAGTGCAACTTGGATACCTATCACTCCTACTGGTCTGAATTATTTGCATCTTTTTTGGCACTCTAATAATCAATCCAATTATTAATTAAGCCAAATAAATTGTTGCACAAGTTGAAACATTAACAGAGGTTAAAGTTAAAAAAAAACGCTATATTGAAGGAGGTAAATGTTTATTTCCAACAGATCTTTTACTCATATTCTGTTGGTATTGCACTTCTGCCACGATTCATAAGTAATGCCAATTTCTACGATAAAACTTCTTTCTACTAAATTATTTATGAGGCTGAACTGCAACAATGAAACGTTAGAGATTAACTATCGAAATTTAGAATGCTACCACAGTCCAGAATTTTATCAAAATCTTCAATTTTTAATATTCAGTACACTCAAACACCAAAGCATTATGACCAGCATGTCTTTATGCAAGTCGAAACATCTGCAAGTAAACGAGGGCACATGTGAATGTCATGAAATGGTATAAATAACATCTGATACTGAGCTCTGTTAATCAGTGTTATTCTTGTTCTTCAGATGGGAAAGGCAGTAGACTTAAGTTTGACAAAGGCCAAATTGTAATGGTCAGAAGACTGGGTCAGAGCATTTCCGAGATAGCAAGGCTTATGGGGTGCTCATGATCAGTCATGATTAGTACGTTCAAAAAGTGATCGATCCAAGGAGGGAAAAACCACAAACCACTGGCAAGGTGTGGGCCAACCACAGTTCAATGATGCTAGAAGTGAGCAAAGGCTATCCTGTATGGTACAAGCCAACAGAAGGGATACTGTGGCATAACTCACCTGTAATTTGAATGCTGGTGACAGGAATAATGTGTGACAACACACAGTACATAGAACCCTGCTGAAAATGGGGCTGCATAGCTGCAGGCCACTCCAAGTGCCAAAGCTAACCTCGATGATTTTATTCGAATGATTTTATGAATTGATTGAAAGTTCCTACAATGGGCTCGTGAGCATCAAAACTGGACCATGAATGATTGAAAGGTCATCTGGTCCAATGAATCTTGTTTCCTGTTGCACCATGTGGATGGCTGGGTATGTGTGCATCATTTACCTGAGGAAGTGTTGACACCAGGATGCACTGTGGGATGAAAACCGTTGGTGGAATTGTAATGCTTTGGGCAATGTTCTGCTGGGAAACCCTGGGTCGTCATTCATGTGCATGAAACTGACATCTACCACCTACTTAAACATCATTGCAGACCAGGTACAGTCTTTCATGGCAACAGTATATCCTTCTAATAGTGCCTTCTTTCAGAAGGATAATGTGCCATGCCACACTACTCAGATTGTTCGAGAATGGTTCACGAAACATGAGGAAGACTTCTAGGTATTGCCCTGGCCTCTAAATTTCCCAAACATCAATCCAATCGAGCATCTGTGGTTTGTATTGGAACAGCATATCTGATCTGTGGCAACTCAACCATATAACTTACAAGAGTTAAAGGATCTTCTGGTAATGTGTTGGTACCAGATACTACAAAACACCTTTAGAAATCTTGTAGTATCAATGCCTCACCAGGTAAGAGCTGTTTTGGTGGCACATGGAGGACCAACATCATATTAGGCAGGTGGTCCTAATGTTTTGGCTGTTTGGTGTATATTCTCTTCCAAACGCATGTTTTCTATATGCAAATTCTATCTAGAAAACTAATTATGAATTAATACAATTTATTAATTTATTTTTCTTGTCTGAATTAATGCAACTAGTTTAAAATTATGAAATTTCTTAAATATGTGTATTATATCAGCTCCATTGTTATTTAGCGTAATTAAAAAAAATATTCTCTAGTTTACCACATACAGTTCACTTTTAGAAAGGTGTACAAATTATCTATGAACTGTAATTTTGTTTGCTACAGAGTATATGATTTTCTATTAATTTAAGGTCTAATAGTGTTTAAAGTTTAAATAGGAATGACAAATAAACAACACATCTATAAAATATTTTATTTGAAAAGAAACAGAAAACAAAGCAATGATGTTACATTCACATTCATGCAATGTATACAAGACACTAATTTGTCCAACAAACATGCAAATGAACATGCCATATTCACAACATTTTTAAAAAGAATTGGCATACCTTCTAAGTTAGTTGATTCTATGTGAGGCAGATAGGTTCCATAGGAAGGAACAGCTATAGGGCAATGTCATGTTATTAATATCACACATTTAAACAAATAGCAAAAGCTGATTACAGATGGATTAAGAGAGAATAAGAATGAAATATTTTAGTGGATAGACTAAAACATAGATCACAGAGTTACTAGGAACTTGCTTTGTTACTGTATCAGTGTATTATAAAAATTTAAGCATTTTCAATGAAACAACTGCTACTAAATTCCAGAGAATATGTTAGGAATTATTCTTAAAATATAGTTAGTCTAAAACAAACCAAAGCAAGTTAATTCAGGTTAACAAAATCTCTAAGTTGCTATGTACTTCTAGGTTTCTCTAATTTATGAGTAATCGCAAGACAAAAAGTTCACTTTTAATTAATACTAAATGGTAATTAACATGACTATTTTTATCTCAATCTCTCAAGAGCAACTTTGACTTTGTGACATTGCGCAATTGCCACTGCTAACCCTTAAGCAATATGAGATGACTGTTGTTCCTTATGAATAGCTTTGTTGCTAGGCTGAAACAAACTGGATAAACAATACTGAGGAACAGAAGAATGAGTGAATTTTAAAATGGTTCAGTGTCTGAAATTATATTGCTGAAGTCAATATGAAATGATATTTTAAGCATGTAAGAAAAGAATGGAAAGAATAAATAAAAAAGAGAATGTAAATGTTAAATAGAATACTTACTAATTGCAACAAAGTTTTTTTTAAATAAATGATAGTAATAAGAGGGAATATCTATCATAATTTTATATATTTTTCTATTTCTTCTATTCATATATTTAAAAAAAAATGATAAGAATAAGAAGGAATATCTATCACTTATATTGAATAAGATCATTTTCAGCTATTCCAACACTTTGTTTTTAAGAATTCTGAAAAAGGAAATGCTGGTTGTTAAAAATTAGAATTCCATTGAATTGTCTAAAAACTGCTTAAGGATTTGGGCAATTTAAAGATGAATACTAGTGAGAGTAGTAACAAGAAAAATTACTTAGTAGTTGAGTTGTTTTAAAAATGAATTTGACTCATGTGATTTGGATTTTACATACTTCTCCCTTATAATCCCCACAGAAAAACTGGGATGTCCTTAAATGCTACTATACTGCACTGTCATTGCTTGAGATCAAGATTCATTGCAGTTTCCAAATAATAAAATCTTCTATACCCTCAATATTATTTGAAAGCAAATGATACTGAAATTTATTTGTACTCTAAAATTTGCAAAACATTTCAAGGACAGGACTTAAATTTAATGTGCAAGTTATTATTAAATTCTAAGAATGAAGTATTTTAATTATCTATATAATTCAGCTGCACACATTAATTTTATCCATGTATTGTGTGTAAATTATATTTATAAACTTGTCGTATGGTACCTGTTTGGTACTTACAAAATGTTTTAATACTAGTGATGGTCACCTTTCTCATGGAAGCAAGGTGGAGGTTAGCAGAGATTAATCTCAGTACTATATAAAAAATGGGATATGAGCCTGGGAACTGTGGATTACGAGTCTGGTGTCATCTTCAGAAGAAAGAAAACTAAAAAGTACTTAATACAATGCAGAGTCCTGGGTGTCTAATATGAATTCTAAATGTGCAGGACATATTCTTGACATAGTAGTCTTCAACTTTGTTTGAGGTTGCATTTTTATTTCCCATTTTGGAAGAATTCGTGCTTGTTCAAGATACTAGTGAATCTCAACAATTCTTGAGGTGAGCATGCTGTGAATTCAGAGTAATAAGCAGCATCACAAACCAAGTACAAAAAAAATTAGTAAATAGAAGCAATGAGGAAACACAAATGATGCACATGCAGCTTCTCACCATTGCCACTGCTGCTTGGCCTCTGCATTTACAATGTATCTGTTTAAGTATCTTTCTGAATGTGCTAAATCACCAGCATGTGAACTCTGCAAAATGTGAACTATAAACCCCAAACAAACTCAAGGACCATGGCCTACATGTTTGAAATTTGTAAACAAACACTGGAACATTGAACAATGTCGCGATTTTTTCCCTTCATCTGAAAACTTTTTATCAAAGTAACTTTGTTTTCTTTACCTTTGAAGATTGTTCTACAAAATTGAAAACTTTTGCAGTTAGTGTCCATTTAATTGTTGCATAATGAAGATATAAGAATCATTTGATAATTTATGAAGAGAAATTTTGCTGCACTAAAAGGTATTGGCATATTGAAATTAACAAAAAAAACAAACTATTTGATCATGTGCAAGAGTAAATTCTTCATTAGGTTTTTTAAGCTTTAAGAAATTTTATTTGGCCATGCCTTATTAATAATCACCAAAATGAAATTCAGAAAAATTCAAACGTAAATTAATAATTTATGGAACACATACAGTAAAATCTCATTTCAATGAATTTGAGACTGGCTTTGAAGTTTTGGCTAAATGGAGCTTATTCATCTTATAAAGAAAAAAAAATAATTTCATTGCCAGGGATTTTAATGAAGACTTACTGCACAAATAGAATTATCTGAGGAATAATATCAAATTAATTTCTAATATAATTGAAAACATTAACATTATTTTGTTTCTCAAAAAGCTGTTTCAATCATTTGTAAACATGAAAGTACATATTACAATAAAAGTTTAATAATTGGAAAATCCACAAACAGATCACAGAATAAATTTCTGTTGCTGGAATGTCTGAATTTGTTTTAACTTCATCGATAATTTTATTTTTTCACTGATATCAGCTACTTCCTTTTGCAACAATAATTAACAAAAAATAAAGAAAACACTAAAAACAAAATTTGCTCCATGCATCAGTACCTCAATTGAAAATCAAAGTGACTAGGATACCATAAGTGATGTGGCTTTAGTGCATGTTCAATATATATCATGATTTGCCAAAGAATATGGTTGTGCAGGAATGATTTCCAGCAGAGAAAATGCATATTGTTTGTTGTGTAGAAGGTCAAAAATTTCTTTCACAAATGCAGATTATTAATCAAATTTCACTAAATATGGGAAAATACATTATTTATATTATGCTTCAGCTAAGACGCAAAAAATATTATCCAAATATGGATTTCACTAAATGAAAGAACAAATTGGAATTTCACTAAGTGCAAAAACAATAAATCGGGACTTCATTGTAAGTAAAAACACCAAAAGATTATTTTTAATGCCTTCTAATGGATAAAAATTATCTAAGTTATAGGCCCACATGTATTTTCATAAATGACAAGGTATATATAATGTAATTAAGTTTTAGGATGTAAAGTTAACCATAACTGAATTATCACACATCACTGACTTAAACATCAGAACTCTAATCTATGATAAAAACATATATAAATTTAAATGCTTAAGGAACTCATTTAGTTATTAACTATATTAACTTTACTTTCTCTTGGGTTTAAGCCCCCAGATTTTGGCAAGGTCACAATAATCAACATATTTACATGGTTGAACAGTGAGGAAAGCTGCTTTCTTGGCTCCAGATGTGCCTGAAGAAACACCAAGAGATGCACATATATAGACCCCACTGTGCTCTGGCTGTATATTTGGCATGGTGAGGCGTCCTCTAACATCTACCGTGCCAGGTGGCAATGCTCTGTTGTCTGCTCTGGTCCATTTAACTGGGGATCGACGTGTTCCTTCATCTCTACATCTAAAAACAACTTCACGACCTATATGTAACAATTATTTTCATTCATTTGAAACTCCAAAGTTAATGACATAATTTCACATAAAAATAAGAAAAATTCAAATATGAAAAAAATGCATAAATTACAATAAAAGTCCCATATATATATATAATCATTAATATGCCATTAACAGTGTATGATATATAATCAAAAAGTAATTCAATACAAAAAGATTTAATTCTCTATATCTCCATAAAATTTAAGATTTGTATGCATAAAGTCAAACAGGCTAATAGCTTATTATAAGTGAATAGTTAGAGAAATTTAACTGATGTAAAATTTTCATATAGCTCTAACAAGGTAGCCTTACATGAAGTGAAGATTGATGTTTTCTAGTCTTCAATGTTGGCAACATTGTTGACAGGTAGTGTATAATAGAAATATAAAGTGAATAGTTGGAATGGTCAACTCAAAGCATACATTGTTGATATGCATCCTCAGTGCAGATGAATTAACTGTCAAATGTGTCATGTTAATTTGAATGTTACAAATGGAATGAAGTGGTGGTGTGGTATTGCTGACAATATAGTATAATGTGGAAATTATGGCTGTTACAGTTGAGAAATGTCCATGACAGTTTATTTTACAATTACTTTTAACCAAACTTTCTGTAAAAAAAAAGCAGTCAAATAAAAATTTTGAAAAATAGTTATCTTTCCATATGCACCCTAAAAAGTAAAAAAAATTAAAGCATATTAATGGTGTGATCAGTCACTGAATTTGTATTCACTTCAAAAATAGGTTGTTGATTTATCTACTCAACAAGATTGATAGCACTCTATCTTCCTTTGAATGGAATATGAATTCAGCGACTGATTGCACCATGATACAATATACATTTTAAATTTATTTTCTACTTTTCATGGTGTATATGGGAAGTACTAAATTTTTTTGCTTATATATTTTGTAACTAAAAACATCTACATGCAGAAACTTTTCATATATGACTCGTAAATAATGGCCACATTTTTCCTCCCCATTTTCGAATCATGTTTAAAGTAGCCTGACATCGAGGCCATCATAAGCTTCAAATTTAAATATAACTTGTTAAGGTCCATTCCAGCAAAAACACACAACCTTTTTGGGGGAGGAGGGGAATTTGAAACGGTCTTTGCATGAGCCTTCATTTGACACCTAACTCATAATTGTAGGCTCTTGCATTCAGAAGGTAAGCAGAACTATCTTCCCATTAGCTAATAGTAGCCCAAGTAAGTCCAACCTACCAACTGATTGATCCTAGAAATCTCAGAACTTCCCACTTAACTGAAGCAGAGGCAGAGTAGTAGCCCTCAAAAATGCTTCCCAGCTCCACGACTAACAGGATCTCCAATGGAAAGACAGAACAAAGGGGGTACTGCTATTAGTGAGCTGAGTACGAGGTCCCCCACCCCCCAGCAACTACTGGGATGCTCCTTTCTATGGAGTCACTGATCATGGCAAACATGCAGGCAAAGTGTCCAGCACCCTATTTTCTATCCTCTAAGTTTCTTACAATCATTCCTGTGTACAGGATTTTTGACTATTAGCCTGTAAGATTGGTATATTATAAACTCCCTTCTATCGATATATAGGATACGGCTGTCATTTTTTTCATTAATTTAAATGTATTAACAGCTGTCCTTGTAGAAACAATATAATGATTTCATAATATTGCATAAAGTATAATTCAATTGTGTTAAGAAATTTTATTTTGTTTATTTTTTATCAATATTAATAATGTTTGTAGGATTAGTAAGTGTTTTCCTTTTCATTATTTGTATTTTGGAATATTTCCTATGGATATCCAGCTTTATGGCTTAATGTATATAGTGTATCCAATTACTTTTTTAAAAAATGTTTGTTACTTGAATGCCTGTAAGCTGAGTAGAAGAGTTTTTTTATTCTAGGATATATATATACATTTGGTTGGTTTGAAAAGGTATAAGATTGTTAATGAATGTAGGTTTTCTACATACTTTTGTTAGTAATTTATTTCAGATCTTTCTATTAATAAATCAAGGAATGGAAATTTGAGATTTTTCAATTTCATAAGTGACAGTTGCATAAGATTGAATTCAATTTGTTCATAAAATCCATCAAAGCAAAATCGGGTTGGGTTGTTTTACCTCTGAGCAGCACTTTTTTTGCACACCATTGGCTAAATGGCCAGGTCACATGGACCCCAAAGGTTCAGAGAAGGTTGGGGGAGGGGACCCACTGGAACAGCTGTTGAGAGACAGATGGTAGCCTCCCGTCAAGGCCATCCAGCGTGTTCTTTAAAGTGCACAGGGTATGGCTCTCCCGCACAGGGCCACGGCTAACGACCCATCCGATGGACGGCAGCCTTTCCAAGCCCATCTGTGTGCCCTACTGACAGTGAGCAGGGCGGGGAATTTTGCAGAGATAAATCTCAACGTTGACCCAGCTGGGACTCGAACCTGGGAACTACAGATTATGAGACTGGCGCGATACCGACTGAGCCACCCACGCCCCAAGCAAAATCGAAATATGCCCAAGTAATAAAAATGTTATCTATATATCTCTTCCATATTTTTGGTTGTAGAATGTTCTTTTTTGTGTGAATTTTGGTTTCAATGTTTCTCATGATTATGTCTGCAAATAATGATGGTGATCCCATTGGAGTTCCTGAATTTTGTTGAACAAATTTGTTGCTTACCATAAAGAATTATTCTTTTTTGATATTTAGTGTCTCTATAATTGCAAAAAATTCACAAATGTACTTTTCTAAATCAAAAAATTTGTTTCTGATATTATTGGTTGTAGAAAGTTCTTTTTTGTGTGTATTTTGGTTTCAGTGTTTCTGATAAACATAATAGCAATAAAAACTTTATGTTCCTATTTTAAATATCATGAATTTTATTGGAACTTTATAGGAACAACATTTTATCAACTTCTTTAAATCTGATGACTGTTTTGTAACTATTGAAATCGTGATAATTTTTAAACATCGAAATCTATGTTGTTATTTCCTTCAGGGAAACTTATGTGCTCAATTTTTTCTGTTTTTTGCAGAGTACATCTTTATGTGTGATGTGCCAGATTTTTAAGAACAAATATTTCAAGATTATCCAGAAAAACTGACTACTTTTCTTTCCAGCATATCAAATGTGACCATTAATACACACACTGTAATTAATCAACCCTATACCATTATTATATATTAGTGATGCTATCAAAATAAGTGGATAAGACAATTTAGCAATGAGTTAGTTACATATTATTATTAAACAATGATATATAAACAGAATCGTGTAAAATATTACCTTGCCTAATGCTCTGTCTCTCAGGATATACTTTAATATTCACCTCACCTTCAGGTGCTATAAAACAAAATATTGCTTAAAAAATACTTTTTTTTAATTACTAAATTTCAATATACAGCAGTAACAGATATGGTAAAATCTAGGTAAGAAAATTAGTGAAGTTCATGTTTGGTACTATATATTAATTTATATATTTGTTTTCATAGTTTTAAATAGTTTGAGACCATATAAACCTCTCTCAGAAGTCAAACTGATCATAAAATAAAAAGGAGAAATTGATGATTCTCTAAGATTTAATTTTAAAATTTTGCTTGAAATATACAAACAAAGAAATATTATGTAGAGTAATATTATAGATATAGGTTCTATATTACAAGATGTAAAAATGCATAAAAATAACAAAAATAAACATGCTTGGGTACTAAAATTGCAAAATTTACAAAAAGGGGAGTTGATCAGTTTGGCTTCTAAGAGTTCATATGTAAGCAGCAAAAATGTTTAAAATGAAGTTTTGTAGCTTACAGGTTTATTCTTCCAAATTTGTGGCCAAACATTCATAACTACTAGACTTCAAGTCAGAGCTTCAGAAATCAATGCTATTACTTATATGATACCATTCAGCCATCCTGTGGCCGAGTGGTTAGTGCGCTTGGCTACTGATCTAAGGGACTGGGTTCAAACCCCGGATCAAGGCATGGATGTATGTGTCGTTTTCTGCTAAGGTCCTGCCATCCTCTCAGACCTTCTATTTTGGCATATAAACTGACAGGTTCTTGTCAGACCTCTGTGGCAAGCAGCTGCTTGAGGCGGTATTTTTTTTTTATAGTTATGTAGAGACAAAATCAATAATTGAAACATTAAAAGACCGAGTTGGCATTAGTTCAATGGTTTGAATACTCTGGCATGTTTCTGGAGAGATGCAGGCTCAAATCCCATATGTCAGCAAAATGTTTTCCACAATAACATTTATTGATATAGACATTTTGCAATTATAAACTGAAAAAAACTGTAAATTTGAATGGATAAATTATTACCTACATCTACCTAATAACCTGTTGTTCACCTTTTGCCCTCACAACAGCAGCCGAACATCTTCGTAAGGACTCAATGAGATGTTGAAAACACAGAGGTTGTATTGCCCCCTATGAAGCAAGGATTGCCTGTCGTAGAGCATCCATAATTGCCGATGGGGGTTGGCAGGCTCAAACAGATCTTTCAAATTTGTCCCACAAATTCTCAATGGGGTTGAGGTGTCTGGTGATAGAGGGGAATAAGATAATCGTTACCAATGGGTGTATGGTTGTCAAGGATGTTTACATACCTTGTGTTGATGATGGAGGTATCGAGGGGTATGAGGGGCCCCAAGGAAGCCCATGTAAACCCACCCCAAACTGTTAAAACTGCCTCCATCTGCCTGTATGACTAACTTGGCAAGCTGGGTCCATTGCTTCATGTGGTTAACACCCTCACCACCATCGGCACGATATAGTTGAAACCATGATACATCAGTCCAGATGATGTGTTTCTAGTCCTCCACACTCCAGATGTGATAGGCCTTTGCAAACTGAAACCTAATCCTTCAGTGCTTTGCAATCAATGATCTCATTCAAATCCGATGTTATCTGCTCCATGGTAGCCATTTGATTCCTTGTAATGATGTGGGACAGTCTGCACTCACCTCGAGAGTCAAGTGCACATTTACGTCCTCATATCCCCTGCTGATTGGAAGTTTTGTCACATTTCACGTAGTCTTGGTATACACGTGATGGTCTGATGTGAAAATCCCAACCAGCCTTTCTTGCACCTACTATCTGACCACAGTCAAACTCACATTGCTGCCTTCTCCCATGAATAGTTTTCTGCAACTAGTTTCTAATGCATAGAGATCTGCTCTATAGGCATTGTCAGTTTCAACACCCCATGTAATTGGATGCAATACTTCTGCTTTGCATATTGTTATCTGGGTGCATATAATAATGTTCATTCAGTGTATATAAGTAATGTAGGCTCTGCAGTGTATAGTGATTGAGGTGTAAAAATGTGAAGGCATTTCAAGGTGATGATTTTGTTATGGCAAACTACTCAACATAGTATAGAAATGAATACATCATATAGGATTCTCTCATAATGTGGCCAAAGAAATGCTAAGATGGTTTAATAATGCCATTATATCTGCTCCCATTTATTGTCCCATTATTTGCAATGACAATAACAGTATTACTGGCCAGGAACATAGCCAGAGGGAGGGGGACACCCCCTCTCCCTGAAAATCCTATCATCTTATACTAAATCTCAAACTTGTCTACCTGCTTTGAAATCCACAACAGTTGTCTTTGTATAATTTTATTTTAGACCCATATTTTATGCCCAACACTAAAAATAGATTAAAAAAAAGCATTCCATATAGAATATGATTTAAAACCTTTCCTGATCAGAATATTTTGGTAATTGGGAAACCCTATTTAAGTCTTATTTTCAGACCTCCCCTCTCCCAAAACTAAATTCTCTGACTGTAGGTTCTCTGACTGAACAGCAATTCTCAACAGTAGGTGAAATAGAAAGAGTAAAGGTTTCACGACTTTCTGCGGTGATTGCATTTCAGCCTTTGGATTGTTTTACCTCCGAGTGGCACTTTTTTTTTGCACACAATGGGCTAATGACCTGGGCACAAGGACCCTGAAGGCTCAGAAGGTTGGGAGAGGGGACCCACTGGACAGATGGTAGCCTCCCATCAAGTCCATCCAGCATGTTCTTTGATGTGCACAGGGTATGGCTCTTCCATATGTGGGGCCATGGTTTAATGTCCCATCTGACAGATGACATTTCCAAGTCCATCCTTGTCCCCTACTGACAGAGTGGAGGGTGAGGAGTTTTACACAGCTAAATCTCAATGCTTGCCCAGCTAGAATTTAACCTGGGAACTGCAGATTACAAGCCTAGCGTACTACCAACTGAGCCACCTCCACCCCTAAAGAAAAGGAATGACTCTAAAAAAACAAATGTGGGCTATCAAAATATAAATTAAACAACTACTAGTATTAAATATTAATAAATAAATGTGCACAGTTTGACCAAACTTGAGTAGTTCTATTCAGTGCAAATTCAATCATGATTGTCCAAATGAAACTGTAAGATACAATTTTTCTGAAACACATTTTTCCCCCCCTCCTTTTGGTGGTTTGAATGAAGGATTTATCTACTTAAACAAAATTAATGATAAAGTGTTAATAACTATTTAATCATTATCTTCCAGCAGCCATGGGTTATGGAGGTCCAACTAGACCGTGCAATTTAGCTCTCCAAGCATATCTGTCCTGAGCTACATCTACTGCATCTGGCAACTGCACACCAATTCTAACAAGGTCCTGTTTGACATTGTCTGCCCACAGCATCCTAGGTCTCCCCTTCTTTCTGAGGCCTTTAGGCACACTGTTCATAACCCTATTCGCCAATCTATAATTATTCATACGGGCAACATGGCCAAACCAACGGAGTCTCTCTCTGCACAACATGCTGTTTAAAGGAGGTTGCCGACTCCTTTGCCTAACCTCATCATTAGTTACAAAGTTGAACCACCTAATGCCCAAGATAATGCATAAGCATCTAGAATCAAAAGCATCTAGTTTCCTGTTATCTTGTTTACAAAGCATCCAAGTTTCATTACCATAACTAACCCTAGAAATCATTAAATTATTATACAGTCCAATTTTAGTCTTTAGGTGAATACACCTATTTTCTCTCCATAGATTCTTAAAAGTACTGGCAGCAATCCCTATTCATTTGTTAATCTCATGCCACAAATCATCAGTATGTTACATAGCTCCCAAGATAATTAAACTGTGACACCTGCTCAAGACTACAACCATTTAGATCAACTGAATCACAGTCTGCTTGATCAATTTTCAACTCATTTTTTCTCTGTTTATAACCAAACCTACTCTACTACCAGTCTCATCAACAGCTCGAATGAAAGAGTTCATCTCATCAACATCATTTGCCAAAAGGGCTAAATCACCAGCATAACCTAAATCAGAAATTTTCATATCTCCAGACCATTTAAGGCCAAAATCTTTTCCTTTTAATGAATTTTGCGTAACATAATCAATGACCAAACTAAAGAGAAAAGGAGACAAAATGCACCTTATCTTCTTTGTTAACCCTTTCAGGACCATAAGGTTTCTAAGAGTAAATATTAGTATGCAACTGTTTATTTTAGTTTGTTTAGACGTAAAAATAAATAAAAATCATAAGAAAAATACATAACAATGTGTAGTTTTTTTGGAATTTTATGGAAAATATTTTTCCCAATGGACTATAAAGGTAACACAAATTATAGTTAGGCTTATTATGCAATGTCTTTTATTTATTGGTTTATTAGAACAAAATGATAACTAAAATAATACAAAATGATGTGCTAATTATGATATTCTGCGAAGCAATTTCTTTTGGTAGTGAGGTAAATGGTAGCTAGGCGTAAACTGGAAGGAGAGCTGTGTACCAATCCCTAGTGATGATGCACAGAACCGGCCAGGTCTAGCACCTAATGTCCAACCCCGCCTTCTCATAGTGCAGGCCATTAGTACCTTTCAAAAGAAATATTCTCTTTTGGAAGGCAATGGAAGGGGAGGGCTGCCAGTTCAGTATGGCCTACTGATCTGGTCATCTATGGCCACTTTTTTCTTTTTTTTCAACCCTGCTGAGGAGTGGTCAACTTCACAGGGTCCTGGTGCTGACCATTTATACCTACTAGACTGGACTTATTTATGGATGTGAGCTCGATTATTGATCCTGGACTTGCTGCACTGGTGGGCTTCTGTTGAGGGAGAGTCTGCCGCTGTGTTTTCTGTTTGCTTCTGGGTTGCCAGCTCTAAGTGAGCAGAGGCATGGGATACCTTGTATCAGATGGTGGATAATTCTAATCAGAGGCCATCGCAGGTACCTGAACCTTACTTAGCTAGTTGGGCATCATCAAGCCTAAACTGGAGTAATGTGTCTCAGGCAGGCACAGTGGTTCTTGAAAAAGTCCACTTGAAAAGTTGGTGCCTGAAGTTCCTACCAGCATCGGTGACTTCAGCCTTTAGCGGAGGAGGAACAGGTCTTTGCCCCATGCCTGCAATCAGGGGTCTGTTTTATATTGTTGGCCCTACCAATCTTAATAAACCTAATTTCTTTAAAAATCCTACTAATCATTTTCTCTCTGCAGGAATGTGGAACCTGAGGACATTACATAGAGATTATTCTCTTGATGTCCTCATGCAGAAATTCCAGCAGTATAACCTAGATATTCTAGGCTTGCAAGAGACCAGATGGACAGGTAAAGGTGAGATACTTAAAAATAACTTTAAATTTCTCTTCACAGGGAGGGAGGATGGAAAGCAATCACCAAGGCGTGGATCTGCTGCTCAGCAGACATGCTAGTGATGCTCTTCTAGGATACGAGTGCATTAACGACAGGTTTCTTACAGCAAAATTTCAGACAAGCGTTAAAGACTTGAATGTTACCTGCTATTATGCCCCCACTGAGGATGCTGATTAGGATGAGAAGGATAGGTTTTACGAACAACTAAAGGATATTTTGAATTCTGTCAAGAAAGGAGATATTACCCTTGTTCTAGGTGACTTCAATGCCAAAGTTGGTACTAACTCTGATCTTTGGGGAGGGGTGATAGGCCCTTTTGGTATTGGTAGCTGCAATGGGCAATGTCTCCTACAGGTAAGTAAACTCAATGGTTTCAGAATAACTAACACATATTACAAACACCGTGACATACATAAATACACATGGGTTTCACCTGATGGGCTGCATAGGAATATGATTGATTATATATTAATTAACAGCAAATGGGCTAGTTCTGTTAGAAATACCAGGGCATATAGGGGAGCTGAAATTGGATCTGACCATTACCTTGTTAAAAGTGTCTTGCAACTTAAACTTAAAAAGTGTTGTGCTAGGGTTAAAAAATTTACCTTTAATACTGAAGCTCTGAAAGACCCAGTTATAGCTAAAGCTTACCATGATAGGTTACTTAGTCATTATGACAGTCATGGTTTGCCTAATACTGAAGTTGAGGAAGAATGGGATCATTTTAATGTGACACCTGCTCAAGACTACAAGGCAGGAAAGACTACAAGGCCTCTAAAGAGGCTTTTTTGGATACTAACAGTACTCTTTTAGGAAAAAAGGAGCAGAAGAGGCAAAATTATCTGAGTGATAAGGCACTTGAGCTTATTTCGGAAAGAACTGCAGGAATGCCCTTAATCAATACACTACTAGTCCTACTAGAAAGCATTACAGAGACCTTAATAAACTTGTAAAGGATCAGTTAGCTGCTGATAAGAATCTTTGGCTTGATGGTTTGGCTGACAAAGCCGAGGAAGCAGTTAGACAGCACAACAGCAGAGAGCTGTACCAGATAATTAATGTTTTGTGTGGTAGAAAACGGACAGGCATAGAAGGATTGAAGGATAAACAAGGTAAGGTTATAGAAGGGGAGGAGTCTGTCATGGCTAGGTGGGCTGAGCATTTCAGTGATGTTCTAAACAATGTGGTTAGTTCTACTCCCATTGTTTGTAATGATGATAGATGCATTGACAGCTTCAATATTGGCCCTATAACACAATCTGAAGTTATTTTGGCTATCTCTAAACTTAAACTTCATAAATTCCCAGGGGTAGATGAAATTACTACAGAAATGCTCAGAGCTGGGAATGTTTTGGTTACCACTTGGATGACTGAAATTTTGAATAACTTTTATGATAAAGGCATGGTTCCTAAAGATTTTACCAGAGCTATTATTATCCCTATTTTCAAAAAAGGTGATCGCAGTTCTTGTGATAACTATAGGGGTATCAGCCTACTCTCTGTTCCAGGTAAAGTTCTTTCCATGATTGTGCTTAATAGAATTAAAAATCTGGTTGACAGGCAATTGCGTGATGAGCAATGTGGATTCAGAAGTGGTAGGGGATGTGTGGATCAGATATTTTCACTTAGGCAGATTCTTGAGAAATGTTTAGAGTTTCAGAAACCTTTGGTTCCTAGCTTTGTTGATTTCAAAAAGGCTTTCGACTCTGTTGATCGTCATAATTTGTGGTTGATTGTGAGATCATATGGTATACCAGACAAGTTAGTTAACATAATGGAAGCTCTCTATAATAACACTGAGTCGTGTGTGAGAGTTGGTAAGGCTTGTAGCAATTGGTTTAGCATTACATCTGGTGTTCGACAAGGGTGCATCTTGTCTCCTTTTCTCTTTAATTTGGTTGTTGATTATGTTATGGGAAATTCACTTCAAGGGAAAGATTTTGGCCTTAATTGGGCTGGAGATACGAAAATTTCTTATTTAGATTAAGCTGATGATTTAGCCCTTTTGGCAAATGATGTTGATGAGATGAACTCTTTCATTCGAGCTGTTGATGAGACTGGTAGTAGAGTAGGTTTGGTTATAAACAGAGAGAACTAAAGTGATGAAAATTGGTCAGGCAGGTTGTGATTCAGTTAATCTAAATGGTTGCAGTCTTGAGCAAGTGTCACAGTTTAATTACCTTGGGAGCTATGTAACTGATACTGGTGATGTGCGGCATGAGATTAACAGACGAATAGGTATTTCTGCCGGGACTTTTAAGAATCTATGGAGATTGTGGAGAAATAGGCGTATACATCTAAAGACTAAAATTAGACTGTATAATAGTTTGGTTCTTTCTAGGGTTAGTTATGGTAGTGAAACTTGGACACTATGTAAACAAGATAACAGGAAACTAGATGCTTTTGATTCTAAATGCTTACGCAGTATCTTGGGTATTAGGTGGTTTAACTTTGTAACTAACGATGAGGTTAGGCAAAGGAGTCTGCAACCTCCTTTAAGCAGCATATTGTGCAGAGAGAGACTCCGCTGGTTTGGCCATGTTACCCGTATGGATAGTTATAGATTGGCAAATAAGGTTATGAACAGTGTGCCTAGAGGCCTCAGGAGGGGGAGACCTAGGATGCGGTGGGCAGACAATGTCAAACAGGACCTTGTTAGAATTGGTGTGCAGTGGCCAGATGCAGCAGATGTAGCTCAGAACAGATATGCTTGGAGAATTAAACTGCGTGGTCTGGTTGGACCTTCGTAGCCCATGGCTGCTTGAGGATGATGATGAATGAGGCAAAGATGGACATTGCGCATAGTACATATATTATGCATCCTGACAGTTCTGTTTTTGTTTTCGAAACGTTCCCGTTTACGTAATTGCGTTCGGCATACGTTCTATTTTGACATTCTGTATAAAAAATGCAGATAAGGTTATAATTAAATACGACAATCACCAATTTTAAAATGGGAAAAATGTTTCCCTTAGTCGTGAAATGGTTAACCAGAAGTTATGCTCAACCAATTGCTATGCTGAATATGAACTTTTAAAACATTAAAATATTTCTCCGATTTAGGGCACTAATTTTACAATCTAAAAAGATTACAGAATACTTCTTGTTTTTCCTGCCAGCAGAAAACCATAGTACTTAAATAATACATGAGTTGCATGGAAACACATGGGGAATTTGGGGGGGGGGGGTAGGCTGGTAGTCTTCAGTCTTAAATTTTCATGAAAAACAAACTTTTAGTACACAATTAAAAGGACCTTCTTGCTCAGAAATTAATTAAAAATAACTTAAAATTCTCTGTCATTAAGCAATAAATTTTAAATTAGTTTATCCTTCAATGCTGAAAGTTTTTAGGAGAAAACTCAGTAGCTTTTCGGAGCAGTGACAGTGCTCAGTCTTCAGTGAAGTGATGCTGAGGAGTTTTCCAGTGAAGCTATGTCATAGCATCACTTCGCTGAAGACTGAGCACTGTCACTGCTCTGAAAAGCTACTGAGTTTTCTCCTAAAAACTTTCAACATACAGATAGTTTGTGGGATAAACTTTAAAATTTTATTGCTCAATGACAGAGAATATTGAGTTATTTTTAACAAACTTTTAACTATGATATTTAGAGTTGATATTTATTCAAACTAGAAATATGATAAAAACACCTAATATTTTTATTCAATATACATACCACAGTCAGATTCATCTGAGTAGTCACTGCAATCAAAAGTTCCATCGCACCTCTGAGATCGTTCAATACACTGACCATTTGCACAAATATATTGTCCAGGTGGACAAGCCCCTATAAATTGGATTAGTTTCTTAAAAATATATTCAATAAAATTAAATTCTATATGTACACTAAACATATAATCACCTATCAAATAAAAACCTACAAAAAAACTACATTCTCTACGTAAGATACATATGGTAAAACTTTCTTTAGAAGACAAACATTTGCATCATTTTCCAAGTTCACTAAAATTTTTCAGAGATTTTTGATAAAATTACAATACTTTTAGTAGTTTAATTTTACATTTATTTCAGCTGAAATTTCTTTATTGCAGCTGAAATTTCTTTTTTAATCTGAATAACAAAAATTATTACTCTTGCAAAATTTTGAATTTTTCATTAGTAACACAAAAAATATGCATATGATTTCAGGGAAAAAACAAATGGTATAATTATTTCACATTTCATTCACACTATGGACAATTTAAAATGTAGTACTTAAATATGTTATGCATTGCGATATACATGAAAATAGATGCACTATTTTTGTGACCAAAGTGTCATACAAAAAAGAACAGCTTCATATTTGCAAGTGACTTATTGCTGAAGCTCCTGCTAGAATATTGATCTACAGTATGTAGGATGTAGTATGCTGATGCTGCTACACTGGAGTAACAACTATTTTTGTACTTTTGAAGTGTTGATGCTGAACGATATTTTAGTATGTTTAATTCAGTGCTTACTGACCAGAAAACAATTCTAAATACACGAAGTGTACTAAATGTTAAAATTCAACCAGTAATATTTCACTTCACTCACTTGTGTCCAATGAAACGTTAATGATCCAACATAAATTTTGCTTTATATAGAAATGATTTAATTATCAATACTAAGTTAAAATGTTGTGCAATTTGTTTATGTAGCTTCCATTTAGCGTGCTTCTTGACATGCCACAAAAACACAAATTTCTTAATTAAAAAGAGAAACAAAATTATTAATTCCAGTTGTCATTTTTTATTCATATATTTATTTACACTAGGCTTAAAATCATTAAATCTTATTACAGATATAGGGTAAATATCAGTCTTTAAAATTATGAACAATTCCTTTCATTACAATAAACTGTATTCTATTTAATATACAACAGTAAAATATCAAAGTCTTAAAACCCAAATGCATATAGTGTTTTCATTTTGAAATTTTTCATACCTCTAAATAATTAGAAAGTAGTTTTCAAATATGATATTTATGATCCTTAAACACTGGTGTGACTTATTTGAAATATACCAAATAATGACTTGTACAATTTGTAAATTTTTAACCAGTACATTAGAAAACAATCTAACTACCATGCAAAAAAATTACTTTTAAATTCACTTAAATCAAACTAGAGGCATATAACTAGGAAATTCCCCACTGAAATTCGAAACCGCTAGTTTTTTCTGCACTTGCCCATCTCCTGATAAAAAATCTTGTCACTTTAAAATAGGAGAAATTATCTAAATATTTAAAACCAATTAGTAATTATATTATAGATCAAACTTTCTCACTTCTAACAAGAATATTAATGATACTGATAACGATTTTAACCTGAAAATTGAAAAAAATTAGTACCTGAATACAGTGAATTAAATTTTGACACTCTGAATGAAATTTTTGGGAATTTTAATTTAAAAAAATTAAGAAAACTAAATATTTATCTCTGATGAGGTATTTCAACATTTTTTTTCAATTTAACTTAAGCACTAAACTATTTTTTCCAATTCTGTGGAAGACATAAATAATTATAAATATATCGCAAACATTAAATTTGCCAGCTCCAACCAACCTAATACATATTACTTTACACGTAAGCCACAATCACATACTATTCTTGCAATACTCATTTGGATAATTACTATTTGAGATATCATGTATATATGCAAACAAAATGATGTAATGGCATGCAATTAGATGAAAACTCAAAGTTGGGCTGAAACTGTATGAAAGCTAAATGCATTAATAAATATATATGCATATTTACATAGTAAAAATGGATAATTTTAGCTATTAGGGAAGATGATATACTAAACGGAATACTGTCTTCCACAACAAAAGACAAATAGCATTTTTCGCCACTTTAATCCACTTACCATTAAGTGGGATATGCATTATTATCCCTATTCTTTAGGTTATCAGATTCTAATAAGATAATCCATTAATAAAACACAAGGACAAAGCATGAGCAACAATTCATAATTTATATTTTTAGTATTTCCAAATTGTTTCTTTTAATGTACAATTTTATTTACTACTTGTTAAAGCTAAATTAAAGCAATTAAGTTTATCAATAACCATGGGACCAGGTAGGAACACTGAAGCTGATATTTGAAAAGTAACTAAAAACACAAGACAAAACAATCCACATATTACACCTACAGCAATCCAAATCATCTGAGCGATCTGGGCAGTCTGGAAGACCATCACAGTACTTGACCCTATCAATGCAAAGACCTGTGAGGCAACGAAACTGGGAAGGTCTGCATAGGCGTGTTTCTAGGTTAGTAGAAGGAAGGAAAAGTTAAATATAAAACAGAATTATTAGATTTATTATCTCAAAGAAAACAGTTAGTGCAAGGGAATACAGTAGTGGATAGCTATTACAAAACAGTGCAAAGAGGAATATATATATATATTCCACCTAAACAGTTAGACATAGTTAAAATGATTTTTATTGTTCCAGAGAAATCTAATTGAGCCCATTATATTCAAAATAATTTTGGTGTTAAAATTTATTGTCTTTTAGACCGTATTTGCATTGATTTCACATTCCAAAGTGTTTTACAAATCTTGTGTTCAGACTTTTCTATCATATGATTTGTGTAAGAAGCACTATGCATAAAGAAATGGCTAAGTATTTGAGGAACTATTTTTGAAAATGAAATGGCACAGATTTAAACTGAATTCAAACACCAGAGTATTAAAAAAATAATTATACGAACCAATTTTTTAGCAATAATACTTCATTACAATATAATATATAATTCATAATTCACAGAAAAATGGCAACACATGCAACTAAGATTTCAGTTTATCATATTCAATGATCATTTCATTTTCGATGATAGTGCATGAAGTTTAATACAATAAAGAGCTACAACAGAATGTACAAAGTATGTAAGGAACTTATCCCATGAATATATCTTGTTGTGGCACCTTTATTGCTAATGACAAGAGTTTAATGCATCGATTTTATCTGGTTTAGAAACACATAGTATGATATATGTCACTTTAATGGCAGTGTTTCAAATCACACTGGAGTAACATTACATCTACATCATCCTCAAGCAGCAATGGGCTAAGGAGGTCCAACCAGATTATGCAATTTAGTTCTCCAAATAGATCTCTCATGAACTACATCTGGCTACTTCACACCAATTCTAACAAGGTCCAATCTGACATTGTCTGCCCACCCATCCTAGGTTTTCCCATTTCTGAGGCCTTTAGGCACAGTGTTCATAACCCTAGTCACTGAACTACAGTTATGAATACAGGCAACCTCCTGTATTCATACTGGAGTGTCTCTCTACACAATATGACATTCAAAGGAGGTTGCAGACTCCTTTGCCTAACTTCATCATTGCTTACAAAGTTCAACCTCCTAATGCCCAAGATACTGCGTAATCATCTAGAAGCAAAAGCATCAAGTTTCCTGTTATCTTATTCTAATAAGATAATCCATTATAAGGTTCAAGTTTCACTACCATAATTCTAAACAGAACCAAACTATTATACAGTAAAACTACCTACATCTTCTATTAAAATAAAGATTGCTAACTGTAGGTTTGGACAACATAATACTTTTCCTCCTTACTATTTGATGAAGAACTATAACTTATGCAGATTTCTTGTGCAATTGTTCATTGCACAGGTTGAAACTGTGAATGATCACATGACTATTTTTGTGCCATATTGTTGCTTAATGCCAGGATCAAGGTTCAAGGCCAGATAATTATCAGTCATGCTAAGCAATTATCAATTGTTTGATTCAATTGACTTGCTTTCTGATTTCTTTATACAATAATCTTCCCCTTCTGAAACACAAACAGAAATGAATACAGATATATAGAAAACAGCCCATGTTTATTTAAATATTTGATATCGTTGCAATTGTTTTTCTATACATATTTAAAACAGTTTTGTACAATATCCAAATTTTGCATAGATCCATTAACACCATTTAGTGCATTATTAGAATTTATGACTTCAAATATGCTTGATGGCTTTGCTAACAAAGCCAAGGAAGCAGACAAGCACAACAGCAGAGAGCTGTTTGTGTGTTGTGTGGGAGAAAATGGACAGGTACACAGGGATGAAGGATAAACAAGGTAAGGTTATAGATGGTGAGAAATCTGTCATGGCTAGGTGGGCTGAGCATTTCAGCGATTTTCTAAACAATACAGTTAGTTCTACTCAGATTGTAATGATAGATGCATTACTACTGGCTTTAATGTTGGCCTTATAACACAGTCTGAAGTTATTCTGGCTATTTCAAAACTTAAACTACATAAATTCCCAAGGGTAGATGAAATTACTATGGAAATGCTTAGAGCTGAGAATGTTTCAGTTAGCAGATGCATGAATGAAATTTTGAATATCTTTTATGATAAAAGCATTGCTACTTAAGGATTTTACCGGAGCTATTATTATCCCTATTTTTAAAAAGGTGGTCGCAGTTTTTGTGATAACTATAGTGGATATATTTTTGTGATAACTAATATATATTACCTGGAACAGCCTACTCTCTGTTCTAGGTAACTTCTTTGCATGATTGTGCTTAATAGAATTAAGAATCTGGTTGACAGTCAATTGCGTGATGAGCAATGTGGAATCAGAAGTGGTAGGGGATGTGTGGATCAGATATTTTCACTTAGGCAGATTCTTGAGAAATGTTTTTAGAGTTTCAGAAACCTTTGGTTGCTAGCTTTGTTGATTTCAAAAAGGCTTTCGGCTCTGTTGATCATCATAATTTGTGGTTGATTGTGAGATCATATGGTATACCAGACAAGTTAGTAACATAATGAAAGCTCTCTATAATAACACTGAGTCGTGTGTGAGAGTTGGTAAGGCTTGTAGCAATTGGTTTAGCATTACTTCTGGTGTTTGACAAAGATACATTTTGCCTTCTTTTCTCTTTAGTTTGGTTACTGTTTACGTTATGCGAAATTCACTTCAAGGGAAAGATTTTGTCCTTAAATGGTCTGGAGATAATAAAATTTCTGATTTAGATTATGCTGATGATTTAGCCCTTTTGGCAAATGATGTTGATGAGACTGGTAGTAGAGTAGGTTTGGTTATAAACAAAGAGAAAAAACAAAGTGATGAAAATTGGTCAGGCAGGCTATGATTCAGTTAATACGAATGGTTGCAGTCTTGAGCAGGTGTCACAGTTTAATTATCTTGGGAGCTATGTAACAGATACTGGTGATGTGCAGCATGAGATTAACAGATGAATAGATGAATAGCGATTGCTGCCAGGACTTTTAAGAACCTATTAATAGTGTGGAGAAATAGGTATATTACCATTAAAGACTAAAAATAGATTGTATAATAGTTTGGTTCTCTCTAGGGTTAGTTATAGTAGTAAAACTGACACTTTGTAAACAAGATAACAGGAAACTAGATGCTTTTGATTCTAGTTGCTTATGCAGTATCTTGGACATTAGGTGGTTCAACTTTGTAAGTAATGATGAGGTTAGGTAAAGGAGTCTGTAACAACCTTTAAACAACAGAGACTGTTGGTTCAGCTGGGTTGGGTTGTTTTACTCCTGAAAGGCACTTTTTTGCACACCATGGGCTAAATGGCCAGGTCACAAGGACCCCGAAGGCTCAGAGAAGGTTGGGGGAGGGGACCCACTGAAACAGCTGTTGGAGACAGATGGTAGCCTTTTGTCAAGGTTATCCAGCATGTTCTTTAACGTGCACAGGATAAGGCTCTTCTTCACACGGAGTCACGGCTTAACCTCCCATCCGATGGACGGCAGCCTTTCCAAGCCCATCGGTGTCCCCTACTGATAGTGGGTAGGGAGTTTTGCAGATATAAATCCGTTGGTTCAGCCATGTTGCCCATATGGATAATTATAGATTAGCGAATAATGTTATGATTGAGATGCCCAAAAGCCTCAGAAAGAGGGGGAGACCTAGGATGCAGTGGCAGACAACGTCAAATACAACCTTGTTAGAGTTGGTGTGTAGTGGTCAGATGCAACAGGTATAGCTCAGGACAGACATGCTTGGAGAACTAAATTGCGTAGTCCGGTTGGACCTCTGTAGCCCATGGTTGAGGATGATTATCTCTTTGGTGAATCAAAATGTTTATTTTCTGTATGCACCAACACTAAAGAGTTGGCTACTAAACAGATGAATTCTTATATTGCACATGAAGCTGTAATTTTTCTCTGAACTATTTGGATTGTCTTTATACTTTATTCCTCACATTCATTTAGTAGCTTAATGTCACCACTGTATGATGCTGAGAAGAAATAATGAAATATTATTTTAAAATGTTTTACTGAAGGTTTTTTTTTCTCTTAATATTTTTTAAAGTAATCATGATCTCCCAATGCAAATTGTGAATATAATCTAGATACATATTTTAGTATAGTAACACTTATATGTGCATTTAACAAATATAAAAACATTTTATAGGAAATAAGTTTATTTTGAAACATTTTTACAGGTTTATAATTTAATGGGAAACTTTAGGTTGGATATTTGAATATTTTTTTTTACAATTTTAGTTCAAAAATTGTTAAAGCTTTTTAGAAATTAAATAATTCTTTCATAAAATTCAAACAGTTTATATTAGTTTTACCTGGATAATAATTTGATTTTGTAATTTTTTTAATACTAGGTCCTGCCATCCTCACAGATCTTCTACTATGGCATATAAACTGACAGGCTCCTGTCAGACCTCTGTGGCAAGCAGCTGCTTGAGGAGGTATTTATTTTATTTATTTAGAAGCTTCAATGAAATATTTGAATGTTTCTTTGGATACCATGTGTGGACACAAATACCTTGGGTGGCCATAGATCAAACAACACCAACCTGAAAGCTTTAAAATTTACATTTCTGAAGCCATGAAAATAGGATATACCATGCATATTTGGTTGAAAATGCTAAACAGCAAAATTAGTAGAACTTTTCAATATAAAATTTCAAACTTTTATATTTATATATTAGATATCAAAAATATGTATTTCAGGACTCTTAAATAATGCTTTCCTTTTCAGTTTATTCCTCAACTTCATGCAATGGAAATAAACATTTGTGATCCTTCAAACTGCTATTAACAGAATTCACTGAACAGTATTAGTGCAGTTCATGTCTACATACTCGATTCTTCTGTTCACATTTCCAATAAAACGAAAATTTCCCAAAGTTACTTTTTTTATGGGAGGTTTTGGGATAACACACTGTTACAAAAGTGTGGAAGATTTTTCTTCTTTCATTTTAGTATATATTGCAATTTAAACCTCAATGTTTCTAAATTGTTTTTATTTTACATATCTTACTGAGGGAATATGACAGTGTCAGTATTTTTTTTCAACATGTGATCAGCACACAATAACAATGAACATTAGGTTTTGATCTAGAACTCTTAGTACATTTCTTGATGTGCATTGTGATGGATACCAAGATCCTCACGTAATGTGCTTTTATTTCTCATTTACCATCTAAACACTATATTTAAAACGTGTTTGCCTTAAAATGAATGATCCAGGAAAAAAAAATTTTTTTGAAATATTCTATTGGTTTTAAATAGTGAAACAGCCAAGTTTTCAGGCTTCTCTGATTTAATAGAAGAATAACAATTCAAAGTTTAGCATAATATTGGTGACAGTTTTTTTCCACTTTGGTACTTCTAGAATTACTTCTATTTCTTCAAATATATCCCACTTTTAAAAGAATGTGAAACTTGGCTGAAAATGAAACCATTATATTTACATGGCTTCATAGCTGCTTTCTCAGGAAATATTAGATTACGATTTAATTGGAAAACTATTTAACACTTTGCACTTGAAGGTTTTTTCACTATAGGAAAGTAGCAACTCGAAGTTTTTTCCTAAAAAGTTGAAATTTTTTACAACTAACAAATATAAATCATACGTAAACAATGTAAAATCAAACACATCTTCACTGCTACTAATTTCATCTTTTGGCTCCATTTTTATAACCACTGAAAACAGACTAAATTTTAAATAATTTTAATTAAACACAATTCTGTACTATGAAGTGCACATCGACAATAGATTTACACATCCAAAATGTAAAGAGGAAAGATATGTTTATAAACCAGTTATTGTCACCATTCATGTTGCTGCATTAAACCAAGTGGTGACTGAGGGTCGCCTCTGAAGTGCAAAAGATCCGTTTATAAACCAGTTATTTTCACCTCAGTCACCATTCGAGTTGCATCAAACCAAGTGGCAACTGAGGGTTGCCTTTCAAGTGCAAGGTTAAAAGGTACAACTTACTTTATATTTTTATTAAATGAGAATAATTTCATAACTAGCATTACTGTAATTTTTTAATTGTTTTAACATTTTAATTTTTAAATTGTTTCAATTTTTATAAAATTCAGCTTTTTTTTATAGCAGTACATAATGCAAAATGATCTAGAATTTTTAATCTCAATTTCATTGGCTGAATAAACTGTGTAAGCTTCAAATTTTTTTAAATTTTTCATGGCATTTAAATTTATATGTTTTTTTAAAATCAACTTAGATGTGAGGTGTTCTCCAAGGGACTAAAAAGATTTAAAGTTTAAAATAAACCTACAAAGCAGAGAAATCCTATTTTCAACAATTTTTTTTAATTTCCTTAACTGTAGTGGACCTGTAATGTCTAAGGTTAATTCACATAAACTTGTTTAATGATAATTATTGATATCAAAAGATATGTAGTAAGAATGGTCATAACAAAAAAGGTGGCCATGACAAATTCAATGGTGGGCAAAACTAGAAAAGCTCAGTAATCTCAGGTATAGAGCATACTTGAGAATATTCAATATTGGTGTGGTTAAATGCTGCTTTTCTTCAGCCACCCACACAGACATTCCAGAAACTTAGAAAGGCTCTAGTGACGCAATATCAAAGAGCAATATTATGTCTGATATTCCAAGCATATTTGACGCAATATCAAAGAGCAATATTACGTCTGATATTCCAAGCTACAGATCACATTCAGCTCACAAGGGTTGGTTGTTTTACCTCTGAGCGGCATTTTTTGCACACCATGGGCTAAATGGCCAGGTCACATGGACCTCGAAGGCTCAGAGAAGGTTGGGGGAGGGGATCCACTGGAACAGCTGTTGGGAGACAGATGGTAGCCTCCCGTCAAGGCCATCCAGCGTGTTCTTTAACGTGCACAGGGTATGACTCTCCCGCACACGGGGCCACGGCTTAACGTCCCATCCGACGGACGGCGGCCTTTCCAAGCCCATCGGTGTCCCCTACTGACCGTGGGCAGGGCGGGGAAATTTTGCGGAGATAAATCTCAATGCTGACCCAGCGGGGACTCGAACCTGGGAACTACAGATTACGAGCCTGACGCGCTACCGACTGAGCCACCCCCGCCCCCCAGCTCACAAGCAATACATTCTATCATAACCATGCTAGTAAGGTGTGACTCACTAGCTTTGTGACTAATCATGTCATATGATTAAGAGAATATGGGCCCCATTCTACCAAAGATTAAACTTAAATTTCATTTGTAGTGGCTTATGTTTTGGTATTAGAAGTATTGTAACATTTAAATAAATTTTCACTCCATTAAGCAATTATTGCTTAAATTATATCATATATTGAGAAGCAACTGATTTGGCCACTTTATTATTTGAGACCTAGGCAGATTCATTATCTGCATGTATTTTTTGAGAAGTGCATTTTTTTTAGTTAACATTCTCTTTATGACCATTTAATACTTCACACAGGGTATCCTTTTGATCTTAGTTATTTAACTGAATGAATTTATGACACTAATAACTGTTTCCTTATATTGAATGAATTATGATACTAATAATATTTCAATTCTATTCTATTTCCATCATTAACATATGTCAAATAACATCCTTACAATCTTTCATGTTAGTTAATTCATAAATGAACTTTTGCAATAACTTGAAATCCGAGTTTTCCTTTTTAAACTAGTGAACTGGCAGATTTAACATAACAATATTACATATATACCAAACATTGCCTTTGAGAAATGACTTGGCCATTAAGATTCCATCATATGTACTCTTTGATCTAGAGCAGGGGTTCTCAACATGGGATAAGCTCAAAAGAGCTCAAAAGTAGCTAGATCTCGTAACGAAGTCAATAAGTTGGCAACACTGCTGTGCAAAATTGTCATTTTTTGTGTTTATCGACATATGTAATTTATGAATACAAAATTTAATGTGTGTATATGTATATATGTTTTATTTTATTCCCATTGTTATACTATATAGTTTTATCTATCTATACAAGGGGTATGCCAGTTACATACATTTCCAGAGGGTATGTGAAGCGTAAAAGGTTGAGAACCACTGATCTAGACCATGGGTTTAGAACAAGTTTGACCTGTGGACCACATCTACAAAATAATCCAGGCCATATGTAATTTGAAGTTATTGTAAAGAGTAAAACACAGTGTGCTAAATTAAAAGATATATTAAGTTAACTCTATAAACACTGTAGGTCTGACGATGTGCCGAAGCAGACGGCACGAAACTCATCATAATACCTGGTCATCAACATCTCGTACAGGCAACCAGCTCAGCACACTAATAGGAGAGCAAAGTTTATAATGACACCCAGTAACTCATACTACAGAGGCAAAGCGCAACACCACCACACTTAAGAACTATTATCAAGTGAGAAGCAACAATACCGGAAAACATCAGTTACCGAGAATAGCACACAACCCAGAATTGTTCTCCTTGAAAAACCAACGAAGTTACCTCTGAAGAAAGAAGAAAATGCAAGTATGACTATTTAACCTAAACTTCACTGCACTACTCTATGACCATTAATTATCACATTAGTGTCAATGAGCAGATTGTCACAATAACACGTGACTAGTCCAGCCCCTACAGTGTTTATAGTTAACTTAATCTATCTTTAATTTAAAGTTTATATACATATACCTCACTCAATGCCAGAAGTTTAAAAAAAAAACAGTTAAGCTGAGATTTTATGGACAACCGATTATTTAACATTTTCGAGTTTTGTTATAAACAGAAGGTTTGGAAACTCAGTCTAGATCAGTGGTTCCAACCTCTTTGGTGTCGTGGACATCTATAAATTCTTATTGTTTCTGCAGACCATAATTACTTGAAATATTTTAACTAAAATATACATCCTGGTAAAGCTGTTGATGAGACTAGTAGTAGAGTAGGTTTGGTTATAAACAGAGAAAACTAAAGTGATGAAAATTGGTCAGGCAGGCTGTGATTCAGTTAATCTGAATGGTTGCAGTCTTGAGCAGGTGTCACAGTTTAATTATCTTGGGAGCTATGTAACAGATAATGGTGATGTGCAGCATGAGATTAACAGATGAATAGGGATTGCTGCCGGGACTTTTAAGAACCTATGGAGAGTGTGGAGAAATAGGCGTATACACCTAAAGACTAAAATTAGACTGTATAATAGTTTGGTTCTTTCTAGGGTTAGTTATGGTAGTGAAACTTGGACACTTTGTAAACAAGATAACAGGAAACTAGATGCTTATGCAGTATCTTGGGCATTAGGTGGTTCAACTTTGCAACTAATGATGAGGTTAGGCAAAGGAGTTTGCAACCTCCTTTAAGCAGCATATTGTGCAGAGAGAGATTCCGTTGGTTTGGTCATGTTGCCCGTATGAATAATTATAGATTGGCAAATAGGGTTATAAACAGTGTGCCTAAAGGCCTCAGAAAGAAGGGGAGACCTAAGATGCAGTGGGCAGACAATGTCAAACAGGACCTTGTTAGAATTGGTGTGCAGTGGCCAGATGCAGTAGATGTAGCTCAGGATAGACTTGCTTGGAGAACTGAATTGCACGGTCTGGTTGGACCTCCGTAGCCCATGGCTGCTTGAGGATGATGGTAAAGAGGACTCTCCTTAAAAGTCCCAAAATGAGCTGTATTTAGTTCTTTATGTGCTGTTCATTTATTGGCTATTCTGCAATTTAAAATCAAAATATTGGAGTGGAGAAATTCGATGTTACAGAAATTCTTATGCTATCAACAGCCAATTTCATCTTGTGATCAAAAAATTGTAGTTAGTCACTGGTAGGAGTGCTATGCACCAATGCACTGTGATGAAGCACAAAATCAGTCGGGCCTAATACCTAAAGTCTGTCCCCAACATTTCGTGGTGCTGACGTTTACCTTTCAAAAGAGATGCACTCTTGTGGAAGTGAACTGAAGCGGAGGGCTGCCAGATCAGTGTGGCCTACTGATTTGGACAACTATGGCTACTGTTTTCTACCCTGCTGAGGAGTGGGCACCACACAGGGTCCTGGTGCTGACCATATACACCAACTGGAATGTAATTAGGATTGATTAAGGATCCTGGATTTGCTGCACTGGTGGGCTTCTGTCGAAGGAAAATCTGCCTCTGTTTTCTGTTTGCTTATGGATTGACAACCTCAAGTGAATAGATTCACAGAATATTTTTTATTAGCAGGTGGATAACCTTGAGCAGAGGTCATCGCAGGCACCTGAACTCTTGCTTATATTGGTATCGCCAAATTCTACTTTGGATGAAGTCTTCCAGTGTAGATGGCTTCAGCCTTTAGTGGTGGGGGGATAGACCCTTTGCCTATGATTAGGGAGCTGTTTGATTTTGTCAGCATTCCCTCTCTCAATAAACTAAACATCCCATTAACAGTTTTCTCTCTGTAGGTAGTTGGAATGTGAGGACTCTGCAGTGATTATTCTCTTTGTGTCCTCACACAAGAATTGCCATTATAATTTAGATATTCTTGGCTTTCATGAGACCAGATGGACAGATAAAGATCAGATACTTAAAAGAAATCTTGTTTCTCCTTTCAAAGAAGGAAGACTGAAAGTATTTCTAAGGCACAGATTTACTTCTCAGCAGACACACTAGTGATGCTCTTTTAGGATATGAGTGCATTAATGAAAGGTTTATTACAGCTAAATTTCAAACAAGCATTAAAGACCTGGATGTTATCAGTTGTTATCCCTACTGAGGATGCTAATGAGGATGAAAAATGTAGGTTTTATGGACAGCTTCAGGATATTTTGAATTCTGTCGAGAAAGGAGATATTACCCTTGTTCTAAGCAACTCTTAGTTCTTTATTTTGGTTATTATGTTATGCAAAATTCACTGCAAGGGTAAAATTTTGGCCTTAAATGATCTAGAGATCTGAAAATTTCTAATTTAGATTATGCTAATGATTTGGCCCATTTTGCAAATGATGTTAATGAGATGAATTCTTTCATTAGAACTATTGATGAGACTGGTAGCAGAGTAAGTTTGGTGATAAACAAAGTGAAAACTACAGAAATGAAAATTGGTCAGGCAGTCTGCAGTTCAGTTAATCTGAATGGTTTCACTCTTGAGCAGGTGTCTTAGTTTAATTATCTTGGGTTGTGTTGTTTTACATCTGAGCAGCACTTTTTTATATGAAATGTGCTAAATGGCCAGGTCACAAGGATCCCAAAAGAACAAAAAAGGTTGGGAGAGGGGTCCACTGGGGCAACTGTTTGAAAACAGATGGTAGCCTCCCAACAAGGCCATCCAGTGCGTTCTTTAAATTGTGCAGAGTATGGCTCTCTCCCATACACAGGGCCACAGCTTAATATCCATCTGATGGACCGGGGGGGGGGGGGGTTAATATCCGTCTTCCATCTGATGGACGGGGGGGGGGGGGGCTTCCAAGCCTATTAGTGTCCCCTACTGATTGTGGGCAGAGTGGAGAGTTTTGCAGAGATAAATCTCAATGTTGACCCAGCTGAGACTAGAACTTGGGATGCAGATTACGAATCTGATGTGCTACCAACCGAGCCAACCCCATCCCCAATTACCTTAGGAGCTACGTAACAGATACTGGTAATGTATGGTATGAGATAAACAGACAAATAAGAATTGCTCCTGGGACTTAAGAATCTATGGAGAGTGTGGAGAAATAGTCATACACCTAAAGACTAAAATTAGGTTGTATAACAGTTTAGCTCTTTCTAGAGTTATAGTAGTGAAACTTGGATCCTTTGTAAACAAGATAACAGGAAACTTTATGCTTTTGATTCTAGATGCTTAAGCAGTATCTTGATCATTAAGTGGTTCAACTTTGTAATTACGAGGTTAGCAAATGTTTTACCCCTGAAAGGCACTTTTTTGCACACAACGGGCTAAATGGCCAGGTCACAAGGAACCTGAAGGCTCAGAGAAGGTTGGGGGAGGAGACCCACTGGAACAGCTGTTGGGAAACAGATGGTGCCACCCATCAAGGCCATTCAGTGTGTTCTTTAAAGTGCACAGTATATGACTCTCCCACACATGGAGGCACAGCTTAAATTCACATCTGATGGACAGCTGCCTGTCCAAGCCCATCTGTTTCACCTACTGGTCTTGGGCAAGGCAGGGAATGGTTTGGCCATGTTGCCTCCATTGGTTTGGCCATGTTACTTGTATGCATAATAATATATTAGCAAATTGGGTTATGAATAGTGTGCCTAAAGGCCCCAGAAAGAGGGGAGACCAAGGATGCAGTGGACAGATGTCATACAAGATCTTGTTAGAATTGGTCTACAGTGTGAGATGCAGCAGATGTAGCTCAGGAGAGAGACATTTGGAGAACTAAATTGCATAATCTGGCTGGACCTTGTAGCCCCTGGTTGCTTGAAGATGATCAAAATGAGCTGGCTAGTGTTTACACAGGGAACTGACAATTTCAGCTAAAAGCCATAAAACATTTAGTATGTAATCATGATAAATGTACCAATTCCATTAAGCATATTTTGAAATATTGAAAATAACATGACCCCCTTTACTACCCCTAGGTGTTCAGGGACCACAGGTTCAAAACCACTGGTCTATATTTAGTCCTAGATATTTACATTAGATCTCATATTATATTCTTAGTTTTCTTTTCAACTTGTGGTGTATTTTCAACTCAGTATGGATGAACAGAAGTTTGTATCACCTTTGATAACCCAGGTAATGTGTATCTAAGAAAGTTAATCTGTTGATACAGTATATAACAATCAATGCATTTATGGACCTACTATGGTATGCAACAGTCAATGGATTCATGGACAAAATGGTTACCAATTTTTGCTTTCATTTAGCCATTTAATTTTTCAAATCAAAAAGGCAGTGTGACAGGCAGAAACTCTTATTAGGCAAGATAATTAACTTGTGCTCCAAGCTGGTGTAATAAAATTATATTACTCAATGTCCTGTTTCCATTTGTATTTCTTTTTTGCCCATAAATTTATCATGAAATTATTCATTGCACATTTTAACTCATTTGGGAGTACAAAGGAAAAAAAAAGCCAAATCATATGATAAAAGTATTCGTTTTGTAGAGAAATAAATTTTACCACAGTCCTGTTCATCAGAGTAATCAGCACAGTCATATAATCCATCACAGCGAAATGTGTCATCTATGCATTTGCCATCACTACACTGATATTCATCAGTATCACATTCCTCTACTCAATGATTAGCATAGAGAAAGAAAAAGAGTTAGTAGTATTAGTAAGAAGAAAGCAATTTTGAAATTACACATTAAATGCAATGGAAAGATAAAATCAACATGCTCTATTCCAAAGTAGAAGTAAAAGTAAATTAATAAGATTTTAGTAGACATGCAAACTTGAACATTGAAAAGAAACTGTCACAAGTGGGCCAGAATTAATATGCATTAGCAAAAAGAAAACATTGTACTCTTAATAATGATTCACAAATTTTATACTATATATTTCAATAACCATTTGTAATATAACTGCTCAACTGAACTATATTAATCAGATATATATCCATTAGTGATAAACGTATTAAAGTGTTAATTCTTTTAAATTTTTATTAAAATCACCATAAAAGCACTATACAGGGTATCTGATTAATTGTAATTTCTCCATAGATCGATCTGTTGTTGAAAACTGCATACCAAATATTTTGAGGCGACTATTATCATGTGCACATGCATTATACACAGAGGCCAAAAGTCATGGAATACGTGCCTAATAATGGGTAGGTCCTCCTCAAGCCCTCAGAATTGCAGCCACATGTCAAGGCATGGAGTCAATGAGTTGCCAATACCATTCTGCAGGGATGACAGCCCACACATCCTGCAATGTAGTCCATAATTGTGTTGCAATGGATCGTAAGCTTGTTTACATTGTATCCCCCAAATGCTCCAAGGGATTCATATCAGCATATCGTGGGGGCCAATTCATGGTGGTAAAGTCCATGGAGTGTTCTTCAATCCACCTCCTAGCAACCAAAGACTGGTGAAACATTGCAGTATCTTGTTGGAATACCCCTTCACCATCAGGGTGCTCGAGTCTGAAGAGATGCAGGTGATCTGCGAAAATGTCCATGTATCTCATACCTGTCAGCAATTGCTCCAAACGGACAAGAGAGCCCAATGTAGACCACATGAACACACCCCACACCGTGACAGAGCCTCCTCCAGCCTGAACAGTACCTTGCAGACAGGAAGGGTCCATGGCTTCACAGGGCCTACACCACACTAATGCACATGTCAGTGTGAAACAACTGGAACCTTGATTCATCGGGCCATGCTACTCGACGCCACTGTTCTACTGTCCAATTTTGATGTCTTTGGACCCATTCCAGTTGTTGAGCTCTGTGACGACATGTAAGCAATGGGACATGAGTGGGTCTTCAGCTACCAAATCCGATGGAGTGCAGGTGGCAACATTTTCAGAAACATTTTGCGTTTGGCCCACATTCATATTGGCAGTGATTTCAAGCACCGTTGGTCGTTACCATTCATGATAGCCGACACAAGCTCCATTCATCAATTGCACATGGCCGTCCCATTTGCTGATTTATGTGTGTGGAAATACCATCAATAGAATACTGACAATAAACTCTTGACACTGTAGACCTGGGAAAACCGAATTCTTGCATGATCTCTGATATTGCATTACCCATCCTTCTGGCACCGACAATCAAGCCACGATCATAAGACAATTCACGATGTGCAGCCATGCTGAATTAACAACTACTCCAAAATGAATGTTGGGCTTGTAGGCTACCACAGTGTCATTCTGCAGTTGATGTCCAACACATCAGTTACAAGTATAGCACTCTAGTTCTATTTTAACTGCTATTCCCATGACTTTTAGCCTTTCAGTGTATATGTACAAATTTGCCTTTTGTGAAGCTACACCACAAAAATACTAAATTCAACTTGCATTGACACAGAAGTTGACATTTCATGTCTACATTAAGAGGGTGTGGGATAAGATTAGCAGAAGTTGCAAATTGAAATGGCAGCCATAATGCTGTGGGTCTTTGAACTTACCTTGTGATCCCAAACAGTGCTTTTCAGAAGGAACTGTGAAGTTAACTATCATTTTAAATAATGTGGAGATAGAATTAAAACTTGTGATAAGAGAATTATTATACAAATGTTTGATAGGTTTAGACGCAATATGAAAACGCTAAATACAACTAGACTTTATAAATAACTGTTTCATTAAAGGTGACTCAAGGTAAAACTTGACAAACAAATAAAGTTAATGTAAAGAAGCATGTTGATAACACATACCTAAATGAGTAAGAAAAACTTATGCTCACAATTAAAAGGACCTTCTCGCTCAGGAACTAAAAATAACTTAAATTCTGTCATTGAGCAATAAAATTTATCATTCAACCTATTTACATGTTAAAATTTTTAGGAGAAAACTGAAGCTTTTCGGAACAAGGACAGTGATACTATGTGGTGATATTACATTTGTTTAGAGCTTCTTTCCACGTATCGTGAAAGACAATTCCAGTGTCTCAGTTGCAGGTGAGGATGAATAAGGTCATTATTTCAATAGCCTCGAGGAGGTTCCGTAGAAAGTTGATGCACATGCAAGTAGTATGGCATGCTCCCAGTCTATTGTTGCTGTATGTTGTACTAACTTGGTGACGGCCGTCATTAGCTTGTTGCTCTGTGAACCTCTGTAAAGAACTTATGGTTTTTCCGATGTAGTAAACAATGGAATTATCTGGCAAATACAAGGGAAAAATCGGTATATGGCTGATTTTTGAAATAGGCTAAATTTGTCTCTTTTGATTAATTTCTTCAGATATGGAAAACAATTTTGATGTTCTGAAAACAACTGATGTTTTGGGATCTGAGCAATTTGCAGACTGATTCACATAGGACAGGAATGTAAGAAATAGGTCCAGCAAAGTTGCACATTCAGAGTTGGTGATTCGTATGAGAGTTGAATCTCTTCTGTGTTCATTTCTATATTCATTGATTAGCTCTTCTATTGTTGTTGGGTGAAAGCCATGGGATGCAGCAATGGAATTGGATTTTTAGAATTTCGTTTCTAAGCAACTGCTCATTTGAAGATACAATGAAGGCCCTATGGCTGAGGGAATGGAAGGCTGCAATTTTGTATGCCCATGGGATGCATGAGTCCACATGTATGATGGAGGGGTGTAGGTAGTCTTTCAGTATAGAGATGTCATCAAGGCTCCTGCATTATCTTTTTAGATGAGAACATCTAAATAGGGAATGTCACTGGTATTTTCCTCTTCCTTTCGTAAAATGTATCGTGGGATATATATTGTTGGCAGAGTCAATAAGGCAGTTTAATTCCTCATTGCTGCCATTCCAAATTAAAAATATTTTGTCAACACAGCAACACCAGAAGTAAAATTGCTGCCTTATATTGTTGGCAGTATGGAGCAGATGGGAATAAGCTCTTATTCCCATCCACTCCAGTTTTTGATGCTGTCATGTTATTTCAGACAAAAATTATTGAAGTGCAAAAGTTTTTCCTTCCTAAAATCAACACCATTTGTGAGGCTCTAAAACTTGTCACCAAAAACAACCGTTTCCAGTTCAGCAACCAAATCTACAGGCAGCAACCAAATCTACAGCCCCATGGGCTCACCCCTTTCAGCATCCTGTCCAAGATTGCCCTTCAATATCTAGAAACAAAATTGTTCAACTCAGAAGCAATATTACCCTTCTTCTGGGGTAATTCACTATGTTGATGATATATTTTTAATTTGGAATGGCAGCAATGAGCAATTTAACTGCCTCATTAACTCTGCCAACAATATATATCCTACAATATGTTTTATGAAGGAGGAAAATACCAGTGCCATCTCCTATTTAGATATTCTTATCCAAAAAGACAACACAGGAGCCTTGATGACATCTCTATACTGAAAGCCTACCTAAGTCCCCTCAGTCATATGCATGGACTCTTGCATCCCATGGAGGTACAAAATTTCAGCCTTCCATTCCCTCACCAATAGGGCCTTCACCGTATCTACAAATGAGCAGTTACTTAAAAAAGAAATTCCAAAAAACCAATTCCATTGCTGCATCCCATGGCTTCCAACCAGCAACAATAGAAGAGCTAATCAATAAATATAGAAACGACCACAGAAGAGATTCAGCTCTCATACCAATCACTAACTCCGAACGTGCAACCTTTGCTGAACCTATTTCTTAGGTTCCTGTCCTATGCGAATCACTCTGCAAAATACTCGGAGCCCAAAACATCAAAATTGTTTACAGACCAGCTCCAAATCTGAAGAAATTAATCGAAAGGGACAGACAAATTTAACCTACTTCAAAAATCGGGCATTTACTGATTTCCCCTACATTTGCCAGATAATTCCATTGTTTACTACATTGGAAAAACCATATGTTCTTTACAAGAGAGGTGGTTACAATAGACTGGGAGAATGCCACACTGCTTACATGAGCATCCACTTTCTATGGAACCATAGTCCACGAGGCTATTGAAATAATGACCTTGCCCATCCCCACCAGCAACTGAGACACTGGAATCGCCCTTCATGACATATGGAAAGGAGCTCTAAACAACCGTAATGTACCACATAGTATCACTTCACTGAAGACTGAGCACTGTCCTTGCTCCGAAAAGCTGAGTTTTTTCCTAAAAATTTTAACATGTAGAAAAATGTTTGAAGGATAAACTTTAAAATTTTATTGCTCAATGAAACAGAATTTTAAGTTACTTTTAAACTTTGTTAAGAGAAGCAGGTCTCACTGTAAAATTGTCCAAACGTACATTTCTCTGAGAAGACTTTCAATACCTCAGCTTTACTGTCAATGCACATGGAGTAAGAACATTACCTAATAATGTCCAAGCCATAGAAATATTTCTCACATTGCAAAATTTGAAGTAGCTCAATAGTTTCTTGGGGATGTGTAGTTGGTAGCAGCAATTCGTACAAAACTTTGCAGATTTGGCCAAGCCCTTATGTGAATTACACCATAAATGAAAACTATGTAGGACTCCCTCTTGAGATGCAGCATTCCAAAAGTTTAAGGATGCCTTGTGTCATGCTCCTGTGAAGGAGGCAGAAGTTACGCCAGAATTAGAGGTTAAGCATTTTGTTCCCTCACTTGGCACTATTGTTCCTGTAGAATATAAATAGCGTAAAATTGAAGAACAATGAAGAGATTTAGAATATGGAAATGTATCCCATTATTTGAAAACAGAGGAACTATCTTCAGACTTGAGTATAGCTTCAAGTATAATTGGAAGAACCAGACACTTTCAATTAACAAACAACATTTTGTATTACTGCAGATGACCAAGTCAAACAGGAAGTTATTGTCCATTTATCCCAAAGCATTAAATGAGTACATACTCAATTATATGTTGTTCCATATGGTGGCCATTTAGGTATACAAAATACTTACCAGGAAGTAGCCAAAAGAGCATATTGGCCAACTTTAAAAAAGGACATAAAAAAACTACATAAGGCTTGTCAAACCACAAAATTTGATCAGAATAGTTTTTGTGGTTTAATGAAGAGCACTATATCCAAAAAACCCATGGAAATAGTGGGCCCCTTGTGATGCCCCATCGTTCACTTTTGCTTTACCTTAACCAGTTTTGTTTAATTTACGTTATATTTATCATTTTGGGGATTTTTATTTCCTTTTCGGCATCACAGCACTCGTTTTCAAGTTTCTAGGAGTTGCGTACGCGCAACTCCGAACTTCCGACCGTAACCGTTAAAGCGCGTGCCAAGGACACGCCCCCTCTTACGTCATAGCTTGTGTCCTTCGTCATTGTATGCAAATGTCTTTCCCGGCATGCGCCGGCCCATTGTCAAAACCGTGACCTGCGGAGCACTTGAGAGTAGAGCACTAAGCACTGGAGCACTTGAGAGAAGCACTTGAGCACTGAGAGCAGAGTTGTAGAGAGAGCAGAGAGATGTAGTAAGGTGCGTAGCACCGTGCGTGTAGCACAAGAGATGTTTTTTTCATTGATGTCTTGGTGAGTTAGTTGTTTTGGAAAAAAATCTATTTTGTTTTGTTATAACCTTTTGAGTCTGTAGTTTTTTATCTTGAGCAACGCTAATTTAGGATCTTTTTTACATTAACTCTTATTTTGTTAAGAATCATTTTTGACTCTTACTTATGAACGCTCGCTGGCATTTGAACCCTAAATCAACTTATTCTACATTTTGGCAATTTGTTAATTATTGCCTGGCGCCCGTCTAAGCTATCCGGAGCATAAAACTTTAATTATTTTGCATTGTTTGGAGCGTTACACCCTATCCACAAATGCAAGAGGGATCACAATATATTTAGTCTTGATTGACTATTTTTTTTAATGGATTGAGGTATTTCCCATTAGGAACACAATGGCAAGCACTGTAACTAAGGAGTTTGTACGAGTTTATCTGCAGATATGGGGTACCCAAATGTATAGTTTCAGACATTGGGTCCCAATTAATTTCCAATGTATGCAAGATTTTTCAAATTAAATTCATCTTTACAACTCTGTATCATCCTCAGTCAAATCTAATGGAAAGAATCAATTGGAATATGGGAAGGATGATTACAGCATATATTGAAAAATCGACATAGTACCTGGAAGAAATATTTGAAAGTTTTCATTTGCTTTACGAACATCACTGCATGAAAATACTAAATTTACTCCTTCAAAGATATTTTTAAGAACAGAATTAACTTTGCAGGGCGGGGACTTATGAGCAGGGTGGGGAGTTTATGCAGAAACTGCTTTAAAAATGTAGTTGCCTGGGACAGACTTATTGGTCAGACAGCATCTCCACAATCTTAAATTTCGTATGGAGTAAGCCATATATACAAGCCATTTCAAAGGCCAAAGATAATTCATTGAGGGCACACAGCGAAAGCAATGGGTTCGGTTGTTTTACCTCTAATTGGCACTTTTTTGCCTACAATGGGCTAAACAGACAGGGTCATAAGGACCTGAAGGTTCAGAGAAGGTTTGGCCTCTGTCACTTTTATAGTGTTTTAATCAAGACCTTGTGCACATTAACACGTGTTCTCTAATGTGTGCAGGGTATGGCTCCCTGCACACAGGGCCACAGCTTAACACCCAATCCGATGGATGGTAGCTTTCCAAGCCCATCAGTGTTCCTTACTGACAACAGGGTGGGGAGTTTTGCAGAGATAAATACCAATGCTGGCCTAGCTGGAACTCTAACCATATAATCACAGTTTATGAGCTTGGCACATTATTGACTGAGCCACTCCTTCCCCAAAGCAATAGGAAAACTACAATAAAAGACAAAGGCACACCTAACTTAAAATTGGTGACAAGGTCTTGATTAAAACACAAAAGTGACAAGAGGCTTTATCAAAAAATTTGCATCTTTATACACTAATACATATCCAGACTATGTCCAATAGGATCTTGTCTGAGAAAGAATTAATGTTAAGATTAATCTTGTTTCAGTTTATACTTTTGAAAATTTGCTCAACTAAGCTTTTTATTTTGCAGCTTTTGAATGAGAATCAAAGCTATCGTGTTCAAACTCTATATATGTATTATAAATTTCAAAGAACTGTTCTTAAAAAGATATCAATATTCAGAGAAACTACAGGAAAATATTACAGACATTAGACCTGTTATACAATAAGAATTGAAACAATCTAGATCATGTCAGATTATAATTCCAGCCTGTTCAAACTGTAGTTTGCTGTATGAATTATTTTCTATGAAAATTTTAAAATCTTTTCCACCCAAGAAGAATTTAAATTTTGATGCATTATATCCCTAAAGGTGTTTTATTCAGTCATAGAGTTAAATATCACAAAGCTTTAAATAGGTGTTGTATTGTGAATGCAAAAAATTGATATTTAACATACTTAAAATCTTTTTCTCTTATGGGTTGAAAAAGTTCCAAAGTTCATAAAAGGTCTTAGTGGCTTGATTATATATTGAAGGTTTTAATGCTGATAGAAACATCATTGATCACAAACTGGAAAATTACTTACTACAATCATTTTCATCTGAGCCATCTAGACAATCAGAAAGTCCATCACAACGAGATCTTGTGTCCAAGCACTCTCCACTAATGCACTGGAACTGAGTTGGCAAACAGCCTAAAATATATTTTATCATTTGAAAATACAAAAATATTGAGGATGTAAATTTTTTAAAAACCACAATTATGAAAATATTTATACAGAAACTTTTAAAAATGTAACTTGCTAATTACTAAAATCAGAAATATATTTCTTAGATTTTGTGTAATTCAAGTTTCCTAAATGCCTTTTAATAGATGAAAGCCATTCATGTACATACATTATCCATTACATTAATTACACTTTAAATCACAGCACTTCATAGTAACAACTTTTAGAACACTCTTAATGCTGTAGATCAACGTGAGCACAGAGGAAAGTTGTCTTGAGCTGGGTGGGATCTGAAACATGACCTCCTGATGACATTCCAGGTGCTCTGACTGCTGAGCTACCAGCTGCCAATCAATTATCCTCTATTCAGAGCACCTGACATATCACCCAGCTCAAGACACTTTTCCCATATTGACCTAGAGTATAATAATATTCAAAAAGTTGTTTTACAAAGCACAAGAATGGTAACAAGGTTGAAGTGGTTAATACAAAAAAAGAGTTTTGAGTATGAAACTCATAAATTAAATAATTATGCATTTTATTAGCTTCTGAAGACAATACATTGCAATTTTTGCTACTTATGTGGTTCAGTTTTTTTTTAAGTTACTTTCAGTCAGTTTGAGGAGTTATCTACAATAAGTAAAATTACATCAGGACGATGAATATGTTAAATACAGCTTCGGGGTGTATACTATTCCTTCAAGGTTTAATTGCATACTTAGCAATTGTGATGCACCAAACAAGATAAAAGGAAACAAAAACATAGACCTCATATAACCGACATTCAATGTTTTAAAAGTGTGAGAGAAACATTTTGGATGCTCATGTTGAAAGTTTCAGAAAAACGCCTTTTTAAATCAAAAGATATGATTTCTCAGATATTTAATGCCAATTTTTTTATATAAAACTTCAAAAAATGATTACAGGGAAATTATTACAAGAACTGCAGGAATGTTCTTAATCAATACCCTACTAGTCCTAATAGAAAGCATTATAGAGAGCTTAATAAACGTGTAAAGGATCAGTTAGCTGCTGATAAGAATCTTTGGCTTGATTGCTTGGCTGACAAAGCCAAAGAAAGCAGTTAGACAGCACAACAGCAGAGAACTGTACCAGATAGTTAATGTTTTATGTGGTAGAAAACGGACAGGTATATAGTGTAAAATTCCAAAGATTATTAACTTTTCAAGTTGAACCTTTTTTCCCGACACAAATTTAATCAAAATTCTGGATAGCTTTGTCAGGCACCAGGCAATAATAACTTGCCAAATAAAGTTGAAATAGGGTGAATAGGTTGAAATAAGGTTCATTATGTATTTACAAGTGTTACTTATCGAGTAAGAATTCAAAAAGGATTGTTAAGTTTAATTAAAGTTTAAATATAATCAAAAATCTATTAATGTTGTTCAAGAGAAAAAGAGCAAAAATTCAAAAGTTTCTAAACAAAGTTTATTTTCAAAAAATTCAAAGACTCACCCAATTTCATACAAAAGTTGGAGTACTAACAACTCCTATCTACACAACACATACTTCCGACTCCTACATCTCTACTACTCACTACACCGATTCACAACCGACTCTCAATCTGACTCTGTGACCTAACGTCACTTAGTTATAACATGCGTACAAATCCAACACGCGTCTATTGCACACCGGGAAAGACATTTGCATAAATATGACAATTGCGCTAGCTATGATACAAGAAGGGTCATGTCCTACATGTGCACTTTAGCAGTCAACAATCAAAGGGTGAAGTTGTGCATTCCCAACTCCTATGCTCGGAAACGAGGATTGTGACAGTCCAAAAAAAAAAATTGAAATAATCCCCAAAAAGATAAATATAACGTAAATAAAGTAAAACTGGTTAAGGAAAAGTGAATGGGTTGGCCACCACAACAGGGATTGAAGGATAAACAAGGTAAAGTTATAGAAGGTGAGGATTCTGTCATGGCTAGGTGGGCTGAGCATTTCAGTGATGTTCTAAACAATGTGGTTAATTCTACCCCCATTGTTTGTAATGATTATAGATGCATTACTGGCTTTAGTGTTGGCCCTAAAACACCATCTGAAGTTATTTTGGCTATTTCTAAACTTAAACTTCATAAATCCCCAGGGGTAGATGAAATTACTACTGAAATACTTGAGAGTTGGGAATGTTTCTGTTACAACACAGCTGACTGAAATTTTGAATACCTCTTGATGATAATTATTATCTATTATCCCTATTTTAAAAAGGTGATCACAGTTCTTGTGATAACTATAGGGGTATCAACCTACTTTCTGTTCCAGGTAGAGTTATTTGCATTATTGTGCTTAATATAATTAAGAATCTGGTTGAGTGTCAATTGTGTGATGAGAAATGTGGATTCAGAAGTGGTAGGGATGTATAGATAAAATATTTCACTTAGGCAAACTCTTGAGTAATGTTTAGTTTTATAAACCTGTGGTTACTAGTTTTATAGGTTTCAAAAAAGCTTTTGACCTGTGGACATTATAATTTGAGGTTGATTGTGAGATCATATGGCATACCTTATAAGCTAGTTAGCATAATGAAAGAGCTCTGTACTAACATTAAATCTTGTGAAATTTCATTAGTCTTGTAGTAATTGGTTTAGCATTGTTAGTGGAGTTATACAAGGGTGCATTGTGATGGTTCACCATTCACTTTTACATTCCCTAACCAGTTTCAATTTGCATTGTAATTATTATTTTGGGACCTTTCCTTTGAACCATTACCTCTCTTCATCCATAGTGTTACCCAGTGTACAACTCCTTTTGATTGACAGCCACTAAACTACCATGAGCAAGGTCACAACTGCTTACATCGTTAACTATGCATGATAATGTATGCAAATGTAATTTCTAGGCATGATGTAGACATGTGCCACATTTGTTTAAGCCAGTATGGGTCTAAAGAGGTAGTTGATAGTTGTAAAAGTTGGAGGTTGAGAAGTTCTGAGTTAGGAGTTTTGAAGTACAGTCGAACTTGGTTGTAACGAGCATGGAAATAATGAGATCATGGCTGTAATGAGCAAACAGCCATAATGATTTTAATTTATGCATATTCCAATACAATTGCTCACTTTATAATGAGCATACTACACAGATATACTGTACAAATTTTGGTAACTATGGAATCCAGGAAACATTCTTATTTGCTTGGATAGTCTGAAATAGCACCCGATTCTTGTAATAAACAAAAATGAAATGGGTGACTTAGCTTTTATACCTGCATCGGATTACAGGATGGTTTATGAACTAACCTTGTTCTTGGGGACATCCCCACCCTACCTACCACTCCAGTGTAACCTCCAGCCTTGCTCCCCTACTTTAGCCAAAGAATGCCACAACATCAATGAAGCATTGCTTCAATGGTTCACTACACAAAGAAGTGCTGGATTTTCAATACAAGGTCGATCTTGAAGGCTCGATAGAAAAAATTTGCTAAACAATTTGGACACGATTTTATATGTAACAACGGCTGGATGGATCAATTTAAAAACAGACATATCATTTATGCAAAAATAATGGAAAATCTCAATCTGCAGATCCAATAATGGCAAATGAATGGATTGACCGTGTTTGGGCAGAAATCAGGAAAGATTTCAATGACAAAGACATCTACAATGCCGACAAAACAGGACATTTTTATAATTTGACACCTGACAATACTGTAGATATAATTCAAAGGGGAAAAGTGTGTTGGTGGAAAAAAAAATCTAAGACTCACTTGATAGTGCTTGTATGCACAAATATGACATGAACTGATAAAAAAAAAAAACTTATCAGAAAACCATTAAAACCTCAGTGTTTCAAAAATATACGAAACTTCCTGTATATTACACTGTGAACAAGAAAGCTTGGATGACTTCAGATATTTTTGGGCAGTACATATATGATTGGAATAAGGAGCTATTCAAACAGAAAAATATTTTATTGTTTGTTAATAACTGTCCTGCACATCCCCAGATTCAAAATTTGTCCAACATTAAGCTAATGTTTCTTGCCTCCAAATGCAACATCAATTTTACAACCAATGGACATGGGTGTAATCAAGAGTTTGAAAGGATTTTGTAAAAGATGTATAGTTCTACATCTAATCAGTCAAAGAGAACAGAAATTTAACAAGTCTATATCGATATTGGAAGTTATGTGAACAGTGTTACTTTGACATCCATATTGAATTGCTTCAAGAAATCAAAATTCAATTGAAATTTCAATTGTAGATGAAAATGATGGAAATGAAGAAAACTTTACATTATCTGAATGGTTCCTATGCAACAATACTGTATGTTTAATAATGATATCAATGAATTTATAAGAGTCTATGACAACTTGTTAATAGTGGTCTTCCTACAGAGAGTGACATCGTAGATGCTGTGCTCAAAGGTTCAAGGTGTTGTAAGTTCATGGTGAAATAAGCCGCCAATAAGGGACTCTTTACAGCAGTCACAGCAGAAGGACGTGATAGAGGAAGCAGAAGAAACTGCCTCTCAACTATCTCTCTAAGCAAATAAGGGTTCTAACCAAGAGAAAGAAATAAAGAAAACATTACACCTTGCAGAAGAGCCCATTGTTCTGAAAGAGATCAGTGACCAGTCGGAAGTGCATTTGCTGAAGCTTCATATTGTGGTGATTACCAAGTAGGCAAGTGATGGAGTAGTCTGCGATTCTGATAGCATGAAGCTCCCAGAACAAAGCTTCTCTTTCAGCATTGTAGTGGGAGCAGAATGTGAAATACAGTCTCAGGTGTGCTGCAAGTGGCACAGTTAGGACTGCAAGCTCTGCCAAGAGTGAAGCGTAGAGTTGCTGTAGATGACACCAACTCTGAGATGAAGGAGTGTCTGTCTCCTCAGATCTGCAAAGGTTACCAAGGTTAGGAGTAGTGAGAGAAGGGTCAACCAGGTACCTGAATGAGGAATAGCTGGCATCCCTCTGCCACTGGGCAAGACTATACTGCCTCATCAAGTTGTGAGACAGAACTCTTGCAGTCACAAAGAGAGAAGGTAATTAGTTACACACACACCTGACTTTCCAGTGCCTCCTTCAAGGTGAGATTAGCAAGCTCAATGCCAGGTATCCCTACATGGGAGATGAACCATGACTCTGGCAGAAGTGACCTTAGAGCTAGTCCCCATGATCTGGATGAGGAATGAGTACTCAACAAAAATGATAAAGACTGCTAAAAATGATGACTGTGATGATTATATGATGACAAGTGAATCAAAATCAGTGCTGACAATCTCCCAAGCTTAAGGTGCAATGAACACATTAGTCAACCTTTTGAAGGAACTGAGACAAATTTATGAGACTTAATGCACTGAGTGTTTTAAGCAGATATATCAAAGTAAAATCTTTAAAAAACACATCAATTTTAGGACTCATAAATTAAAAGGCAAATTTAAATCATGTTTGTTATTATTATTGTTGTTTTAATTATGCAGAAATAAATTGTGTTTAGCATTAAGTGCATTGTTTAAAATTAGGGACAAATAAATAGTGTTCAACATTAAGGGTATTGTAGTTTACACAAGCATATGAATACAAATAATATGTAGGTATGTAATTACATTTTTTCCCTCTAATATTGTTTTTTTGAATCTATCTTTTTATCAAAATATTGATATATTATTATACAAATATTTATATATATATATATGATATATTACATCATATATATATATAATTTTATATATGATGTAATATTTTATCAAAATATTACATCTATACAAAAAAAATAGGAGGTAGATTTAACTCATCACTGATGTACTGAGTAATGGTTATAATGAGAAAATTTTGTCAGTCCCATGGTACTCGTTATAACCAATTCAACTGTAGTTTGAGGAGTTGTTTTGTAGAAAGCTTCATTTGGTGAGTCAATAATCAAATAAACTTTTATATTTTTATGAAATCAAACACTTTCTTTCTTGAGCTTGGATTTGTTTAGCTACATTAAGTTAACTTTTATTTTGGACAATCATTTATAATTTTTTTCTTCCCTTAGGCTCATTTCATAAAGAATCCTTATTTTTTGGCAAGATTAATTGTTTATATATCTATGATTTTCAGGCAAAGAAAAAACTAAAGTGATAAAAATTGGTCAGGCAGAAGAATAACGATTTCTAGCACGGAGAAATAAGTGTATACACCTAAATACTAAAATTAGGCTGTATAATACTTTGGTTCTTTCTAAGATTAGTTATGGTAGAAAAACATCGACCCTTTGTAAGCAGGATAACAAGGAACTTGATGCCTTTGATCTAGATACTTGCATAGTATCTTGGGCAGTAGGTGGTTTGACTTCTTAAGTAATGAGGTTAGGAGTCATCAACCTTCTTTCAGTAGCATTTTGTGCAGGGAGAGATTCTGTTGATTTGGCCATTTTGCCAGTAAGCATAACTATAGATCAGCAAATAGGTTATGAACAGTGTGCATGAAGACTTCAGAAAAAGGGGAAGATCTAGGATGTGGTGGGCAGAATGTCAAACAGAACCTGGCTAGAATTAGCCTACAGTGGTCAAATGCAACAGCTGTAGCTCAGTACAGGTGTTTGGAGAACAAAATTAGTCAGATTACATCTCTGTAGCCCCTGACTACATATGGATTTTGTATGTGTGTTTATGTATGTAGAGAATCATTTGGATAAATAAGAAACTAGCTTTATGTCACTGTAACAAGAATTGTCATTATTGTTGCTTCATGAATTTACGATAAAGTCTTCATTGACTTTTTTTAATATTAGGTAATAATATACAATCTTGTTTTCAAAGAATTTCATAAAAAGGGTTAGGATGACAAAGCTTTGCAGTATTTTCTTTAAAGCTTTGCAATATTGTCTATAATATAATTGTTTAATGATTTCATTAGATTAAGAGAAATGATATTCAAAAATTGAAAAAACTTATTTCGAATATTTTTATTTATATACTATCCCTGCTAGATGGAGAATTTTATTCAGCAATTTTCACAAATTTTATATAAAAAAATCTATGTAATGATAGTTTATGCATGACCAAGAAATACCAATTAAGTATGTTACACTGAATATATAATACAATAAAAAAATATCATAAATTCAATAATAAAGTGTCACAGGAAAATATCTTGTAGGTAACACTTGAAATTATTAGTTGAAAAACAATTGGTTGTCGTGAGTGGGATTTGAACCCACGTCTCCCAGAAGCATGCCAGGCATCATAACTGGTAGACCACTAGAGAGTAATTGTTTTCTTCCACAAGCTTGGCTGCCTGATTCCCAAGATAGATGGTGCCTGTAGCAAATCAACAAATAATACAGTAATACTTATATGTCACTATGAAGAATGTGATTACTTTCTGGTGGTCTAGCAGTTATAATGCCTGGCATGTTTCTGGGAGACGTGGGTTCAAATCCCACTCAAGATAACCAATTTTTCACTAATTATTTGAAATGATCATCAATATTTTACATTGAGTATTAAATACAATGAGCATCTTATATTTACACCAAGTTTGTAACCTACAGTTGCCAGTCTTAAGTGTGTATACTGATAATAAGTTTAAACACAGCTAAAATTTTACAATAATTTAATAACACAATAATGCTGTGGTACAAAAGTTAAAACATTCTTCCAGGGGAGTAGTTTTTCAAGCCCAGGGAAGTGCTGTACATTACCTATAATGGAATATACTTAAAACACCTTAAAATTACCCCAATTTTTACATTCATACTCAAGGTTAACTCTTCCAATATCAGAGACCAACTAGAGTTACATATTTAAATGAACATATTTACCATATTGCTGGTACAATTGCATTATCACAACGATTTCATGCTGCAGTTGGTGAATATAAATGCTACCAGTCCTCCTGTAGTTTTACAATATGTGCATATATGATGTGAAATGAAGTACTTCTTTACATTCCACATTCAGATCAAAAACTTCCTTCAACACTGGTGCTTGAAATGCAATTATACTGCCAGTTGTTCATGGTTTTTATCAGTTCAATCTTTTATGCCAGATGTTGTTACTGCAGTACTTTTTGCCACATACTTGTATAATTATTACACAATGAAAACATAAAAGGAAATGGTATCTTCTGTTGCACATCCATTAATATAAGGTAATAAACAAACAGTTGACATACGGTGATTAGCACTTTTCCCCCTGCTTGAAAAGGATCTTAGTAACTCGATTACTGGAAGTCAGCAAATGTCATTATAACCCATTGTTTAACAAAGGTAACGCTATTGCTTTCAAAATGTTAAGAAACTTTAAAAACATCTAAAACGAGAACCTCACAGGTTCATACACTACACGTTTCACCACGAACTCATAACACATGGCATCCTCAGACAAGGGAGATGGTAACAAGTTGATGGTTTTAAGTAGCCGCCATCTGACTGTAACACAATGCGCGATCAGTGTTACGTGTGACATAACACATCATGCATTGGGCTGGGTCGGACTTTTTCGATAAAATCATATTTCATTAAAATCATTCATACAGTTTTTATCATAATTTTTTCTGAGTTTTCCTTAATTTATAGAAACCAGTGTGTTTGCAATTATTTTATATTCCTTCTAATGATTGAAAATGCAATATTATTGCTACTTAATAGGAGAAAGCAACACTCCCCTACCCACAAGAATTACCGAGTTATTTAGATCTTTCCATCAATTGACACTTAGGAATATCAGTAAACCATTAGTTTGAAATTTACAGGAGACAAAATTTTGATTAATATAGAGGATGAAAACAAAACCTTCCTTTGTGTTCTTCAGTTTTATTTAAAAAAAATACCTCCTCAAGCAGTTGCTTGCCACAGAGGTCTGATAGGAGCCTGTTAGTTTATATGCCACTGTAGAAGGTGAGGATGGCAGGACCTCAGCAAAAAAACACATCCATGCCTTATCTGGGGCTAGAACCCAGGTCCATTAGATCAATAGTCAAGCGTACTAACCACTTGGCTGCATTCCACAAAATTAACATTATCATAAATAGTATTTTACTTTTAAAATTAAAAAAAAACTTGTGAGGCACAATACCAAAACAGCTCTAAATCTGAAACAAGAGGATAGGTGAAATATAGGGAAGTTAGAGTGCATGAAAGCAGATTATTAAATGTAAATAGGATTTGAAATTAACTGTTAATTTCAAATATGTACTACATTGTTGCCATCTACACTTCACAACATTAACTTATATTACACTATTTTGAGCATTCACTTGCCTAAATGATTAAAATACATCAAAGAGCTTTTTTTTCTAAAACTCTGAGCTGGCTACCCACTAATTTAGAAAACTGATACATCTGACAAAACTATGTGATTGATATCAACAGTGAGTCAAAGGTAAGAGTAAAACAGGTAGTAATAAATAAGCTCTGAGGAATATTTTGGAAAGCAAAAAAATATTAAAACACCAAAATCATTAGTTTCTTGCTAATTGTGCACTTGTCTCTTAGGCTGATTTATAGCACTAATAAAATTACATTATAACATGTATAAAATCTTGCCAGCTTTGAACAATATTTCGAAATATATTTTTTCAAGTTTCAGAATAATGACTTATTCATTTTAGAAGCAGATTTCACTTACCACAATCTCTCTCATCTGATCTATCAGGGCAATCATTACGACCATCACATCGCACATGAGAATCTACACATGTTCCATCTTCACACTGGAAGTCTGTTTGTTTACAATGTGCTGAAAAAAAAATAGAATAAAGGCTTAAATAAATCACCCCTCAGATAAGCTGCTTTGATAGAGGTCACTAACATGTTAAAACAAGAACATATATTGCCTCTGGCAAATATAGATAATCTCATTTCCAAAGAAAATGAAGTTTTTTACTGACTTTGCATTCTTTAAAAGTTTTAATTCAAACAAATGAATTGGTGTGCATAGGCAATTAGTATTTTATTAATATTTATACAACGTGAAAAGCATTTCTTTCATTCCTTAAAATGAAAAAGGTGCTTTTCTCACAACCCCTCTGACAAAAGGGTGACAGTTGTTATTAGTGCAAAATCTTTTGACACTACTAATGAAATTTCTACCATATACAGATCCCTTTCAATACTCATTAAAAGTTTCCCTTCTTGCACATTTAGTGCCTTCTAATAATGTAAAACAAAGGATTTGAAAAATGTGAATCATTTCATTAATATCTATATGACTGAAAAGGAAATTTTTCAATTATCTCTTAAAACAGTTGAATTTCCCACACTGACATAAGAGGGCAACTTATTGTTGTCACTGCAAACCTCATGACCTGTGTTTCACCACAAAAATTTAAAATTTATAGAACAAATACATCGTTTGCAATATTCATTTAATATTTTTAACTTTTTCTACTATTTGATGGCATGGTTTACAAATGAAACTTTTGGGAGATTTGGAAACTGCAAATCGCAACATTTCAATACCTGTTGAATCCAAAAAGAATTATCTCTAGAAACAAAAGAATTGTATGCAGACAGAAAACAAACGTGGAAACTTTTCTTTTGGAAATGGGATTAAAAAGAGCAGTAAACGATGAATCAACATATTTATTCTAAAGGAATCCAAACCAAGTAAAATAAAATTCGCAGTGTTTTTTACTTCTGAAAATTTTTAGTAGTAATTTTTAAATTTTGTCACAAATAGATTAAAGCTGAAAGGTACACTGCAACTAGCTCTATAACCTAGATAATTTAACATCTGCAAAAAATTAAACATTTAGAATGTTGTAAAATGCAAGGTGAATCATTTAGAAATATGATAAAGCATAAAGATCAGAGATTTGATCCTTTAAGTATTCTTAAAGCACCATAAAAAAAAAGCTGAATGATAAATAAATTTTTCTATTACACAGAAATGAAACCATTCTGTTAAATTAGAATCAAAGCTAATCAACTAATTTCTGCATCAAAATCCCAAAATACTCTCAAAAGGCTCTATGGAAATCAATATAAACAAGTTGAAAATTTGATGAGATACAAAATTATCATTACAGGTGTAGATAAGATTTATAGCATAGCAGTTGACTGATTTGGCAAAGTATCATGCTTACCCAATATAAAAAGTGTCAATTTTGATCGATTTTCTTATATACCATCAATTTAAAAACATGAAAGGGGGGGGGGGGGAAGCATTGAATAAGCCTACATTTCAATATAACTTTTTGCCTTTCTTTAACATGGATGTAATTTTAGTGTCCATCCAAATGGATAGCAATTTTTTCACCTAAGTGACAAATTAAACATAAGAGCAGATAAACTGTCTACACAAATCTTTAAGAATAAAATGATTCAAATCCCAACCCAAAGAACAGCTAATAGTGTATCAAACTCCTCAGCAGCATCAAGAGAAATGCAATTTGAATATTAATTGCATCCAAGGAATTCAATTCCTTATGAATTGACTGATAACTATTTACAGGTGTCCCTCGCTTTACGTGTTTTCGCTATAACGTGATTTTCAAAAATTGCAACCAGTAGCAATTTCACAGTCACCAAATGCGTGGGCATATTACTTTGTGTGGGTACTGCTTTGACAAGGTGGCATCGTGCTGCATGTCAGTCAAACAGAAGGTCTAGAACTAGTAAGCTCTATTGTTAGTCTTCCACAACCCAAATGTTATGGGTAAAAGAGGTAATTGTGATCAAAATACTTCCAAGACTAAAAAACAGAAAAGCTATAACACTGGAGGAAAATTTAGAAGTTTTAAAGAGGTATGAACGTAATGAGCACACAGTCAACATAGTCAGAGATACAGGAATTTCAGAATCAACTTTAAGAACAATAAGAAATCAAGCAGAGAAAATAAATGTTGTAAAAGTGTGACGGGAATGTCAACAACTAAGATAGCAGATAAGGGCACCAATTATCGAGAAATTGGAAAGGATGTTGGCCCAATGGATTGAACATGAAAAATCAACGTGCTGTTCCGTTATCCACCTTGATTATTCAGGCTAAAGCTAAAAGTTTGATGATTTGAATGTTATAGATCCTGATCCTAAAGTGCAATCTTTTTCTGCAAGTGCTGGGTGGTTTGAACATTTCAAGGTGTGACATGGATTCCATAATCTCAAACTGACTGGCGAGACTGCGGGAGCTGATGTCAATGCTGAGAACTTTCCAGCAAAATTTTTAAGTTTATTTCAGGAACATGGTTTTTGCCTCAGCAGGTGTTCAGTCTCGACAAAACAGGGTTGTTTTGGAAGTGTATGCCTAGTAGAACATATATATTGGTGCAAGAAAAGAGGGCCCCAGTTTTCGAAGTTTCCAAGGACTGTCTCACTTTGCTGTTAGGAGGAAATGCATCTGGTGATCATAAAACTAAACCACTGATGGTTTATCACTCCGAAAACTCGTGCACTCAAGGGCTACTCAAAGGAGGATTTGCCTGTTATATGGCAGTCAAATAAAAGAGCATGGATTACCGGAGCTGTGTTTGAGTCCTACTTTTGCAATGAATTGCATCGTGAATTGAAGGCTTATTGTGACAGGCTAAATGTACCCTTTAAAATGCTTCTGGACAATGCATCAGGACATCCTCCAAGCATCATTGAAATTGATGAGAATATCAAAGTTATTTTTCTGCCACCAAACAAAACATCTCTCATTCAACCCATGGATCAGGGTGTTATTGCAACTTTCAAGAGTTATTATCTCCACAGAACATTTTCGCAGCTAGTTCTTAGCAGTAGCTACTGACAGTGAAGATAAGATTTCAGTGAAAAATTTTTGGAAGAAATGACAAAAATGGCAATTGACAACATTGGAGAGGCATGGGCAGAAGTTAAGCAGTCTTGCATGAAGGAAGTTAGAAGAAAATTTGGCCTGGAGTTTGATTCTAATTTTGATCCTGAAAGTGAGCTTGCCAACTCAAGACATGACAGAGTTAAAATGGCAAAATTTGCTGGATTTGAGGATGTATATGAGACAAATGTGGATGAACTGCTTGAGTCCCACACATCAGAGCTCACTAATGAAGAACTTTTGGAAATGGAAAACATGAATGATGAAAGTCAGGAGCCCTCTATTGCTTCGCCCATCAAACAGCTTTCAACAAAAAATTCAGTCATTTGTTTTGAACACATTGATATTGCCATCAGAATAATTGAAGAAAATGATCCTAATGAGACTAGAAGCACCAAAGTTGTGAGAGAAATTCATAATTCTTTGGCTTGCTACAAAGAACTTTATAGAGAGAAGACGAATGCTGCCTGTCAGCTGAGTCTCGACTGCTTCATTAAAAAAGTTGAAGATCATCAGCCTATCATCCCAGGGACTTCAAGAGAGCAACAGAGTAATGATCCAGACTCACCAGACCCAGTCCATTCATCTTCCAATTGAAAACTGTCAAATGTAGGGTTTAGGTGTTTATGACATTGTATTAAATTCATTCATTCATCCAGCAATTCATTAAAATGTGTGTTTTATATATAAGTTTAAATAATTCATTAAAATTTCTTTTATTCACAAGTGTAAAGTTTTCATTTTTTTATCCTTCTGCAGAAACCCCTATTTCTCTCACCCATGCTACATTCAACTCACTTTACGCAATTATTTCATAGAACCAATTAATTGTGTAAAGTAAGGGACACCTGTATATGAAACTAAAACATACCAATTTAAAATAATAAGAAATGAATTTAAATTCTTCTGACTACCATAAGATCTTTGTGATTAAAATGTATTATATTTATACACCAATTCACCCTTTGTTACAGAAAAAAAAAATTTTTTTGGATCTGTAATTAAACATTTTGTACTATAGAAATACATTTCTTATACGAAATTTTATTTGAAATATTATTTAGTTTCCTGTAATAATTAAATTTATCAACTTTTATTATATTATTTAATCTTTCATCTTCTTAATAAATTTCTTTATAGAATCAAAATGAAATAGATCTCCTATACACCAACAAGATACCTTTTTCTCACAATACAACATTGTACAAGGACCATAAAAACATGAATCATCAGTATCATTAAACATATTAATTTTAATGCAGTAAAACAAAATAAAGATTAAATTTCCTAAAATTATACCTGAAGATTGCACAATTTTTTTAATCACTCCCCTTAATCATTGAAATGTTAAAATTAATCAGATTGAGGAATCATATCTAATCTACAGGGCGTTTCAAAAGTAGGTTTACAACTTTGAAAGGATATATTTATTAATAATGGTAGATACAAATTGAATACATAGAAATGTAGCTAAAAACAAAGGTTTCTCAGATGTATCAGAGTGACAGTTTGATGCAACTTCCAGATGTAACAACACAAATATCCCACCTATAACGAATTTTTTATGCAGTGTGACTTAGCATGTTTGTTGTGGCTTCTGCAACTGCAATTCTTGCCTGTATAATCAATATTTGCTGGTAAAGGTGTGAAGTACACTTTATCCTTTACAAATTCCCTTAAGTCCTGTGGAATTAGATTGTAGGATTCAATGATCTTGATATTGGACCCACTTGGCCTGCCCACTAATTTATCCTATTAACACGTGACAAACCAATGTGGCTGCCTATATTTCTATGTATTTCATTTGTACCTACTAGAGCTAAGGCTTTATTGGGGCTGAGCCCAAGCTCACCTGGCTGGGCTAAGACTCAAAATAGACTTCAGGCTCAGATGCGCTTGGCTCATTGTAATTTTAAGTTTCAAATATTTTGTGTAATTGTGAAAAAAATAAACAGAAACCTTATTTGATTACAATTGCAACCTTTTAATCAGTCATTATTAATTTAAAGTATCATGTGGCTTTTCGTTATTTTTTATGCATTCTCTATCTTTAATAAATGAATGGCTCATTGTGTTTGTGGTGAGTTAAGTAATTTTTACCTCTGAGCAGCAATTTTTTGCCCAGAATGGGATAAAAGTCCAGGTCGTAAGGACTACAAGGGCTCAAAAAAGATTGGGTGAAGGGGACTCACTGGACAATTGTTAGGAAACAGATGGAAGTCTTACATCAAAGCCATCCAGTGTGTTCTTTAACATGTACAGCATATGGCCCTCCTTCACACAAGGCTTCCTTTCCAAGCCCATCAGTGTCCTCTAATGACTGAGGACAGTGTGAGGGTTTTGCAGCAATAAATTGAATGCTGGCACAGGTGGAACTCAAACCTGGGAACTCCAAATTAAAAGCCAGGTGAGAAACATATCCCATGTTCAAAATGATGTTACCTATGAACATTCAGTTTCTCCTACTAGTAGTTCTAATATTTTTAATTTCAAATAGTGTTAATTTTTTTATTGTCATATAATTATAATTAATAATATCAATATATGATTAGCTACACATATTCCTGTATGTAGCTTTTAACTTGGGCAGGTATGAGCTTGAAAAATGGAGCCCAAACTCATCTCTAGTATCAACCATTTACCAATAAATGTACACAACTTATCAAAGTTTTAAAACTACTTTTGAAACACCCTGTATTATAAAAAATCTTCATACATACACTTTAAAGGTCTGAAACTTCTTACATACTCCAAAACTTAACCCATAAGATCTCATTTAAAAAAATAATATTTATTCCAAAGACACCTGTGTTTTTAAATCTCCATGACTAAAATTTTGAACAGAAGGATCCTCATCTTCTCTATAAATCACATCTGTCATCAAATAACACTTTTTTTTAAGGGCAAAGGTACTCCCCTACATAAGGACAAAGATAACCTATAAGCTTTATTAGTTTGTCCTTACTAAAGGCCATGCCCTCTGGTTTAGCTGTCAGGTATGCTAACCACTAAACCAGGTAGGGTTAAGATTAGAATCAGTTTCATCAATCAAGCAAATCATAATTCAGCAGTCAAAACTGAATTAAAATAATAAAGGTCTAAGAACCAAAACATTTTAACTTTTCAAATAATAAACACTCAACAAAAAATCTACTGGAGAGATTAGTTATAACTTGATCCTTAAAATCTTTAGATTTAAAAAGTATAACTATCACTTACAGAGATCTTTAACACAGAATTCAATATTAGCAAATAATTTCTATCTTGAACAACATTGAATTACCTGTAATTTCATTCTGCTTTTTACTTTTTAAATTCAAGTTGTTTTGGACTTACTCCAGTATAGTTTGTCTTTTGAACTTATTATGCAATTTGCAGCCAGTTATCAGTTTCAAATTTCTTAAATTCACATACAAATGTGGGCATCTGCAAGGGCAGGGGAACAGCTGCCCTGGAAGGAGCAACACAACCTCCCCTCTTGGCTCGTGCCAACATAAATGTATATGACATAGCTAGATTATTCTACAAGGTTATTTTAAGAAAAATCATCAGTTCAGCCCCTGCTTAAAAAATTGGACATGTGCCTGTCTATAAAAGTCATATGATGAAACCCATGTACATTTATAAATGCCCCAGTGTTTGCAGCAAACAACTACTATTGCAACTACCAATGCAAAATCATCCAGCACAAACTTTAGCATTAAGTCTATGATGCAGTATATTTTCTTGGAGAACTCTAAATATCCATAAGTTGTTAGTAAAACCAATCTTTCTCAGAGTTCTGTGGGGAATAAAACAGATAACACTAAGTCTTTAATCCTATTTTTAAATTTAGCTGTTAGAAATCTTTTATTAATGCAGTCATATCATAGAAGAGGATCATTAGTGTGTCCACTGAAAACAGACATAACTTGCAGTGCTTTCCATAATAGAAAAACTTACAAAAAAAATAAAAATGAATTTCTTAAACATATTTTGGGGTTTTAGAACATAAAAGCTCTAGGCAATGTATTTTGAGTTTACAAAGAATTTTTTTTCAAAGTATATATTAGAATAAAAAAAACTGCATTGATATTCTTTGACATATGGAAACCATTTAATTCAGGTGTTACTTTTGAATAAGCTTTATTTTTGTGGTATTAAAGGACATGCTTTAACTTTTTTATGTTACCTCTAAGACAGAAAACATACAACTAAAATTAAAAATGAATTAAATGTATTTCAGCCAGCTTTAAAAAGTACCTAAGTGATCTGTTTAGAAAACAGCTTCTTTCTTAATAAGTATGACTTTTGCGAGTTAGACTTGATTCTTTGATATGTTATGCAGACAATGCAACAATAGTGTATTCTTGAGATAATATATTTGACATGAAATTCAATATTCAGAATGACTATTATGATCTACAGATGATTAAAATTGAATAATTATTGTTAAACACTAAGTTTTTATATTTTGAATTGCATGAAACAGATTATAATTTTAATATTAACTATTGATCATTAAAATGCTCTCTCATATCATAAGTTGTAATTGCCCTAATATTGAAAGAGTATACACCTCACATATCCATTCAAGATGTCGACCTTGACTCAAATTTGAAATGAAAAACTGATGCAGAAAAATTTAAAGTTTAGATAGGTTTTGGACAAATTTTATTATCTCAAAAAATAGTTTAAGTTTTTTTCTAATAACATTATATTATGCCTAGGTATACTCTAATTTAGGAAGGGATGTAATAAAATGCAAAAAAAGCTGGGGAAAAAAGTAACAGGAAGGGGGAGGGGCAAGAAGCTGGATTTCCATTGCAATAAACATTTCTCCGTTTTAGAGGGTTTTTTTTACAAAATTCTTGAAAAATGCACGAAATATGCTCAAGTTTGATAATTTTTTTTCCTACATTGACCTTACTGGCATTCAAGGAGACATGGCATTTTATATACAATTTAAAGCAACAAAGATTTGACATCCTAACCTTTCTTCTCAGGGGAAGGTATAAACTATTACCCAGCATAACATGTTAAATCTAAAATGAGTTTCTTTCAAGAGAAGTGTCATGGCCTACCTCAAAATAACTCCCCCCCCCCCCCCACTTTCCTTTTCCAAAAATGGTGTGGAGAAATTATATGGGATTTATCACATTGAGTAGTATTCAATTAAAGTTAATCTCATGGAAAGTTTCATATACTACAAACGTTTTAGGAATTGCAATTGATTTCAAGATATGAGCAATGATAGGCAAGTTTGCTAAGTATCATTAAAATAACCATCATGATTAACATGAACATAATTTTTAATCTGATATAATTTTGACCCATTTAATAACTTTGTTCATGCAGGAAGTTTGAGTCTGATGCTTATGTGTTACCAAGATTATGCATATAATAAAGTTTGACAAAGAATCAAACATTTTTTGAGTAGCAATGCATCCAGGGACAGCATTTATTTGTCCATATTGCTCTCAAGCAAAACAAATTAGAGTTCAGATATTTCCCCTGTGAGTAGCACTTTTTGTACACTATCAGCTAAATTGCCAGATCACAAGAACCCCAAAGGCTCAGAGAAGGTTGGGGAATGGGACCCACTGGAACAGCTGTTGGGAGACATATCGTAGCCTCCCATCATGGCCATCCAGTGTGTTCTTCAGCATGCATAGGTTATGGCTCCCCCACACATGGGGGCCATGGCTAAATGTCCCATCCGACTGATGGTGGCCTTTCCAAGGCCATCAGTGTCCCCCTACTGACCATGGACAGGGTGGTAAGTTTTGCTGAGATAAATCTCAACACTGGCCTTGCTGGGACTCTAACCTGGGAACTGAAGATTATGAGCTTGGAGAGCTACCAACTGAACCACCTATGCCACAAAACAAATTAGAAATCGGTATATTGAGTATTCTGAAAGACTTAATAGATTTTAACTGAGGGAGAGATGGGCTAACAATGAAAACCAGAACCTAGTTTAAAACTGGTTTTCAAATCAACATCTATTGCTTACATTAGATATGTTTAGAGAACTCAAGTGAGGCCTCTGTTGCCTTTGGTTGCTTGAGGGTTTTCTATTAAGTACAAATTCTACTTATTTATGTCATTGCCACCTTTCCAAAACATTCATATTTGGACTACCAAAGATGTCAGCAAATGAAGGAATTTGTACTGGATCAGAGGTGGAAATTTCTAACATTTTAATGACATGTTGCATTACTTTTAAAATGCACACTAAAGCTAGCTTTAATATTTTCTTTTTATATTTTAAAAAAAACCTACCACAGTCAGTCTCATCACTTCCATCTCTACAATCATATTTTCTATCACATTTAAGACTTTTATCAATGCACTGGCCATCATTGCAATGGAACTGGTCAGATTGACATGCTTTAGGAACTAAAAAACAATTTAAAAGAAACTGCATAATTATTCAAAATTAATAGTCACTGGGGAAAAACAGAATATTTCAGTTTCAGAGAGCTTAATGAAAACAAAATTATGTAAAGCAAATTAGAAACAAAAAATAGTATAGTAATTGGTATAACTGCGTTATGTGCACTATTCCTCTGTGAGGCACAGAACTAGCAAGGCAAATTGATCAAAACCCAATCCTACCTTCTTATAGTACAGGATGCTATTACCTTTAAGGAAGATAATCTATTCCCTGAAAGAAAATGGAAGGAGGAGTGCTTCAGATCAGTCTGGCCAGCTGATTTGAACTTTTGTGACCACTTTTACTTTTTTTTCATCCTTACTGAAGAGTGGGCAACTTCACAGGGTCTCAATGCTGATCATCTGAACCAAATGGATTGTTTACCAACTATGATTAATTTCCAATCCTGGATACTATACTGGCAGGCCTCTGTTGAATGAGAATATGCTATTGCATTTTCCATTTCTGGGTTGCAAGCTTTAACTGTACAGAGGATATTTTATATCAGCTGGCAGATGACCCTGATCATTAGCTATCACAGGTACTTGGTTTATTGAAATTCACAAAATGTTATAGACTAGTTAAATCTATTCCAAAAGTTTGGTTTGAAATATATGTCAATCAATAACTACATTTACAAATCTCCACACATAATACTCATAACTCCATTCACAAGGTAGGCAATGGCAGCACCCCCAGAAATTATGGATACTTTTGTGGGATCACTCCTGACACAGCAGCTAGGAACCTGATCCATTACAACAACAGACCAAATGGGGACCACCCCACTAAATTTAGGACCAAGTGCTCGTGTAGCCACAAAACCATGGAAAAACTAATTTCTGCACCAATAACATCAGATGTCTGGCCACCTGGAATTATACCTTTACATAATTCATATATAATTATCAGGAACCAAGTTTAAAAATAAGTTACTTAGGTCCCAAGAAATTACATTGCAAGAAATTTGAAACTAAAAATAATAACAATTAAAAGAAATACAATATAAGCATTACATACAAATGATTTGGAATGAGCCAATCCAAAACTGGCAACCATTATTTATTCTTTATCATGAGAAGATACCATTTTATATTACTAATACCATACTTTTATCAAATATTAATTTCAACTCATTTGGCAATTCCATAATGAGAATGGTATAAAAGAGATTTGGCAAACACTTCTTAGTTTTGGTACAGTTAGATTTTCTTTTGATCTCATTATCAAAAAGAAGGTTTTCTTCTCGAAATAATGGTCAAATACCGATTGTAAATTTTTTCCTCCCATAAAAATACAAACTTATAAATATTCAGGTTTCAGATAAAAGATTTAGGTATTTAGAATATTTAATTCCCTATAGAATGAAGTTATTGGTCAGCTATATTGCAAATTTAAAATTAAGCAAATGTAGCTCTTTTGTAATAGCAGAAGAGTTTAAATTTTATTTTGATGTGCTTGACTATAACATTGCCATATATAATAGTAGAGTAAGGCATATAAAAGTTTAATAGAGCATTAATAATTTTTTTTTTCTAATGAAGTTTCAAATTCTGTAGATTTTGCTGATAGCTCAAAGATCTGGGTATGAGTAAGTTATATGAGAATTCGATAAAGTTTTTCATTTAAGATGATTCCTAACAAATTAGACTTCCTAATTCTAGTAATGTTGAAGTTATCAATATTCAACTTAATAATATTGATTTGCAACGTGAAATATCATAAATTTTGCTTTTAAGTAGTTTACATATAATTATCAAGGAAGATATTCTGAATGTAACATCGATCAAATTTAGAGGAAAAATTGTCTTCAGCCGGGTGGGATATGGATTCATGACCTCCTGATAATATCAGGTGCTTTGACCACTGAGCTACTGGCTGTTGATCAAGATCTCCCCTGATGTTATGAACTTTCTACCAACATACATACATACAAAATCCTCACACAGGCCATGGGCTATGAAGGTTCAACCAGACTGTGCAATTTTCCTCTCCAGATGTGTCTCTTTTTCCAGCTGCTACATTTGTCCACTCTAGGCCAATTCTAGCAAGGTCCTGTTTGACATTGCCTGCCCATTGCATCCCTAGGACTCCCTTTTTCTTCTACCAACAGTACACAATTTTCTGTGTATCATGAAGGTATTGTCCCAGATGCTCTCAGCCTCAAGAAACAATGACAAGTATGTCCTGAAGATAACAAGTATATTCTAAGTATATAATTGATTAAACTGAAAAGATTTTTCAATGTATTTGTTCAACTATCGAGGAAGGTAACGCTCTGAATTTAATGTCTGTCAATTTTTTCCTCTAAAATTGATAGACATCCAAAAATATCTTCAATTTAATTACATGCAATTTGTTTAATTTAACCAATTTAAAATTATTTGCAATTCCACGTTTGTTTGCATTTTCATTATAGAATTTGAATGTATCGAACACCTGTTATATCTGCATAAAAAGGAAATTTAATTTTTTTTAAACATTTGATAATCATTTATATATAAAAGAAAAAGCAATGGCTTAAGAATTGATACTTGAGGTACTCCCTTATGAATAATATATAGCTTTGAACTCTCATTTTTTTAAATGGGCTCATATTCTCTGCGATCTATTTAGATAAGTAATTTATCCATATTGAGATACAACTTCCTAGGTGCATTTCCTGAATGAAGCCATTGGGTGATGTAAGAATGTGTCCAGTCAAACATTTTTTAAACTTGCTTGTAACCTAAGCATTTTTTTAAGAATATCAGAGTTTTAGCTAAAGCTTGGAATATGTGTTATCAGAAGGCGACTTAAAATTTAACACCCTTCAAATTGTGTAATGCTATCGAAAAAGTGCAACTGCAAATTGGGGGGAAAAATCACCTAATATCCTGCAAAATGTAACATGGTTTCTCAAAAAATATATATCAGACTGTGTAAAGGTGGCACCAACTCAACTGCAGCAAGTCAGTAGTGAACAACTGAATACTGAATGCTAAACAAAAACCTGGGTATTGGAGTGTGCCAGTTATTGAAAAAGTAAGAATATGGTGAAAACTTTCTAATCTACTATCCTGTAATTGATTAGCATTAAGATAAAGCACAAAAATTGTGAATTAAAAAAAAGGCTCAGTTCTTTTGCCATTAGGTAAAATTGGCTAACTGAAGCCAGTTTAAAATATTGTAACTTTAAAATGTAATTTAATTTTAACAGTGAATTAAATTTATTTTTTTTCTTTTAGTGTTATATACTTAGATTGCTTTAATTTTATGCAAAAAATGGCTTTTATTAGGAAAGATATTACAAATATCTTAATAGGAATGTTACTGTATTTAAAATCCTTTAAATTGGCTGAGCAATTAAACCACACCTTTTTTTAATATAAGGCAATCTATTATATCAATAAATAACATCCATAGTTACCTGCTGACTTTAACATCAATAAACCAATAAATGGTTTGTGGAAAAAAGTTTCACTAATGTGTGTGATCTGAAATCGCATCTCTCCAGAAACATGCCAGAGTGGTCCTAGAACACTCTGGCATGTTTCTGGAGAGACGCGAGTTCAGATTCCGCATGGCAGTGAAACTTTTTTTCCACAAAACCATTTGTGTATTTCTTGCATTTTCAATTTTTTTGATTTATTGAAAAAATTTCAGAACAAGTTACAAAGTAATAATCCATAGAAATGGAAGTGAATAAAGTCATTTACCATTTGATCATTTCCCCAACATTCAAGAAGTAATCACAAAATGTCAAGTATAACTTTAGAATCATCTACAAGACTTATTTTTCTATATAATTTCCTTAATATCGTTCCTGTTCTTCTTCAAGCTCTATATTTCCCATTTTTCTTCACTATTATCTTCATGATTGGTTAACTTCTCATTATAGTTAAATTTTCCCCTCTTTCATGGAATACAAAGTACAATCCAAAAGTTCTCACACTGTACTTATAAAACAAAGTAGACTTACCTTGAGTTTTAATCACTATTAACCCCTTCACAGTAGTCCCCTCGGGAGTTAATATAGTGATCACAGCACTTTTTCCACTGCTGAAAACACATCAGAAACTTCTGTTCTGAAATGTTGCACAGCATCTCCTTCGATCACTTCAACACAATCATCTACCTTTACAGTGGATGCGATGGTTCACCCATTCACTTTCACTTTTCCTTAACCAGTTTCACTTTATTTACGTTATATTTATCATTTTGGGGATTTATTTCATTTGGACTTATCACATTTCTCTTTTTGAATCCGTAGGAGTTGTGCATGCGCAACTCTAATCTTTTGATTGTCAGCAGCTAATGTGCATGTTTAGGACATGGCCATCTTGCATCATAGCTAGCGCAATCATCAGATTATGCAGATGTGTTTTTCTCAGCGTGCAACAGACACGTGCCAGTTTGCACACTGTATGTATCTAAGTGACGTTAAGTCACGGAGTTAATTAGTTCAATGAGATGCAGTAGAGGGAGAGTTGTACTGGAGAGGAGTTGGTGTGTTGAGGTGAGAAGTCAGTAAGAATGTTGTGTAGATAGTAGAGATTGAGGTAGATGTGGCTTATAACTGCTGAACTTTTTGTATTCATCAGCTGAATTGGCGAGTCCGGAATTTTTTGGAAATAAATTTTGTTTTATGAATATTTGACTCTTGATTTTTTCAATTTGGCAACGATTAGTGATTTTGATTTAGATACAACTTTAATTAAATGACAATCTATTTTAAATTCTTGCTCGATAAATAACACTATACATAATGAATACTATTTCAACTTTATTTTGCAAGTTAATATTGCCTGGTGCCCAATAACACTGGGCAACAAATTTTCATAAAAGTCAATGCCTCAGAAATATGCCTTAAGCCATTTCTTAAAGATTTCAAGGTTCTGAACATGAATATGACAATGAAAATGCAAAATTGGCTATGATTTCTGAGAAATCCACAATAATTTCTTATATAATAGAGTAATACGCACAGGACATGTATCGGTAAAACTTCGCTTCTATTTCCGATGTCGCTTTGCCCATCACTTGTACAGCTGCTCAGGATCATCTCTGGTGAGCGTTCAACAGTAGTCAGCCAACACTGAAATGGACCAGCTTCCTTAGTATTGTTTCTCCATCACTGCAATGTCCTGGTGAAAATTTTCACCGTTGCTCATCACTAACCATGCCACAGTTGTCGAGGAAGAAATCGAAGTGGGAATGGAAAAAGTGGATCTTTAAGAATATATTGCAGCCAAGTTTGTGAAATAGATACAACATGTCCTTACTAGTTTCTTGTAGTTGCCTGCCCTGACATTCCCGAGGAATTTAGTTGACACCAAACGAAATGCGTCCGAAGCATTTTTCTCGTCATCCTGAAGCAGGTTGTCAAACATCTGGTCTCTGAACAGCTCGCAGATTTCAAGACCCACAAAAATTCTTTAATTTTTGCTTTGCTGAGTTGAGGGAATTTTTCAACCAAGTACTTGAAAACTGATGCAATCCGGTCCATGGCTTTTATGTAGTTTTTCATCACACCAAGTTTGATGTGTAGGGATGGTAGCAGGATTTTGTGTGTTTCTGCCAGTGCTGGGTGTTCCACATTCTTCTCTCAGACCTTCAGAGATTTCCTCCGAGACCAGTTTCTCTTCACATAGTGTAAAGTCTTTGCTCAGATATCCCATTCACATAAGAAACAGCAGTACTTTGTATATCCCAGCTGCAAGACCCATCAACAGAGCCTCTACCTTTAAGTCACAACAGAGATGCCAGCCATACTTGCTGTATTGAAGACAGTTCAACAGTTGTTTTAGGTTGTCGTAGGTTTCTCCATGTAGACAGTGTGTCCAACTGGAATGGATGGAAGTCTATTTCCATCATGCAGCAACACTGCCTTGAGACTAAATTTCGAGAAGTCTATGAATAGTCGCTATTCTTGAGGGCATTCATCAGGCCATCTGTGTCAGAGTAGAACACAAGTTCATCTTCCTTTCTGAAGATGCAAACTGCTCGTGACAAGTTCAAAACGAAGTCATTTGGGCATTTTCCTTGAGAAGATTCCATTAAGTGTTGATGAAGTAACTCTGGCTTTGGACAGCTCTAAATCGCAAACAAGATCGTTCATTTCTTCATTGGTGAGAATGTGTGGCAAAGATGACGCACTGTGGCAGACGTATGAATCATCATTAGACACTGAAGGCTGTGGAGAACCTGATGTCAGTTCGCCTCCCTCCTCATTGTCTGAATCGATGGAAAATTCTTTTCCAGGTTCGGGAACAGGAAGGCCTTCGCCATGCAGAACTGGTCGGAGAGCAGATTGCATATTCGGGTACACTATTGTCCACTTCTTTTTCCTTGTGATGCCTCTAGAAATAGGTGATACCATGCTGAAGTAGAAGTCATTTGCATGATTGCTTGGCTCTCCAAACCATAGGAACAGCAAACAGCAGTCACTTTTTTGCCTTTCAGCCACTTTGGAAGATTTCTTGCACACATACTGCAGCATATCTGTGGAGCCCAGGCCTTGTCCTGGCCCCCGATCTTGCATCCAAAATAAAACTCGTATGCCGCTTTCAGTATTGGAGTGATGGTCCTTTTCTGGTTTGCAAACATTACTTCCTTAAAGTCACTTAAAGTTATATCTTAATCATCATCATTTAAAGTTATATCTAAATCAAATGTAACAAAATGTATCTGCACTATTAACACAGTTACGAGGCATTACTACTACTGGATTAAAACTGCAAGGATCATTTGAGTTGTACTTATGACTCAGGGGAAAATGGGAGTCGCTCAAAAGACTCACCCTATGAGATGTCACAAGTAACAACTGCATCTTTTGTCCCAGATTTTAAAGCCACGATGTTCTGACTCAACTACATTGCATCAGACAGTGATGCAATACCTCCGGAGGTTGTGTGTATGGCGGGCTGATGCAATACAATGCAATATGGAGTTCAAAATATGAAATTGCAAAATTTTTACCTATGTACTCAATGCAGACTCATTTATACATGACCATCTCTCCCCCCCCCTAAACAAGAGCCAATCGACAAATTTTATTGTCCTTTTCGTGTTCAGCATCTCGAAATAAGTAAAGATTGGCTATTTTCAGTTCAAAGCTTTTTTTGTGTATTGCCCAGTGTAAGCTATCTGGAGTTTGAATCTATTTCAGATCAGATAAAAGGTCTAACTTGAGAAAGTTAATAATCTTGGAGCATTACATGGATCTTGGGTAACTGGAAGAAGTTGCAGGGGGCAAGGTCTAAGGTGTAGCAGATGGGTGGGGGACCACAGTCATGTTACTTTTGGCCAAAAACTGCTTAAGAGACAGAGCAGTGTGAACCAGTGCATTGTCATGATGCACCACCCAGTTCTGTGCATATCATTTTCCTGGACATCTCAGCCTCACACTCTTCCTCAAATGCTTTAGAACTTTGATGTAGTGTTGATTCACTGCCTGGTCTGTAGGAACAAATTCCTTGTTCACATTTTTCTCCACATCAAAGAACAAATTGCATACTCTTCACATTGCTCTTTACCTGCCTTGCTATCTTCGGTTATGGTGGAGGAGGACCAATGGTTCCAAATGTTAGTGTGAAATTTGTCAAACTCCTTGACAAATGAGTAGGCTTGCAACACCTAGTGGCAGAAGTAAAAACACCTAGATAGCACTACATGCATTGAATCCGAGAACTTTTGGCTACACCATGTAGTTTATTCCTGAATTGTATGTATTCAGTTAAGTGTTCATCCCTAAGAACTTTAAATTTTCAGCTTTAATTCGCCTGCTTTATCGCAAGCTTTATACTCTACTGATTAGCTGTGTAATCAATCAAATTGATCTCTAGAAAATATGCTTAGTAACTTTTACTGTGTCAATAAATTTATTACACGCAAAATTATCATTTTCCTATATAACTGTTTCAGGTTTTTCCTTTTTAACGAATTTTATAGCTTCATTTCCTTGAATTTATGTCTTTTTTATCAGGGTAACATCTAAATGTATGTTGGTTTTCATTTCATAGATAATGCTAATTTGTGGTAGAGTGTCAGAAATTGTTGACCAAGTTTCTGTGATTATTGTTGGTAGTGAAATTATTTTTAAACCTTAACTTCTACCAATTCTGAAATTTTGATTATGGAGCTTATGTCAGTTAACTCCATGAATAAACCAAAGTCTCCAAAAATATAGACACTGATATGATTCAGAGTTCTGTCCCATGGCCGAGTGGTCAGTGTGCTTGGTTACTGATCTAAGGGACAGGGTTCGAGTCCCGAGTAAGGCATGGATGTATGTGTCATTTTTCTGCTGAGGTCCTGCCATCTTCTCAGATCTTCTCCTCTGTCATATAAACTGACAGGCTCCTGTCAGACCTCTGTGGCAAGCAGCTTCTTGAGGGGGTATTTATTTTTTATATACTGCAAAAAGAATTCCATGTAATCCAAAAAAAATGGCACATCACCATTTGGAAGTCTATAAAACACAAATTACCAATTACCTCCTACACAAAAGTCATGTTGATAATAAATTGCTATTCCACCCCAATTTGTATCAGTATATCAACATTTCAAATATTAAATGATAATTTTGTTTTTAACATACATCAAAGATCAGTTGGTTGTTTGGGGTTTTATGATGCATTGTCAACAGGGGCCAAAATATGCCCCAAGGCAAAATAAAAGATAAAAACAACTACAACCAATATTTAAAATAGCAATACAAATGTTACAAACATGAAAATGATAAAACAAAAAAAAAATACAATATAGAAATAGCATTTAAAGCAATGAAACCAGGAAATAAATATAAAATAAACCCAGGTGAGAAAGATCCATATTATAAAATAAACCCAGGTGTAATAAAAGGTACAGAATACAAAACAATGCAAAATTAAAATCTTAAAGTAATCAGCATACTATAAAAAGGGAAAAACTAGGGGATATAAAAAAAATAATCAGATAACAAATATCTGGGTTGGGGGGAGGCTTGGACATAAAATTGCAAAAACTAAAACAAAAACAATTCAAGGTTAAAAGTGATACATCCATTTAAAGAAGTTTAATGGTTAAAATGGTGCCACAAAACTCACACGTAAGTTCATTATCCACCTGTAGAAAAAAAGAATAAATTAAGAATGTCCTATGCAGAGCTGGGCAAGTACAACTTCTTTCTTGCAATTACTTCAAAATAATGACTGCCACAGTATGCCAATAGGCTTGAGCTCATAGATTTTGTTAGCAATCTGTTCTGACCAAGACCTCTGCCACTGTGCCCAGAGCTCGACGGTAAAACACTGCCAGAAGTCCAAGTATGGAACTAGCAGTGGAGAGCCAGTTCAGAAGCACAACAGATTTGTCAGCAGCATCTGCCAAGTCATTGTCCCTTACTGACTGGGCACCTAACAGAAGAGCATGGTTGAGGTGGCTAGAGTCAGATCTTGGAAAGAACAGAGAGGATGAAGCCTCGCTGAGATCAAAGCACATAGCAAGCTAAGTAAGTCAGTATAAATTCCACAATGTGCATTACACAATGATGCTCAGCTGATATATGGTCCAAAGCAAGACAGATGGTGCAACTCTGCAGTGAAGATGAAACACTGCAGTGGGATCTGGTCTTTCAATGATAACATCACAGCAGGTCATGGTTGATCTCACTGATGTGCCAGACCTCAAGCCATCTGTGAAGACAGGCAAGAAGTCTGAGTGTAAATAGCTGCAGGTACATACAGATTGATGTAAAAAGCCTTCCCCATCCTATAAAGGGATAAAAAAGTCACAGGAAGGGGAAACATCATTCCATGGCAAAAGTGCCTCTGCTATCAACTGGGCAACATATCAAGACTGGGGATAATGTTTCTGAGGTAGCCTTGGACATATAACTTTAAAAAGGACAAATAACATACATTTGTATAGAGCATTTCCCACTTCATACTAAAAATGCAGCCCCAAATGGTACAGTTGGCAGGGATTGCAATTTCGTTTGCATATTTAGGGACAACTGACAGTGAACATATAAGGAAGGTTCATCAGCTTCAAAATAAAGATTCTGGACTGATGAGGTGCGGAAGGCCCCAAAAGATCAGTAATTTATTTACTGCTCTATAAAACAACATTCATATTAAAAAAAGAATCAGTAATAGATTTATATATATGTATTCAACATTAATAATCATCACTGAATCTAGAGGGGGTGGGGAAGGTTAGAGGGTTTTGCTGGGTTGTTTTACCTCTGAGTGGCACTTTTTTGCTCACAACAGGCTAAATGGCCAGGTCACAAGAACCCAAAAGCTCAGAAAAGGTTGGGGGAGGGAACCCCTGTAACACCTATTGTGAGAGAGATGGTAGCCTTCCATCAAGGCCATTCAGTGTGTTCTTTAATATGCACAGGGTATAGCTCTCCTGCATGGGGCCACGGCTTAATGTCCCATCCAACAGACAGTCTTTCCAAGTCCATCAGTGTCCCCTACTGATCTTGGGCAGGGTGGAGAGATTTGCAGAGCTAAATCTCAATGCTGGTCCATCTGGGACTGCAGATTATGAGCCTGGTGAGCTACTGAGAGCCACCCCTTAGTTAGGCCATGGTACCCCTTTGAGAATGCTAGTAAGGTTAATGGAGATAAAAAATGATAAAAATTGGATTTAAAAAATAAAATTGTGTATATTTTGTGCATTTCTCAAAGAAATTTTCTGAAGACTTCTAAATACAGAGGGGAAAATGTTATACTAAATGCAAGATTTGGGTTTAGAAGTGACAGATTCAAAGTTGGCACAGTTGAGACTGGAACCTAGGTACTGCAGAATATATGTATCAAATCTTGATTGGGCCCACACCCTATATAATTATAAATTCTTAACATTTGAATAAAAATTAAGTGACACCCAAGTAATGAATCTGCCACATCTGGACTAATTACACTACATTATGTTGCCTTTTGTAGACACAAGTTATAATTAGTATTAAACTGTTCCACTTTTCCCACATATTTCTGACAGCTTCAAGAAACCTACCACATTCACTCTCATCACTTCCATCTCTACAATCGTATTTTCTATCACATTTAAGATTCTTATCAATGCACTGGCCATCATTGCAACGAAACTGTTCAGAATGGCATGCTTCAGGAACTAGACAATTAAAGAAAAAACTAAATATAAATATTTAATACTTCTATAAATTATCATAAACATAAAAAATTATTTCCTGAGCTATATGAATACAAAATATAAAGCTATCAGGCAATTAGACACTGAAATAATCTTTATGTATTATTAAAAAAAAAAAGTCTGAACAAACTATATAGTTATTAATAAAAATGGGAGTTTAAAGTTGCATATTAGACGTAGTTGATGGAAATAGTTTATTAACTTAACCTTGTTTTATTAACTCCTACAGGTAAGTAAGCCTAATAGGAGTTTTGAACATTCCTGCTATAGTAGCAGAATAACCTCTTTTGGCCTAACCTTATGATATAACGAAACAGTGGCAATTTTAAATTTAATTTCTGCTAATGGCTTATCAAATAACTACACTTTCAAAGTCATATCTCACTGAAAAATACCAAATCAAATTTATTAATTATTCTTAACTATTCTTCAGAATGTTGTGCCAGTGGTCAAGTGGCTAGCACAATTGGCTACTAATAACTGGATCTTGGTTTGCACCCTGGGAAATGCATGAATGTTTCGCCATCTGCTGAGAACTCGCTTGTCTCAGATCTTCTCTATGGTGTATTAAACTGACAGGCTCCTGCTTGAGAGCTAGTTTATTTTTATTCTTCAGTAGAGAGGAAAAATTTTCTTGAGCCTGGCAGGTTACATGACTTCTTGATAACATCAGAGTTGGTAACTTTTGAGTTCCTGATAACATATCAGGAGGGAGAAGGTTAGTATTCTACCTGCTTTAAATTCCTTCTCATTAAATAAGTTAGTATTTGCATGACCCTAGACTCATGCTATTGTTTTGTTATGATCGTGCAGCCTCCATGGCATGGTTTACCATCTATTATTTCTCCTTCGTTTCGTTTTCATACCTGGTGGTAAAAGAAGCATCAAAGAATGGAACATAAAGAAGTTGCTATAAAGTTACGTAACATTCTACTTCACCCTTTATCTGCATACACCTCTTTGCTTGCTGCATATATGGCAGTGATGTCAACAAATGAGTTACTTACAGTCCGATGGTATGCTACAGTTATATCTCTATACTTGATAATATTAGTTAGATAACTAAAGTACTAAGTCCTTATTTGAAATGGTTAAAAATGTAATTGTTTTTAAGATTAATGAATTTCAGAATGATGGCTCTATCAGATTTGACAGTCAAAGCAGCAAATCCAAAATAATGAAAGGAACCCATCTTGGAAACTTTCATCTATCTGATTTGAATATTTGACACTAAGCAGATTTGTTTAGATCACACTTGTTTTTCTTCATATAATTTAAATTTGGTTTCTTTTAATTCATTAAAATCTTAATAAGCTTTTATTTGGTTCTTAAATTTTGAGAATGTGTCAAACTATCTTAGAGTTGCGAGTATTTGAAGAAAATGTTACATTCTACATTAAACACATACTGCTATTTAAAATCTTAACTAGAATAATTTCTAGAATATCAAATTAGTTCTGATGACTGCAAGTAACCTACCACACTCTCTCTCATCACTTCCATCTCTACAATCATATTTTCTATCACACCTAAAACGTTTTTCAATGCACTGGCCATCACTGCAGCGAAACTGATCAGAATTACATGCTTCAGGAACTAAAAGAAAACCATAGTGAAAATTTAATGCAACATTCAAGAAATCATAAGGACATTACTGAAATTAAATGCAATAAATATCGATACTATAACATGTCTGCATGCTCGAGAACCTGAAATTCAAATCAACAGAACCTTGAAATAAATATTAACTGCAAGTTATTGTATATTAAAATAAAATAGCAAAATGAAAAGGTGTCAGTGAAATGCAGAATGAGTAGTAAGAATTGACATTCACTAGCATAGAGGATTATCAAAATAATGGAAACACTGACAGCGACTGGAGTACACGCAATGTGCCATATGCATATCACAGTGACGTCATTCGCAATGCGAGATATATAAAGGGGAGAAGTATGTCAGCTATCATGTAACAGTGCCAGAAGTGCAGGTGAAACAGCTGTTGTGGTGCAATTGTCAACAATGTCAGATCTCAGTGACCTCCAAAATGCATGATCATTGGTGCCTGTCTTAAAGTAGCTTCAATAACCAGAATGGCGAAAATAGGTGTAACACGAGGAATTGTATCGAAGATTATGATTGTCTATCAAAATGAACAGGGCATTGCCACCAAATGTACAAATTGTGATGACACCATACGAAGTTCTCAGATAGGTATTGGCAAATGTTGGCACATGTTGTACAATGGAAGCACAAGACCACAGCACCAAAAGCAGCAGAGTTGAACACCAGTCGAAATGATCCCGTTTCCATCTTAACAGTTCATTGTGAACTTCATGCCGGTATTTATGGTTGTGCTGCAATCCACAACCTCTGATTATCAACATCAATGCAACAAAATGTAAGGGGGTACACAAAGCACATAAAAACTGGGATGCTAAAGACTGGCAACATGTCATTTGGTCTGATGAATCATGCTAAACATCATTTCCCAACCTTGATAGAGTGTACATCTGACAAAAACATGCAGAAGTGTACCACCCCAACCGTTTCTGACTGTGAAGAATCCCTGATGCTGTGGGGTGCCATATCATGGCATTCCTTAGAGCCATTAGTTATTCAGCAGGGTCATGTCATACCTGCAGTATATGAATCCATTCTCAAAGACCACCTGCACCCAATGTTGTGGGCATTGTTCCTTAATGACCATCCTCGGTTTCAAGCAGATGATGCACCTGTGCATTGTGCAAAATGTGTCAAGTTGTGGTTTGCAGAACATGAGAATGAGGTACAAGAGCTATCCTGGCCACCTCAATCTCCAGACCTATTGAACATTTGTGGGAATATCTTGAGTGCAAGGTCAGATTACACTTTCCACCTCCAACATCACTGGTACAGTTGGTCCATATTTTACAGGAAGAATAGTCCCACATTCCATCACCATATGTGCACGACTTGTACAAGTCTATTCCACATTGAACTGTGTCTGTTCTGAATGCCTGAGGTGGTCCTACAGCTTATAAAATGTTCTCCACAAACAGCACGTGTTTCAATTATTTTGATAAACCCCTGTATATGTTTGTTAAAAAAACAACAACATTATGTTTGCAAAATATATCCTCAAAAGGAATAAATTATAAAAATGTGAAACGAGTAGCCATCATAAACGACTTTCTTTGAATAACTGATTATAGTGGTAAACTTTGTAAATAGAATACTTGAGGTTTCTAATTTGCTAATAGTTTAAAAATTTTCTTTGAGGCACCTGTTTGTGGATATATCCAGTTTTATGAACAGTAACACATTTTTAATAGCACATGCATTAATGCTATATATGAAACCCACATACAAAGCTTTAAAATGCTGGTGTAGGTATATCCCCTTCCATGTCCCTCACTTTTGCATTTTTAAAAATGATTTTACATATATATATTTAGTATTTGAGTAATTACCAGCATTTTGCTACAGTTTAAGGTTTATTTCTTAGAAATTTTGTTGCTTTTTAGTAAAACAACCCTAACACCAGAATTTGTATCCCACCCAGCTCAAGAAATTTTTCCTCAAAGATTTAAATCAACACTAAAGTGCCGATTTGTTACTTGACTGAATACATCGAGCTTATTTCATTATTATATTGTTTTGATTTAAGCTGGGAGAACTGTGGCAAATAATAAAATCATGTGATAGTAGAGCTTCCTCTGATCATAACTTAAAGCAATTCAAGGGTTTGACACCCACCTCCTAAAAAGCCTCTTCCCCACATAAAAACAGTGGAAGAATTTTTCCTAAGAGTAAGAGCTAGGATTTCTCTGAATTTGGAAGAGCACTTCCTTTCATCATTAGTCAAAGCAAAGTAGTTGACTCCTCCCCCACAATCTTTCTCATCGTCCAAAAAGGGGAAATACATAATTGATTGGCCACAGTTATATCTTCAAATGAAAACTTCTAACATAGGAAGTATCATGGGCAATTCAAATTACATCCCTTTCTGCGCCCCACCACCACTCCCCAAAATAGGAAAGGAAAATTTCACTGATGTTGATTCTAATAAACTTTCATTTGAAATATAACAAGATAAGGAGAGTACTGAATACTGTGTAGGAAGTTTATGACCCAAGCAAATGCTGGGAAAGTCTGATAGCTATATGTAAAGTTTACCAGCCATAAACTGAAACAATCACATATACAGAAATTTTAGAATTATTAGATATATGGCATACTTTTAATATTCCTGCTTTGAACATTTAATTTCTAATTAATCATGGACAGCGCTCTGCTACTGACAAACTCAAAGCAGGCGAGTGATTTAATTTTGACTGTTTTCCTACAAGCTTTCAAGATTTTCAAATAACTGGATAGGCAATTATTGCTGGTCCATAGCCATTCAAAACTAAAATATACTAGGTAACCTATCAGCAAATATTTAGGTTTCTACTAATGTGAGTTTACATCATTTTATGATGAAAAATTGAACTACATTTTTCTACTTGGAGTCTAAATTTCTTAAAGACTTTTACTTTCACCCTTTTGCCATTTAATGGAATATGCAACTTAGTGGAAGAGAATTTTATCTGACAAGAGGAAGAAGGCTATCTAATTTCAGTATTACTACAATCACTAGTGAAAAATTTCTTTTAATCAATTACAACCTTATTCTTTTGAAATACTGCTTGAACATTAGAACAATGTTTAAACTTCATGTTGCTAATATTAATTTTTGCATACATGTGATCAAAATTTCCTTTGTATTATACCTGTGTCACATGTAACTAGACTAGCCTTCCTCTGATTATGCTTCTCTTTTTAGTGAGTGAATGGTCTCAATCATAAAAGGCTGAAGTCTGAACTTTCTTTTAGGGATATTTGAAAAATAAAATCTTATTCTTAAATGGAAATGAAGATGACTGCTGAACTATTTGAATTAATAGTTCCATACTTGTATTTGCCATTTATTCTACTTCTTATTAATATTTAATGTGTTCTTAATTTTCATTTAAAATTACATATTTTTGTATTGATAATTAATATTGAAAATATTAATAGTAACAGATGTATATGTAGGAAATATTCAGCTGCAGTATTTGGCCTAAACAGATCATTATTCTGCTTTTGGCTGAATAGTTGAATATTCAGTGCAACCCCAGGAACAAGCATACAGCAACCAGATTGTCTGAAAGAGAAACAACTTGATTTAAGGAATTGCAAGATTTGCAGATGAGAAAGTGTGTGTTTTTAACCTTAGGGAATAAACTCTGGCAGATTGCTGGTAGAGAACAGTTCAAAAAAGAGACCCAACACAGTTAAAATTATCGATTTTATGTCTTCTGTGTGGACTCACTTTTACAAGCAGTAGCCAGGTGGCAAAGAGATGCTGTAGTCTAGGGTTATCTGTAAATTGTGGATTCAGTCAATGTTTAAGATGACAGATTACGTATTTTTAAGGTTATGGATTAAACCTTAAAATCATGACATAACCTGTAGGTAGATACAACTCTTGGGCTGTGGATTCAGCCAATTACAGTAGAGTCTCAAAGTACGAGATCCCACTGATATGCAACTAATCCACATGAGGATTCTTAACATTGTTCATCAGGTAGGTGGCAAAAGATTCAACATAGCAGAGGACAATAGAGAAGAAGCACTGAATAGTGATGGACAGATGGGCAGGGGTGTAGCAAAGGACTACGGTTGGGGGGGAAGAAATCGAAAATTTTCCAACTCGAAATTCAAATTTTGCCAACTGAGCAAACTTACTTAGATTTTGCTCTGTGGGGTAGGGCAATTTTCACGAATCTCCTGCATCCTGCATTTTTGCTCTCATCTGAATTGTAGCAAATCAATGTGCATTTTCCCTTGCTTTGGCCAACTCTCCTTAATTTCACGAAACTAATCCCAATCTTTGTATTTTGCTCTGTAGGGTAGGGCAATTTTCACGAATCTCCTGCATCCTGCATTTTTGCTCTCATCTGAATTGTAGCAAATCAATGTGAATTTTCCCTTGCTTTGGCCAACTCTCCTTAATTTCACGAAACTAATCCCAATCTTTGTATCTCTCCTAAATTTGCCAAATCATTTCAAACTCCAAGATTTTGCCAAGTTTTATCGATTTTAGTCAACCATTATGAATTTCACAAACCCAATCCCAATTATCACAACTTGCACGTATTTTCCAAGTGGATTCGAATTTTGCCAACTGCCCTACATTTTGTTAAGTTTCCTCAAAAATTTGTCCAACACTCATTAATTTCACAAAACAAATCTCAATTTTCACAACTTGCCTATATTTTACCAAATGGATTCGAATTTTAACAAATACTCTAGATTTTGCCAACTCACTGTAATTATACAGAAAAAAAAATTGCAATTTTTACATCTTCTCTGAATTTGCCAAGTCACTGCGAATTTTATCAACTCTCCTTAATTGCACAAGGCACAATTTTCAAAACTCCCTGTAATTTACCAAGTGGCTTTGAATTTTGCCAGCTCTCGTTAATTTCACAAAACCAATCCCAATTTTTACAACTCTCCTGTACTTTACCAAGTGGTTTCCAGTTTTGCCAACTCTGAGTTACTTTGGGGGGGAACCTCTCCCCCCCACAAAAAACGCAATGCCCCTGGTGATGAGGATGGACTAATAGAAAACTTACAAGAACTTGTTGAGAGGGCAGGAGGAAGAGATCAAGGTAACTGACAAGGTGCAGGACTATGATCCTTTAATAGAAAAGAAATTAACAATCATTCAGCAAGTGAACATGTTTCTTCCTGTTAAGTGAGATATTCAAGTAACTCCAGGAGAAGAAACACCATGTTCTTCAAGGAAGTTACACAAAAATGCATCTTCATCCTCTGCCATTATGCAGTCTTCCACCACATCATAGCAAAGAGCCTCCTCATGCACTCCTATTTCATTGCCAACACAAAAGGTAATGAAATCACAGACTTAAACACCTGCTGAAACTCAAGCTGAAGTTGATCCTAACAATCCTCTAGTTATTCAGGTACAATACTCTATAAAATTTATAATTTTAGATTTATATACACATAAGCATGGTTTGAACATGGCAACAATGTGTGTATATAAAGAAATTTTATATACACATGAACATGGTTGTAGGAGTTAGCTTAGTTTTACCATAGTATAGATAGAATGGTTTTTCTATCGGGAACTCCCAACTTATGCAAATTTGTACCTATATTGGGGTGCCAGGAAGTTAACCCTCACATACTTTGACCATACAGTACTATTAAATAATTTATCTGAACTTAGAATGTCTGAAAAAAATTCAGCATTTCATAACACAAAGGAAATTTAAGGTGCTGTCAGAAATATTTTAAAGTCAATAAGTCAGAAATATGGTGTGGCCAAAAGTCCCTAGACAATTTGAGCACTGAATATACTTTCATCCATATACTTCCCAATGTCATTTGGTAGCAAGAGGGTGCACTCCCAAATTGTGTTCAGATAATCACACATTTTTCTTAGAATTCCCAGACAGATGAATTTCCAAGATGGACCAGTCCTATATCCTCCAGTATACTCAGACATAACATCCATGATCATTTCTTATACGGATATGTCAAAGACAGTGTTTATGTCAGAGGAGTAAAGTGTTGATGACCTGAAAACTTATCGCTGATACAATTGCATCAGTTAATGAAGGTACAGAATTGTCCAGAATTTGAATAAATTTGGATCAGACAAAATGTCAAACTTTAAAAGTTAATAATCTTTGGAGCATTACAGCCTTCCCAGCAGAGTGGAGGCTGTGATAGCAGCAAAGAGTGGACCAACATGACACTAATTCATTTCCTATTACCAGGAGATTACGGATGAATGTCCAGATACTTTTGATCATTTAGTGTATGTTGGAATGCACATGGCTTGAACTTCTACATTGATTAGATGTGCTGCAGGTCACAAAGAGTGCTTGCATGGAAGTGTATTAATTTTGTACAATAAAACTTCTTGAGTTGGAATATCAAAAGCATCATACTTGTCTCTACAATAATAAGTTATTTAAAATTCAAATTTTCAAATTGTCTAGAGACTTTTGAACTAAACTGCATATTTGATGAACTATCTTAAGAACTGCTTAATGGGATTTCCTGAAGACATGCATCAATTTAGATTTTAGCCACCAAATTAGATATAATAGATCATAAATACTTGTGTGAAATGCAGGAAGTATATTTGCTAAAAAAGCAGACCTTAATGCAAGAAAAATTTTTAGTATCTCTAGGATGGGGGATTTTCCACAGTAGCCCTGTAGCATTCTAAGCAACCCACTGAGGCAGACAAATCCTGCCACTTTGAGGTTGGGTTGTTTTATCTCTGAGCGGCACTTTTTTGCACATCATGGGCTAAATGGCCAGGTCACATGGACCCCGAAGGCTCAGAGTAGGTTGGGGGAGGGGACCCACTGGAACAGCTGTTGGGAGACAGATGGTAGCCTCCTGTCAAGGCCACCCAGTATGTTCTTTAATGTGCACAGGGTATGGCTCTCCCGCATAAGGGGACGTAGCTTAATGTCCCCTTTTGATGGACGGCAGCCTTTCCAAGCCCATCGATGTCCCCTACTGACATTGGGCAGGGCGGGGAATTTTGCGGAGAAAAATCTCAATGCTAACCCAGCTGGGACTAACCTGGGAACTACAGATTACAAGCCTGGCACTTATAGACTGAGTCACCCCCACCCCCTGCCTAATTTTAGGTAAAGTGTACTTAGTATCTTAGTAAGTGTATCATATTTTAACAAGGAGTTAAAATTACTTGTCATGGTTGAATGTTTGCAATGTCAGAACCCTCATTTTACAGACTATCAACTCCCCAAAGTGAAGTGAGAGAATGCTAATTTCCTACAAGGCTGCAAAACAAGTCTACTAGTTCCCGTGTGGGGGAGAGGACTTCATGGGGTCAGGGAAGAGAAACAGTCAACTCCTGAGTGCCTTCTCAATGAAAGTAGTCTGATTAATGTCAGCTTGAATTATAACACCACACAGTGTCATTTGCAGTAAGGCTGAAGTTTAACGTTCCATGTAGAAGACATTTATTGGCAAAGAAAAAAAGAATCCTTCTCTGTAAGGCATAGGAAAAAAACTACTCGGTTTAGGCTCTTCAGAAGGCCAGCTTGTGCTTTTTTGTAGTAGCTTGTGGCTGCTGATCAAAGGACAGTATTTCAAACTTCAGAATGCATGTTGGTGTTATGTTTTACTGATAACTCTAAATAAACCTGTAAATATCTGTACACGTGTGCCTCAGTTTGTTAAGTGTCATCATTTAATTGTGAACTTCTCATGAAATTCTATTGAATCCTGTGACACCATTATGTCATGAGTGGTAATGTCAGTGTGAACAAGAGAACTTTTACAGAGGCAGGCTGAAGAAACAAGCACAAGTGAATCCCACTGGATTATATTTATGAGTATGCTGGCAAAGAAAGTCTCAGAGTGCTGACTTTAGGAGCAACTGTTGCCAGAGGCTTGATAGCCACCAGTTCCAGTGCAGTCTATAGCCTGGTGAATTTGGTGATCCAGTGCAGGCTATAGTCTGATCAACACTGATACAATGGGTTGGATTGCTTTACCTCTGAATGACACTTTTGCACAAAATGAGCTAAATTGCTAAGTTACAAGAACCAAGGGCTCAGAGAAGGTTGAGGGGGAGGGGACCCACTTGACAGCTATTGGAAAACAGATGGTAGCCTCCAATCAAGGCTATCTAGTGTGCTCTTTAAAATGCACATGGTATGGCTCTTCCATACATAGCCTTATGAGCCTGGCATGTTGCCAACTGAACCAAATCCCACCATGATCTAATGCAGACAGCTAGATTAACAGGTGGGGAGACTCAAGTTAATCACTTTTTTTTGTACTGTTGTGTTGGAATGAAATGAATTACAGAGGAGAGGCAGACTCTGCATATGTTGAACACACTGGATGGCCTAGACTGGATGTTGTGTTAAAATGAAATGCATTTACAGATGAAGAAATATGTAACATTTGATACTCCAAAAATGATAGAGAGATTGTAGCAGAAGCAACAGAATTTGAAGTAGGGCTGAGGAAGACCATTTTGCAGCAACTGAGAATACTTCAGAGTGCTACAGGTGATGACATATTACAAGATAATTTGAACCTGCAAGACCGCTAAAAAGGCTAGCACTGGAGGAGAAAAGGGTGCAATGGCAATTGCAGTGTGAACAGAGAGTGCATGAAATAATAAATAACAGCTGAAAATGGCTTGGCGAGTTTGCAGAAATGGATGACTCGGGATAGCTCTTTGCACCACGAGTATGTGAGGAAAGTACAAAAATAAGAGAAGTTAGAGAGAGCTGCTGGTATATTGAAACCACAATGCAAAAATTGCGCACGTTTGCATGATTATGACTGTGCTTTCAACAAGAGGGAGATTTCTGTTTGGTAGCATAAAGATTGGCACAAGAGCAATCATTTTTACAATGCAGAAGATGGTGTTTTTGAATGCACATTGAATTCACATTATGGATTAAATCAATGCCTCTCATATAATAGGTGGCATGCTTGGGTTGGAGCTACTGTAAAAGTAACAGTCTCCCTTCATGTCAGTTGGTATAGAAGGTTCGAGATATCAACACAACTTGCTTCATTAAGGTAACAAAGAAGCAGAGAATACATGGTAGAAAGTATCTGGTTTACCATTGTCTTGTAAAGAAGTGACAATAGTGTCAATAGGAGAATCCTTCAAGCTTGTGTACACTAGTGCATGTTTAGGTGACAACAGATCATATTACACTGTGTTAATATTAAATGTGTTCCCTAAGTGAGGGGACCCTTAAAAAAAAAGGGACTTAAATATTTATGAACTTACATCATGGACTGTCACAGTGCATGGCCACTATAAATGGTGCAACTCGCTTACACACATGGGGAGGCTGATTGCAGTATTTGGAAAGATAATTAATTATATTCCCCCATTTCAAGTGTTTCAGTTCTTGAGGCTATACCAGTCTGAAAAAACTAGGCAAGGAAGGTGTTATAGTTGAATGTTTGCGACATGAGATCGATAGTCTAAAATGAGAAGGGGGGGCTCTAATTTTATAAACTATAAACTCCTGAAAGTGAAGAGGGAGAGAGAAAGTTGATTTCCTCCCAGGGTGCAGAACAAGCATCAGAAAGGAAGATGATGATCGACTCTTGAACTATCCCTCACAAGTAAATGAAAGGCATGAAATTAATATCAGTACAAGCTATTGGGCCACCCACAGTGTCTTGTTGCAGCAGGAATGCAAGTTCAACTTGCCATTTGGTAGCTAGTACTCTTCAAATCTTAGGGGAAAACGACTGTGTTTAAGTTCTGAATTTGGGCTTACTGATTTTAACTGCCACCTAGTTGTGCCCATGCAATATGGCCAGCTAGTGTTATTTTGTAGAAGCACTTAGCTCATATTGAGGGAGTGTTTGGTTGTAACAATTTACCAGTTATGGCCGAGAATGCATATGTACCCAATTGTAACAATGCTCTTCGAGGCTATGTGGATTCAATCAATGCCTCTCAGCAGTGCTTGTTGCCTTCCCTCAGGGAATTCCCTCCAAGATCCCAGCTATGGGGAGTCTTATCTTGGCATGAGTTAGTTCTCTTCTCTGCGCAGAGTTGCATAAATTTGATTTGGCTAATATGCAGTTATGTTTGGAGATCTGGAAAGACTTCTCTCATATAGAGCCAAAATTAGAGAAAATTAACGAGTTAACTTTAGATGTTGGTTCCCTGCTCTGAGCCTGAAGCTAGTTTACACTGGCATGGATTGATGGCACTAGTTCAATGGTGGCTGTCTAGCGCCATTTCGTTCCAGTTCAACTGTCGTGGCAAAGCAGTTTACAATGAACTATTCTACTACATGTTTCTCAGAAAACAGGATGGCAAAAAGTGCTAATGCAGTGCTAAAGAAAAAGTAATATGAGAAGAACTTTTAAATATTTCAATACCTATACAAATACTTTTGTTATACTGATTGCTAGATAAAAATATATGAAAAATAGATTATTTTCTATAAGCTGATAAAATCATGTGGCACCTTCTGATTTTCGAAACTGTATACAAATAATTTCTGGTTTTTTGACAAGCACATACCAAAAAGAATCCCCTCCCTCCCATTCTGCAAGTTATAGAAATTGGGAAAGAATTATATGAAGCATTAAAAGAACTTTTGGGGGCATTATTTTATTTTTTACTCATTTTTGGTTCCTAGCAAAATATTAGAGAATTCCTATGCTATGTCAGTGGGAATCTAACTTTGAAACTCTATAACTTCTAACATATGCATTGAATGAAAAAATGAAGATTAATTAAAGATCATAATTAAATCAACTTAAATCCGAATTTTAAACAATATTCATTCAGTATTTAAAGAATTATAAAACCTATAATATTAACAATAAATTATCTTGTTTTATAAAAAAAATCATTCATAAATATCTGATATCGAAATAATTACACAAAATTCAAAATGTATATATATTTCATTAAATAGTTAAATGCTTTTTAATTCAGTTTCAATTAATTTACGAGGTAAATTTTTATTATGCATTCTCTGTTGTGAAACACACTAGCTTACATAGCTTTTTAACAAATATTGTTGAAACTTGAGATTTAAATAGATTTGATTGTAATCTTTATATTATCTTCAGTTAGATTTTTCTATTAAATACTTAGAAGTTATACCGTTTCTAAGTTAGATCAACATGGAAATTTTATAATATTTAGATAGGACAAGGCACAAATTTTACCAGTAGTAAACAAAAATATTCCTCCTGCATTGATTTTGTTTCTTCTCCTACCACTATTCATAGCACACACACATCAGATATTTATTTTGCTCGAACTAGTGCAATGTTGTGGCATTAACAAAGCAGTAAAAATAATGAAATCTTACTTATCTGTATATTTCACTGTTTATTTTATATGAATATATTTGAAAAATGTGATTAAAAATTGATGATTATTTTTAATCACCAATGACAATATATTTTATAAAATACTAAAACTACATGTATTTTATAAGGACTGAGTGCAGAGAGGCAGATATTGAGGCAGATATTCACCCAACAGACAAACTTGTAGTGCAGCAAGTGGCTACAGTGAAGGCAGCAAGCCATGGAATGCTCGAGTGCTGTCTCTGCTCTCGCACTTATCAGCCTCCATGAGGTATGGGAAGTGATTGCCAATATTGTGTTAGACTCGAACTCAATCGTGTAGAATATTAAATATTATTGATCCATCGCTTAATTATTAATAAGAACTGATAAGTCAGTGGTTATCATAAACTGATCAATTAATCATGTAAATCAATTCCAGAAAAAAAAAGGAAACCACAACTACACACTAGCCCTTCCAAATGAAGAAATAAAACTAAAAATATTCTACTTTTCAAAACACTTTTAAGCTACTAAAATGTGAAAAAAATTTACAGGGAAACATTAAACATGATATAAGAGCATCACCCATTATAAATAAAAACAGCCTTCATATACTACTTTCCACGTGCATGCATTGCTGCCTGCAGTTTAACTAGTGTCAAAAAGTTGGGGCACTCTAACTCTCCTTCTCATGCATGCATGTTCATCTGTTTACATTGCCATGTGTCAGTGACTAACCATTCAACTAGTGGTACCTGCAATCCATGCCAGTGTAAACTAGCCTTAAATGACAGCATGAATCAAGGTTAATATAAAAGCTTAAGCTGGCTGACAAATGGTGGCAAAATTAGAACTTGCCTAGTATATGAAGAGGAGGAATGTCATTAGCATGTGACCATAATAGAATTGGTATGGTTACTGTTTTCAGATGGCTCTCTTTCACTTCATGATGTAATAACATTGCCTCACTGGTGATGTACCCAGAGATTTATCTAGCCTGTAGAGGTCCACATGTAAGATGATTAGCCAGATGTTTGAGAAATTTGTAGAATTTGTAGGGAAGTTTATATGGAGGATTTATGAGGAGATCTGAAAAGACTAGCCTTGAAAGGAACTTATGATTAAGTATATATGCATTCTTAGCCATAACATCTAGAGTTTACAGAGGAGTATTTACAAATATTTATGAGTTTTTGCAATAAAAAGGTTTGAGAGATAAGAGTTGAAGGAGAAGAATGTCACATGGAATCCAATCACAGAGCTAGTAAGAATTGTCACATGAACCTGAGAATGCAGATTGGTGCTATATTGTACTTGTAATTGCAAATAATTGCTTATAAACCTGTAAAATATCAGTGCAGGTGTGCCTCAGTTTATTAAATGTGAAAGTCTCACTCATAATTATGACCACTCATGACAGTAATCTTCAGAAATATAACTGAGTACTGTTCATCCATTAAAATGTTATCTCGTAAGTGAGCAAGTAGAAATGTTAAAAGATCGTATTATACTTTATTTCCATTACAGTATTTTAAATGTTTTAAGAGGTTTAAAATAATTTAATAAATCTGAAAAACATTCCTTTGGATTGCACTTCAGTCCTCAATTTATGTGAATTCAAGGATTTAAGACAGATTCTTTTATGAGATTTAATTAAGCAAGCACAAAAATTATAGCCTTGTCAGGAAACACATATTTGAACTAGTTACACATGTCTTATGAATAAAAAAAGTTTCACTAATGTTTTTTGAAAAGGCAGCTATAACCTACCACAATTGATTTCATCAGATCCATCTCTACAGTCATACTTTCTATCACAGTGCAAATTAGCTTCAATACATTGTCCATCATTACAACGGAACTGATTTGAGCTACAAGCTGGTGGCACTAAATTTAAAATAAAATTGCAGAAGTAAAATATAAATGAATAAAAATAAAAATAATAAAATGCACACTTACAACATAAAAGCAAACAAAACTGCAGAAGAAATAATTTATAATTAATGGTTTAATTTTGTCATTTGATAGCAATTGGAAAACATGATTATGGAAGTTGGGAAGGTTGAAAATGATGTGTGTTTTGACATCTCTTATGTAAGCAAGAAATGCAATTGTTATCCCAATATTAATACCTACAAGTTTGCAACATTCAAACTTGCATTAATAAAACTTTCTATTACATGATAATCAACAGGTTTTCTATTCGCTGAATATGTAATGAACTGTCTACATTCTATAATTGAATGTAATATTAATCGGTTGTGCATACATGTTACTTGATGCACTGTGAATTTTTTGCCAATTAAATACAAGAATGGTTAAAATTTAATCTTCAATAATACTATGCTTTAATATTTGTTAAAAAAGCACAAGGTTGAAACTGTTGTATGAATAATACAATACTCAGAAGATCAACAATAACCAAAATCTAGATAGATAACATTAAATTCATTATAGCTCTTTCACATAGTCAAATAATATCACATAAGCATTGCTTACCAAATTTATAATCTATAGTTAATGACATCCTGCTTAATAACAAAATTTTCAACATTTTGGATGTGAAACAAATGAACTTTTACTTGTAGGGTATAAAAGCTTTAGAATAGTGGTGGGGATAGAGTAAATTCTGAAGCTTGGTGGGCCAAAAGTGTGCAGCTATCTGTTGGTCATGGCATGAAATGTCAATAAAACAATACCTGTTTTGACTTTGAAGCAGTCAGCAACTCATAACCAAGAGCATTTGACAAAATCTTCATGTACTATTTTAGTGTGTATTTTAAAAATTATCAAAATTAAAAACTTCAATTTGGAAGCCATTCCTTTGAAAATCATAGGAAGCTGGATAAAATGTCTGCAGGCTGCATGTGGACCATAGTTTCCCTCAGTGCTTTCGAATACGAGTGACATGCTTACAAATACATAATAAACAAAAGTATGCATATAGATTGTAGTCCGATTGGCTGTTAAGGATTATGCATGAATACAATAACTTTTTAAAAAGTATTAACTGAAAGCTCAAAATGTTTATACAAAGGCCATTTTTATAAATATGCAGAGATTCAAATGTTCAAACTTCCAGTTAACATTTTATCAAGTTACCAAAAATAGTTTTGGCCTGAATATAAAAGCATAACTGCAGTAACTTATAATTCAAATTAGAATTTAGAAATAGTAGTTAAATTATTATAGTAAGCACATTGTTGCATTTCAAAGTTCAGGGTTATCAACCAGTCACTGTATTGTAGATTAACTTTCACCCAGTTACTTCGAATACTGGTTCCCTATAGTTCGTACAGTAATTACATTGCAATCAACTGTTCCCATGAATAGGATCTGTAGGATAACAAGATAATGGTCAGACCCAATTTCAGCTCCTTTGTATGTTCAGTTATTCCTAAAAGCACAAGCCCATCAGCTGTAATATATAATTGATCATTCCCCCCCCCCCATTGCAAATACCAATGCCAAAAGAACCTATCATCCTTGCCCATATGTCAGAGGTAGCAACAACTTTTAGCATTGAAATCACCCAGCACAATAATAGTCTTCATTGACAGAATTCAAACTATCCTGATGTCCATAAAATCTATCTTTCTTGGTTGGTTGCTTGGGGTTTTTTGGCACATTGGCAACTGAGGCCATAATGCACCAAACAAGATATATAAGTAAAAGACAGAAATCCACAACTAAAGTTAAAAGCCAAAAACCAATAAAAATGTGTAAAGTAATAAATATAGAAACACAAAAAGGTAAAACTAACCAAGGTTTAAAAGACCCAGGTTGTACAATGTACAAAGAACAAATCTACAAAATCAATGTCCCTTAAAATAACCTGTATAATGTAAAAATGCAAAGAGCAGTTAAAAAAGAATCATCGATTAAAAGATGTCCGAGTGCAAGGGGCTTGGACATAAAATCATGAAAGTTAAAATATAATTGGTGTTCAAGGTTAAAAGCAGTACATTCTGTTAAAATATGCTTAACAGTTAAAATGGAGTCGCAAAAACTCACACTTAAGTTCATCTGCCCTTAGAAAAAATGAATGTGTAAGAAACAAATGCCTTAAGTGTAGCCAAGCAAGTACAACTTCCTTGTAATTCTATGAAAGCATGACTGCCATGGTTTGACAATGGGCTTGATCAAAAGGTTTATTCCAGACCTGTTCAGACTGAGATCTCTGCCACCATGCCAAGAGCTCTGTGGAAAAAGACTGCCGGAAATCCACATATGGAACCAGTCAAACAGGAGAGTGGCAAACCTGGCAGCCTTTCTATATCTAATCAGTGTACTCGGTGTGGGCATAACAGGTAAAATTCAAACCTATAATCAGTTTTTAATTTAGCTTAGGATAACTTACAAAAAATAACATGGTGGCAATGTATTGGTTGCAGTAAATGTGTAACGGATTTTCTCCTGTATTATAAGAGGCAGGGGTCGCTCAGTCAGTAGTCCACCAAGCTCGTAATCTGCAGTTCCCAGGTTCAAGTTTCACCTGGGTCAGTGTTAAGATTAATCTTCACAAAACCCCTACCCTTTCCTCAATCAGTAAGGGACACCGATGAGCTTGGAAAGGTCACTGTCCATTGAATGGGACTTTAAGCCATTGTGTAGAAAGATCCATATCTGTGCATATTAAAGAACATGCTGGATGGACTTGACAGGAGACTACCATCAGTCTACTAACAGCTATCCAGTGGGTCTCCTCCCCCAACCTTCGAGCCCTCAGGGTCCTTGTGTGTCATATTAGCCTGTTGTGTGCAAAAAAGTGCCACTTAAGAGGTAAAAACAACCCACTCTCCTATATTATAAATTAAATTTTATCATCTTGTCACAGTATTATTGTGTGTTTCATGAGCTTAAGGTTTGTAAACGAACATTTTAGTTCATATCTAGACCTCTACTGGCCAAACATCTAATTTTGTAGACTCAATCCTCAGGGTACTTCAAATCACTGGCAAACCCACACTAAAGAACTGAAGGGGGAAAGAACCATCAAAAGACCATAACCATACTACTATTCATTTGGATCACTGCTTGTGACTACCACCTCCTTAATCTGAATGGTAAACCAATTTACTTCTGCTGCCATCTAGGCATAGAGCAGGGAACCAAGACCTGAATTAGACTCATCAACTTTTAATTAACACTGGCTCTATGAGAGAAATCCATCTGATTCTTCAAATCAGTAGTTAATCAGTAGTTAAAATCAGTAGTTAATCTTGAGTAGTAGAGAGAACACATGCCTAGATAAGGCTTCCCCATTATGAGATCAAACTGAGGACCCCAGGAGTAATCAGCAAGTGCTGCTGAAAGGTAATGACTTAATCCACAACACCAAGAGGCTAGCCCCAAAAGGAATCGTAATTAAGTGCATATGTGTTCACTATTTTAACAGCAGACTATTACACTATCTGCAGTATTGTTTAAATCTGGAATGTCAGCTGGTTGTCATGTCTAGTCAAGTTCTAAAACAACTTTTGTGCTTGTTTATGAACTGATTAACATAAATTAAATTTCATTTATTAAAAATTTCATCTATAAAAATTAAATAGTGTTCTTTTTCACATACTGTGTTAATACATTATTTAACTAGATAGTGGCTTTGCAATTGATCTCTAACTCTAATTTTGTAGACTTAATTTTAATTAATTCAAACTGACTTAATTTTAAAATGGCTTTAGATAGTACTGTTACATCTGTTATGTCTGAGAAAAAGATAACATTGATCATTTCCAAATAAAGTTTAAAATTAAGATATTACATATTGCATTGACTACATTAGCATGACAAACTAATTTTAAAAAATGAAACAAAAATTCTTGGAAATGCAATTCTTGAAGGATAGAAAATACAATAAAATTCATCTAACTCAAGGAATATTGATAAACAGTGAAATGGGGATAACTTATCTGTCAATGATTCTATGCTTAGATCAGAAATTCGAATAGAATTATCAACTATATCAGGAGAAATCAAACATATTGAAAGAATCATAAAGGAAGAAATGCAGTTGTTTAAAAGATTTAATAAATGAAAATTTGAAACGAAAGGAAGAATTACATTCTAATGCTAAAGAATTTATTGAACATTTGATAAAAGAACAATTCAAGATTTTTTTTTTATCAAAAATAATGTCTTAAATGAAATATAAAAAAACAAGAAGCAAGACTTTAAAAGAAGTATCTTTTCTTTCAGAAAAGTTAGATGGAAACATTTAAAGGATGAAAGTGATCACTAAGCTTATAAATGATATTCAGAATCAGATAATGAATTGGGAAATTTGAAATATTTTTTACAATGAAACTGATGATATCAAGTGGAAAAATTAATGGATTTGAGCAATATTCTAGAAATAAGAATACAGAAGTTACAGGAATATCTGAATATAAGCAGGTTGCTTGGTGGTATTCCAAGTACAGGCTAGCCTGGTATTTACTATTAATTAAAAACACCTTGCAGACACAGCTCGGCAATGCAATTGTATGATAAATGGAAGGAATTTTGGGGTCTTTGCCTCGCTTGGAGAAGGCCAAAATGATAGCCTCCCACCAGGGTTGGGTTGTTTTACCTCTGAGCGGCACTTTTTTGCACACCATGGGCTAAACGGCCAGGTCACATGGACCCCGAAGGCTCAGAGAAGATTGGGGGAGGGGACCCACTGGAACAGCTGTTGGGAGACAGATGGTAGCCTCCCGTCAAGGCCATCCAGCGTGTTCTTTAACGTACACAGGGTATGGCTCTCCCGCACACGGGGCCACGGCTTAACGTCCGATCCGACGGATGGCAGCCTTTCCAAGCCCATCGGTGTCCCCTACTGACCGTGGGCAGGGCGGGGAATTTTGCGGAGATAAATCTCAACGCTGACCCAGCTGGGACTCGAACCTGGAAACTACAGATTACGAGCCTGGTGCACTACCGACTGAGCCACCCCCACCCTCTCACCAGGAGTCCAGAAACTGCTCCTTGAGGAAAATTCAGTTAAAGAGTTTGAGAAGCCGATCCTTACTAGATGGTGAGAGATATTGGAGCATGGTATAATGGATACTGTCCAGCCCAACAGCAGATGCACAAGATGAGGGCAATGCAAAGCAAAGCTCCTCAGCTATGAAAGTCCATTTGAGTGGAAAGACAGCAAAGTACATTTGGTCTTCCTCTTCAGGACAACAAACTCTGAGGAGTATGAAGAGGAAGAGATGGAGGAAAATGATGCCCCAAGAGTGTCAGCAATTGCTTGGGGATCAGCAATTCTCTATCCATTGTGCTCCAAGATCTTTAATGATTGAGCATGTAGTTCCCACCCATCTTGCAGACTTTATCCCACACAACCTTAGAACTAATCATGTGGGTGAGAAAGATGTATACTTCATTCACAATTCTTTCTGGCTCTGGTGCCAGACAAGATGAACTTTAGCCCTGGCATAGGACGTCCCCAACCTTGAATGCTTCAAGGTTGGGGTCGATTATCTCCAATTCCCCCCGGCATAGGACGTCCCCAACCTTGGATGCTTCAAGGTTGGGGTCGATTATCTCCAATTCCCCCCAGCCTTGTTCTGAGCTTTACGAGCCATAGTGCAATTGGGATTCCACAGTTTTGGAAACCGTAGAAACCAAGTGAAAGTCCAAGGAATAGCCGAGGCAGCTGCATGGATGATACAGTCTGTCGCCTCCATAACTGCATCATTGATTGGCTCCTGGCTGACCAAGTGTTCAAACTTGCAAAGGAGTTCGAAGCTACTCCAGTCAGCCTGATCGAGCCTCCACTGCAATACACGTGAAGGAGTGCAAGGCCACCCATGGGAGATGATACACATCATGGGGAGGTGATTGCTGCCCTAAGGATTGTTCTCGACCTCCTATGTAAAGAGTGGAAGGATTGAGAAGATGGTAAGATCAATGGCAGTTAATGTGCAGGCTGGGGAATGAAAATATGTATTGGCACTGATGTTCAACAGGGATAGTGATGTATCCATGAGCCACTGCTCCAGGACCCCACTCATCTTGTTGGTGTCAGCACTGCCCCAAAGTGTAATGTTCCATTTAAGTTCCCCATGATGAGGATTGAGGATGGCAGCTGTGAGAAAAGGTCAGTAAGGTCTTCACAGAAGATTATACTTCCAGGTGGTAGGTAGATGAAGCAGATGGTCAATGAAAATCCCACAAAGAGGTAGATGACAATTGTCTCTAAGTTGATGGTGATGGGTACAGATTGTAATGGAGAATGGTTGTTCATAAGGATTGTAACACCCCCTTGAGCTGGACCACTGCATCCTGATCCCAGCAGATAAGAGAAAAATGCCAAATTGTGGGATCATTGGCTGTCGGCAAGTACATCTTCTGTAGGCATAAGCAGATGGGCTTGTGTGCCCTCAGGAGGGCCTTGATGTCAGTATTCCCCTGGAATCCACAACAAAGTGTGGCCATCTCATGTCTTATAAGAATTGGCAGATGCCTTGCGATTTATTTCAACTGTCATCAGCAACAGTTTAAGAAATTGAGGGTGGTCAACATCCATGTCTAAGGGAAATATATGCAGGAAAATGCAAATTACTAGTGTGGCTAAAGTTCTAAACATCAATCCCGATATGGATATTGAAACTACATAAAGAATTCTGGTAATGAATAAGGCAAAAATTAGATCTATCATTATTCAGTTTAGGAGTAGAAAGACTAAAGAGTTATGTATAAATAAATGGAAAGTAAAAAAAACATTAAGAACCAAAGAGATGGATTTATACTATACAGAGAAAAGAATTTTTACAAATGACTATGTCACATCAGAAAATGAACAGCTGTTAAGGCAAAAATGAAATTAAAAGCTAGGTTTTGAATGTATGGACAAGGGGACCAAAATTTGCCTGAGGGAAAAAGAATCACTTGTATTTAGAATTAGAACTGTCAAAGATTTGGATAAAATATAGAATACATATGATAAATTTATTTTATAATTGCTATTTCTGATTTATCAATTTTAAACTTTTCAAATATAACTCAAGAATTATTAGCTGGGAATCTAAAAATGCATTAGTTAACATGTGCACCAAATCGATGTCAACATCAGCATTCCAGGAAATAAAATTTAAAAAAAAATCAATATATGTGAACATATCTGGGTTGGGTTGTTTTAACTCTGAGTGACTTTTTTGCACACAATGGGCTAAATGGCCAAGTCACATGGACCCCGCAGGCTCAGAGAAGATTGGGGGAGAGGACCCACTGGAACAGCTGTTGAAAGACAAATGATAGTCTCCTGTCAAGGCCATCCAGCATGTTCTTTAAATGTGCACAGGGTATGGTTCATTTGCACATGGGGCCATGGGTTAGCATCCCATCTGATGGATGGCAACTTTTCCAAGCCCATCTGTGTCCCCCTACTGACAGTGAACAAGGCAAGGAGTTATGAGGAGATAAATCTCAACACTGACCCAGTTGGGTCTTGAACGTGGGAACTGCAGATTACGAACCTGGCATGCTACCGACAGCCACCCCCACTCCAACTCATATCTGGACTGTACTACCCACCACAGAACAATGGACTCATCTACCCATTGGCTATCATCACAAGAAAAAACCAAGGTAAATTCCTGGGTAATAATTCCATCTAATTGTCTCAGCTTTTCCACCAATTACAATGATATAGAAAAAATTTAATTTTTGATCAGCAGTGCGACTTAAAGAGTCATGTAAACTCTCAGTATGATTCAAATATTTGAATCTTACTGATTTACTCTTGGGGAAAGGGTGTATATATTACATAATGTAACATTAGAAGCTCAGATTTTTTTTTCTAATTTATTCAAATCTGACATTAAACCAAATATTATACTTACTAAAATAAAGATTAAAGAAAATGAAATTAAACTATACAGAATTGATGGATATATCTAGTTTATTAAATGCAGAGAATCAAATATACACCAAAGAGCCAAAACATGTTGACCACCTGCCTGATATGATGTTGGTCCTCCATGTGCCTCCAAAACAGCTCTTACTCAGCGAGGCATGGATGCTACAAGATTTCTAAAGGTGTCTTGTATCTGGTACCAACATATAACCAGCAGATCCTTTAACTCTTTTAAGTTATATGGTTGAGCCACTGCAGATTGGATATGCTGTTCCAACACAAACCACATATGCTTGATTGATGTCTGGGGAATTTGGAGGCCAGGGCAAAAACTGAAAGTCTTCATGTTCCATGAACCATTCTCGAACAATCTGTGCAATGTGGCATGGTGCATTATCCTGCTGAAAGAGGGGAATACCTACTAGAGGGGAATACCATTGCCATGAAAGGATACACCTTTTCTGCAATGATGTTTAGGTAGATGGTAAACGTCAGTTTCCTGCACATGAATGACAGGACCCAGGGTTTCCTAGCAGCATATTGCCCAAAGCATTACACTTCCTCCACCAGCTTGTTCCCATGGTGCATCCTGGTGTCAACACTTCTCCAGGTAAAGTATGCAAACTTACCCGGCCATTCACATGGTGCAATAGGAAATGAGATTCATCAGACCAGACGACCTTCTTTCAATCATTCAAGGTCCAGTTTTGACATTCGCATGCCCAATGTCAGGCACTTTTGATGGTGAACTGAAATTAGCATTGGCACTCAGAGCAGCCTGTGGCTATGCAGCCCCATTTTCAGCAAGGTTTGATGTACTGTGTGTTGTGACACATTACTCTCATCACCAGCATTCAAATTACAGGCATGTCAAGGTATTCCTTCTGTTGGCTTGAACCATACAGGATAGTCTTTGCTCACCTTTAGCATCGATGAGCCATGGTCAGCCCACACCTAGACAGCGGTTTTCTCTCCTCGGACCACATTTTGAAGGTACTAACCATGGCTGACCGTGAGCACCCTACAACCCTTGCCATCTCTGAAATGCTCTGACCCAGTCATCTGGCCATTACAATTTGGCTTTTGTCAAACTCAGTTAAGTCTGCTGCCTTTCCCATCTTAAGAACAATAACTCTGATTAACAGAGTTCAGTATCAGGTATTATTTACACCGTTTCATGACCTTCAAATGCACCATCCTTTACCTGCAGTTGCTTTGATTTGCATAAAGATGTACTGGTCCTAATGTTTTGGCTCTTCAGTGTATAGCAGGGAGGAGGTTATTGTATATGATGACAAGAAAAGGTGTTGAACAAAGTTTCATGAATTTGAAAACAGAAGACCATATGGAATTGTATATAAAAATGTGTGATTTTATGAAAGAATTCAGCATCTGGCTAGGAAGTGTGAAATGCAACTATATTGTTATGACAGCTGATTTTAATTTAAATATAATTAAATTAATATCGTGTCAGATTTTTTGCCTATTCTAAATTCAAATGGATTTCTAAATTATAATAGTTGAGTTAGTAAACTGTTCCAATCATCTACGTTAGAAATTTTGGACTGTTTAAATTAGACCAGCTGCTTTGTTTATTTAAATACTAAATTTAAAGTGAAACAATCTTATTATGTGAACAACTTAATATGATGAGCATTATATTAAACAATTGAGCTAAATAGTAGTACGTAAGACAACCATTATTTGCAAATTTTGTGCTAAGACAAAGATGCCAAATGTTGGTTTGGATGTGAGGAATCCTTTTCCATGAAAATAGAATTGTACAGTCATTTTAGGAAAGTGTTCGATTTGGCATAAAAAGGTTTCTAAAATTTTATATAAAAAATTGGAACGGTTATATGTACATTTTTTATGTAATCACGTTTATAAATTAAATGAAAAAACGCAATGGAATAATTGTGCATGTCTCAATTTGTATTAATTTAATTTGCAGACTGGGCATAAATTGTACCTGAATATAACCAAGAAATTGTAGCTCAGGTTACTATTCTAACATTTACAGTATATACTATTTGCTTTTTAATCAGATCACATCAGCATTTCGAAATAAAAGTTGTAAAATGGTCAGTACAATTTTGTTAGTTCAACTTATTTGTAGACCTACCACAATCTCTTTCGTCAGATCCATCTCGACAGTCATATTTCCTATCACATTTCAAATGGTTTTCAATACACTGTCCATCATTGCAACGAAAATCATGTGCTTGACAAGCTTCTGGCTCTATAGAAGTAAGAAAATGCTACAAAATAAAAAATTTGCACATATGCAAAATGTGACTACTGCACAAAATATTGCACATTTGAATGCAAGAAAAACTAAAATTTATTACTTTCTGACTTCTTATCTGAAATTATAATAAAGTGGGAATCCTATTTCTCTAGGGACCAACATACCACACTAAACAAAAATATGCTAAATAACAAAGGCTAAAAAATTGCAATAAAGATTTTTACCAGGACCACATTAAGTGAACATGTGGTATTTCACCATTTAATGCTAAATAAAAAAAGCCAAACCTAAATTTTATGTTTCAGACAAAACTTTAAAAAGGAATTAAATTATTTCAATATAAAAAACAAAATAAAAAAAAAATCAATTTCTACTTAGTAACAATATAAGACTCACATTTTTGGAAATATTGTGTGGCAGGCTAAAACAAGTTGAACATTTAAAAAACTAGGCAGCTGTACTGTGAATCATCTTGAATAACTAAGTTTCCATAAATTAGATATTGTTCTAAGGGCTTCTAACTGAAAGATTTAAGTTTGATTTTCTGTCAGCTGTACTTTCTACATAATCTTTATAATCTTAGTTTATACTGCTGATGCAATAGCCTTATCTGAATATAAAAATGGAGAAACAATGGTTAACAATGTTATTTAATGAAATCTACAGAAGCTTTCTAATGCAAGAATTCATTTGCCTTTCTGCCATTACAAAAAACAAACAATTACTCCACAAATGGCTCACTTAACAGAGAGAAGTCTTAATGAAATATACTATAGAGTGTATCTGTAAGATCTCAAACAAAATATATGCATCAGAGACAACACATCCATGCCTTATTCAGGTTTCAAAACCATTTCCTTCATTTCACATCCAAACACATTACATGTTCAAACACTGCGGGCCTCTTCAAGAAGGGTTACTTTTTACCTTTTTTTTTATTTAGCTACTATATACTAGATTGTTGTAATAATATTATTCATTTTTCATTAAAATCTAAAATTGATTCATCACTGTCCTTATTTGATTTTACATTCTAAATTATTAGAATGCAAAATTTCCAGCAAATTTGCAGTGTATAAAAAGACCGAGTTTTCTGAATGGTACAAGATGAATTCAAACTGCACATTTCCAAAACGAATAAATGAATCAAGACAGGTTGTTAGAAAAATGATAGAGGTTAAAATCGAAATTAAATCTAAAATCTAATTTTTGCTTTGCAACAATATTCACTAGGGTACATCATAAACATAAAAATTTGCACTAGCAACACAATACAAATAAAAAAAAGAAGAAAAAAAATTTCCATCGTTTCATATAATTGATCCACTAAGTTTTTAAAGGTTATTGCCAGTTAAAAAAAATTCTCAAAAACTAAATGAAACTTAGCTATTCTATCAAATTTCCTGTTATATTTGTTTTACCTCTGAACAGCGTTTTTTTTTTTTGCACATAATGGAGTAATCAGCCAGTCACAAAGAGCACCAAGGGATCAGAGAAAGTTTGAGAAGGCAATCCATTAGACAGCCATTAGGACACAGATGGAAGCCTCTCATCAAGGCCAATATCCCATCCAATGGACAGCAACTTTTCAAAGCCCCATAGGTGTCTTCTTTCTCACCAAGGGAAGAATAAGAGTTATTATAAAATTCTCAATGCAGGGACAGTTGGAACTCGAAACTGGGAATTGAAGATTATGGAGCCTGGCCTGCTACTAAGCCAACCCCCTTTATTAAGTGTGCTTTTAAAAGTTTGCATTCTTTGATTTAGCAAAGTTTGAAGAAAATTGTTTAGGATAAATAATGCTACCACACCTTGGTCTGTAAATAGTAGATAGTCATTGGGAGGAAAGCTAAGTACCAATCCCCTGTGATAATGCATAGAACCAGCCAGATCTAGCACCTAATGTCTGACCCTGCCTTCTCATGGTGCAGGCCATTCAGTATCTTCCAAAAGAGATACTCTCTTGTGCAAAGGAATGGAAGGGGAGGCTGCCAGATCAGTGTGGTCTACTGATCTGAACAACTATGGCTACTTTTATTCCTTTTTTCTACGCTGCTGAGGAGTGGTCAACCACACAAGGTCCTGCTGCTGACTATATAAACTTCCTGAACTGGATTAAGGCTCTGAGCTTGATGCACTATTGGACTTCTGTGGAGAGAGAATCTTCCACTGTGTTTTCTGTTTGTGAGTTGACAACCCCAAGTGAATAGATTCACATTCTTTTTGGTTATTGATTATGTTATGCGAAATTCACTTCAAGAGAAAGATTTTATCCTTAAATGTATCTAGAGATACAAAAATTTCTGATTTAGATTATGCTGATGATTTAGCCCTTTTGGCAAATGATGTTGATGAGACTGGTAGTAGAGTAGGTTTGGTTATAAACAGAGAGAAAACTAAAGTGATGAAAATTGGTCAGGCAGGCTGTGATTCAGTTAATATGAATGGTTGCAGTCTTGAGCAGATGTCACAGTTTAATTATCTTGGGAGCTATTTAACAGATACTGGTGACGTGTGGCATGAGATTAACAGATGAAAAGAAGACTAAAATTAGACTATATAATAGTTTGGTTCTTTCTACGGTTAGTTATGGTAATGAAACTTGGACGCTGTGTAAACAAAGTAACAGGAAACTAGATGCCTTTGATTCTAGATGCTTACGTAGTATCTTGGGTATTAGGTGGTTTAACTTTGTAACTAATGAGGTTAAGCAAAGGAGTCGCCAACCTCCTTTCAACAGCATATTATGAAGACTCCGTTGGTTTGGCTATGTTGCAAGTACAGATAATTATAGATCAGCAAATAGGGTTATGAAGAGTGTGCCTAAAGGCCTCAGAAAGAGGGAGATGTAGGATGTGGTAGGCAGACAATGTCAAACAGGACCTTGTTAGAATTGATGTGCAGTGGCCAGAGAAGCAGATGTAGCTCAGGACAGATATGCTTGGAGAACTAAATTGCACTGTCTGATTGGACCTCCATAGCCCATGACTACTTGAGGATGATGAGGATGCTGCTACCATTAAATATCCCAGTTTTTGCAATTCTTTAAATGCTGAGATAATATAGTAGAAAAAAATTAGAATTTAGATTTTTTAAACTTTTCATCAGTTTCGAAAAAAATAAAGTGGTTTCAGCAGATCTTTGAATTTGGTGATTCATTGGTGCAGCACGAAATGGCTATAAAAAATTTTTTTAACACGATTTGAATATTTTTACACCAAAAAATACAGTGAATAGCTTACTTTTTTTATAAATAAAAAGAGGATGCACTCCCTAACTCAAAAGATGGAATATAACCTGAGAAATTCTATAAAGGTTGTCTTTATTTCTCATAATATAAAAACATAAGACACACAAACTGGCTCAGTAGTTAGGTTTTCTAATCACTGCACCAGGTACATTATTCAAAAGCATTGGGAGTTTTAAAACTTAAATAATTATCTAATTAGCCATTCCCTGCTTTGAGTTTCAGTTCCAAAAAACAGACTTTTTCATTGTATATATTAATCCATTTATATTGTTCTTTGATTATCAAAAATTTTCAGGCAATTGTTTGGCATATAATACAATTTTTTTTTGCCAACATCACTGAAATCATAAAAATTTAATGTGTCTAAAGTTACTCATTTACTCTCTATGTTTTGAAGCATGGTGGTACAGAGTGATGACCCAGATTTTAAAGCAAAATCTTACATTCCATTTTCTCCTTTGTTAAAAGCAGCACACTTACAGACACATGCAAGCGTTCATAATCATCGTCTCCTATCATCATCATCCTCAAGCAGCCATGGGCTACGGAGGTCCAACCAGACTGTGCAGTTTAATTCTCCAAGCATATCTGTCCTGGGCTACATCTGCTGCATCTGGCCACTGCACACCAATTCTAACAAGGTCCTGTTTGACATTGTCTGCCCACCGCATCCTAGGTCTTCCCCTCCTTCTGAGGCCTCTAGGCACACTGTTCATAACCCTATTCGTCAATCTATAATTATTCATACGGGCAACATGGCCAAACCAACGGAGTCTCTCTCTGCACAATATGCTGTTTAAAGGAGGTTGCAAACTCCTTTGCCTAACCTCATCATTAGTTACAAAGTTGAACCACCTAATGCCCAAGATACTGCGTAAGCATCTGGAATCAAAAGCATCTAGTTTCCTGTTATCCTGATTACAAAGTGTCCAAGTTTCACTACCATAACTAACCCTAGAAAGAACCAAACTATTATACAGTCAAATTTTAGTCTTTAGGTGTATACGCCTCTTTCTCCACACTCTCCATAGATTCTTAAAAGTCCCGGCAGCAATCCCTATTCGTCTGTTAATCTCATGCCGCACATCACCATTATCTGTTACGTAGCTCCCAAGATAATTAAACTGTGACACCTGTTCAAGACTGCAACCATTCGGATTAACTGAATCACAGCCTGCCTGATAAATTTTCATCACCTTAGTTTTCTCTCTGTTTATAACCAAACCTACACTACTACCAGTCTCATCAACAGCTCGACTGAAAGAGTTCATCTCATCAACATCACTTGCCAAAAGGGCTAAATCATCAGCATAATCTAAATAAGAAATTTTAATATCTCCAGACCATTTATATATATATCCATAATTTTGGCACAAAACCTAAAGCAAAATAACATTTGTCTGAACTTTGTTCACTAGAAAACAAAAAAAAAAAACAATTAGGAAGTTTAGAAACAGTTTAAGTATACCAGTGTTGTTCTGCCATCGAATGAGATGCTTTTCCAAAAAATATTTTAGCTCATGCAACTATATGAAACTTTGTTGTGCCTAAAAAAGTTTAATAATTTTAATCCTTCAACAAAAAATGCTAGATATTTGTAAGAAGATTGACACTAACATTTATTTTTATTTTCCATTCATCCCTGTTTTTAGATTATTAAATTCTTGTTTTGCAATACTCTCACAAAACCATCTCCATTTGCAATAATCTTTGCTCTATATAACCTATTATACCTCTGTGTCACAAGATAAATAAGCTTAAGCTTCTCAACTTTGTTTTTACATAATCCACTTTCCACTCTCTATGAGGAACTAATATTCATATACAGAGTGTTTCAAAAAGGACAAAAATTTTCTGTGCGTGTAATTGTCATTTGTGAAAAGTGTGAGGATTTTCACTGCTCCATATTCGATTGTTCAGATACCAAGTGAAAACAAGCCTCGTCATTGAAATAAACATGGTCCAACACCTCAATTCTATTTTCATCAACAAAAGGACAAAACCAACGACAGTACCGTAAACATTTTTCATGGTCTGGTTCTTTCAGTTCATGAATGACACCAATGCAGTTGGCATGAAATTTTAACTTCTTTGCAGCCCTGAAAACAATAGCTGGTGACAGTCCAACCTGTGAAGATAACTTTCCAAGAGATTTTCTGGGTGAACAAGTTAAATGCTGAGACACATCAAGAACTTTGCCAGTTAACAGTGATGGCCAGCCTGAGCTCTTTCGATCCTGTACAGACCCAGTGTCACAAAATTTATCAAAAGAGATATTGTTGACTTGGTGGGAACTGCAATTCAAACTCCTCTCACACGTTTGTAAGATTTGGAGGCACAATAAGTCTCAACAATAAATATACATTCGTTTTCGGAAAACAACATAGCTGACACAACACAAAGGAATGACTGCTTGAGCGAGACTAGCGTGTGACAAGGTCATTTCAACTGCTAGAGACTTAACCTTGAGTACAGTAATACCAACTGACTAATATTATGGCATAAAATGTACATGCACGTAAGTTCTACTCTCTTGTATTTAAGGTTGAATCCTTTTTGAAACACCCTGTATAAAGAACCTCATACCTTTGCCCATTCTTAAGTGTTATACAAGACTGTTAGTAACACAATTATAACTGAACCTCCCAAGGAATGGTTGCAAATAAAAGGTGGCAAACTCTAGAACACTGTGTATGCATACAGTACAATAGCATTTAAAAAGAAATTAAGGTAGGGTACAAGTTCATTTACAATACATATCTAGTTCAGTTATTACGTTTTTGTTTGTTGTGATGGTCCACCCATTAACTTTTACCATACCAGTTTTACTTTATTTAAGCTATATTTATTATTTTGGGGCACTAATCTTCAGTTGGACATCATTTCTCTCAACCAAGAGTGCTAAAGGAGTTGCGCATGCACAACTCCTTACTTTTGATTGACAGCCACTAATGCACACATTAAGGAACACCCCTCTTGCATCATAGCTAGTGCATAATCCTATGATTATGCAAATGTTCTTCCCAGCATGCAACACATGTCAGTTGCATGTCGAATGCATACTAGTTGGCATTAGATCATGGAGTTAGTAAGAGATAGCAGCAATGAGTTAGTAGAGATGGAGCTAAATGTGAGCTTTTAGTTGCTCAGACTTTTGTATTCATCAGTTTATTTGGAGAGTCTTGAATTTTTGGAAATAATTATTCATAAGGCAAAGTTTAACTTTTCTAAATTTTTCTTATTAGAAATGACAATTTATTTTTTATTATGATTAAACTTTAAAAATTTGGCAATCTTTTCATTTCTTACTAACTAAATAATGCCTATATACTTAGCCAAACCTCATTTAACTTTATTTGGCAACATTGTCTGGTGTGCAATGCTATCTGGAAAGTTTAGTTTAATTTGGATCAGTCAAAAGGTTTTGGAGTGTTATAATATCTGATGATTATTTACTTTTACTGATTTTTACTAGTATCAATTGAAATCAAAGACCTCTTATTCTTACCATTAGCCACTCTGTACCAAAAATTTTGGAGCTGTGCACATAAAGCAGAAGAAAAAGTTTGTTTTATTACAAGACTGGTTGTGGAAATTGCCACCTGTCTTCACAAGTCTAAAACATGTCATGATTATGACAGTGTTTGCCACCTGCTAAATTTTGTCTCCTGATGTTGAATATTATTTTAAATGTAGAACAGCTTCAAAGAGCCTAACCTCCAGTGGTAAGGGGATATGAACATTGTCATCTGGCAACCAAAATTTTAACTAAAGGATTGATCCAAGTTTTTTGCTCTCTCAACATGTAAATATTGCCCTGATCAGTTCAAAAACTGAACTTTACAAAAAAAATATATGAACTTTATTCAAGAAAATTCCCAATTTTTGTAGTATGAAAATTTTTGACAAAGCATGTTATAGGTTATTCAGGCTTTATGGCAAATAAAGCCTTACATTTTAATGTTTTAGTATTAAATGCTAGTTATGATCATGACATTGATAATAACAGATAATGTAGCAATTAAAACCTTCATGGCAGAAATCCATTTTATATTTTAACATTTTGCAGTATCTTCTTAAAAGACCATTGAAATGTAAATAGAAAAATATGTTGCATTATTCGACAAGAACAATTTTTGGAAATAAAATAGTTTCTAGTCCATTTCTTTCTAATCCAATACTTGTACTCCCCTGTTTTCTAGATCCTTCTCTGAAACTTAATTTTGAGTCTATACCACTGATATTTCTATTACTTTTCACTTTGTGAACCTTTCAGTATTATCATTCCCATTAAGATATGGTATTTTGGTTTGTGATGACTGATTTAAAATTGTCAGATAACTGACAGTAATACTGAAAAATATTTCAATATGAAGGTACTTTGGATATTATCTGAAATAAAATTAACCAGAATTGTATTCTGTTAAAAATATTTTATGTAAATATTACTAAACATTTAAAATATTTTAGCCAAGTATAATTATAAAATGTGAGTGAGGTTTATTACTTCTGACAAAGTACATATTTACTTCTGACAAACCTACCACAGCTTAATTCATCAGAACCATCTCTACAGTCATATCTCCTGTCACAACGCATGTTACTTTCAATGCACTGTCCATCACTACAACGAAATTCATCTGGTTGGCATGCTTCTGGCACTAAAAAACAATAAAGCAAGCTACAAAATAGAAACAGCCAAAACATGCTTGATAAATAAGTAAGAAATCATAAATCAAAGTTCGTTGACCTCATTCTAGGTATTAGTTTCTCAACAGCCTATGAAATATTAATCCTTGATAAGTCTAATAGTGGTAGTATTAGATATATTGTAGTTCACATCTGTTATGCAAATAACATTAATGCACTTTGATGTACATCTTTGCACACATAAGATAATGAGCATTACTCAAAATGCACATATAGATGATCATAACATTAGATGCTGACTATGAAGCAGATAAAACTAACTGAAAAATATTAGCTATGTACAAAATATTTAGCCGTCCCATGGCTGAGTGGTTAGCACGCTTGGCTACTGATCTAAGGGACCCGGGTTCGAGTCCCGGGTAAGGCATGGATGTTCGTGTTGTTTTTCTGCTGAGGTCCTGCCATCCTCTCAGACCTTCTACTGTGGCATGTAAACTGACAGGCTCCTGTCAGACCTCTGTGGCAAGCAGACCTACACCAGGAATTTAAAATTTTTATGGTTAGGTATTTTTTGATTTTAATGCTACTGTCAATATTTTTTTAATGACATGTAATATTTCCCTGTGAAGGTGCATAGAACCAAACAATGGGAGCATCTCCAAAATTCAATTCTGCCCCCTCAAAATGTAGGCAGTTACCTTTCTGAGAGATTCTCTTCTCTGAAGACAAATGAGTCAACTGCCAAATAAGTTTGGTCTACTAACTGGACTTGTGTGAACACCATGTTTTTTCAACCCTGCTGAAGAATATCCATAGGTTCCATAGGTTCAGCACTAACCATTTATACCTACCTGCCTTTGGCTTTAATTTTGAATTCTGGACATATTACATTGTTGAACTTCTTTTGAACAAAAATCTATATTGTTTCCTGTTTGTGAGTTGTCAGCCCCAACTGAACAGATGCACAGGTTACTTAAATCAGCTGGCAGATAATCCTGATCAAAGTCATTGCAAATACTTTTAACTCTTGAAACTAATTCTAGAATTTCCAATCCTAAACTGAAATAATGTGTCTCAGCTTGTGATGATTCATTTTCATTTTTTGCTTTACATAACCAGTTATCTTGTGATAGTTCACCCAGTCACTTTTACATTTTCCTTAAACAGTTTTACTTTAAGTTTTAATTATTTTGGGGCCTTATATTTCAGTTGAATCATTTCTCTTCATTCATACCGGAAGAGGTGTGAACATCTATTTTTGATTGACAGCTGCTAATGCACATGAAAGGACACACCCCATTACATATTACTTGAGTGTGTGATCTTGAGTGCATGATCATTTTATGCAAATGTGACTTCCACCAGCATGCTACGCCAGTTTGCATGCCAGATGTATAGTAAATGACATCAGGTCGTGGATGTACCTAACGTCATTTACCACATCATTACTACATAGTAGAGATGGAGCTGTAGGAGCTCAAAGATATAGTAGTCAGTTGGGTGAACGGTTACTGTGAGAAGTTTAGTTGTTTTTTTTGTAAAGAGTTGCTTTTGTGATGAAATGATTCTTGAAAAGTCTAGATTTTTTTTAATAAGCATAATTTGTTTAATGAAATAGTTTTGATTCCTTATTTTTCTCTTGAGCAGAGTTTATTAAGATTTTAATGAAGTTTAAAGTTTATAATGACAATCATTAATTTAAGTACTTTTCTGCAGTACTGCCACTAAATAAGATTTTATTCTTACTGCTTTGATACCATTTTTTCCCCCATCTTGAGAAGAGTTAAAAGAATTAAGTTTAATTGTGCTTAATACCTATATGGTAGCAGACCTCCAGGAGAAATTTGCCATTTAAACACTCAGGGTTCATTTTCTACTAATTATTTGCAAGTCAATTATTGCCTGATGCCCAAAACTCCTGAGCTATCTGGCATTTTATTTGATTGATTATTAGGAGTATTACAAGATGCCTGCTTGATGGTGTTTGAAAGAGCTTTAAAGATTCTGATAGTAAAGAAATCCACCAGTTGTTAGAGTTCCTATCAGCAAGCTAGTTTCCAGCTTCTAACAGATGGAGAAAGAAAAGTCTGTTCCATACCTACAATTAGGGCCTATTTAATATTGTTTGCACTCTCTAAACCTAGTTTATTTAAAGTCCCATTGACCATTTTCTTTCCACAGCTACCTGGAAGAGAGGACTCTAAGCAGAGACTACTGTTTTGATGCTATGATTAAAAAGTTTTAAGAATGTTGTTATAACCCTGATTAAGGATTCTGATGAGAACAAGATTGATATTAGACACTACATTTCTGGATATTTTGAATTCTGTTAAAAATAGGAGATTTCTCTTCTGCTGGAGATATTCTCTTCAATGCCATAACTGGTACTGACTCTAATCTTTGTGAAGGAGTGATAGGTTCCTTTGGCTCAGTAGTTGCAACAGCAATGAGGATACTAGTCAAAAGTTGCATAGAATTTGATTCTGTATTAATAGCAAATATGCTGGACATGTAAGGAATACTGGGACATATATGGGAAACATTGTGTCTTGCACCTGAAGTATAAAAATAATAAATACCCCTCAAGTAGCTGGTTGCCATTGAAAGACAACACAAACATCCAGGGTGGTAGTGGACTAGTACTGTTATGTAATTACTTTCACTTCTAAGCAGAAAATATGGTTTGAAACTCAACACACATACATAGTGAAATAAATTGATATTTTTCCTAACTAGCTCATTTTCAGTATAATTTTAGTTATATGAAACAATTGTAATTTTGCTTAATAGTCAATCAATATTTTACTTTTTACCTCATTAAAAAAAGATAATATTTTCACTTTATTGATGTCTCTGGATGGATAGATAGACAAGTGCTTTTGCTGCTAGAGATAAACGGAAAAAATTTTTGTATTGAATAAGTATTAATGAAATATTTTGATTTGCATTTTCTGAATCTCCTAAAAATTTGAACTACATCCTCACCCAGACCTGGGAAAAAAAATAGGGCGAGGGGCAGAAATGCAATCAAGTCTGAAAAATATGGGGTGCAAGAGACTGGATTTCCAATGGAGTATAGCATTTTTCCCTCCCTTTTACAGATCTTCGCAAAATTTCTTTAAAAATGCTTGAAATACAAATAAGTTGAAAAGTGTTTCCTCTATTACTAGCATTCTGAAACATTTAGTGGGCAAAGGGGCATTTAGATTACCTTAAATTTCAGTAGCACTGTTATAAAATGGCAAAAATTCAAATAAAATATTTTGCTATAGGTGACAGTGAAATGCAGATAATTACACTCAGTTTACATATCATATATAGTGGATGATGTGATGCCTCTATTAACATGGAATTAACAGTTAGGACCCAATTAGAACACTAGTATTTTGTCATATTAACTATTGATGAATACCTTTTTGCCCTAGCTCAAGAGCAGACATTAAATGGTACATATGTGTAGAAATGTTAAGTTTTAAATATGTTATTAAAATATATTGAAATTAGCTATTAACTATATTCTGTTCCATATAAAAAATACAAAAGATGTCAAATGTTATGTTGCTACCACAGACACAAATATAACTCTAGATAAAAGAAAAAATTGTACTTAGGAGGAGTGCTTAACATTAAGAATGAATTACAGAAACTTGCCCAGTTAGCTTAGCAATTCTGAGATTTCATTAATCAATACCTCCATTTATATTCTACTCTACAAAAATCCTTCGGGTCACCAAAGGGAAATAAGAGTGAAAATATTTTTAAAAGGTATTTGCCAGTGTCCATGATGGATGGTAAATACCTTTAAAATTTTTTTCGCTCTAATTTCCCTTCGCTGACCAAAGGATTCCTAGAGAGTAGAATATTAACAGAGGTACTGAGTAAAGAAATGAAAGCTCAGAATTGATAAAGTCATTTGGGCAAGTTTCTGTGATTCATTTTTAATGTTAAGCACTCCTCTCTGCTTGAGCCTTTAAATATTTTAAAGACTTAGAGTAGTGTAAAACAGCATTATCATGAGATATTAAATTTTTAATTCAAAAAGTTTCAAATTAAAGCAAAATCTGTAAAATAATCCGAGAGATAACACATCAACGTCCACATGCTCCAAAGTCAGTGCTGCCATCCATTGAGAATAATTAATATTTATTATAAACACTAGGACATTTATAAATACACAAGGGTTTCACTTGATGGATTGAATACGAATATAATCAATTATATATTTACAGCAAATTGGCTATTTCTCTTGTATACCAGGTCATATAGGGTAGCCAAAATTGGGCCTGACAATTACCTTTCATACATGTATCTTACATATATGTTAAACAGAGACCTCACACCCATACCATTTCACAAGATAGTTTTACTAAAAAAAAATCTAAGCTTCCCCCACTCTTAACCTCACCTATCCATTTACCTCCAACACTACCTCCCAAGTCCTCCTTCAGTTTGAATGGTTAAGGCTAGCATCGTGTGTAACCTCTATTCCTACATCCGCTATTCACTGATCCTGGTGTCCATTGTCATATCATGAAGTTCATATTTTTCCAGTGGAACTACATAAATGTAATTAATGTTACTGATATATGTCCTCCGATTTGATTCAAGCTCTCAATACACTAGGAAGGAAGTAATGGTGAATAGGTAATCATCAAGCTGTAATTTTTATTCCTTAACATACAGCACTTCGGGTACAACTGCTAGATAATTCCTATGATAAATATAGGATTAATTCTGACATCCTCACGATAATACTGAAATATAGATTGAAATGCCAGTTTATTAGGTACACCACCTCTCATCACTTAAATGGTTCATTCCAACATGCAAGTCATGTGGCCACAGTATAAATCAGGCAGATCAGAATCTTCAAGTGTCAGAGTTGGATTGAGTGTCAGAATGAACAAAACAAGCGACTTGAGTCACTTAACATGGCACGGCAGTTTTTGTGCTAGGTGTGCCAGTTCTAGCATTTCCCAAATGGCTGTCCTCCTGTGCTTTTCATGCACAACTGTTTCAAGGGTTTACCAAGAATGGTGTGAACAGCCCTTACCACCAGTGAAACCAAAAAACTACTAGAAATTGACAATCTTTGTGGACAAAAACAGCCTGTGGATCAGAGTGGTCAAAGGAGATTGGCAAGAATAATGCAAGTGAACAGACAGGCCACAACCAGACAAATCACTGCAGAATTAAACATTGGTGGGAAAGTCACCTCCGAATTTACCACGTATTGTACCTTGTTACAAATGGGTTACAACAACTGCTGACTATTAAGAGTGCCAATATCAGTTAAGAACACGAAAGTGCATCTCCAGTGGATGCAGGGGCATTAACACTGGAACCACTGAAAACTGGAAAATAGTAGCCTAGTTAGATGAATCAAGGTTCCTTTTGCATCATGCTGATGAAAGGATCAGAATTTGGCACAAGCAACATGTCATGGAGCCATCTTGTCTGGTGTCAACACTACAGGCAGGTAGTGGCTGTGTGATAGTGTTTGGAATATTTTCCTGGCACACAGTAAGCCCCCTGATACCCATTGAAGGACATCTGAATGCCTGATGTTTTAAACATCATTGCTGACCAAGTTAATCCATTCATGGCTATAGCTTATCCTCAATCAGATAGATATGGTTAGCATGATAATGCACCTGCTCACAAGGCAAGTATCATCACAGAATGTTTTCTAGAAACAAGCCAGTGAGTTTCCCTTGCTTCAATGGGCTGCACAGCACCCAGATCTAAACTAAACCCTATCAAACATCTTTGGGATGAGGTGGTAGGGGCTGTTTACAACAAAACTGTGCCACCATCCAATTTGCAGCAACTGGAAGCTACATATTGTATTCTTAGCCTAATTAACTAATTTACATGACTGGAAGCTACATATTTATTCTTAGCCTCATTCAAGGTTAACAAACCCAGATTGCAAAATGTAGAATTCCACAGTGATTTTATGATAATACAATAGTTGATTTTTTGAAAGAATTTATGTTTAAAAGCCAAAGTTGGTCGAGAAAGCAAGAGGATCAAGACCCCAGATCTGTGAATGACATAGAGCACATTCTAGATTATATGATCCAGTAGGAAAAAGTTTGATGCCATCATTCTTTTGCTGATGAAATTATAATGGAAATTTAAAAGGTTTTCCACCAATTTCTTTTTGTAGAATTTGTACTGGCACTTTCCATAATATAATGTTTGCTTTTAGTATATATATATATATCAGCAAAATCTCTTCTAATACAGACAGATTCACCAATTTAAAAAAAATCTGAAGCATAATCTGCCTGACTAATTTCGCCATTTTAGTTTTCTGTTTTTCACCAATCCTATCCTACTACCAATCTCATAAACAGCTCTAATGGAAAATTTCATTGCATCAATATCATTTGTCAAAAGGTTCAACTCATCAGTATAATCTAAATCGGAAATTTTCAAATCTGTAGACCATTTGAAGGCCAAAATCTTTCCCTTGCACTGGATTCTGCATAATATAATCAATAACTGAATAAAAGAATAAAGGAAACAAAAATGCACCCTTGTTGAACTCTAGTAGCAATGCTAAACCAATTGCTATAAGCCTTACCAACTTGCACATGACTCAGTATTATTATAGTAAGCTTTCATTATGCTAACTTGCCTGTTATGCCATATGATATCAGAATAAACCACAAATTATGATATGAAGCCCAGTCTCAAATCTACAAACCAAATAACCACAGGCTTCCTGAAAGGCTAAACATTTGTCAAGAATCTAAGTGCAAAAAATCATTTTATACATCCTCTACCACTTTTGAATCTACACTGGTCATCACACAGTTGTCCATCAACTGAATTCTTAATTCCATTTAGCACAATCATGCAAAAAACATTACCTGAAACAGAAAATAAGCTGATACCACTATAATTATTGCAAGAACTGCTATCACCTTTTTAAAATAGAGATAATAAATAAATACCCCCTCAAACAGCTGCTTGCCACAGAGGTCTGACAAGAGCCCGTCAGTTTATATGCCATAGCAGATCTGTGAGGATGGCCTTAGGAACAGCACCTTTGTCATAAAAGATACCAAGACTTTTCAATCATCTATGTGATAACAAACATTCTCAGCTCTACGCATTTCAGTAGCAATTTCAATATATGCCTGGAGAATTGTGGGGTGGCTCACTCGGTAGCACACCAGGCTCGTAATCTATAGTTCCCACTGCGAGTCTTAGCTGGGCCAGTGTTGAGATTTATCTCTGCAAAACTCCCCATCCTTCCCACGGACAGTACAGGACACCACTGAGCTTGGAAAGGCCACTGTCCATCAGATGGGACATTAAACCGTGGTCTCACGTGCAGGAGATCCATACCCTGTGCATGTTAATTGCTGGATGGCCTTGATAGGTGGCTACCATGTCTCCCAACAGCTGTTCCAGTGGGCCCTGCCCCCTCTTCTCTGAGCCCTTGATCCTTGTGACCTGGCCATTTAGCCCATTGTGTGCAAAAAAGTGCCCCCAGAGGTAAAACATCCAGAGATTTATGAAGTTTTAGTTTAGAGATTGCCAAAACAACTTCAAATTCATTAAAGCCAATAATGAATCCATTATCATTACAAATAGCAGGAGATCTTACCATATTGTTTAGGATATTACTGAAATGCTCATCCCACCTTGCCATGACAGAATTCTCACCTTTAATAGCTTTACCATGCTTATTCGTCAACCCTGTATAACTTTTCAAACAAAACATCTGGTACAACTCCCTGCTATTGTGTTGCCTAGCCTCTTCCTCTGTTTGACAGCCAGTATTCATCAATATCAAATCAAAGGTTGGTTCTTATCAGCTATTGATTCTTTACACATTTATTAAGCTCTTTGTAATACTGTCTGTTAGGACTAGTAGGGTGTTGATTCAAATTATTCCTGAATTTCTTCTTTCAGAAATAAGCTACAGTATATCTTATCACTCAAATAACTTTGACTCACAAAACTAGGTAGCCCAAGTCATCTGCATTAAGTCTCAGTCAAAATGGTTAGAGAGCTAGCTATTGTTCCAGCAGGGTAAACTTTGTTGTATTAGCTCTGAGGCAGTGGTCAGCAGTCTTAGTAGACATCTTAGAAGACACTGTCTTAGTAGACAGTGTCTTCAGTCTTAGTAGGACATGTCCTTGTTTGAGAAGCTCACAAAAGGTAGGAATAGCTTCTAGGATACTTTTGTTTTATGTGCTGCAAATGGAAAAATGAAAAATTAGACTCCTGTTTTTTTACCTCAAAGGGTACTGTTATTTTCAAGACAAGCCTCTTCAAATTGACATTGTTCTTTTACAATATATATTTAGTCATCATTTACAAACTATAGTTCGTTATAATTCAGCCTTACCATAAGGTTTGTGGGCAGATCTTCAACACATTTCAGTTTTCAGCTTTTTGCAAAATTTTTAATATTGTGAACAAATTCTATTGAGCTTCAGTTATCATCCATTAAATTGTGATGTCGAACATAAAGTTATAAAAAAAATATGCTTATACATTATGCTACAATTATATTGTAATCACCACTAGTGCAGAATTACAGTACTACTAGAAAGTGGCACTTTAAAATAATTTCCATGGTAGTACTTTAGAATTATTTCCAAATAAACCTACCACATTCAAACTCATCAGTCCCATCACTACAGTCATATTTCTTGTCACATCTCAGTTTACCTTCAATACAATGTCCATCTCTGCAACGAAATTCATCTGGACGACATGTTTGAGTTTCTACATAAACAAAACCTATTAATTTTCATGCAGAAAAAAATGTTGAACTGTGTACATTGAAAAAATTAGAGAAAATAAAATATGATTTGAAATTAAATTTTAACAAGCAAACAATTTAAATTTTAAAAACATTCCAAAATAAAGGATTAATAAATCTAACTTTCATGCTATTTCTATTAGAAAAACAGCTACATATTAGTCTGCCTGGGATAAGAAGTTCATGGTCATTTTTAATAATGTATGACCACTACTAAGAGTAGCTTTAGATTTGTTACATTCTTGGATTCTTTTTAGGGTAGGCTCATGGATTTTACTATTGCTGTCACACTGGAAACAAATTTTCCATACTGTACAACATTACTATAACCCTGGTGACTGACAAGTATCTGTCATAGAAAACACTAATAACGGATGGTTAGATCTAAAAACCTTGCCTCTAAATATTCATATGAATTGCCTTCATATTTAAAATTACTCCTAGGATAGATATTTGAATTTCTAAATAATGTCATTCTACACATTTTTCTTGCCTGCTTTAAAGTTTAATGAAATATTAGATACACTCTTAGAATTACATTAGGAATGTTTTTTGATCTTTTCAGGTAACATTTTTAGAGCTTATTTTTTATGTTAATACTAACCACAATCATGTTCATCAGAATAATCTCTGCAATCAGCTCGTCTATCACACTTTTGTCTTGCATTAATACAAGTTCCATCTGTACATCTAAACTGTCCTTCCCTACACTCTAAAAAACATGCAAAAAAAAGGAAAAAGCTAAATATACAAAATTCTAGAAATAAATCAAATACTGACATGCTTAAAAATATACTTAGAGAAATAATCCTATTATCATGGGTAAAATGTTATTTTTGTGCATCTTTTTTCTAGCATGCTGAAGAGTGGTCAACCACACAGGGTCTTGGTACTGACATTGTATACCAACATGAATGAAATTATGGCTTGATATTATGGATCCTAAACTGGCTGCACTGGGGGACTTCTGTTGAAAGTTTTCATTTGTTACTGAGTTGACATGTCTGAGTGAATAGGTGCACAGGACAATTTATATCATCTGGCAAATAAACCTGATTAGATGTCATCACAGGTACCTGAACCCTTGCTTCTATATGCAACACCAAGCCAACACTGGAGGAAGTCCTACCAGTGTAGATGGCTTCAGCCTTTAGTAGAGGTGGGAAGAGATCTTTGCATCATGTCTGCAATTACAGGGCTACAATATTGTTGCCAATCCTCTCTCAATAAGCATAGCTTTTAAAAATCCCACTAACCATTTTCTCTCCATAGATAGTTGAAATGCAAGGACTCTGCACATGGATTATTCTCTTGATGTCCTTGCACAAGAATTCCAGCATTATAACTGTAAGAGTCCCACTAGCAGCATAGGAGGGAGGAAAGTGTTGGAGTGGCCATTGCTCCATCCCATGACTTCCCCTCTTCAAATGACAATAGGGCAGCCATTGCAACAATGAGTACTAGATGAAGCATTCCTGTTTCATGGGAACCAATTCCTGGGCTCAGCAGGCTGCTGAGTTTATGAGACTGACCCTGTTATGTGACTGAGCAAAGACTCATTCTCTCACTGGCCAATGGAGACTAAAGGAAAAAGGCATCTTGGAGGTGATGCAGGGAGTCAGACTGTCATCTCAGACTGAGTTTTAGCCCTTTTCTGTAGGTCCTTGTGAGACAGTATAATGTACATATGTCAATAAATAGATGTATATATAAATCACCTAAGTAATGAATTAATGCCACCAGGAGTATTCCTCATCCTGATAAGAGGTAAATGTACCAATTTATACTCCTACCCAAGGTAGTTTATTCGGCAACCCAAGAAGGAAGGTTATAATAACCTAGATAAGTTATAATTGCCATGATAGGGATGGCAAAAGACCAGATGAACAGTTAAAGGTATGATACTTAAAAAATAATCTTAAATTTCTCTTTTCAGAGAGGGAGGATGGAATATATCTTCAAGATATAGGTTTGCTTCTTAGCAGAGTGATGCTCTATTAGGATAAGACTGCATTAATGGAAGTTTCAAATTTAGCTGTATGAAATCAAAGATTAAAGACTTTAATGTTAAGTGTTGTTTATGCCCACAAAGAGGACTCTGATGAAAATGAGAAAGATAGGTTTTAACAGGCAACTTCAGGATATTTCGAATTCAGTCAAGAAATGAGATATTATCCTTGTTCTAGGCAACTTCAATGTTAATATTGGTATTAACTCTGACTTTTGATCAAGGATGATAGGTCCCTTTGGTACTGCTGGTGCCAATGGGGAATGTCTTCTACAACTAAATAGATTGAGAATAACTAACAACTGCTGCAAACATGGGGGCATTTATAAATAAATGTGAGTTTCACTACATGGTTACATAGGAATACAATTTATTATACATTAACAATAAATGGGCTAGTTCTGTTAGGAATACCAGGTCATACAGGGAAGCTAAAATTGAATCTGTACATTACCTTGTCAAAAGTATCTTGTAATTGAAACTTAAAAATGCTGTACTTAAGAGAATTACCTTTAACACTGAAGCTCTGAAAGAACAAGATATAGCCAAAGTTTGCCATGATCGGTTACTTAACCCTTTTACTACGATACTAGCTGAAAATGCAGATATCTCAAATGGACTTGAGCAATCCATGCTATTCCTTCCTCTTCACTATCTCCTGCCTGCACTTTTCGGCCAGTATGGTAGTGAAATGATTTATCACTATAGCTATTGTGATTTACTTACTACTGAAGTTGAAGGATGAGACCATTTTAAACAGGCTATTCTTGAAACTAACAGTAACCATTTGGGTAAAAAGGGGAAGGTGAAACAAAATTAAGTGATTTGATATTAATTAAGTGATACAGCTTATTTTTGAAAGGAACAGCAAGAATAAAATTAATCTACATCCTACTAGTAATAACAGATAGCATTATAAAAAGCTTGATAAATATGCAAATGATCAGTTGAAGGCTGGTAAGAATTTTTGGCTTGATAGCTTGACTGACAAAGCAAAGGAAGCAAAAGTTAGCATAAGCAGACATCTGCACCACATAGTTAATATTTTGGGTCGGAAGAAACAGGTGCACAGAGGTTAAGGGATAATCATGGTAGGATTTTATTGAAGATGAGGATTCTGTCAGGGCAATATCAACTGAGAATTTCAGTAAGGTCCTAAACAATGTGGTTAGTTCTACTCCCATTGTAATGATGATACACATGTTACTGGAAAATTCTGTCCCTATCACAGTCTCAAGTTATTTTGGATATCTTTAAACTAAAGATACATAAATCTGCAGGTGTAGATGAAATTACTACTGAAATCTTAGAGCTGGGAATGTTTCATTTATCTTTAATGAAAAAGGTATTGTTCCTACGGATTTTTACCCAAGCTATTATCTCTATTTTTAAAGAAGTGATCACAGTTCTTTTGATAATTATATGGCAATTAGTCTACTTCCTGTTTTGGGGAATGTTCTTTGCATGAATGTACTTAATATAATTAAAAATTTGATTTATGGACAACTGTATGATGAACAGTGTGGATTCAGAAGTGGTAGATGTATAGATCAAATTTTCTCACTTAGGTTTTTGTGAAATGTTTAGAGATTAAGCAACCTGCAGTTAATAGCTTTATTGGTTTCTAAAAGGCTTTGCACTGTTTATTGTTATTTGTGGTTGATCATGATGTTGTATTCCTTCACATTTCCAGTCAAAGGCATTAATGATCTACACTCCTGACACTAAATTGTTAGATTTTTAGCTCTATTTGTTTGACAACAGTGTGTGAATTTAAAATAACTAAACAAATAATATACGAACTTATTTAATAAATAAAGCAATTTACAAAAAATACTGGGTTGAACCAAAAATCATTCAGATTTTAGGCAAAAATTCAAACTCAAATATTAAAGTTAAAAATATCTTTAATAATGTATCCACCACTTTGTTCAATTACCTTAAACAATCTATTGGAAAACTCCCTTATTCTTCTGGAGTAGAACTTCGTTGCTGTTACATTAAGAACTGATTGAGGTGGTTTTTGATGGCCTCCAAAAACAGAACTCTTTACTGTTCAAACAGTTTTGCAGTGACTGGAATAAATGGTAATGATAGGGTGCAATATCAGGCAAATATGGTGAATGATGCAAAAACATCCCAAATGCAACAATTTTTTGCCAGGAGGTCAAAGACACGTGTGGTCTCGCATTGTAATGCTGGAACACAACTTCTTTGCAATTCTGGATTTTTTTTTTAATCGATTGCTGCCTTCAGTCAATTCAATTGCAAGCAATACTGATCTAATTAATCATTTGATTGCTCATCAAGAGCTCATAGTGAAGGATTCCCTTCCACTCCCATCATACATAGAGCATAACCTATGGATGCAGGCCAGCATTGGGTTGTGGTAATGGAGGCTCACCTTACTTGCTCCAGGATCTTTTCTTTGGATGATTTTGTAAAGGATCCATTTTTCATCACCCATCACTAACTACTTCAAAAATGGATCATTTTCATTACACTGCAGGAGTAAATCACAAGCAGAGATACAGCCCATTAAAATTTTTTTCGCTCAATCAATGTGGCACTCGCACATTGTACTGATTCCTGTATCCAAGCGGCTCCAAATGCCTTACAATTGGTGTTTGCAGTCATTACAGTCATTTACAGCATCATTACTGCACAAATCTTTTTTCAGGTTTGCGTTGAGTTTTTTTGTATGAGTCTGATGACTCCATAGACTAGAGTAAATGTGAAATGCGTAGCTCCCATAAGGTCCGAGCGCCGATGCAGATTGTGCTTCTACAACACCTGAACACCGGTATGAAAGCAGTTATATCTTAGTTAATTGGTTTTTAACTTTTTAAATGTTTAAAGTATGCAGTTATATCTCAAAAACTGAGGAAAGTGCAACTGTTGTCATCACTGTGAATAGTGCCAATGAGCTTGCAATAAATACTACCCATGATTGTTAACAGCTACAACATCAAGTATAACGATAATTCGGATTGAAACATCAAATGCTCCATGGACCTAGATAGCATAATTGATGTTCAGCATAACTGGAAATAAGCTAACAACCATTTGTTATCAACTACAAGGAGTAGTATACTATCCTACTGTACTAAGCTCAAGATAATTATGTGTCAATATATTGAACTAACATCTACAAACATATGCATTAATGAAATGACTGGTTTCTTGTTATAACAACTTTGGCTGCAAATAAGAGCATCAGTGAACAGTAATTAGAATACCTACTGACTACATAGAAAATGTGAAAGTCATTGACGTCTCATTGTAACAGCATACGAGCCAGAGCAAGTAGATGTACCAGCCTACTACTACTCATTGGTAAATATTACTATTGTTAATTAGCCTATTATGCTTTATAAAGTTGATAAGGAAATATCTAGACTAATATTTATTTAGATCATTTATAATTGTAATATAGCAGTTGTAATTGTAGCAGCTAGCTACCTCACAATTTGTAACAGCACTTGCACTCCTCATATTTGAGATTGAGTAATTTAGACTAATGAATATTGTACACCAATTATGAATTATATTAAGTATATTTACACAATACACATAATTATATGTGAAACTACCATTTCAATATGTTTGATGGTTAAAAAACAATGTCACAAAACTTGCACTTAGGTTCATCATCTGCCTGTAGAATAAATAACTGGCAACAAAAAATTACCTAAGTGAAACCACGCAAGTACAATTTCCTCCTTGCAATTCTTGTTGAAAGATGATTACCATGGTTTCACAATGTATGAGATTTAAAAAAGCTTGCTTTAAATTTAATTCCTCCAAAATCTCTGCCAGTGTGCCTGATGAAACTGGCAGTGGAGAGCCTGACGTGGGCATGGTTGCCTTGACAGCAGCATCTGCCAAGTTACTGCCTCTGAAGCCAACATGATTGAGCACCCAACAAGATGAAGTGGCTATCAGACAATGGAGCTGCTGGAGGATCATGGTAAGAACAAAATGAGTTCAAGGCTTCACTAAGATCAAAGCCCATGTAAATCACACACTGAACCTTAGCCATTATGCCATCTAAAGTAAGACTAATAGCATATAACTGTGCATTGGAAATGGAACAGTGGTGGGATGTGGTCTGCAATGATGGTATCACAGCAGACCATGGCTGATCCCACCAATATTACTGGATTTCAAGCTACCCATGAAGACAGGCATGAAGTCTGGATGCACAGCATAATGGCTGGCAAAGAGTTGCCGATACACTCAGCTGCACATAAAGTCCTTCCATGTCATGCAAAGGGAAAAATTACAGGAAGAGTGAGCCACCAGGGAACTGGCTCTACTGTCAACAGGGCAACACTATCGAGACTAACATTCATGTATCGTAGGTAGCCTCGGATGTGCAAACCATGAATGGCACTGGGCAATTGCGGTAAAGCTCTTTCCACCTGGGACTACAAGCATAGTCTCAAATAAGATGACCCACCAGGGGTTATAAATTAAGACATACGCAATTAGATAAAGGTGATTTGTTAGTCTTAACATAATAAAGAATGAACCAGTAAGGACTGATTGTGGAAAGGGTCTAGCACCCACACCACCAAAATCCTTGGCAAAACCATCCAACTGGGATCCATAATCCAGCTTTGACAGAACTAGTGCATGCTAGAGGTGAAGGAAAGAACATCAATCTGTTCCAAGAGAAATGCCCTTGAGGATATTCAAAAACCTAAGGTGCACTTGGACTTGAGATGTCAAATGTGGTAAAAATAACATCTGGCCAAAGAGAAGATTGAGAAATTGGTCACTGTCACAACAGTAATAATAGAATTCCTGAACTGTAGCTCATGATTCAAATGAAGACTACGCTTGTGGTCAAAGTACACACAAACCATTTTCTGTGGTGAGAACTGAAACTCATTCACTGTCACCCAAGCCAAGAGTGGTTTGCGGTTGCTGTTCATTGATCCTAATGCTGGAAGAACTAAAAATACTAACAGCAACATTGAGGATATTGCCTACAGTCAAAGGAAGTTGTCTACCAATAGAATTGATCTTGACAGCTAAAAGCATAACACTCAGGACCCCATCCCTGTGGAACTCCCTATTCTTGAGGGAAGGGCTGCAACAGATTGCTACTGACATGGACACGAAAAGAACAAGAAGTTGGAGATGAAGTCTGCATGTGACCTCTCAAGCTGAAGGAATACAGGTTACAAAGAATGCCAAATCTCCACACTATATCATACACTTTTTCAATGTCTAAGAATATTGTCACCAGCTGCTCTGAAGAGAGCATTCCTGATTGCAATTTTGAGGCAGATCACATTGTCTAAAGTTGATCATTGCCTGCAAAATCCACACTGGATATTGGAAATAAGATTTGGTGTTCTAAATACCAGACAAATTTTTCATTTACCATTCTTTCCAACAATTTGCACATGCAGTTCATCAATGCAAAGGGAAAATAAAACTGGAAAAATCTTAGGATTTTCTCCTGGCTTGAGGAAGGCCAAGATGATATCCTCCTGCCAAAGGTTTGGAAACTGCTCCTAAAGAAAAATGTGATTAAAAATTTGGAGCAGTTGATACTTGGTTGAGAGAGATGTTGGAGGACTGCACAAAGGACATTGTCTGGCCTATGGCAGAAGCACATGAAGAATGCAGAGTAAGGTACAGCTCATTGGAGCCAGAAGCTATGGGGAACATGTAGGAGAAAAGATGGTCTGATTCTTCGGTCCAAAGTGCAGTGTGCAATTTTGTATTTTCTTGGAGGAGTACTGATATATGTTTACCAATCCTGAATAGCACTGAAGTATCATAGAGTGCATGAGCTCACATTTGTGCTGAGTAGAGGTTGGCACTTATGGCACAGCCATCAGGAACTAGCTCGAAGTACCACCATCAAAATTTCACTATACAACATTGATGCAAAAACGTTAAGATTCCTAGAGTGACTCTTTTAAATGAATTTCATATCTTTGTGTAAAAATAAAAACTAAAAATTACAATTAAAGAGAACCAGTTGTTAAAATAGTTGGATACCACTGGCTCTGGTTCTTATCAAATTTTGATACTTGTGTATATAATTTTCAGATTTTCTGAATTTTTGTTTCTTGTATACTTTTGAAAACTTTTGAATAGATCTGTTTACATGATTCTGAACATAATGCAAAACAATGAATCTCCATTTAATTTTGTTAATCTGTTCTTGAAAACTTGATGTTATGTGAAAACATTACAATAAATAAAATTTCTCCTAATTAAAATATAATGTAATATTAAAGTTCATTTTAATTAAAACTAATTCAAAATCAGATAATTTTATTTCATAAGCAATCATTACACTGAAATTTTTAATCCTCACATGTAATAGACTATCTTTTAATATATCCTAATTCACTTATAATGAATTTTAAGGGACAAAGATCAGTATTTAAGGTCACGCAAAAAGTTAAGCCCCAGAATTTTTTACATGCCAGTATTCTATGGCATTATTACTTGCACAATGTATACATATATATATACAATGCTGGCCATTAAAAGTGCAACACCAGGAAAAACCCATCATATTGTCCCAAAACATGCAATATGGGTAAGCCCATGGGAGAACATGTAAATTATTCAAAGCACAACAAATACATACATCACGTGTAACAGTAAATACCAAAGAGGAGATTATAAATAGCCAGTGAAAAGCACTGAAATTGTGTTTGCTCAGTTTTTGTACAAAAAAGGATCAAGTATGCCCCATCGAAGAACAATGCATCTGTACGACCAGGTTTCTGATTTTGATCGACGGAGAATTGTGGGATTACAGGAAGGCGGATTATCGTACAGAGACATCGGTGCTCTTGTTGGACAGAATGCTCCCACAATGATGAGAATATGGCATCAGTGGATAGGGGAGGAACCAACTCGGCGACGTGAGGGATCTCAATGGCCCTGTAACACAAATGAACGAGAGGAATATAATGGCGAGAGATGTTGTAGCATGATGTAATGGACATTGTCTGGCTCGACAGCACATGCACAAGAAGTATGCAGTGCAAGGCAAAGCACGTCTGTTGTGAATGGCCTGTTTTAAGGCTCCAGGCCATTTGAATGTAAAGACAGTGGAGAGTGTTCAGCCTTGCTCTTCAGGGCCAAAAACTCGGGTGATATATGAGAACAATATAGAGATGGAGGAAAAAGATTCCCCCAGAGTGTTGGCAATTGCTTGTCCATTGTGCACCAGAATTGATAATGAGTGGGACTCTCCCACTTCCCACCCACCTTCCAGACTTTATCCACATGACCTTAGTTGTGTGAGTGATAGAAGATGTATATTTCATTCAAGATTCCTTCTAGTGCTGGATGAGAAAGGTTTTTGCCCTGGCATGCTAGAAAGCTTCAAGGTTGGAGAATGTCTGATATCTCTGGAACACCTCTCAAGCTTTGTTCTGAGCCTTACAAGCTACAGTGCAGTTAGGTTTCCACCACATTTTTGGAAACCGGGGCAAGTTCTGAGGAATAGCTGAGGCATCTGCGTGGATGAAACAAGTTCGTCATTTGCACCACTGCAACATTGTCTTCTGGCTGACTGAACAGGCATCAAACTCGCAAAAGAGCTCAAAGTCACTCCAGTCAACCCATTCAAGTCTCCACCATGATACAAATGAAGGAGTGCAAAGCCCCTCCACAGGAGATGGTACACACAATGGAGAGGGACCACTCCCATAAAGATTGTCCTCAACTTCCCATGTAGAGTAGAAAGATTCAGGAGGAGCAGATGGTGAGATAAATGACAGTGAAATATGAAAAATATGCTGCTCAAAATGAAATATATTGTCTGGAAACAAAACTAGGTACTAACACAGTGTTCAACAGGAAGAATGAATTAATCCAGGAGCAACTGCTTCAGGACCACACCCTTCCCATTGGTGTCAGCATTGCCCAACAGAGGACTGACCGTTTAAGCCCTCCATGATGAGGAAGGGGAATGGCAGCTACTTGAAGTCATCAAGGTCTTCCCTGAAGTTTATATCAGGGGGCAATAGAAAAATGGAGTAGGCAGTCAATGAAATCCCACAAAGGGACAGATGGTTATGATCTGGAATGGAGAATGGTTGCTAATGAGAATGGCAATACCCCAGCAAGCTGGGCCATCTGCATTCTGGTCCAATGAACTAGTGAGAAGTGCCAGATCGTGGTATCATTAGCTGTCTGCAAATACATCTGCAGGCACACATAGATGGGCTTGTGTGCCCTCAGGAAAACCTTGATATCTATATTCCTCCAGAATCAATGACAATTCCATTGTAGGAGTGTGGCCATCTCAGATCTATGGAGAATGAGTGGACAACGATTTTCAATTTATTTTTAGCCACCAGCGAGTTGCAGAAAATTGGGGTGTCCATGTCCTCGGAATTGTCCAAAGGACATCATTGGGTCAGACCACCAAAAGGTGGGGTTAAAGTTTTCTTCTTAGGCCCTGGTGGGGGCCCTTTGGATTTAGATGGTCTTACTGTCTGAGGTCTGGAAGTAGAATGCCTTCCAGTGGTGGAAATGGAAAGAACTGGAGTCGAAGTCAAGATGGACACACACTTTGGCTTCATCTGCTGCAAGAGGCACTTAGTGGATGGTAAAAAAAGACTTGGATAATGGAACCCTGATGTCAGTTTGCACTGCCACAGATGCTGTGAGAACAATAGGTTTCCGAAAGCACACTGACATAGGAGAGCTTGCAATGTGAGGGTGTAATGATCTTTCTCACAAGGTGTTCTTTATTATTTTAATCCTCTGTCCCTCTTTCTCCTCTTTCCAATTAGAACAGTCATGGAAATACACAGGTTGGACACCACTGCAATATACACACAGCTTGCCTTCTCAGCCTTGAAGTCTGGATCAAGGTGATCCTTCTGACACAGCTAGCAAGGTAGACCTACTCCAAGGTGAGTATATAGAAGGTGGTGCCACAAGGCTCTGTTTTACCAAGGTCATTCAAATGTCACTGAGAGGGCATGTCCCGTGATGTCACAGTGGGGAGGAGCTCAGCTAATGTACTTACATAATCTTACATTCTTTCTTTGCTCTTCAGTGAATTTCTTAGGAGGGAATGTCCAATCAAGCACCAGGGCTGCACAGGCACTATACCCACACAACTAGTGAGCCAAGTCCTCCCAAAGAAATAAAGGAAAAGAGAAATGTGAAAAACTCAGAGTCCTCACAAAATGAAATAAGTGTAAAAAATAGTGTGAAGAAATGAACCATTCTCACAAAACAAAGAACAACAAAAGTCAGTCTTTTTCTTCAAAAGTTTTTCATTTTTTGCTTTTTTTTTATCATGCCGAACTGTGCAGTAGCAAATTACATGAGTAATTCTTCAAAGAATAAGAAAAGCAATACATATACATTTGAATTAGAAGCAAAAAGTATTATGAGGTGGGTGATGCATTGTCAGAGTGAAGATAAATTCGATGTGCACATGCTAAGAAATGAGGTAAATTACATTTCAGATGCCTGTTAAGATCGATCACCTGAAGATTTATGAAGCAAACTCTTAGGACTAACTATTAAACATAAATGATAATGTCATTCCTGATAAAAAAAAAAACCTGTCACAGAAAAATTTCAGAAGCCAATCACTCTGAAAACCACAACAGTGTACCCAGTAAAAAAAGTAGCATTATTTCAGGTAACTGATAATTTAAATACCTTAGCTTATACTGTACTGATTGATGGGAATAAAAACTCATGCATCATGGCCTATGCATTAGAAAATTACAGCAGCAGTTTCAAATTGCTGTTAAAAACTAAATAATGCCGAGGGGGAAAATCTCTGCAAACAAGTTAATGATCATAGCAAAAGCAGTGGAATAAACAAATAAAAATTGATACAGCAGAAAAATTTTTCAAAATTAATGAAATGAGAGATTCAGTGATTTATGGGGAGCCATCATCACAGCCACCCCACCAATCACTTACCTTCAGGATTAGCTCAGAGTGTTTGGAGAAAGAAGTCTCCACAAGCAAGTCACCAAATATTCGGCACTTAATGGATTTTGGTGGTCTCACAAGACCTTCCAAACCCTTATTAGTAAAAAAAATGGGGACATGTCCCCAAGTACCTGATCACCTGTGGAATGAATGATCAGGAAGCAGCGACAACAGAGAAATCAAGATGAAGATTGCAATGATGGAAGCTCATGTTGAGCTCTTTGTGGCATTCACTGATGAAATTCCATTTCTAGAGCTCATGATAGTTTTTAGGTGGTTCAGTGCCCATGGTCCCCACCCACCATGAAGCCCAACAACGGGAAGTCCAAACAAGCACCAGGGCTGCACGGGCACTATATCCACACAACTAGTGAGCCAAGCTCTCCCAAAGAAATAAAGGAAAAGAGAAATGTGAAAAACTCAGTCCTCACAAAATGAAATAAGTGAAAAAAAATAGTGCGAAGAAATGAACCATTCTCACAAAACAAAGAACAACAAAAGGAAAATAAAGTGTGGGAAAACGCACAAACCTGTACCTGGATGTGGGCAAAGCATTCACAAAATTGCATAGTTAGTTCTAGCAGGTCCAGCCCACCAGTCAATTAATCCTAAGGGAGTCACTCAGAAACTCATTTAACTGAAGTAGAGCCCAAAACAGTGTGTAGCTTGCAGCACTCGAAATCACTGGCCAGCTCCTCAATGAACAGGCTCCCCAATGGCAACAGGCCAAAGGGGAACCCACTAGTCATGAGCTGAGGAGGTGAGAATCCCCGAGCAACTACCAGGTCCTCCTTTCCAGGGACATAGGTCACACCACATGGCAAACATGCAGACAAGCATTTAAAACCCTATGAAGGTACCCAAATCAGTGGAACCTTCACAGGGTGGTCCCCTCACCACAGACAAGAACTTGCACCAAGTGAATCAGCAAGTTACAAGCCTATCTGGAGCAGGAAAAAAAATCAAACAGATACTGCATCATGCACCATTCAACCTTTGTTTCCAAAAATTAAAAAGAACTTGATGGGAAGCATTTACAAGGGTGCAAGACCTTGCAAAATGCATTCAGAGTTTTGGAGTATTCCCCAATAAGAGTACTACCAAGCATTCCAGAATTGGCATAGACATCTGCAACTTTGCATAGAGGCTGAAGGGGAGTAATCTGAAGGACAGTAAAAAAAAATTGAAGTAAGCACAATGGTTTGCAGATGCATGTCAAGAACTTTTTGAATGCCACTTGTATGTATTAAAAATTTCCATCAGTTGTGTGATAGACACTTCACACATTCAGATCTAGGCATTTCAGCAGTAATTTCATCTATCCCAGGGGATTTATAAAGTTTAAGTTTAGAAATAGCCAAAATAACTTCAGAGAGTGATATAGGGTCAACATTAAAGCCAGCAATGCATCTTTGGGTTGTTTTACCTCTGAGCGGCACTTTTTTGCACACCATGGGCTAAATGGCCAGGTCACATGGACCCCGAAGGCTCAGAGAAGGTTGGGGGAGGGGACCCACTGGAACAGCTGTTGGGAGACAGTTGGTAGCCTCCCGTCAAGGCCATCCAGCGTGTTCTTTAACGTGCACAGGGTATGGCTATCCCGCACACGGGGCCACGGCTTAACGTCCCATCCGACGGACGGCGGCCTTTCCAAGCCCATCGGTGTCCCCTACTGACTGTGGGCAGGGCGGGGAATTTTTGCAGAGATAAATCTCAACGCTGACCCAGCTGGGACTCGAACCTGGGAACTACAGATTACGAGCCTGGCACGCTACCGACTGAGCCACCCCCGCCCCCAGCAATGCATCTATCATCATTAAACACAATGAGAGTAGAACTAACCACAATGTTCAGAAGATCACTGAAATGCTCAGCCCAACTTAGCCAGAATCCTCACCTTCAATAACCTTACCATGTTTATCTATCTATCTCTGCATATCTGTTTGTTTCTTACGAAATAATCTGCAAAATTCTCCACCTTGCCCATGGTCAGAAGGGGACACCGATGGGCTTGGAAAGGTCGCATCCATTGGATGGGACATTAAGCCGTGCCCCCGTGTGCAGGAGAGCCATACCCTGTGCATGTTAAAGAACACATTGGATGGCTTTGATGGGAGACTACCATCTGTCTCTAACAGCTGTTCTAGTGGGTCCCCTCCCCCAACCTTCTCAGCCTTCGGGACTTTTCCTGTGACCTGGCCATTTAGCCCATTATGTGCAAAAAAGTGCTGCTCACAGGTAAAACAATCGAACAACTTACTAAATAAAACATTAATTATCTGATACAGTTCTCTGCTGTTGTCTATCTGCTTCCTCTGCTTTGTCAACCAAGATCTAAGCTATCAACTAATCCAACAGACCTTAGTTATTATATAATCCAGCTCTATACAGCTACAAATAATAAATACATAAGTTTAATGAATTACTAGTTTAAAGAAAACCCATCACATTACAACTGATCACATAGGATTTCATATTTTAACATGCTGTTCATCAGTCATTATTTTAGTGAGAAATGTTGGCATTGTGAGAAGGGTTTACTAAATGGCCTACTGTGAATCACATTCATAATTAATAAAATTGTGAACAAAAAACATGAATTGCCCATACACATTAAAAACAAATTAACTTAAATGTTAATAGTTTTGTATCTGCACATCTGAGCTTTTTTCTCATTATGTTGTATCCCATCCTAAAGAGGAAATATTCGTCCACTTTGAGATTTCCCTACACCTCCTAGTATATATTTTCTCCGAATTAGTTCACCTCTCCTTGATCCCTCCCCAGTTTATCAGTTATATGCAGTATTTAGCTACAATATACTGTCTCTTTAAAAATCTAATACACTTCCTAAAAATTAATATCCCTTCGCCATATCATATTTTTGAATTAGTTCACTTTTGATTTGAATATCCCCGATTTTGATTCACGTGGAAAAAACTCCAATTCTATGTACATGTAACATAAGAATATACTATTTGTTAAATTATAGAAAAAATATATTGGCATATCAACTTGTATAGTTACAATCCACAACCTACATCCTTAATATAAATAAAATTCATGACAAAGAAAAAAAATGCAATCTTACCACACTGCTCTTCATCTGAGTTGTCAAAACAGTCCCTTCGTCCATCACACTGCCTGCGCTGATCAATACAGGTTCCATCTGAGCATCTAAAGAAATTTGCTGCACATTTTTCTGAAAATCAAAGTGTACATTCATTTCTACACCAAGAAAATTTATCTTAGTAACTCCTGTATTTAGTCCTAATTAGAGATGAATAATACTTTAATATCTAGTTAATAAGGTAATTTTGAATACATATTGCTTCAAATATTTATTTATAATATCTTTAATATTTATCATGCTGGAAGGCGATTTTCTGCTGGGACCAGAATTGGTACATATGCCAATAGTTGGGGGGGGGGGGGAATAATATGTTCAGAAAAGTTTGTTTCATTAATATTTTTAATTTTTTTAAATTTTAAAATCGTAATTACCATACAGTGAAACTAATAATATAAGGTTTCCAGAACATACCATGTTCAATGGAGCTCTACAGAACATTGAAAGCAGACATCTTAATTAAACCCTAATGTACCTATGAAGTCTAATAAATTTCTTTTAGGGTACTGCTAAATACTCACCAGTGTTAAGACAAGAAAACCATACAACTTGTTGCTACTAAAGATCAGATTTCTTAATTTCCCAATCAAAACAAGACTTTCTTTAGAGACCTCCGAGATTCAACATGCTATCCTTAACTCAGAAATCAGTAGCAGCAGTGACAAGGAGGAGCAGACAATTTCATCAACAGAGGTATCACTTATCTGCCACTAAGAAAAGGTAGTTTAATTGCACCCTCTTGAAAACCAATATGCATTAAAATGTGAAAAAAATTAAATTTTTTCCCTTTTAAAAGCCAGGTTTCATTTAGTGAGAAAATTAAACTTTAATCTTTATAGCGTCATATTCCCAAAATTGAACTCATTCTGGTGGCTGAATTAACTTCTGAGAACACTTCAAAGATACTATAAACTTTAGAACCTTATCCAATACTACAGAACAGAAATAATTCATGCTACATATAAAAAGAACATTTAATTGTGCACAATAAATTATGTAATAATTGAAAAAAATAAGTTTAATGGCAACTGTTATTGTATATTTTCATTTTAATTTCTGCAAAATATTTTATAAAAATTTGTAACTATTTTTTCTAAATCACTTCATCATTCCAATGTAAATAGTTAATATTTATATTATTTAAATCGTTCACTTATTTAACCATTTATGCAATGTATAGCTTTGATATTTGGCAAACCTGTAAGACTAAGTACTGCCACAAAAAAACCAAATTTAAATAAAAGCTAAAAAACTAAAAGATTTGTAAAGAAATGTAAAAATAAATTAAAAACAAGATTTAAATTTCATTATATCTAGTGTCAATACTATGAGAAATGCATTTAGAGATTTTTTTGTAGTGGTCATACAAGTTTTATATGCTTAACTAATACAGAAATTGATGCTTTTTATGTTTAAGAACGATTTAATTATAATGTGAAAGTTTTTTTAGACAATCCATACTTTTGAGTTTTTTTAATATTATTTTGCTTTAATTGTAGGGAAATACTAAGTTTTTTCAGAATGTAAGAAGCAGTCAGCACATGTAATCATGGCTTAGCATGGTCTGTTTGCTTTCCACTCACTGTTACATACCCAAGGATAATGCTGAGTCACATTACTGTTAACACTTTTGAAATCTGAAGGAGGGGGCAAGAATTAAAAAAATAAAATAAATACCCCCTCAAGCAGCTGTTTGCCACAGAGGTCTGACAAGAGCCTGTCTGTTTATATGCCAAAGTAGGTCTGAGAGGATGGCAGGACCTCAGCAGAAAAACAACACACATCCATGCCTTACCCGGGGCTCGAGCCCAGGTCCCTTAGATCAGTAGCTAAGCGTGCTAACCACTCGCCCACAGGACAGCTGTTAAGGATTATGGTTGCAAAATGTCAAATAAGAATTATTCTTCAGATTTTAAAATTACAACACAAAACTGGCATTAAAAAAGTTTGTATCTCTAAGAAATATAACAAGTTCACCAAGCAACTCAATGGTTGAGTGTCAACAATTCTAAAGCAGATTGAACATACTGAATTGTCTTTTGAGAAAAACAAGAACATGCCAGGCCAAGAGGTATGAAAATTTTTGGGGCAGATGCCCTGTAATAAACTGAATCGGATTGGAAAGATGTTCCCTAAAGCATATTTTTTTTCAACTATTCTTAAAATACATTAACAAAAATATTTGGGGGAAAAACTCTTAAAGGCATTCTTTTCCTTTCTACTTCAATTCAGCGTTTTGCCCCTTGCTGTAATACATTTAGGTATTTTTCCTTCCTCTCCATTCTAGTGGTATTTAAAAAAATATATAGATTTCTTATTTTTACTCCAAAATGTAAATTTATTATTTTAAACTTAGTCATAGTAAATTACCACTTGAATAGTTGCCTGTTTTTGTTAAATTTAATTTACAATATTAATTATTATATATATTCACTTTTCCCACTAATATTAGTACAGAAGTTGCTAAACTTTCATGTTGAAAATAATTTCCTTAAGATAAAACATACTACATCATAAAGTCAGAATGTCCTTAGGAACATAAGATATTGTTCTGTAACAAAGGTTACAGAAGAAAACACTTCCTGAACATATAAAAGAATGGCACAAACTAATCAGACTAATGCAAATATTCATTATAGTTGACTATCACAATTTTTGATATATTAGCCCTTTGCACTCCATGGTTTTTTTTTGTTGTTGTTGTTGTTGTTGTTTTGCTATAGGGAAGTAGCAATTTGAAATTTTTTGCTAAAACGTTGAAATTTTTTGCAACATAAAAAAAATTGTACATAAACAACAAAATCAAACTCATCTTCACTGCTACTAATTTCATCATTTGGCTCCATTTTTATTACTACTAAAAACAGACTAAATTTAAAATAATTTTAATTTAACACAATTCTGTATTATGAAGCACACATAGACAATAGATTTACACATCTAAAATGTAAAGAGGAAAGATTTGTTTATAAAACAGTTATTGTCGCCTCTCAGTCACCATTCGAGCTGCTGCACAAACCAAGTGGCGAATGAGGGTCACCTCTCAAGTGCAAAGATTTAATATCCGTCATCAGATTTAAGAAAAATGTTTAGAAGGCTACATAAGAAATTACATAATTTTTCTGTGTAGACTTCTAAACATCTACTTAAATCTGATGGATATAAATATATCCAAAATCACGACAATTAGTCAACTACTATAAATATCCTTTTGTATGTTCAGAAAGTGATATTTTCTTCTGTAATTTTTGTGATATCATGAAATAAATTGATCTTATTATGCTCTTAAGAACACTGATTGTGATGCATTGTGTTTATCTTACAGGCATCATTTTTCATATGAACATTTAGAAACTTCTGTGTTAATATCAGTGGAAAAAGTGTTTATTAATATTGGACACAGAATTGAGCTATTTAAATATATAAATTTATTTACGATGAATTGTAAAAAATTCATAGAAATAAAATGAATTATAAAAAAAGAAAAATTATGGGAATAGATGGTATCAAACATACCTTTTAGGGCACTAAGCTGAACAACATTGCAGATGAAGTCTTGCTAAAATGTATTATTACATTGTAGACCAAATGGTCATCGCATTTCATAATTTCATATAGAATGTTCTTAAATTGGTCATGCTGTCCTGTGGTCAAGTGGTTAGAACGCTTGGCTACTGATCTAAGGGACCTGGGTTCGAGCCCCATTTAAGGCATGGATATTTGCATTTTTTTGCTGAGGTCCTGCCATCCTCAGGCTTCTGTCAGACCTCTGTGGCAAGCAATTGCTTGAGAGGATATTTATTTTTATTTACATTATAAATTGGTCATACATAAATATCCTTCCTTGGCAAAATAAAAGGTTAGCAACCCAGTTCAAATTCAAACATATCTTTCCAAAAAATTTTTGGCCTGTTGAATTTAGCAGAGTAAAACAGATTTTTGCTAACAAGTGTCATAGGCCATTCTAAAAATTATCTGCTGCATTTCATCACTATTGTATCATTCACCATAATAAGTAATGTTAAGTTCCAGGCAATGGTCGTATTAGAAAAATTTGCATTGTACAAACTAAAGCATATGATGTAGCACTAATTCACAACATAAATGCTGTTATTGTCTACATAAGACATCAAATAATGAGTCCAGATCAAATAAAAAAAATTTTTGGTTTAGATATAATAAATAATGAATACTAAATTTGAAATTAGTTATTTCTTGTTATTATATTTGGTGGGGAAGTGCCTTGGGTGATCTAAGATGATCCAGCCCTGGTTTTAATTCTTACAAAATTGACCAAAAGTGCAAGATTATTTTTTAAATCTTCCTATTCTGTTTAAACCCAAATGCAAGCTTGCATGCATAATTTTTCTAAAGGGCCATTTGTCCCAATTATCTGAACTCTAAACAAAGAGTAGGGGTGGAATGTGGAAGCACTCAATGGTTCGACATCCTTGAAAATCGTGATGTCTTAAAATGTTTATCTATGCAGATGATAAAAGGTAAGCACTTCTTAACCAGGAAAAACGTTCTTATAGTCCAATTCAAGTCAACCTTTGCTCAATTAACCAATCTATTAATGAACAAATATTCAGACGTGTAAAGAGGCATTTCATTCCAAAACATTTTTATTATGCAGAAAATATAGAATAATCAGTTCACAGGAATTATCACACCAACTTTCTTATGGTACTATTTAATAAACTTCATCAGAAAGTTGTTAAATATTTGATAATACCAAATTTTATCAAACTTGTTAGCTTTTTTTCAAGTGTGGAATGAAATTCTGTTTTTTTTTGCAATATGCTCTGATTAAATTTGTTGTATCCGATGAGATTATGTATTCTTGGGTATTTTTTAAATACCAAAGGAACACTTAGCCATTAGTGATATGCATTGGTGAAAAAAGCTTTGCTTAGTATTATTGTGCTCAAGTGGTGTTTTTGGTTTAATAATGTGTGCAGTTAATAAAAAATGTGTTAGATGCAGTTACTTTTTCTACTATTCTTTCATATGCTATATCAAAATTTTGTGTTTAGAAATAAGTATTTATAATTATATTTATTTTGCATATTCTCATTGTATGGTACTTTCACTGGATTGTAATTAGAGTATTAGGCCATTGTCAGTACAGTTTGTTGAATATTCATAGAAATGTGCTGTTTCAAGGTTGTTTTTTTTATTCGAACTGGTTATGAAATAAAAAGTAGCCAAGAATGTTTTTATTTTACTAAACATTATGTTCTTTGGGTGTTGAAGTTTGGCGATCTTAGCTAAGTGCAGAAAAGTTTGTGCACCAAAACAAAAAAAGTTATATCGTCTGTGTGGCACAGATAAGGTACTGAAGGTGGAGGGGGGAAGGGGGGTGAAATGTTTACAGCAAGTTTAGCAGAGGGGAAGCCTTCCAGAAATTGCCCTCCCACATGATGGCTGATTTCTACAACAAAGACATTCATTTTCAGAAAACGGTATAAACTCAGTTTTTACTAAAAAAAAATAAAAGAAACATTATATATAACCTAATGGGATGTTAAATAAAATATCTGCAACAACTTTTAAGCCAGCCTCTGATTTAGCATAACTCAAAGATTGATAAATCAGCCGACCAAAAGATCGCTAAATTACAGAAATAAATCTACAGAAATGAATTTGCTTCCATATCCTAGACCTCATTTATTTTTCAGAAAATGATACCAGATCAAAGTTTTACTGGCAAAGCAACAATAAAATAAAAATTAACATATAGCCTAATACAATGTTAAAATATCCACAGCAACAAGTTATATATAGGCTGGCCATCCAGTGTAGCCTAACTATGATAAATCAATACTTATCAATCAGCCAAAAGATCACTAATTTCCAAAAATATATCAACTGAAATAAAAATTAAGGTTTAAAAATGTAAATACTATACAAGGGGTATCCAATATGCTGGACCCAAACACTATGGGGGCCACTCATAGTGTTTGGGTCCAGGAAAATACATGGAATGGAGATAGCATGTGTCAGCCATCTACCTCTTGTTTGCCTCAGTGAACCATACGAAACTAAATGCAGCTGTTCCAGAATAGGATGTGTTTACTTCCAGTTTTGATTTTAAGATTGGGAAAGATGCATAGAATGCTGAGGAAAATGATAAATATAATTTGGGAATAATGAAATAGGTTTATGACAAAAAAAGAGTGTGAAATTGGGGGGGGGGGGAATGGTGGATGTACTTTGTAAGTACTTCTAAAATCTACCATTTTTAAAAACAGCAGGGGTCTTATTTGTTAATTTTAGGAGATTTTCGAAAATTGAAGGAAAAATTTGTTGATTGGGTTGTTTTACTTCTGAGCGGCACTTTTTTGCACATCATGGGCTAAATGGCCAGGTCACATGGACCCCGAAGGCTCAGATAAGGTTGGGGGAGGGGACCCACTGGAACAGCTGTTGGGAGACAGATGGTAGCCTCCCGTCAAGGCCATCCAGCGTGTTCTTTAACGTGCACAGGGTATGGCTCTCCCGCACACGGGGCCACAGCTTAACGTCCCATCCAATGAACGGCGTCCTTTCCAAGCCCATCGGTGTCCCCTACTGACCATGGGCAGGGAATTTTGCGGAGATAAATCTCAATGCTGACCCAGCTGGGACTCGAACCTGGGAACTACAGATTACGAGCCTGGCGTGCTACCGACTGAGCCAGCCCCGCCCCAAAAATTGGTTGATAATAGTTAAAATCAAATCTGTGAGCTTAAATCAGAAGGTTGCTTCAGCAAATATGAGCGTTAAGCAATTCAACAATACCATTTAAGTGCTTCTAAGAAATGGCATTCAGATGGCTTTATAAAATTATTTATGTGGTAGTTTAATAAAATATGCATCAAATTAAAAAACAAATTATTTTTCAAGCCTGAAATATATATTTTTATAAGGTAAGAAAAATTACAACGGCAGTTTTTATTTTTTAAAAATATTTTGTTTTGTTGTACTAAATACGTATATATACATCTCTGGCACATCATTTCAGATTCCGAGAACAGATACAGACAATGTGGACACTGGAAGGTTGGGTTGTTTTACCTCTGAGCGGCACTTTTTTGCACACCATGGGCTAAATGGCCAGGTCACATGGACCCCGAAGGCTCATAAAAGGTTGGGGGAGGGGACCCACAGGAACAGCTGTTGGGAGACAGATGGTAGCCTCCCGTCAAGGCCATCCAGCATGTTCTTTAACGTGCACAGGGTATAGCTCTCCCGCACACGGGGCCACGGCTTAACGTCCCATCCGACGGACGGCGGCCTTTCCAAGCCCATCGGTGTCCCCTACTGACCATGGGCAGGGCGGGGAATTTTGCGGAGATAAATCTCAACGCTGACCCAGCTGGGACTCGAACCTGGGAACTACAGATTACGAGCCTGGCGCGCTACCGACTGAGCCACCCCCGCCCCAAAAATTGGTTGATAATAGTTAAAATCAAATTTGTGAGCTTAAATCAGAAGGTTGCTTCAGCAAATAGGAGCGTTAACAAGCAATTCAACAATACCGTTTAAGTGCTTCTAAGAAATGGCATTCAGATGGCTTTATAAAATTATTTATGTAGTAGTTTAATAAAATATGCATCAAATTAAAAAACAAATTATTTTTCAAGCCTGAAATATAATTTTTATAAGGTAAGAAAAATTACAACGGCAGTTTTTATTTTTTTAAAATATTTTGTTGTTGTTGTACTAAATACGTATATATATATACATCTCTGGCACATCATTTCAGATTCCGAGAACAGATACAGACAACGTGGACACTGGAAGGGTTAAGCCTTACTGTGGCACTTAAAAACCAGAGAGAATAAATGCATAACACCAGGAAGGTTAATATATAATTTTTTCATGGCCAGTCATCCAGTACAGCAGAATGTTATCTACTGTACACTCTTGGCCAATGAACATTAGCACACCATACTGTGCTTTCCTCTTTTTGAGTGGCACTCACCAGTCTGCTTACTGCAACGTGGTCTCTCTGCCATTATTTCATTAAACAGTTTCACCCATGAAACTCTACACTGAAAATTACAGATTTTGACAACACTATTGTAAATAGAATTGTTGTCTATTTGATCTCCTGCTAGAAAAAAAAAAACTGCTCTGGGAGAGGCTTTAGGCAAGGTAATCAACCCCTCGATGCTTTCTTTACGGAGGATGCGCTACAACCTGTCCAATCTTCCTACCATTAACTTCCATTTTATATTTCAATACTATGAAGTTAATGTTTGGGTTGCACCATGCCCTGGTGAGCCGAGTATACTTGAACTAAATTTTTCTTTCATTATCATTCATGTGACAAAGCAGAATGTATTTACAAGATCATTTTTCATCTATACTTTTTGTAAGTGACCCAATAAACAACTATGATGATTGTAGGTAACAAATTACGATTTTAGAAATGCACCTCCATAGGAACTATGCTGTAATGAACTTGTATAGTATTAATTCAGTTCGTGCTCCCATTTCCAGGAATGTATCCCCCCCCCCTCCACACTAAATGGGATATCCTTGCATTTATTACATGGAATGATTTTTTTGGAGGGCCAGGGAAAGTATTTAAATACACTTACCACAGTTTACTTCATCAGATCTATCTCTGCAATCAGGATAGCCATCACAATACCGCTGTTCATCTATGCAAGCTCCATCTATGCACTTGAATTCATTCTTTTGACATTCTAAGAATAAAATACAAAAATTACTTTCAACGAACTAGAACCAAATAAAGAAAAAAAGAGTATTATGCAAATAAACTATTTGTATTTTAAAACAAAAGATATCAAAAATAGCTATTAAAAGCAAAAAAAGAAGGCATAACCAATTTTTATAAGCCAAAATACACTAAAATACCAAAAGAATTGTGACACTTGGTTATTGACTTAAATATGTGGCTTTCTATCACAGCTTATTTTCAAAGCTAACTAGCTTTAAAAATATGTTATGGGTGATAAATTGGAGCTCTCCATTCATTCTCTCTAAAACTGAATAGAGTTAATGATGACTTCTATGCATAAAAATTAAAATGAGGCAATATATTACACTACGATAGTATCCTCCATTCTATCTGAAAGCCTAGTAAACCAAGTTTTGAAACACAAAACTCAAAGCTTTACCTTGCTGTATAGATTAGGCATTTAGATGTAAGCTGCAGGGTCCATTGTACTATATGGTATATGAGCACCCCTACCCCCAATGCTCATTGTGCCATTATGTAGGATGACTGATGTGGCATGGAATCTAGCAGTCCTATTCATTTTTCTGTCACTTACTTTTGTACATTAATTGCACCTTTCAATGCACAGTGACCCTTTCCAAACCCAGCAATGTCTCCTCCTTGACAGAGCATAGTGGAGGGGAGGTTAAAGGAGATAAATTGACACTGGTACAGGTGGTACTCAAACCTGGAAACTACAGATTAAGAGCCTGGCACACTACTGAACTTAACAGGGATAAGAGCATATTGCAGGTGGGGCATATGAAATTCCACTCGCAGATCCAAGGAACCATAGCAACAAACTACATAAGCAAAACATAAAAGCTGAGTGGAAAATATCAAACACCCATTGCAGTGGGAACAGCTGTAAAATGGATACATTAAGTCTTATGAAGCAAAGTTGATTAGTGCACTGCAAATAGAATTTCACATATATAAAAAAATCTTTGTTAACAATGATATTACAAAATCTCCATTGCCAAGGAGGCCATTACTACTTTCATCATACCATTTCTTAAGAAGTGTATTCTATGGAGAAAGCACTAAAGGAAAGTAATAATGTATATATAAAAATGAGCTCATATAGTCTGTATTGTGAATTTAAATTTGTTAAAAATATATTTGAATCATAGTATTTAATCTTAAAACCTTTATATACACAATTTTACTGTTAAGATTGAGTGCCCCCTTACCACTAATCAACTCATTATGTTTGTCAGACCAGAAGTCAGTTGAAGTCCATCGCAAGCAATCTGATAACTGCTAGCTGGATGAATTCATTTTGAGTAATGATTTTTTGTTTTTATATGTGTGAGTGCTGCAATAGCTATACTACAGTTAAATTGTTTTAATAAGAAATTACAATAAATAGTTTTATAACACTAGAAGTTATATTCTAATTGCATTGTAAGTTCATGGAGAAATACAACCAGCTATACTGATATAAGAATTATCACCTAACATATCAAGTAAAAAACGACTGGTTGACCATTGTATAGCAGCGATAATGAGTGTGCCAACTTGCAACCAGGAACATCAAGAAACACAGATGTCAATTACAGTTGTCTTCAGCAACTTCAAAATCAGGTCTTTACAACAGCATAGAAACCAACAGAATGTCACTATCAAGTACCAAGAGAACTTTTAATCACCTATCATGTAGAAGAATGTATAACATATATATGAAAATAAGATCAAATGGTATATTAAATGCCTAGTACTTTTAATTTTTGCTATATTAGATAATATTTTATGAAATAAAATGTAAGTAAATCTTAAGTCAAAATATCACTAAATAATTGCTATATTAGTACCAAAAACGCAGTATTGTATCAAACATAATGAGTTGACTATTATAGTAAGGGAACACTCAATCTTAACAGTAACATCGTATATAGTATATATAAAAGATTTTAAATGATATGCTACATTACCTTCCTTGATTTAACATCAAATCTGTAGATAAGGGAATAGGGCAGTTCATTTGGCAAAGTTTCAAAATATCAGAGTTTAAAAACTCATGTCAAACCCAGAGCAAATCATTAATACTTCAAGTGAGGAAAGATCTATTGAGTCCCCAAAGGCTGATGTGGACCATAAAGGGCAATAATCATTCAGATGAAAAATTCTGCAGAATCCAACTTTATAAAGGCAGGTTAAGCCTCATACATCATGGAACCAATTTTGAAGCAGGGTGATATTTTTGCATTTTTTTTAATAGCCTAATTTAAAAAATTTAAAAGCCTTTCAAGGTAGACACAGTTGCATAGATAATGTCATAAATATTTTACGTCATAAAAATTACAAAGAAAAATTCTGTAACTTCTTGCTTTACCTGGGGATGACCCTTTGGTGTCATGGTCAGTCCTTGGGTGGCTCAATAGATCTTTTCCCAATGTAAAGTATTGATTATATGCTCTTCCGACTGTTACACGAGTTTTATTAACCCTTCCAGTGTTCAGGCTGAAAAACAGGTTTCAACCAGGGGCCAAGCTATTTTCTCACTATGCTCAGCCAAAAAAAAACTAACTTTAGAACTTTTTTGCAAATACTAATGAAAGGAATTATGGCATGTTGTATTCCAAAATAATCAGCATTTAATTATGGATTTTCTGAAAATAAAGTATTTAACAAAAAAGACGATTTGTATTATTTTAATAAGACTTTTTTAGAGTCAAGTATTAAAAAATGCATCTGGCAATGCAAATAAAAATTTATTTAAAAACTAATAGACAGAAATTATTACAATGCACATGAATAGAATATATATTTCTGAATAACATAAAAATTGTCAATTTTTTGGTTTTAAGTAAATATTTATCTTGTTTTGTAATTTTTTTCTTGGTATCATACTTTGAAAAATTCCAGGCTTTTAGCCAATTGTACTTAGTCAGATAAACAAGTTAACTTTAGAATTTAAAAAAAATAACCAATCAACAGAAATAGGTCATTTTATATACCAAATTAAATAGAATTTAATTACGAATTTTATGAAAATAAATAGACAAATTTGCAAGCATACTGATTTTAACAAGCCTTTCTCAGTGTAATATGGTAAAAAAAAAAGGTCACACTACACAATTAAAGCTTCATTTTGGAAAACCTGCTGAATAAAAATAGTTAAATTATATATTTAATCGAAAGGAAATTTCCTTCCGAATAACGTAATATTCAACTTGAAATACGATTTTCATTTCTTTTAATGATTCTTTTCAGTATCGTATATTTCAAACACTGCCAGTGTTATACAACATGACTTGGCCTTCTCACATTCACAGGATTTTCTGAACTAGTTATGAAATAGAAAAAAAAACTAACTTTGCTACTTTTTTTACTAACATTATGAATTTTTTCTTTGGGTGTTGAAGTTTGGCGATCTTGGCTAAGTGCAGAAAGGTTTGTGCACCAAAGCACCAGCCCTTCCCAAAATTGCCCTCCCACATGACTTGATTTACATAGCAAAGAAGTCTTATTTTGCTTCCATATCCAAGACACTCAATTTCAGAAAACTGTACATGCTCAATTTTTTTTTTACTAAAAAACAAGAAATAATAAATGAAACATTATATATAACCTAATGGGATGTTAAATAAAATATCCACAACAACTTTTAAGCTGGCCTCCAATCTAGCATAACTCGGAAAGATCGATAAATCAGCCGATTGAAGATTGTATCTTTACTTCCGTTAGTTAGCAGAAATTAATTTACTTTCATATCCAAGACTTAATTTATTTTCAAAAAATGATACTATATTGAAGTTTTACTGGAAAAGTAATAAATAATCAAATAAAAATTAACATATAGCCTAATGCGATGTTAAAATATCCACAGCAATGAGTTCTAGACCGGCCATACGATATAACATAACTATGAAAAAAAAAAATCAATACTTATCGATTGGCCAAAAGATCGCTAATTTCCGAAAATAAATCTACTAAAATGAAAACTAATGTTTAAACATAAAAAAAAATACTAGCTTTACAAAGGTTATCCAACATACTGAACCAAAAATGTAAACAATACTTATAGCACACGGAACGGAGACTGCATGTGTCAGCCCTCTGCGCTTGTTTGATTCAGTGAAGCATAATTAAATGCAGCTGCAACCAGAATTTCTAAGAAGGATGTGTTTACTTTCAGTTTTGATTTGAAGGATGCTGGGAAAAATGATGAAAATAACTTGGGAATACTGAAATAGATTCATGACAGAAAGGAGTGTGAAACGAAAAAAAAAACATTGCAGTAGGTATTTAGTAATTACTTCCAAAATCTATCGTTTTTAAAAATATTTTTTTGTGTTATTTTTAAGTGATCTTCGAAAATTTAAGGAAATATTTGTTGATAATAGTTCAAATCAAACTTGTGAACTTAAATCAGAAGGTTGCTTCGGCAAATAGGAATGTTAAGAAAATCTTTTAGTGTTTCTAAGAAATGGCAATCAGATAGCATTATAAAATTATTTATATTGTATTTTGTCACATTGCTACAAATTCAATAACTCTGAAAAATCAATTTATTTTCACTCACCAAAATTCAAAAATGTCACTTTAAATATACTAGCAGAATGAAACCATATACTCTAAACTACCACTATTCTAGCACTAGCTTATTTACACACTAATCCTAATCTCTACTAGCTGAGGCAATAATGATGGCATGATGTATCAGCAAGATGTGTCTAAGGAAATTCATGCATCTTAGATGTGCCTGTGACCTTAAGTATATTCCTTAACCAGAGGAGGAATATGGGGATCAAAACAAAAGCAAATACCTAGTTAAGAACCGAATGGTAAGTCAATAAAAAATAACTGGTTAGGAAAATAATAACTAAGAATGTGATCCTCACATAGTCATTAGAAACTTTCAAATGTGCTTTGTAAATTGGTGAAAATAATAAAAATATGCATCAAATTAAAAAACAAAATATTATTTTTGAAGCCTGAATTATATTTTTATAAGTTATACGTAAAAAAAAAATCACAACGGCAATTTTTATTTATATTCTTTAATTGATTATTTTTGTTTACTATAAAATACATACATCTTTGGCTTCTCAATTCAGATTCTCCAAACATATACAGACACTGGAAGGGTTAAACTCAGACAGCTGTAATTTGGTCCAACAAAAGTTCAACCTAAAATCCAATGAAGTTAAAACAAAGTTGAGCACCATGCTGAAATTATCGAAGTAGTATGTTTTAGTTTAGTTTACTTACCACATTTCTCTTCGTCTATGCCTTCTGGACAGTCAGCTATACCATCACATCTTTTACTTCTGTCAATACAACTACCATCTCGGCACACAATATCTGTTGGTTTGCATCTAGCTTCTGAAATATGAAAAGTAAATAATCTGACAGCTTATTTTAACTTCATGCACTGATGTTTGTTCTAACCAGGAACAGAATAGAAAAGGGGCAATGGAGCATCCTGGGCCATCACAAAAGCAAAACGTTTTTGAATAGTAATTCTAATTTTACTCAAATTCTACAGAATTGTAGAAAAACTATTTTCCATGTTAAATATGAACTATCAACAAAATACTGAAATCTTGCAAAAAAAAAAAAATCTAAATTTTCTTTATAATGCAGGCCATAACACTTACAGTTGTGCCCCTGTTTAAAAAAAAGTACTAGTCTGCACCTGGCTTTAATAATTAAAATATATTAATGAACATTTTAGATATTAGCTATAAAACTCCAAGATCAATGCATTTATGAAAAACATATCTAAAGCCACAATGAAATAAAGTTATTCTGGAAATGCTTTAAGTGCCTGGGGAGAAAAGTCTGGAGGGAAATAACTTGCCTGAAGCAGAGGATAAAGCCCTCAAAAGTGCCACCTAGCCACACAACAAATAGGCTTCCCAATGGCAAGACAGACCAAAGGGGATCCCACAAGTCACGAGCTGAAGAGAGCAGATGAGGATCCCCTTCCAAGCAACTGCCAGGATCATCCTTTCCAGGGACACAGGTCACAGCATATGGCAAACACATATACCTGTGTGCCTGGCAAGCATTCAGGACTCTGAAGGTACCAAACCAGCAGAACCTTCACAGGGTGGCCCCCTTACCATGTACAGGATCTCGTATTAAGAGGGCAAGTGCTGCTGAAAAGCAATGACAATCCACAAATCCAACAGTCTAGCCCCGAAGAGTGTCATTATGATTAAGTATATAGGTGTTATAACAGCAAACCATTACACACACACCTTACAGCAGTGTGTGGAATGGTGACACTGCAACTACCATGTGTCAAACACTTCACGAGGTGTGCCAGTATGCTATGCAGCAAGTGGTGAGCTTGTCCCTGATCCAATACCAAATGGACCGTGTAAACTACTGTAGACAATCTTGACAATATCCCAGGAGCAATGGCAGTCTTTGCTCTTCACTGATGAATTGAAATTTGTCCTCCACAGTGATTCACAGAATCAAGAACATGTTATCATGCCACAAATATCCATGAACAGTAACTATGGTAGTGTCACGGTTTATGGAGGGATTAGATCTGCATATGTTTGCAAAATGCTACATCACTGGTCAATGGGCATCAGGATAAAATCTTTGACTTCTTCATGCAACCTTGTGCAGATGAAATAAGTAATACCTTCCTCTTAGAAGGTAAATCTGACCATTGTCATCTTGTCAATCACTACCTGGAGAATAGCCCTATTAAAGGTATGGCCGGCCCAGCATGAATCTCATTCTAGCAAACCTCCCCGACTTTTAACAAGCTTTGGAAAAGCAATGGAGATTGCTACCAACAGCACCTGCTAGACAGTTTTATCAACAGCCTAAAATATTTAATGGCACCCTAAATACTTCAATGGCTTCCTTGTGCTCAGTTTGGGCACAGGGAAGCCATTGAAGTATTTAATATAGCTAAAAGGCCACTGTGTGGATGACCAACGCACAAAGCATATTTGAAAGTTTCTAATGACTGTGTGAGGATCACATTCTTAGTTACTATTTTCCTAACCAGTTACTTTTTATTTACTTACCATTCGGTTCTTAACTAGGTATTTGCTTTTGTTTTGATCCCCATATTCCACCTCTGGTTAAGGAATATACTTAAGGTCACAGGCACATCTATGATGCATGAATTTCCTTAGACACATCTTGCTGATACATCATGCCATCATTATTGCCTCAGCTAGTAGAGATTAGGATTAGTGTGTAAATAAGCTAGTGCTAGAATAGTGGTAGTTTAGAGTATATGGTTTCATTCTGCTAGTATATTTAAAGTGACATTTTTTAATTTTGGCGAGTGAAAATAAATTGATTTTTCAGTTATTGAATTTGTAGCAATTTGATGAAAATGTATAAATCCTCAACTGTCTGTGTATGGTTGCCATAGTTATTCACACAAAGAGGCTATGAACCTGGAAATCTGGCAGAAAATTAGCAATTACATTTTACATTACCATGAGGTTGTGCAATCAAAATATTAATTTGGTAGGTTCAAACATTTCTCCTCCATTCTGCATTTGTAGGTTTCTTCATTTGCAATTTGTAACTGTGAAAGTTGCCAATCAGTGACAGATCCTCATATTCCCCAAAGACATTATTATATTGTCCCATTGCAGGTATGAACCAGATTTGCTCAACCAATACGAGGTCAGGAGAGGGGGAACCCATATACAAAATTTGTGACCATTCGGTCACTATCTTGAGAATTGCAAGATAACAAAATTTATCAAAATGTAAATAAAACTGATAATTTTTGTAGAACAAAGCAATGGGCCATGAGAGCACTCACTGATGTCAGCAATAACCTCAGCAATGCTAGGTAATTCTTCTAGTTACTAATATACACATGCAAGGGAAATTATGCTTCTTTGTGCACTTTCCAATATTCCAGAATAAGCAACTGCATTTGTAATTGCTCTCTTCCATAAACTACATATAACAATAATGTTGTGATGCCCCCTCATTCACTTTTACTTTACCTTAACCAGTTTTGCTTAATTTATGTTATATTTATCATTTCGGGGATTTTTTATTTCATTTTTGGCATCACAGCACTTGTTTCCAAGAGTTAGGAGTTGCCCATGAGCAACTCCGAACTTTCGATTGTCACACGCTAAAGCGCGTGTACAAGGACACACCCCCTCTTGCGTCTTAGGTTGTGCTGCTCATCAATTTATGCAAATGTATTTCCCGGCGTGCAACATAATACGTTCGGGCTTTGTACCTCTTGTTATAACCTGGTGACATGTTGTCACAGTAGCACAGAAGATAGAGAGTAGTAGAGCACAGCACAGTTTAGAGATCAGTTTTAGTTTGGAGTTTGTTGAAGATGTTTGTAGTAAGAAATGATGTAGTATCTTCTTTATTGAAGTTTTGGCGAGTCCTTTTTGGAAATAAATTGTTTGTTATTTAAACCTTTCGAATCTTTAATTTTTTTCTCTTGAGCAACGTTAGTTTGCTTTGATTAGCATTAACATAAAATTTTGACAATCATTTAATATTTTTGAATTCTTATTAACGCTCGCTGGTATTTCAAAACCTAATCAAACTTTATTTTTGGCAATTTGTCAATTATTGCCTGGCGCCAGACTCGGCTATCCGGAGCATAAAATAATTAGATCAGACAAAGGGTCCAAACTTTAAAAGTATTTCATTTCTTTGGAGCGTTAAAATGTACATTAGAAAAAACTTATTTCTTGAAAGAGGTGTGGAACTATTTTCTGTGGCAGAATTACATCTGAGAATTGCTCTTGCTAGAACTTGTGTGGGTGCAGTATCTTTTCATTGGTTGTTGCCTTATTTGATCTTCAGATTTTGAGGCTCAATTCTTTATCTGAAATGGATTATAGAATAAATTTCTGACAATTAGTAATTGAGTAAAAGAACTGCTTTGGTGCCTGTTTGCTATTCTACATACAAAAGGTTGTTTTGGTAGTTACCAATTGAAATTGTTAACTTCAGTAATTTTTTTCAGTCTTTTCTTGTATTCCATTGATCACTATATACAGTACTCGTTTATCCTTTTTTTTACTGTTATTCCTTTGTTCAGTTTTCTGCTACACTTATTCCTTTATCTATGGCACTAGTTATTTTTCATTTCTTTACAAGAGTAAAAGATTTTGTTGTTCAAGTCTATTTTTTTACAGAAGAAAATTTCCATTTAGTCTTAACATCAAAATCTACAAAAGTACTTTATAAGCAGAGAGCTACAGAGAGAAACAAGCACAGTCGTGTAGCAGATAATAGCACGAGAGTTCTCTCATCCTTTAGTCACTTTAAAATTAAACACTGTATAGCATATACACCATTTGACTGCTGACAGTACAAGACAGATGTCATTACAATGGAAATTTTTAAAAAATGTAACATGCATAGCTGTATTAAAGAACCTTAAACATCACAAAAAATAAATTTGATTTAAAAGTTGCTAAACCTCCCTTATTACATTGAATACATTATTTAAATTTCCCAGTGTATTCCTGAATTTATGCAAAGCATGAATATTAAAACTTATTACACTAAAATTGAATATTTTTACTTCTCATAAATTCAATATATTGGATAATTTAAATACAATTTTTATTTTCACCTAAGTAACTAGATGAAATGTATTGATACATACCATGTAAAGTAATTTAATTCTCTATGACACTGTTAAATGTACATTTAACAGTGTCATAGAGAATTAAATTACTTCAATTACTGCACTGTGTACCTCTACTATAAATTTTGATACATACCACATTCAAGCTCATCAGAACTGTCTGCACAATCTGGTCTTCCATCACAATATCTAAGCTCATCAATACATTGTCCATTACTGCAGTGGAACTGATTGCTTTGACACTCAACTAGATTAAAATATTTACTAATGTAGATAATTTGTTCTTATACCAATAAGCATCATTTTAGAACTAACTACTATAATGATGCTAATAATACTTAATAAAAATATCAAAACCTAAAAAAATAAAATCATGTTTGCAAAAGTTAATTATTCCTCGTGTATTTATATCTATCTTAAATAGTAACAACTGTATTCTGTCAATCCTAATTTTTTTTAATGATTTTGGCATTCAAAGGTTTTATCTAATTCACACTACTATGCATTTCAGTTTACATATTTTCTAAAATAGAACAGCAATTGATCCTTCATAGAATACCAAAAAAATTAAGCCAGCTTAGTTATATAAAAAGTAGTATTTTAAACTCCTATTTTCCCCACAATTTATTAATATTTTATCATCATCATCATCCTCAAGCAGCCATGATCTACGGAGGTCCAACCAGACCGTGCAATTTAGTTCTCCACGCAAGTCTATCCTGAGCTACATCTACTGCATCTGGCCACTGCACACCAATTCTAACAAAGTCCTGTTTGACATTGTCTGCCCACCGCATCCTATGTCTCCCCTTCTTTCTGAGGCCTTTAGGCACACTGTTCATAACACTATTCGCCAATCTATAATTATTCATACGGGCAATATGGCCAAACCAACGGAGTCTCTCTCTGCACAATATGCTGCTTAAAGGAGGTTGCAAACTCCTTTGCCTAACCTCATCATTAGTTACAAAGTTGAACCACCTAATGCCCAAGATACTGCGTAAGCATCTGGAATCAAAAGCATCTAGTTTCCTGTTATCCTGTTTATAAAGTGTCCAAGTTTCACTACCATAACTAACCCTAGAAAGAACCAAACTATTATACAGTCTAATTTTAGTCTTTAGGTGTATACGCCTATTTCTCCACACTCTCCATAGGTTCTTAAAAGTCCCGGCAGCAATCCCTATTCGTCTGTTAATCTCATGCCGCACATCACCAGTATCTGTTACATAGCTCCCAAGATAATTAAACTGACACCTGCTCAAGACTGCAACCATTCAGATTAACTGAATCACAGCCTGCCTGACCAATTTTCCTCACTTTAGTTTTCTCTCTGTTTATAACCAAACCTACTGTACTACCAGTCTCATCAACATCATTTGCCAAAAGGGCTAAATCATCAGCATAATCTAAATCAGAAATTTTCGTATCTCCAGTCCATTTAAGGCCAAAATCTTTCCCTTGAAGTGAACTTCGCATAACATAGTCAATAACCAAGCTAAAGATAAAAGAAGACAAAATGCACCCTTGTCGAACACCAGAAGTAATGCTAAACCAATTGCTACAAGCCTTACCAACTCTCACACACGACTCAGTGTTATTATAGAGAGCTTTCATTATATTAACTAACTTGTCTGGTATACCATATGATCTCACAATCAACCACAAATTATGGCAATCAACAGAGCCGAAAGCCTTTTTGAAATCAACAAAACTAGCAACCAAAGGTTTCTGAAACTCTAAATATTTCTCAAGAATCTGCCTAAGTGAAAATATCTGATCCACACATCCCCTACCACTTCTGAATCCACATTGCTCATCATGCAATTGACTGTCAACCAGATTCTTAATTCTATTAAGCACAATCTTGGAAAGAACTTTACCTGGAACAGAGAGTAGGCTGATACCCCTATAGTTATCACAAGAACTGCGATCACCTTTTTTGAAAATAGGAATAACAATAGCTCTGGTAAAATCCTTAGGAACCATGCCTTTATCATAAAAGATATTCAGAATTTCAGTCATCCAAGTGGTAACTGAAACATTCCCAGCTCTAAGCATTTCGGTAGTAATTTCATCTACCCATGGGGATTTATGTAGTTCAAGTTTAGAAACAGCCAAAATAACTTCAGATTGTGTTATAGGGCCAACATTAAAGCCACAAATGCATCTATCATCATTGCAAACAATGGGAGTAGAACTAACTACATTGTTTAGAATATCACTGAAATGCTCAGCCCACCCAGCCATGACAGAATCCTCCCCTTCTATAACCTTACTTTGTTTATCCTTCAATCCTTGTATACCTGTCCGTTTTCTACCACACAAAACATTAACTATCTGGTACAGCTCTCTGCTGTTGTGCTGTCTAACTGCTTCCTCGGCTTTGTCAGCCAAACCATCAAGCCAAAGATTCTTATCAGCAGCTAACTGATCTTTTACACGTTTATTAAGTTCTCTGTAATGCTTTCTATTAGGACTAGTAGGGTATTGATTAAGGACATTCCTGCAGTTCTTTCTTTCCAAAATACACTCAAGTGCCTTATCACTCATATAATTCTGACTCTTCTGCTCCTTTTTTCCTAAAAGTACTGTTAGTGTCCAAAAAAGCCTATTTAAAATGATCCCATTCTTCCTCAACTTCAGTAGTAAGCAAACCATGAGTGTCATAATGACTAAATAACCTATCATGGTAAGCTTTGGCTATAACTGTCTTTCAGAGCTTCAGTATTAAAAGTAAATTTTTTAACCCTAGCACAACACTTTTTAAGTTTAAGTTGGAAGACTTTTAACTAGGTAATGGTCAGATCCAATTTCAGCTCCCCTATCATCATCATCATCATCATCATCCTCAAGCAGCCATGGGCTACGGAGGTCCAACCAGACCGCGCAGTTTAATTCTCCAAGCATATCTGTCCTGAGCTACATCTGCTGCATCCGGCCACTGTACACCAATTCTAACAAGGTCCTGTTTGACATTGTCTGCCCACCGCATCCTAGGTCTCCCCGTCCTTCTGAGGCCTCTAGGCACACTGTTCATAACCTTATTCGCCAATCTATAACTATCCATACGGGCAACATGGCCAAACCAGCGGAGTCTCTCTCTGCACAATATGCTGCTTAAAGGAGGTTGCAGACTCCTTTGCCTAACCTCATCATTAGTTACAAAGTTAAACCACCTAATACCCAAGATACTGCGTAAGCATCTAGAATCAAAAGCATCTAGTTTCCTGTTATCTTGCTTACACAGCGTCCAAGTTTCACTACCATAACTAACCCTAGAAAGAACCAAACTATTATACAGTCTAATTTTAGTCTTAAGGTGTATACGCCTATTTCTCCACAATCTCCATAGATTCTTAAAAGTCCCAGCAGCAATACCTATTCGTCTGTTAATCTCATGCCGCACATCACCAGCATCAGTTACACAGCTCCAAGGTAATTAAACTGTGACACCTGCTCAAGACTGCAACCATTCAGATTAACTGAATCACAGCCTGCCTGACCAATTTTCATCACTTTAGTTTTCTCTGTTAATAACCAAACCTATTCTACTACCAGTCTCATCAACAGCTCGAATGAAAGAGTTCATCTCATCAACATTATTTGCCGAAAGGGCTAAATCATCAGCATAATCTAAACCAGAAATTTTCGTATCTCCAGTCCATTTAAGGCCAAAATCTTTCCCTTGAAGTGAATTTCGCATAACATAGTCAATAACCAAGCTAAAGAGAAAAGGAGACAAAATGCACCCTTGTCGAACACCAGAAGTAATGCTAAACCAATTGCTACAAGACTTACCAACCCTCGCACATGACTCAGTGTTATTATAGAGAGCTTTCATTATGTTAACTAACTTGTCTGGTATACCATATGATCTCACAATCAACCACAAATTATGACGATCAACAGAGTCGAAAGCCTTTTTGAAATCAACAAAGCTAGCAACCAAAGGTTTCTGAAACTCTAAACATTTGTCAAGAATCTGCCTAAGTGAAAATATCTGATCTACACATCCCCTACCACTTCTGAATCCACATTGCTCATCACGCAATTGCCTGTCAACCAGATTCTTAATTCTATTAAGCACAATCATGGAAAGAACTTTAGCTGGAACGGAGAGTAGGCTGATACCCCTATAGTTATCACAAGAACTGCGATCACCTTTTTTGAAAATAGGGATAATAATAGCTCTGGTAAAATCTTTAGGAACCATGCCTTTATCATAAAAGTTATTCAAAATTTCAGTCATCCAAATGGTAACTGAAACATTCCCAGCTCTAAGCATTTCCGTAGTAATTTCATCAACCCCTGGGGATTTATGAAGTTTAAGTTTAGAAATAGCCAAACTAACTTCAGATTGTGTTATAGGGCCAACATTAAAGCCACCAATGCATCTATCATCATTGCAAACAATGGGAGTAGAACTAACCACATTGTTTAGAACATCACTGAAATGCTCAGCCCACCTAGCCATGACAGAATCCTCACCTTCTATAACCTTGCCTTGTTTATCCTTCAATCTCTGTATACCTGTCTGTTTTCTACCACACAAAACATTAACTATCTGGTACAGCTCTCTGCTGTTGTGATATCTAACTACTTCCTCAGCTTTGTCAGCAAGGCCATCAAGCCAAAGATTCTTATCAGTAGCTAACTGACCCTTCACACGTTTATTAAGTTCTTTGTAATACTTTCTATTAGGACTAGTAGGGTACTGATTAAGGACATTCCTGCAGTTCCTTCTTTCTGAAATAAGCTCAAGTGCCTTATCACTTAAATAATTCTGCCTCCTCTGCTCCTTTTTCCCTAGAAGAGTACTGTTAGTTTCCAAAAAAGCCTGTTTAAAATGGTCCCATTCTTCCTCAACTTCAGTATTAAGCAAACCATGACTGTCATAATGATTAAGTAACCTATCATGGTAAGCTTTAGCTATAACTGGGTCTTTCAGAGCTTCAGTATTAAAGGTAAATTTTTTAACCCTAGCACAACACTTTTTAAGTTTAAGTTGCAAGACACTTTTAACAAGGTAATGGTCAGATCCAATTTCAGCTCCCCTATAGGTCCTGGTATTCCTAACAGAACTAGCCCATTTGCTGTTAATTAATATATAATCAATCATATTCTTATGCAGCCCATCAGGTGAAACCCATGTGTGTTTATGTATGTCGCGGTGTTTGTAATATGTGTTAGTTATTCTGAAACCATTTAGTTTACTTACCTGTAGGAGACGTTGCCCATTGCCATTGCAGCTACCAATACCAAAAGGGCCTATTACTCCTCCCCAAAGATCAGAGTCGGTACCAACTTTGGCATTGAAGTCACCAAGAACAAGGGTAATATCTCCTTTCTTGACAGAATTCAAAATATCCTGAAGTTGTCTGTAAAACCTATCCTTCTCATCCTCATCAGAATCCTCAGTGGGGGCATAACAGCAGATAACATTCAAGTCTTTAATGCTTGTCTGAAATTTTGCTGTAAGAAACCTTTCATTTATGCACTCATATCCTAGAAGAGCATCACTAGCATGTCTGCTGAGCAGCAGACCTACGCCTTGGTGATGCTTTCCATCCTCCCTCCCTGTAAAGAGAAATTTAAAGTTATTTTTAAATATCTCACCTTTACCTGTCCATCTGGTCTCTTGCAAGCCTAGAATATCTAGGTTATAGCGCTGGAATTCCTGCATGAGGACATCAAGAGAATAATCTCTATGTAATGTCCTCACGTTCCACGTTCCTGCAGAGAGAAAATGATTAGTAGGATTTTTAAAGAAATTAGGTTTATTGAGATTGGTAGGGCCAACAATATCAAACAGCCCCCTGATCGCAGGCATGGGGCAAAGACCTGTTCCTCCTCCGCTAAAGGCTGAAGTCACCGATGCTGGTAGGAACTTCAGGCACCACCTTTTCAAGTGGACTTTTTCAAGAACCATATGGCCTGCCTGAGACACATTACTCCAGTTTAGGCTTGACGATGCCCAACTAGCTAAGTAAGGTTCAGGTACCTGCGATGGCCTCTGGTTAGGATTATCCACCAGCTGATATAAGGTATCCCATGCCTCTGTTCACTTAGAGCTGGCAACCCAGAAGCAAACAGAAAACACAGCAGCAGACTCTCCCTCAACAGAGGCCCACCAGTGCAGCAAGTCCAGGATCCATAATCAAGCTCAAATCCATAAACAAGTCCAGTCTAGTAGGTATAAATGGTCAGCACCAGGACCCTGTGAAGTTGACCACTCCTCAGCAGGGTTGAAAAAAAAGAAAAAAGTGGCCATAGATGACCAGATCAGTAGGCCACCCTGGTATTCCTAACAGAACTAGCCCATTTGCTGTTAGTTAATATGTAATCAATCATATTCTTATGCAGCCCATCAGGTGAAACCCATGTGTACTTATGTATGTCGCGGTGTTTGTAATAAGTGTTAGTTATTCTGAATCCATTGAATTTACTTACCTGTAGAAGACGTTGCCCATTGCCATTGCAGCTACCAATACCAAAAGGGCCTATTACTCCTGCCCAAAGGTCAGAGTCAGTACCAACTTTGGCATTGAAGTCACCAAGAACAAGGGTAATATCTCCTTTCTTGACAGAATTCAAAATATCCTGAAGTTGTTCATAAAACCTATCCTTCTCATCCTCATCGGCATCCTCAGTGGGGGCATAACAGCAGATAACATTCAAGTCTTTAATGCTTGTCTGAAATTTTACTCTAAGAAACCTTTCATTAATGCACTCATATCCTAGAAGAGCATCATTATCATGTCTGCTGAGAAGCAGACCCACGCCTTGGTGATGCTTATTGTCGTCCCTCCCTGAAAAGAGAAATTTAAGATTATTTTTAAGAATCTGACCTTTGTCCATCTGATCTCTTGCAAGCCAAGAATATCTAAATTATAATGGTGGAATTCTTGTGTGAGGACATCAAGAGAAAAAGCTCTGTGCAGAGTCCTCACATTCCAACTACCTATGGAGAGAAAATGGTTAGTGGGATGTTTAAAGAAACTATGTTTATTGAGAGAGGGAATGCCGACAATATCAAACAGGCCCCTAATCGCAGACATGGGGCAAAGACCCGTTCCCCCACCACTAAAGGCTGAAGCTATCAACACTGGAAGACTTCCTCCAATGTAGAATTTGATGATGCCAATAGAAGCAAAGAGTTCAGGTGCCTGCGATGACTTCTGCTCAGGATTATCCACCAGCTGATAAACATATCCTGTGAATCTATTCACTTGGGGCTGTCAACCCACAAACAAACAGAAAACGCAGCGGAAGATTTTTCCTCCACAGAAGCCCACCAGTGCAGCAAAATCAGGATCCATAATCAAGCTCAGAGCCATATATCTGTCCAGTCCAGTTGGTTTATATGGTCAGCACCAGGATCCTGTGTGGTTGACCACTCCTCAGCAGGGTAGAAAAAAAAAGAAAAGTAGCCATAGTTGTTCAGATCAGTAGGCCACACTAATCTGGCAGCCCTCCCCTTCTGTTCACTTCCACAAGAGAGTATCTCTTTTGAAAGGTACTAATGGTCTGCACCACGAGAAGGCGGGGTCGGACATTAAGTGCTAGGCCTGGCCAGTTCTATGCATCATCACAGGGGATTGGTGCATAGCTCTCCTTCCAGTGACTATTTTTATAAAAATTTACAACTCTTGCAACCATGAATGAAATAATGAAATCGAAACAGACATGAGAATTTTAAAAGTAAGCAATACAGTTTTATTACTAAAGACTAAAGTTCTTTGCAAAAATGGTAGCTAGGTATACACTGGAAAGTTGTGTATAATTCACAGTGATGATGCACAGAATCAGCCAGGCTGAGCACTTGAAGTATGACACTGCCTTCTTGTAGTGCAGGCCATTATTGCATTTCAAAAGAGATTTCTTCTGGAAAGGAAAACTGTCAGCTCTGTGTGGCCTATTGATCTGGACTACTATAGTCGTTTTCACTTTTTTTTCCCCCATCTTGCTGTGGAGCGGTTAAATTTAACAGGGTCTTGGTGCTGACCACTTACACCAACCACAATGGAATTACGGCTCTAAGCTTGATTATGGATCCTGAACTTGCTGCAGTGGTGGGTTTCGATATAGAAAATCTTACACTATGTTTCTATTTGTGGGTTGACAACCCCGAGTGAACAGATGCCCAAGACACCTTATATCTACTGGTGGATAATCCTGATCAGAGATCATTGCAGGTAGGTGAACCCCTGCTGCTACAGATTGCCAAACCTACACTGAGTCAGATACTTAAAATTAATCTTAAATTTCTATTTTCAGGGAGGGAAGATGGAAAGCATCTTCAAGGCTTTTTGAGTTGGGTTGTTTTACCTGAGTGGTACATTTTGTACACCAAAGGTCACAAAAGAACCCCAAAGACTCAGAAGGTTGGGGGAGGGGACCCCCTGGAACAGCTGTTGGGAGACATAGTAGCCTACTATCAAGACCATCCAGTGTGTTCTTTAACGTGAACATGGAGACACAGCCTAATGTCCCATCCAATGGATGGTGGCCTTTCCAAGCCCATCGGTGTTCCCTACTGACCGTGAGCAAGCTGGGGAGTTTTGCAAAGATAAATCTCACAGCTGACCCAACTGGGACTTGAACCTGGGAACTACAGATTACGAGTCTGGCATGCTGCCAACTGAACCACCCCCACCCCAAGGTTTGCTTCTCAACAGACATAGTAGTGATGCTCTTCTAGAATACAAGTGCATTAATGAAATTTTTAAATTCAGCTGTAAGAAAAGCCTAAGATTAAAGACTTCAATGTCATCTATTGTTATACCCCCACCAAGGACTCTGATAAGAACTTAAGATTTACAAACAACTTCAGAATATTTTAAATTTGTCAATGAAGGAGATATTAACCTTGTTCTGGGTAACTTTAATGTTAAAGATAATACTAACTGACCTTTTGAGGAAGCGAAGATAGGTTGCCCTACTACAGAAAGTAAAATTAATGGTTTGTGAATAACTATCACTTATTACAAATACCACAACATATATAAATAAATGTGGGCTGTATAAGAATATGATTGATTACATTAACAGCAAATGGGCTAGCTTTGTTAGGAATACCAGATCATATAGGAGAGTTGAAATTAAATCTGACCTGTTAAAAGTATCTCATAACTGAAGCTTAAGGAATGTGTCATAATGTGTGATAAAAAATGCCTTTAACACCGAAACTTCAAAAGACCCAGTTATAACCCAAGTTTACCGTAAGTTACTTAGTCATTATGACAATCATGACTTACTTACTGCTAAAGTTGAATGTGATGAGTTTAAGCAGGTTTTCCTTGAAACAGTATTCTTTTGGGTAAAAAGGAGCAGAGAAAGCAAAATTATTTGAATGATAAAGTGTAGCTTATTTTTGAATGCAAGAACTGCAGAAATATCCTTAATCAACACCCTACTAGCCCTAAGAGAAAGCATTACAAAGAGCTTAATAAATGTGTAAAGACACATTTATTTAGCTCTATGTAATGTTCAGAATTAAGTTAACTAATATAAATATTTGGCTTGATAGCTTAGCTTACAATGCAAAGGAAGGAGCTTTACAAAATAGTTAATGTTTTATGTGGGAAGAAACAGGAGGGATAAACATAAGGATCTGTCACAGCAAAATGGGTTGAGCATTTCAGCGAGATCCTAAGCAATGTGATTAGTTCTACTCCCATTATTTGTAATGATGATACACTATGTTAAAAGAAGTCACCTGACACCAAAGTGTTTGACAAAATGTCTCATTTATTGAAATTTCAGTAGGGTGTCAGCCCACCTTTGGGTACAATTATACTCTGCACTCTTGAGCATACTTTCAATCAGTTTTTGATAACATGCGGCTGTTATTTTGCACCATTCATCCTTTCATCATGATAGTGTGGACAAGGAAGTGGGATGTGTTGGTAAGGCTCGCAACTGATTTCATCTCAAAGGGCCTCTATTGGATTCAGGTCGGGCCTCTGAGCAGGCTAGGGCATGTTCTCCACACCTGAGTCATGAAACTACTGCTAAACTGACCTTGCAGTATGACATGGTGTGTTGACAGACGTATGGGCCTTCTCTGTAGTATTGGAACAGTGTAGATAGCACAGAATTGTCTAGAATGTCCACATACATCTCAGCATTCATGCTACAGGCTATAGGAACCAATGGTCCAACTCCATGTTACAATACACAACTCCAAACCATCACATTACCACCACTAAATTTCACAGATGGGACGATACACTGCAGCAGGTAATGTTCACCAGGCATTCTCCATACCTAGCATCGACCATCGGATCGGAGCAGTGTGAAATGTGATTCGTTGCTCCATAAAATTTGTTTCCATTGGTCCAGTGATCAATTCCGATGAGCTTTGCATCAGCTAGATGTCATGAGTGATTTGTATGCAGCTGCTTGGTCATGGTAATTCAATGTATGCAGCTCCTTACGAACTGTCCTACTGCAAACACTAACACTTGTGGACTCTTGAAACGTTTTGGTAATGGTAGCAGCAGATGAATGATGAGAAGAACGTACCACACATTTCAAAGCTCTTCGATCCCTTTCCGTCAGTTTGCATGGTCTGCTGTTTCTTGCCTGTCATGACATCTTCACATTTCCATTTAGTAATCACATACTGCACAGTTGACCTAGGATGCTCTAATTTGGCCGCAGTCATACTCACAGATAAGTTACTCAAATGGCCCCTCTCTGAAAGTCTTAATTCAGCACATTCATTCATGTTTCATATCAACATCTCCACTGAAACCTGTTCTGTGCCAACACTTTTTATACCCTGCTAGTACCAATTACGTGACCAGAAATTACGTTTTCCCTTTGCCAATCAGGTGTCCAGACACCTTTTTCAACACAGTGTCAATTCATTACTGGATAGATTCTAACAGTCTGAAGCTATTTTGTCAATCTCTAAACTAGAACTAAATAAACCTGCAGGGGTAGAGGAATTTACTACTGAAATGCTTAGAGTTGGGAATGTTTTTTTTATCACATGGATGACTGCAGTACCAAAATCATTATCTTCAATTAGCACCAAAATCAAATGATTGCTAATTGATATCCCACTCCTATGGCATTGCCTATCACATGATCAAAGAAATAGCAATTTTTCTCTTAATTTTCCTTTTGCAAAAAAATCTAATAGATGAAAAAAACTTACAAATGCTAAAATACTTTTGAATCCCTAAATATATTACAATGATGCAAAAACACATAAGACTATTTTCATGCAAATCACTAAACTTTCCAATAAACAAAAAATGTTCTTTTGGATTTTACCTCATTTTGTTGAGAATACATATGGTCAGATCTTAGGTGGTCTGTAAATGGTAGCTAGGTAGTCACTGGAAGGAGAGCTATGCACCAATCCCCTGTGATGATGCATAGAACCGGCCAGGCCTAGCACCTAATGTCCGACCCCGCCTTCTCGTGGTGCGGACCGTTAGTAACTTTCAAAAGAGATACTCTCTTGTGGAAGTGAACGGAAGGGGAGGGCTGCCAGATTAGTGTGGCCTACTGATCTGGACAACTATGGCTACTTTTCTTTTTTTTCTACCCTGCTGAGGAGTGGTCAACCACACAGGGTCCTGGTGCTGACCATATAAACCTACTGGACTGATATATGGCTCTGAGCTTGATTATGGATCCTGATTTTGCTGCACTGGTGGGCTTCTGTGGAGGGAAAATCTTCCGCTGTGTTTTCTGTTTGTTTGTGGGTTGACAGCCCCAAGTGAATAGATTCACAGGATATGTTTATCAGCTGGTGGATAATCCTGAGCAGAAGTCATCGCAGGCACCTGAACTCTTTGCTTCTATTGGCATCGTCAAATTCTACATTGGAGGAAGTCTTCCGGTGTAGATGGCTTCAGCCTTTAGTAGTGGGGGAACGGGTCTTTGCCCCATGTCTGCGATTAGGGGGCTGTTTGATATTGTCGGCAATCCCTCTCTCAATAAACATAATTTCTTTAACCATCCCACTAACCATTTTCTCTCCATAGGTAGTTGGAATGTGAGGACTCTGCACAGAGCATTTTCTCTTGATGTCCTCACACAAGAATTCCACCGTTATAATTTAGATATTCTCGGCTTGCAAGAGACCAGATGGACAGATAAAGGTCAGATTCTTAAAAATAATCTTAAATTTCTCTTTTCAGGGAGGGACGACAAGAAGCATCACCAAGGCGTGGGTCTGCTTCTCAGCAGGCACGCTAGCGATGCTCTTCTAGGATATGAGTGCATTAATGAAAGGTTTCTTACAGCAAAATTTCAGACAAGCGTTAAAGACTTGAATGTTATCTGCTGTTATGCCCCCACTGAGGATGCCGATGAGGATCAGAAGGATAGGTTTTATGAACAACTTCAGGATATTTTGAATTCTGTCAAGAAAGGAGATATTACCCTTGTTCTTGGTGACTTCAATGCCAAAGTTGGTACTGACTCTGCCCTTTGGGGAGGAGTAATAGGCCTTTTGGTATTGGTAGCTGCAATGGCAATGGGCAACGTCTCCTACAGGTAAGTAAACTCAATGGATTCAGAATAACTAACACATATTACAAACACCGCGACATACATAAGTACACATGGGTTTCACCTGATGGGCTGCATAAGAATATGATTGATTACATCTTAATTAACAGCAAATGGGCTAGTTCTGTTAGGAATACCAGGGCATATAGGGGAGCTGAAATTGGATCTGACCATTACCTTGTTAAAAGTGTGTTGCAACTTAAACTTAAAAAGTGTTGTGCTAGGGTTAAAAAATTTACTTTTAATACTGAAGCTCTGAAAGATCCAGTTATAGCCAAAGCTTACCATGATAGGTTACTTAGTCATTATGACAGTCATGGTTTGCTTACTACTGAAATTGAGGAAGAATGGGATCATTTTAAACAGGCTTTTTTGGACACTAACAGTACTCTTTTAGGAAAAAAGGAGCAGAAGAGCCAAAATTATCTGAGTGATAAGGCACTTGAGCTTATTTCGGAAAGAAAGAACTGCAGGAATGCCCTTAATCAATACCCTACTAGTCCTAATAGAAAGCATTACAGAGACCTTAATAAACTTGTAAAGGATCAGTTAGCTGCTGATAAGAATCTTTGGCTTGATGGTTTGGCTGACAAAGCCGAGGAAGCAGTTAGACAGCACAACAGCAGAGAGCTGTACCAGATAGTTAATGTTTTGTGTGGTAGAAAACGGACAGGCATACAGGGATTGAAGGATAAACAAGGTAAGGTTATAGAAGGTGAGGATTCTGTCATGGCTAGGTGGGCTGAGCATTTCAGTGATGTTCTAAACAATGTAGTTAGTTCTACTCCCATTGTTTGCAATGATGATAGATGCATTGGTGGCTTTAATGTTGGACCTATAACACAATCTGAAGTTATTTTGGCTGTTTCTAAACTTAAACTTCATAGATCCCCAGGGGTAGATGAAATTACTACGGAAATGCTTAGAGCTGGAAATGTTTCAGTTACCACTTGGATGACTGAAATTCTGAATATCTTTTATGATAAAGGCATGGTTCCTAAGGATTTTACCAGAGCTATTGTTATCCCTATTTTCAAAAAAGGTGATCGCAGTTCTTGTGATAACTATAGGGGTATCAGCCTACTCTCTGTTCCAGGTAAAGTTCTTTCCATGATTGTGCTTAATAGAATTAAGAATCTGGTTGACAGTCAGTTGTGTGATGAGCAATGTGGATTCAGAAGTGGTAGGGGATGTGTGGATCAGATATTTTCACTTAGGCAGATTCTTGAGAAATGTTTAGAGTTTCAGAAACCTTTGGTTGCTAGCTTTGTTGATTTCAAAAAGGCTTTCGACTCTGTTGATCGTCATAATTTGTGGTTGATTGTGAGATCATATGGTATACCAGACAAGTTAGTTAACATAATGAAAGCTCTCTATAATAACACTGAGTCGTGTGTGAGAGTTGGTAAGGCTTGTAGCAATTGGTTTAGCATTACTTCTGGTGTTCGACAAGGGTGCATTTTGTCTCCTTTTCTCTTTAGCTTGGTTATTGATTATGTTATGCGAAATTCACTTCAAGGGAAAGATTTTGGCCTTAAATGGGCTGGAGATACGAAAATTTCTGATTTAGATTATGCTGATGATTTAGCCCTTTTGGCAAATGATGTTGATGAGATGAACTCTTTCATTCGAGCTGTTGATGAGACTGGTACTAGAGTAGGTTTGGTTATAAACAGAGAGAAAACTAAAGTGATGAAAATTGGTCAGGCAGGCTGTGATTCAGTTAATCTGAATGGTTGCAGTCTTGAGCAGGTGTCACAGTTTAATTATCTTGGGAGCTATGTAACAGATAATGGTGATGTGCGGCATGAGATTAACAGACGAATAGGGATTGCTGCCGGGACTTTTAAGAACCTATGGAGAGTGTGGAGAAATAGGCGTATACACCTAAAGACTAAAATTAGACTGTATAATAGTTTGGTTCTTTCTAGGGTTAGTTATGGTAGTGAAACTTGGACACTTTGTAAACAAGATAACAGGAAACTTGATGCTTTTGATTCCAGATGCTTACGCAGTATCTTGGGCATTAGGTGGTTCAACTTTGTAACTAATGATGAGATTAGGCAAAGGAGTTTGCAACCTCCTTTAAGCAGCATATTGTGCAGAGAGAGACTCCGTTGGTTTGGCCATGTTGCCCGTATGAATAATTATAGATTGGCGAATAGGGTTATGAACAGTGTGCCTAAAGGCCTCAGAAAGAAGGGGAGACCTAGGATGCGGTGGGCAGACAATGTCAAACAAGACCTTGTTAGAATTGGTGTGCAGTGGCCAGATGCAGTAAATGTAGCTCAGGATAGACTTGCTTGGAGAACTAAATTGCACGGTCTGGTTGGACCTCCGTAGCCCATGGCTGCTTGAGGATGATGATGATGATGATCTTAGGTAAAAAAACAATTAACTCGCTGGAACTCTGTCAGCTAGTGTGGGAATGGTAGGAAACAGCCTGTAGCAATCCCATCTCCTGTGCTGTGCTAATGAGTTTCAGCAAAAGAAAATGCTATTTCCTGATACATTAAGTTAAGGATTAAATTAAAAAACTGACATTTTTAGGAGCTTTAAAATATGTATTTTAAATATATACATATAAAAAATTACTTCAACCATTTTTTATGGCACTAAAGTTTATGGTTCATGGGCATATATGCAGGCTTCATTAAAACCTGATTTTCAAGGTCATGGCAGCATAAGGTGTAAAAGAATTAAGCATTTGATTGATGGACAACTAATAAACAGAATGGGTTCAGATGTGTTAGAAAGTGCATATATTAGATATTTTCTCTTAAGCAGATTCTTGAGAACTGTTTAGTTTCAGAAACCTCTGGCTGCTAGCTTTGTAAATTTAAAAAAGGCTTTTGACTGTTTCTCATAATTTGTTGTTGATCACTAGATTATATGGCTCACCAGAGAAGTTAAATAATGGAAGCTTTCTATAATAACACTGAGTCGTATAAGCATTGGTAAGGCCTGTAGCAATTCATTTAGCATTGTTACTGGAATTTGACAAGACAGCATTTTTGTCTCTTATTAATTTTGGTTATTATGTAACATGATCTTTTATTAATCCAAGTCAAAATCTTTCCCTTGCAAGAATTTCTTCCTGCATAGGGAAGATTTTGACTTGGTCTTGAGGTTTGAAATTTATAATTTAGATAATGCTGATGACTTGGCACTTCATAACTCTTTCATTAGAGCTGTTGATGAGACTGGAGTAAACATAGAAAACTAAAATTATGTAGATTGGTCAGGCAGGTTGTGCTTTAGTTGGGTTGTTTTACCTCTGAGAGGCACTTTTTTGCACACCATGGGCTAAATGACCAGATCACAAGGACCCTGAAGCCTCAGAAGGTTGGGGGAGGGGACACACTGGAACAGCTGATAGACAGATGGTAGCCTCCCATCAAGGCCATCCAGTGTGTTATTTAAAGTGTACAGAGTATGGCTCTCCCGCACATGGAGCCACAGCTTAACATACCATCCAACCCCATCGATGTCCCCTACCAACCGTGGGCAGGGCGGGGAATTTTGCTGTGTGCTTTAGTTATTCTTAATGGTTGCACCCTTGAGCAAGTATTTCAGTTTAATTATCTTGGGAGCTATGCAATAGATACTGGTGGTCTATGGCATGATATAAACTGAAGAATAAGGATTGCTGCCAGGACTTAAGAATCTATGGAGAGTGGAGAAATAGACATACACCTAAAGACTAAAATTTGACTGTATAATAGTTGGGTTCTTTCGAGGGTTAGTTATGGTAGTGAAACTTGGGCCTTTAGTGAACAAAGAAACAAGAAATTTTATGCCTTTGATTCTAGATACCTGTGCAGTATCTTTGGCATTAGGGGTTCAGCTTTGTAAGTAATGATGAGGTCAAGTAAAGGAGTCAACAATCTCCTTTAAGCAGCATATTGTGCATAGAGAGACTGTTGGTTTGGCCATGTTGCCCATATGCATAATTATAGATTATGCAAATAGGTTTGCGAGCAGTGTGCCTAAAGGCCTCAGAAAGAGGGTGAGACCCAGCAGGTAGAAGGCAGATAATGTCAAACAGGACCTTGTTAGAATTGGCAGATGTAGCTCAGGACAGATGTATTTGGAGAAAATGCACACTCTGGTTGGATCTTCACAGCCCATGGCTCCTTGAGGATGATGATGATGAATGAATCTCGCATTTCAACAATAAGCTTAACATTAAAAATTGTCTTGAGATGGGTTATAAATAATTAAAATATAACCACAATAAAATTTATTTCTATTTCAGATGTTTAAAAGAGCCTCATTACATGAATAAATCAGTGGTCTAACCTTTATCTTAATACATCTAAAATTGTTAAGTTATTCAAGAATGTACTACACTCAATAAAATGAAAACATACCAGGACAATCTGCTTCATCTTCTCCATTTGGACAATGACTTCTGCCATCACAACGTTGTCTTGCATCTATACACTGGCCATTGTTGCATACAAATTCTCCTGATCCACATCGTCCTGAATAAAATTCATTATTTTATTAATATATCCAAAAACAGTAGTGCTAAAAGTACTATACAGTTCAATTCAAACAATTCATATGGTCAACTGCTGTTTATAAACTATCATCTCTATTTCTCTATAAGCGCATACAAATAATTGGAGAAGTGTGATGCTTACATGCATAGATCTTTTGGCCAGTATGGGTACTGGTTACACAAAAATGTGAAATGATATATATCTTAAATTCCTTTTTTTAATCTTAAATACGATCTAAATTTCAGTTTTATTCATGCCTTTATTTGGAGATGTATTATATACTCCCTTAAACCCTAGTTTCTCAAGTAACTGGCAAGCTGAGGTGCATAGCAGTGATATATAAAAATCACAGCGAATTTAACGGAACGAATTTTACCAGAAGAGTCTACTGAGTTCTATTATATCTACATAGAGCTCAATAGCATTCAATTTCATTACTCCAGAACATCAAAAATATTGTTCTTTTGCTCTTTACAGATTCTGACTGTTTTGCAATTTTTTTCAAATGGAATACAGTGGACCTTCATTATAGCGCTGCTCGCTATACCGCGCACTCGGTTATAGCGCGGGCGATTTTCGCGATAAGTTCAAACATGTTTATACAGGTCCGTGCAGCGTTAGTGAGTATCGCATTTTATTGTTACTGCGTATTAAGTAATTGTGTATGTATTGAGTTCCTGCATGTATTTTGAATAGTATTTAATTATTGTATGCATGATGAGTAAAAAGCTTACAGTGTGAAATTTATTGTGTCGCCACCGCGCCGCTCGGTATAACGCGGTTCACCTTATAACGCGGGTGTTGTTTCCCGCCAGACATGCGCGTTATACGGGAGTCCACTGTATTTACCAAATATTTCAACAAATTTTCAGTTAACTTGAAAGCTAATGTAATTGTTAAGATATAGAGTCAGTTTCTTAATCTGCATAATGTATAACTGATTTAAAATATAAAAAAGCTTACTGCATATATTGAAAAAATATTCAGATACTTCCTCCAAGTGCTGCTCTTGCAGCACAAAAAATGCATAATATCATTTACATTTAAAACTTTAAGCAGTATTGAAAATTTTCATACATCTGTTTGGAAACTAATGCAACTGTTAAACATTTAATATATACAATATGAAAATAAAATTCATCAGTGTGTGCGGAAAAGTTTCCATTTTAAAAAAGGTCAAAAGATGTTACCACACTTGCCTAATACAAAACACTTTTGTGCACACAATGAGCTAAATGGCAAGTCATATGAATTTCAAGGATTTAGAATTCTATAAAGGAAGGTGACCCCCCCCCCTCTCTCTCTCTCTCTGGTAAGCTGTTATGAGACAAATGGAATTCTCATATCAAGGCCATCCAACATGCTCTCCAACATACAAGGCTCATCTCAAAATACATAGGGTATGGTTCTCCTGCAGATGGAATGAAAGCTTAACATATCATCTGAAAAACTGCAGCCTTTTCAAGCCCAATGGTGAGGCCAGGGTGGAAGTTAGCAGAGATCTATCTTAACACCAACATAGGTGGTACTCAAACCTAGAAACATATTATAAGCCTGTTGCACTACCAATCCCCCACCTCACTGAAATATGTGAAATTTGCAGATTATGGTATCCCTTTTCCTGCCAGTAAAACATAAATATAAATATCATGCAATTGCCATGTTTACCTGCACAGAGATCATTAAAGGACTTATATCGCATAGCAGCAAGTACTCCAATTTTCTCTCAATCAATCTCCAGTTTTTCTCCAATTTTTACTAAGCTTTGAAAATTGCGATCTTATTTGTGGAAAACATCAGGTATAACTCGGCTAATTTATAATCAGCAATAAGGGTGCAGTAAATTGTACTCAAGCAAGAACTTGGTTCAGTAGCTAGTTCTTTTCTTTCATTGAAAATGTGCGAAAGGCTAAGAATTTAAGCATATTATCTTTCACCCTTCTTTTTTTTAAAAACTTCTCATGAAAAACCATTGAAAAACTTTCTACATAGATTTCATGTTTCAGAAATACTTCAAAATAAGTTTTGTCCTAATGCATAGTACACAATTCCAATGCATTATTTTTTGCTATAAACGAATCTGAACTAATAATATCAATAGCACCCTCTGATTTTGGGGAACTCATTTAAATTTAACTCTTGTTATTGAATATATAGTGAAAGGGATGCATTTATATTTATAGTTGTTAAGATAGAAATATTTACTAGGAGAGCTAATTAGGATTTTCTGACTAAAACAAATAACTTCATTCAGGCTAAGGAATCTTCCAGTTGGCTACATAATTTTATGATTTTTTATTTAAAAAAAACCACCTGAAGCACTTAACTCTTTTAGACCCATTTATTTAAGCTCAAACGTATTCAAGCTTTTTGAAAGAATGATAAATTATAGACTAAATTGGCACATTGAAAGAAACAACATTTTTAATAAGAATTTTTTTGGTTTCCGATTTGGTAGATCTACCAAAGACCTTCTTTCAAATTTTATTTCGGATGCGGAATTTGCACTGAAAAATAAATTCTATATGATAGCAATTGTGATCGACATTGAAAAAGCTTTTGACTCATTATCATACAGTGTCATATCTAAAATTAGAAAACTCAAAATTTGCAGTGACCTATACTATTTTCTCTTTCACTTAAAGAAAAAACATTTCAAGTAAAAATTGGAAACATTCTCTCTAATATATATAAATTTCAAAATGGGTTATTCAGGGGGATATATTACCTCCATGTATCTTTAACCTTTATTTAAAAGATATTGACAAAATTTTTGAACATGGAATTAATTTTGGAACCTACACTGATATTTTTTGGACAATTGCATCAGATACAAATTTTATCCAAGAAAGATTACAACGTACATTAAATAAATTAAATCAATATCTCAACAACTGCAATTTAAAATTTCAATTGAAAAAACATTAATCATGTATTTTCACAAGCGAGGCCTTCCTCAAGATTTCAATATTAAATCAAAAGAATATTCAAATAGTTAAAAATTTGAAATTTCTAGGTTTAAATTTGGACTCCAAGTTATTTTGGAATGAATTTGTAGACAGCCAAAGAAAAATCTACCAAATGGTTTAACTTTGAGATTCCTGGGCTCTTTTAAGTGGGGTTGTTCCATCAAAAATCTTATTAATTTATAAATCTATAATTTTGCCAAAAACTTTCTATGGAATTGAACTAGTATATACTATATCTAAAACCAAATTAAAATCTCTAGAGATCACACAAATTAAAATCTTAAAATTTTGCCTGGGACTCTTACAATGCTCATACAATCTGGGTGCCTATGCAGAAACTTCAATCCCACCACTAGAAATTTTTAAAAAATTTATCTTATCAAACCTAATATACAGAATTATTATAAAAAAAATCAATTTCATCCCATTATAGACTAAATTCTAAATAATTTTCAAGATACAACCATAAACAGTTTCCCTGCAAAATATAATCTTTTTGAAATTATTAATAATTTTAATGAGGATTATTTTCCAAATTTTCCCTTCTGGATATCCACAACCCCAATAAAGAAATTCATGGGATTAACACAAAAAATTCTCTCTGAATTGCATATTGATAATCAGTATAAAAATTTTCTACATATATATAAAGATGGTTCCCTGAACAATGACAGAACTATCTCCTCTGGAGCATTCATTTGCCCCTCTGAAATTTTTGAATACCAATTTAAATTCCAAAATTACACCCCAGTTATCATCTCAGAACTGACTGCAATTATATTAGCTATAAATTGGGAGAAAAAATTCTAATAAACAGATAGTAATTATGACTGATAATAAATCATCTCTTGATATAATTTTAAATAATCCCCATAAAAGTAATTTCCCTATCTTTCTAAATGCATTTATATTTTATTATACAACCATTTACAACTTCACAATATTATCTATCTATAATGGGTTCCTGCCCATTGTGGCAAATTTAATGAACAGGTTGATTCTTTGGCCAAAAATCTTAATACAACTATTAAATCCATCTTTATTTTTCATATTGTAAAGAGAAAACAAAACCTCAACTGTTTAAATGACCTGCAAACTTGGTATGAAAACAATGCACAACACACGCATAGATTTAAAATTACACCTAAAATTATAAAATTTCAGAACTATGGATTAAATAAAAAGAACACCACCATCCTACGTATAAAAGTAAACAGAGCACTAACAAAATCATTTTTATTCAAATTAAAAAAAGTTACTCCTTATTGTGAGTTCTGCAATTCTCCCCAAACTATAGAGCATATTATCCTTGCCTGTGATCAATTCAAAGAAAGGGATGAATATTTTAATAATCTCAGAAAATATATCTCAGACTTCAAAGAATATTTTGGAACCTCCAAAAAAATCTCAAAAACCCATCTTCTACTCTCTTCTTGTCTCCTCCTTAAAAAAGATAAATATGCTACACAGCTTATAAATAGTTAATCATCAAACAAATTCTTCATCCAAAAACTGTTACTGAATGAGTCAGCAAGGAACCATTATAACCTTGTAAGAATATTCAATTGTAGATGTGTTTTAGTTAGTTAGAACCTTCCAACAGAAAATTAAACTTACAGTTTTATCAAATTGTGCAGTGTTACTCTAAATTTACTTATCATCATCCTCCTCCTCAAGCAGCCATGGGCTACATAGTTCCAACCAGACCAGGCAATTTAGTTCTCCAAGCAAGTCTGTCCTGAGCTACATCTATTGCATCTGGCCACTGCACACCAAATCTAACAAGGTCCTCTTTGATATTGTCTGCCCACTGCATCCTAGGTAACCTCTGAGGCCTTTTGGCACACTATTCATAACCCTATTCACTAATCTATAATTATCCATACAGGCAACATGGCCAAACCAACAGTCTCTCTGCACAATATGCTGCTTAAAGGAGGTTGCCGACTCCTTTGCCTAACCTCATCATTAGTTACAAAGTTGAACCACCTAATGCCCAAGATATTGCATAAGAATCCAGAATCAAAAGCATCTAGTTTCCTGTTATCTTGTTTACACAGTGTCCAAGTTTCATTACCATAACTAACCCTAGAAAGAACCAAACTATTATACAGTCTATTTTTAGTCTTTAGGTGTATACGCCTATTTCTCCACACTCTCCATAAATTCTTAAAAGTCCCGGCAGCAATCCCAATTCGTCTGTTAATCTCATGCCGCACATCACCAGTATCTGTTACATAGCTCCCAAGATAATTAAACTGTGACACCTGCTCAAGACTGCAACCATTCAGATTAACTGAATCACAGCCTGCCTGACCAATTTTCATCACTTTAGTTTTCTCTGTTAATAACCAAACCTATTCTACTACCAGTCTCATCAACAGCTCGAATGAAAGAGTTCATCTCATCAACATTATTTGCCGAAAGGGCTAAATCATCAGCATAATCTAAACCAGAAATTTTCGTATCTCCAGTCCATTTAAGGCCAAAATCTTTCCCTTGAAGTGAATTTCGCATAACATAGTCAATAACCAAGCTAAAGAGAAAAGGAGACAAAATGCACCCTTGTCGAACACCAGAAGTAATGCTAAACCAATTGCTACAAGCCTTACCAACTCTCACACACGATTCAGTGTTATTATAGAGAGCTTTCATTAGGTTAACTAACTTGTCTGGTATACCATATGACCTCACAATCAACCACAAATTATGACGATCAACAGAGTCGAAAGCCTTTTTGAAATGAACAAAGCTAGCAACCAAAGGTTTCTGAAACTCTAAACATTTCTCAAGAATCTGCCTAAGTGAAAATATCTGATCTACACATCCCCTAGCACTTCTGAATCCACATTGCTCATCATGCAATTGCCTGCCAACCAGATTCTTAATTCTATTAAGCGCAATCATGCAAAGAACTTTCCCTGGAACAGAGAGTAGGCTGATACCCCTATAGTTATCACAAGAACTGCGATCACCTTTTTGAAAATAGGGATAATTAATAGCTCTGGTAAAATCCTTAGGAACCATGCCTTTATCATAAAAGATATTCAAAATTTCAGTCATCCAAGTGGTAACTGAAACATTCCCAGCTCTAAGCATTTCAGTAGTAATTTCATCTGCCCCTGGGGATTTATGAAATTTAAGTTTAGAAATAGCCAAAAAACTTGACTGCTATAGAACCAACATTAAAGCCAATAATGCATCTATATTACAAATAATGGGAGTAGAACTAACCACATTGTTTAGAACATCACTGAAATGCTCAGCCCCCTAGCCAAGACAGAATCCTCACCTTCTACAACCTTACCTTGCTTATCCTTCAATTCACGTATACTTGTCCGTTTTCTACCACACAAAACATTAACTATCTGGTACAGATCTCTACTATTGTGCTGTCTAACTGCTTCCTCTGCTTTGTTAGCAAAGCCGTCAAGCCAAAGATTCCTATCAGCAGCTAACTGATCCTTTACACTTTTATTAAGCTCTGCAATGCTTTCTATTAGGACTAGTAGGGTATTGATTAAGGACATTCCTGCAGTTCTTTCTGTAATAAGCTCAAGTGCCGTATCATTCAAATAATTCTGCCCCCTCTGATCCTTTTTTTCCTAAAAAGGACTTTAAAATGATCCCATTCTTCCTCAACTTCAGAGTGAGCAAACCATGATTGTCATTTGTCATAATGACTAAGTAACCTATCTTGGTATGCTGTAGTTATAACTGGGTCTTTCAAAGCTTCAGAATTGAAGGTAAATGTTTTAACCTTAGCACAACACCTTAAGTTTAAGTTGCAAGACACTTTTAACATGGTAATGGTCAGATCGAATTTCAGCTCCCCTATATGCCCTGATATTCCTAACAGAACTAGTCCATTTGCTGTTAATATATAATTAATCATATTCCTATGCAAGTCCATCAGGTGAAATTCATGTGTACTTATATCTGTCAGTGTTTGTAATAAGTGCTAGTTATTCTGAAACCATTGAGTTTACTTACCTGTAGGAGACTTTGCCCATTGTTATTGTAGCTACCAATACCAAAAGGGCCTTATCACCCCTCCCAAAGGTCAGTCAGTATCAACTCTGGCATTGAAGTCACCTAGAACAAGGTTAATATCACCTTTTTTCACAGAATTCAAAATATCCTGAAGTTGTCCATAAAACTATCCTTCTCATCTTCATCGGCATTTTCAGTGGGGGCGTAACAGTAGATAACATTCAAGTCTTTAATGCTCATCTGAAATTTTGCTGTAAGAAACCTTTCATTAATGCACTCATATCCTAGATGAGCATCACTAGCATGTCTGCTGAGAAGCAGATCCATGCCTTAATGATGTTTGTCTTCCCACCCTGAAAAGAGAAATTTAAGATTATTTTTAAGAATCCGACCTTTATCTGTTCATCTGGTCTCTTGCAAGCCGAAAATATCTAAATTATAATAGTGGAATTCTTGTGTGAGGACATCAAGAGTAAAAGCTCTGTGCAGAGTCCTCACATTCCAACTACCTATGGAGAAAAAATGGTTAGTGGGATGTTTAAAGAAACTATGTTTATTGAGAGGAAATGCCGACAATATCAAACAGCCCCCTATCACAGACATGGGGCAAAGATTCATTCCCCCACCACTAAAGGCTGAAGCCATCTACACTGGAAGACTTCCTCCAATGTAGAATTTGACAATGCCAATAGAAGCAAAGAGTTCAGGTGCCTGCGATGACCTCTGCTCAGGATTATCCACCAGCTGATAAACATATGTGTATCTATTCACTTGGGGTTGTCAACCAACTAACAGAAAACACAGCAGAAGATTTTCCCTCCACAGAAGCCCACCAGTGCAGCAAATTCGGGGTCCATAATCAAGCTCAGAGCCATATATCTGTCCAGTGGGTTTATATGATCAGTACCAGGATCCTGTGTGGTTGACCACTCCTCAGAGGGTAGAAAAAAAAGTAGCCAGAGTTGTCCAGATCAGTAGGCCACACTAATCTGGATGGCACTGCAAAACCCAGTGGACTGGTACAACTCTTGAGTGGAGAGCTCAGAGGATCTCCTCCTCAGAAACTTTGAGGATGTCCCACTCAGAGATAATACCTCAAAAGGGATTCAGAGATTTGTGGTGTGACAGAGTGATGCCCACCCCACCAATCACTATCAGCTTAAGGAACAGCTCTGAATGTTTTGAGCATGCAGTCTCCATGGGCAAGTCAAAAACAAGATACAAAATGAGAACACAAAAGTCAAAACGAAGACTAAGAAGATGGGAGCTTATGTCTAATCCTCTTTGCAGGCAAGGCAAAATCAACAGAAACTTCCAATTCCATGTTTGTTTATGGTTCAGTGCTCGTTGTCTCCACCTGCCACAGAACCCACAAGGGAACACTCAATTGGGTGCCAGGGCTACACAGGCACCATAGCCTCACAGCCAGTGAGCAGAGTCCTCACAAAGTAAAATGAAATGGGAAAAATAAAGTGTTAAAAAATTGGTCAATCTGTAATCATATATGGACAAGGTTGGGTTATTTTACTTACAAGTGGCACTTTATTGCACACAATGAGCAAAATGGCCAGGTCACAAGGACCCTGACAGCTAAGAGAAGGTTGGGGGAGGGAATCCACTGGACAGCTGTTAGGAGACAGATGGTAAAAGCTCCCATCAAGGCCATCTAGCATACTCTTTAATGTGCACGGAGTATGGCTGTTCTGCACACGGTGCTACACTTTTGTATCCCTTACAATGGATAGTGGCTTTTCCAAGCTTATTGGTATCCCCTACTGACCAGAGAGATTAATTTGCAGAGATAAATCTCAATGCTGGCCCAGATGGGATTCAAACCTGGGAACTTAAAATTACAACCATGGGAACTGAAATTATTAACCTGGTGCACTACGACTGAGTCACCCATGCCCCCATGGACAAGGTATGAAACTGCACAGTTGGCCCATGCAGGTCCAACCCATGCCAGACTGATCCTGTGGGTGAGGGTGGCACCCCAGGACCTATTGCTTACCTGTAGCTGAGGACAAAAACAGTGGGTAGCAATGGTCCTTGAAAGCAATCCCCAGTCAAGTGATGAACAGGCTCCTAAATGGCAAGACGGCCCAAAGAGGACCCTGCTAGTCATGAACTTAGGGGAGCAGAAGATGATCCTTGGGCAATTACAAATATCTTCCTTTCCAGGGACATTGGTCACAGTATATGGTAAACATGCAAGCGAGTATCCACGACTCTGAAGGTACCAAAACCAGCAAAACCTTCACAGGGTGGTCCCCTCACCATGGAAGGAGCTCACATCAAGAAGGTGATAAGGAGAACAGTTTCACCAAGATATTATGATGTTGGGAAACAAATATCAAGGAAAATGGAGCCCTAATATGCTTGCTGATTACAGCTGGGGTCTCATCTGTGATGTACCAGGAATGGAAATCCTCTGCATAACATATTTGAAGCTCAGTTGAAAGAATAAACTGTTTCTTTCAACTGAGGGTTATAAAAGTTTCTGTTGGCAGATCTTTAATCAGAATTAAAAAGCAGTTAAAAAATCTACATCATACATAAACAATTTTTTGATAAAAATTTGTAAATCAGTAACTTATTAACGATATATGCAATTCATTATTATGCAGTATCTGAATAATAATTTGATCTCATTGCAGACTTACGACATATCTGCTCATCACCACCATCTTCACAATGAACTTTTCCATCACATTTAATTGTCTGGTTTATACAAGTTCCATCACTGCAGACATAATCTGTAATTTTGCACTGAAGTTTGGTTTCTGAAAAATATTAAAGTTTTTCATTATTTCTATCTTTTGTTTCTTAATGATGTAGATAGTTATCTTATTTAATAACAAAGTTAGGCTTCTGAAAAATAAGTTATAAAGCAAACGGTAGTTTCCAGTAACACCCATACTATAATGTAGAATGGGTTACAAGAAAAAACTACACTGATTTTAAATTGTTACTTTTATAGCATAATTTTTATTTTATATGAACATATACTGCTATTAACCTCCTGCAGCATGTTTAATTGGTTGAGACTTGCAAGATGACATTAGCAATTTCTTCTTTCAATAGAAAATGTCAGGAAGCATTAGGTTCATAAAGTTAAATATACTCATCAACAAAAAAAAATGACACCCAGAAGGAATGTTGTGCATACAATACAAAGTGACATGCTAAAAGATAATAGTGCAAGTAACAAATCGTATTTCCAGCTTGTTTAGTGAGGCTGATACATCAATATTAATCAATATTACAGTAACATAATAATGAGGTGTGGGCACCTTGCACTGGAATACAAGCCCTAATAGTTAAGAAGAGAGCCAAAGAAGGTTCCTAACAATGCTGCACCTGAAGATCTATAACATATGCTGGAATCAGTTCTATTCTCAGATATTGTTTCATGAGGTCTTAAAGATGTGCTCAATCAGCAATAGACCAACAACTGGGTTGACCATGGTAGCACAGAAACAGTTTGCACACTTGAGGAATGCACACTAATATATAACATTTGATAAGAGATGACAATGTCAAGTGCAGCTATCATTCTGTCCCAGACGGAGGCAGGCCTCATTTCTTAAATCTGTCATGCCATTTAGCTCATTTGTTGTACAACTACATTCTGGCATGACTGTGGCTTTGAGTGAGTGGCATGAAGAGGAGAAGGTGCTTCCCTCACATACTTGCTTTGTGCACACATCAATCAATGATACTTCACAGATACCAGTGGTGACCAATCAGCCAAACCATCACTTGTTATCTGTCAAGCAGTCACATTTCTGGTACTGACAGCCATCTGGTAAATCCGCTGATCATCCCAATCCAGTCACTGGAGGACAACCTGATCCTGAACAATGATGTGAAACACCTTCCTATGTTCATTGCTACTAGAACAGCCAACAGTTTGCACGATTTCACAAATACACTGCAATTCATCACATAGACCATCCTGCATCACAATTTTTTCAGCTGAAATAAAAGCAAAGAAAGCAGATGTTCATAATTTTTTCACCTGAATAAATTATGAACATCAGCTTCCTTGAGCAGAAGTCTTGTCAAAGGATTTAGGGATGCTATTCATCTTCTGCAACCCAAACATAGTTTTGGATCTTTCTGGGAGTTGTATAGTAATAAAAGCAAGTCTCATCACCTGTGACAATATCAACCATTTGGGGCCACTAGGTTCAAACATTAGCCATCATTTCCTTGCCCAAGTCACCTCTTTTCTGCTGTTCTCTCAGTTTATTGGGTACCCATTTGGCACAGATCATTCATCATTATCATCATCAAGCAGCCATGGGCTAAGGAGGTCCAACCTGACCATGCAATTTGATACTCCAAGCAAGTCTGTCCTGAGCTCCATCTGGCCACCACTGCACACCATTTCTAATAAGGCCCTGTTTGACACTGTAAGCCCACTGCATCCTAGGTAACCTCTTTCTGAGGCCTTTTGGCACACTATTCATAACCCTATTTGCTAATCTATAATTATCCATACAGGCAACATGGCCAAACCAACAGTCTCTCTCTGCACAATATGCTGTTTAAAGGAGGTTGCCGACTCCTTTGCCTAACCTCATCATTAGTTACAAAGTTGAACCACCTAATGCCCAAGATACTGCGCAAGCATCTGGAATCAAAGGCATCTATTTTCCTGTTATCCTGTTTGCAAAGTGTCCAAGTTTCACTACCATAACTAACCCTAGAAAGAACCAAACTATTATACAGTCTAATTTTAGTCTTTAGGTGTATACGCCTATTTCTCCACACTCTCCATAGATTCTTAAAAGTCCCGGCAGCAATCCCAATTCGTCTGTTAATCTCATGCCGCACATCACCAGTATCTGTTACATAGCTCCCAAGATAATTAAACTGTGACACCTGCTCAAAACTGCAACCATTCAGATTAACTGAATCACAGCCTGCCTGACCAATTTTCATCACTTTAGTTTTCTCTGTTCATAACCAAACCTACTCTACTACCAGTTTCATCAACAGCTCAAATGAAAGAGTTCATTTCATCAACATCATTTGTCAAAAGGGCTAAATCATCAGCATAATCTAAATCAGAAATTTTCATATCTCCAGTCCATTTAAGGCCAAAATCTTTCCCTTGAAGTGAATTTCGCATAACATAATCAACAACCAAGCTAAAGAGAAAAGGAGACAAAATGCACCCTTGTCGAACACCAGAAGTAATGCTAAACCAATTGCTACAAGCCTTACCAACTCTCACACACGACTCAGTGTTATTATAGAGAGCTTTCATTATGTTAACTTGTCAGGTATACCATATGATCTCACAATCAACCACAAATTATGACAATCAACAGAGTCGAAAGCCTTTTTGAAGTCAACAAAGCTAGCAACCAAAGGTTTCTGAAACTCTAAACATTTCTCAAGAATCTGCCTAAGTGAAAATATCTGATCTACACATCCCCTACCACTTCTGAATCCACATTGCTCATCCCGCAATTGCCTGTCAGCCATTTTCTTAATTCTATTAAGCACAATCATGGAAAGAACTTTACCTGGAACAGAGAGTAGGCTGATACCCCTATAGTTATCACAAGAACTGTGATCACCTTTTTTGAAAATAGGGATGATAATAGCTCTGGTAAAATCCTTAGGAAACATGCTTTTATCATAAAAGATATTCAAAATTTCAGTCATCCAAGTCGTAACAGAAACATTCCCAGCTCTAAGCATTTCCGTAGTAATTTCATCCACTTCTAGGGATTTATAAAGTTTAAGTTTAGAAATAGCCAGAATAACTTCAGATTGTGTTATAGGGCCAACATTAAAGCCACCAATGCATCTATCATCATTGCAAACAATGGGAGTAGAACTAACCACATTTTTTTAGAACATCACTGAAATGCTCAGCCCACCTAGCCATGACAGAATCCTCACCTTCTATAACCTTTCCTTGCTTATCCTTCAATCCCTGTATATCTGTCCATTTTCTACAGCACAAAACTAACTATCTGGTACAGCTCTCTGCTGTTGTGCTGTCTAACTGCTTCCTCGGCTTTGTAAGCCAAACCATCAAGCCAAAGATTCTTATCAGCAGCTAACTGATCCTTTACACTTTTATTAAGCTCTGTAATGCTTTCTATTAGGACTAGTAGCTCTCATGATTTTATGGATGGTACTGGACAACTATTGGGAAAAGAGTGTCAGCCTTTCATCAAGGCCATCCAGCGTGTTAATGTGCATGGGTGTGGCTCTCCCCCCCACACAGGGCCACGGCTTAGCGTCCCATCCAACAGATGGCAGCATTTTCAAGCCCAGCAATGAGCCCATTCACTGTGGACAGGGCAGGGAGTTTAGCAAAGAAAAATCTCTACACTTTCTCAGCTGGAACCCAAACCTGAGAATTGCATATTACGAGCCTGGCATGCTACCAACTGAGCCTTCCCTACCCCATAATAAAAAAGTTGATAATAAGGAAAGAAATAAGGAGAAAAAAAGGAAAGAGGAAGAAAACAGATATGAGACAAAATAAAGTCAGTAGATAAGTAAAGGGAGGGGGGAAAATGGGAGATGGTAATAGAAATAAATAGGAAAAATGGGGAATAGAAAAAAAAATAGGTACAAAATCTTGAGTCCAGACAGTGTTTGAATTTATGATTTTGTGGTTAAAATTGCCAGTCATGAGAATATGTTTAAGGTTTAGGAAATATATATTATCACTGATATAATTAATTGTAGTTTTGGGAGGAAAGGGATATAGTAAAGTGTAGAGAGGAGAAAGTGTTCACAAAAACCATCTCGACATGAATAGGTGTGGCCAAGAGCATCAAACCATGCCAAATTGAGATGGCCACTGGTGCACTGCACAAGTTCTGGTGAACTGCAGATTCTGTGAGCGGCCTAGGGTCGAAAATGAGGGAGAAACGCCACAGGGAGGATGGCACAAGTCGAGGCAACTCCTGACAGGCATCATCCGACCTTGACTGTGGAGATTGTATTGCACTGAATGCCAGGGTAGGTGGCAAGCTAGAACTTTGGCATTGAAAATGGCTGTCATATAGAAGCTCAGAGCTCAATATATCGGTACTGAAAGCATTTCCTGTTTGGGCTTATGGAAAAGGGGATTAAGTAGACTGGGTGAGGTGAGAGTGGAGAGGCAATTAGAATTGCTTGCTAAGTAGGAGGGTTGGGTTGTTTTACCTATGAGATGAACTTTTTTGCACACAATGGGCTAAATGGCCAGATCACAAGGACCCTGAAGGCTCAGAGAAGGTTGAGAGAGAGGACCGACTGGAACACTGATGGAAGACAGATGGTAGCCTCCCTCAAGGCTATCCAGCATGTTCTTTAACATGCACAGGGTATGGCTCTCCTTCACAATGGACCATGGATTAATATCCCATTCGACAGAGGACAGCCTTTCCAAGACCATCGGTGTCCTCTACTGACCATGGCCAGGGTAGGGAATCAAAGTAGGAGGAAGGTAGGGGGAGTAGGAAAGGAATGTGAGCCTGCTAGGAGCATATTAGTATGGAGAGTGGCTGGCTTTTAGAAACGTTTTATCTTGGAATTTTAGGGACCAAATAAAATAATTAAACCAATATAGTTACATGCCAAGTAGACCATTACAGGGCATACACTCTTTTTCCTATTTTAAAAGTTTTTTCTTTTCAATATATATTCATTTGTACATGGATTGGGTTGTTTTACCTCTGAGCGGCACTTTTTTGCACACCACGGGCTAAATGGCCAGGTCACATGGACCCCGAAGGCTCAGAGAAGGTTGGGGGAGGGGACCCACTGGAACAGCTGTTGGGAGACAGATGGTAGTCTCCCATCAAGGCCATCCAGTGTGTTCTTTAACGTGCACAGGGTATGGCTCTCCCGCACACAGGGCCACGGCTTAACGTCCCATCCGACAGACGACGGCCTTTCCAAGCCCATCGGTGTCCCCTACTGACCGTGGGCAGGGCGGGGAATTTTTGCGGAGATAAATCTCAACGCTGACCCAGCTGGGACTCGAACCTGGGAACTACAGATTACAAGCCTGGTGCACTACCGACTGAGCCACCCCCGCCCCGTTTCATTTGTACCTTTTATGATATTATGTATATATAGACATTAAAGACTATAATTACAGTGTATGAGGCAATACAGAGGTTATTGGTAGCTTTGTTATTAACAGTGTTAACAATAAGGAAAACTAAGATAAGAATTAATAAAATGGATTTTAATTGCCAGCTTTAGCTGCTTTCAATGGTTGCACTCTTGAGCAAGCTCAGTTTAACTATTTTAGGAGCTATGTTACAGATATAGGTGATGTGCAATGCGAGATAAAGGAAAGAATATGAATTGTGCTGGGACTTTAAGGATTTATGAAGTGTTGAAAAATATGTGTAAACACTTAAAGACTAAATTAGACTATATAACAATTTGTTCCTTTCTAAAGTTAGTTATGGTAGTGACAAACTTACAACCTTTGTAAGCAAGAAAACGTGAAACTTGGTGCCTTTGATATCTCCGGCATTAGATGGCTTGACTTCGTAATAATAAGGCTAGGAGAGTCTAAAATCTCATTTGAGCTGCATGTCATGCAAAGAGAGACAGTTTGGTCATGTTGTCATGTACATAGCTTCAGATTGACAAATAGAGTTATGAACACACTCCTAAAGGCCTCAGGAAAGGGTATGACCCAGGATACAGTGGGCAGACCATTTCAAACAGGACCTTGTTAGAACTGGCCTAGAGTGGACAAATACTACAGATGTGGCTCAGGATAGATATGTTTGGAGAAGTGAGCTGCACAGTTGGTGGCACCTGCTCAATGTCCTTCCATAAATCTTATGTAGTGTTAGTTGGTATATAATAAATAAACTCGGCATACTTGGTATTAACCTATAAATTACCACTTTGAAATCTATTTAAATTATAGAGGAAAAATTGTCTTGAGCCAGGTGGAATACAAACCCACGACCTCCTGATAACATTTGGTATAGAGGCATTGGACAGAAAAATGGAAACATCTGCATCTTAGGCCAATGGAGAATCAAATTCAAGGTTCCACAACTGGTTAAATTTTTTACAAAAAGCATATGACTGAAGATAAATATAAGATCTCATAATTAAACTACCTAAATTGTAATTTCAAATAATATTGATTCAGTACTTGGAGAGTTATAGAAGTTTGAATATTGAACAACAGATGTCATTGATAAGAATTCACTTCAGATTAAAACTTCTTAAAAAATTTCAAACTGTTAATAAAATAAGTACATTTTATAACTTTGTGCAAATAGCTATTCAATAATTGTCAGTTTTATTAAACCTGACTTTGTCATTGTTAAGTATTCCAGTTCCCATAGCTCTTTAAATGAAGAATAAATCTCAAGAAATAAATATTATTGAAAAGAGGTTTACATAGATTTGAAGAGATTTAAATTTATCTTGTCTTATTTTCCTATAAAGAGCTTATTGTAGAAATTATGGATCTTCAAATTTGACTCTCCATTGAATTAACATGGGAATGTTTCCATTTTTCTGTCCAGTATGGGAAAATTGTGTGTGGCATCTTTAACAAAAGTTATGAAATCCATGGATACTCCTTGGAAAACTAACACAAAGTTTCAATCTACACAATAGGAGCAGTTGCATTTCAATTGCACCAAGAATTTGACTCAAGATAAAATGAGTTATGATACTTAAAATAATTAAACTTTAACTAGGCATATGGTAGCACTATAACCAGCATGCAGTAAGTGCTATTAATTTACATTCTTTTAACTATATGTTTTCTTTTAAAACACCTTACTGTCTCTTTGTTAAAAGAGACATCTTAGAATTACTAGAGAAATATGTTCATTTACTGTATTTCTCCATGTATAAGACTATACTTTTTCTAAAATCTTTAGACCAAAAATTGAGGGTCGTCTTATACACTGGGGTAACCAGTTGAGATCCTGCGGTTGCTGTGGCAAAACTGCAGGCATCTTGTCTCCGCGAACAGGCTTCCGCCAATCACTAGCCTTTGTTAACTCTGTCGATTGACATCATTAATGCCCGATTCTGAATAAACCAATCAGAACTCTGAAACCGAGGATGAGCTCATATATATATATAGACTGACTCAGAAGACAGCAGTGATGCAGTAGAGGTTGAAGAAAGTGATATGTCGGGAACTAATAGTGATGAAGAAAGTGATATGCCCAAAACTGAGAGTGATGCATAATTTCTTAGTATGTATCATAAAAATATTACTTAATTACTAAATATACTTTGAATATTTGAAAAAATTTCAAATGTGTTCTGTTTTATGTTTACAATATTGATTTCTTAATTTTGGGTTCGTCTTATACAAGGGTTCATCTTATACACAGAAAAATATAGTAATTCCTTATTATTGGGAAATTAATACTTGATATAACTAATGTATTTGCATTACACATGCAAGCCTTAACTGGATGGTGGTTAGGGTGTTAATTACTGTTTCAACAGGCATACTTCGTGTATTGCGTTTAATCTCATCCCCACTTACCTAATAGTTCTGAAGCAATGGCTCAACTCTAGTAAAACTTAAGGTAAAGCCCTTGTACAAGAACTATAAAAGTTACGATACTCTAGGATTCCTTTGTCCTTAACATTTTCAATGAAATGAAAATTAATGTTTACAGTTAAACATTGTTGTATTTACCATATTAGCAATATATTTGAATCATTTAGAGTGGGAAGATTGCTTTAAATTACTCTTCAGTGCTCCAAAATGAGTATTTCTTGTGAACAGGCTGTGAATTCTACTGTAACATTGTTTTACACCTTACACTACAAATGTTACTCTAAGTAATTACCACTTTTGAGTCAATTCAAATTTTAGAGGAAAAATTATCTTGAGCAGGGTGGGATACGAACCCATGATCTCCTGTTAACATGTCAGGTGCTCTGGACCACTGAGCTACCGGCCACCAATCAAAATCTCCTCTAATTGATGATATGAACATTTTCTACCTACAGTACATATTCCATTATGTCACATGTAGGCACTTGTTCAGGCAATCTAGTCACAAGCAGCAGATAAATGCCATGTAAATGTAAAGTATATATTACAAGTATACAGTTGATTAAATATTGAATAAACTAGACTTTTTTGGTATACACTATGTAACTACCACATTTGAGTCAATTCAAATTTTAGAGGAAAAATTCTCTTGAGCTGGGTGGGATACGAGAGCACGTGACACATTATCAGGAGGTCGTAGGTTCGTATCTAACCCAGCTCAAGACAATTTTTCCTCTAAAAATTTGAATTGACTCAAAAGTGGTAATTACTTAGTGTATACCAAAAAAGTCAAGTTTATTCAATAAATAATCAAATGTTACTATAACGCATCTAGTATATTCTTTGTATTATTTATGTATTTTCTATAAATAGAAGTTATTTTGATGTACATTGTGGTGCTAAAACAGTGATATATGGAGAAGTATTAAAACTTTATCAGGATTTTTTTTTTAATTGAAGCTCTTGAAAGATGAAAACAGAACTAGAGAAAATGAAATAATTATAAAACAAGAGCTCTGTGCCAAAGATTTCTCTTTACATCACATGTATCCAAATTAAAAATTTTCTTTTTTCATGCCTAGATAATAATGCTGTTACACATCTACATACAATCTGTTTACATACATTTTAACCATTTTATTGTGCAAGACTTACCACAGTTCTTTTCATCTGACCCATCTCGACAATCAAATTCATCATTACATCGAAATTTATAGTTAATACATGTGCCATCACTGCAGCGAAATTGGTTTGCAGGACATATACCTAACATATAAGAATACTGGTAGAGTTTTAGAAATTACACATTCTTTCACACTAGTCATACACAAATTTGCAAAATTACTTAATAACTACACTAAGATAAACTTAAAAGTGTTGACATTGTGCTATATAGTAAAATTTAAGCCTTACAGCCTCAAACAGCTGCTTGCCACAAAGATCTTAAAAGAACATGTCAGTTTAATGCACCACAGAAAAGATCTGTGAAGAAGTAGAGACCTCATCAGAAAGACAACACAGCACTGTTTTAAAAAAAACAGTATGCTTGGCAACTTCTGAGCAGCACTTTTTTCCCCCCACACAATGGGCTAAATGCCAGGTCGCACATACAAAAGCTCAGAGAAGGTTGGAGGAAAGGTAGCCACTGGACAACTGTTACAAGATAGGCGGTAGCTTCCTGTCAAGCCCATCCAATGTGTTAACATGCAAAGAATATAATTCTCCTACACATGGAGCCATAGCATAACATCTCATCTGACAGATGGTGGTCTTTCCAAGATGTGTGTGTCCCTACTTACTGAAGGTGGGAAGTTTTGCAGATATAAATCTCAATGCTGGTCTAAGTGACACTCAAACATGGAAACTGCAGATTGTGAGCGTGGTGTACTACCAACTGAGCTAACTTTGGCAAGGAGTGATAGCTCACTTTGGTATTGTTAGTGGCAATAGGGAAAGTCTCCTACAAGTAAGTAAACTTAATGTTTTGAAGATAACTAAGACTATAAACACTGACATTTATAAATACTCATGTGTTTCACCTGAGAGGTTGCTTAACAATACAATTGATTATATATTAGCATCAAATGGGCTAGTTCTGTTAGGAATACTAGGTCATATAGGGGAGCTGAAATTGGATATGACCATTACCTGGTCAAAAGGGTTTTACAGGTGCAGCTTAAGAAATGTTGGCTAAGGTTAAGAAAATTACCTGTAACAATCTCTGAAAGATCCAGATATAACCAAACTATACCACGATAGGTTACTAAGTTATTATGACAATCATGTTTTGCTTAGTGCTGCAGTTGAGAAAGAATGGGATCAGTTTAAACAGGCTTTTCTTGAAACTAACAGTACACTTGGGTAAAAAAGGAACAGAGGAAAATTATTGTAGTGATAAGGCTATGGAGCTTATACTTGAAAGATGGAATAACCTTAATCAACACCTTACAAATTGTAACAGACAGCATTACAAAGAGCTTAATCAATGTGTTAAAGATCAGTTAACAGTTTATAAGAATTTTTAGCTTGATGGTTTGGTTGACAAAGCAGAGGAAGCGGCTAGGCATACAACCAGCTAGGCTTGGTTGACAAAGCAGAGGATGCAGCTAGGCATACAACTGTAGCGAGTTGTACGAGATAATTAATTTTTTATGTGGGAATAAAGAGGCCAGCATAACGGTATCGAGAGTTAAATACAGTAAGGCCGTCATAGATGGTGAGGATTCAGTCATGCCTAAGTGGGCTAAGCATTTCAGAAACTTTCAATAATATGGCTACTAGTTCTACTACTTCCATATTTTGTAACGAGGATAGATTCATTACTGGCATTAAATCTCTATATAAATTACACAAGGGTAAAAAATTATTTTTGAAATGCTTAGAGCTGGGAATGCTTCTATTGTCACATGGCTGACTGAAATTTTGAATATCTTTTATGATAAAGGAATTGTTCCCTAAGGATTTTACCAGAGCTATCATTATCCCTATTTTTTTTTAATAAAAAAGGTGATTGCAGTTTTTGTGATAATTATAGAGAGATTGCTCAACTTTCTGCTCCAAGTCTTCCCATTTTGTGCTTAATAGAATTAAGAATTTGGTTGATGGGCAATAATATGATGAACAGTATGGATTTAGAAGTGGTAGAGGTTGTATAGATAAAATATTTTTTTCATTATGTCAATTGAGAAATGCTTAGAATTTTAGAAACCTGTGGTTACTAGCTTTATAGATTTCAAAAAGGATTTTGCCTTAATTTGGCATAATTGTGGTTGACTGTTAGGTCATATGGAATACCTGACAGGTTGGTTTAGCATAATGAAAGCTCTCTATAATAGCACTGAGTTTGTATGAGAGTTTAAGACTTGTAGAGATTGATTTAGCATTGGCTAGTGGAGTTCAACAAGGATGCATTATGCTTCCTATTCTCTTTGGTTTTCGATTACGTTTTGCAGATTTCCTTACAAGGGGAAAATTTTGACCTCAAATGATAAATAGATTTCAAACTTTATTTAGACTGTTCACACGATTTGGCTTTTTGGTAAATGATGAGATTAACTCTTTCATTAGAACTGTTGATGTGACTGACAGTAGGTTTGGTTATAAACAGAAAACTAAAACAATGAAAATTGGTCAGGAAAGTTGTGATTCAATCTGAATGCACTTGTGTTCAATCTTGGTAAAAGGTTGCACCCTTTACCAAGTATCCCAGTTTAATTATCTTGGGAGCTTAAGTAACATACAGGTGATGTGCAGCACGAGATAAACAGAAGAATACGGATTGCTGCTGATACTTTTAAGAACCTATTGAGAGTGTGGAAAAATAGGTATATACACCTAAAGACTAAAATTAGACTGTATAATAGTTTGGTTCTTTCTAATGTTAGTTATGGTAGTAAATACAGGAAAACTTGATGCCTTTGATTCTAGTTGCCAACACAGTATACTGAGCATTAGATGGTTCGATTTTGTAAGTAATGGTAAGTTAGGATTCAGTAACCACCTTTAAAACCCTTCCAGGGACCAACATGAAAAACTAATTTACATCCAGAGGCCAAGCTATTTTTTCATTATAGTCAGACAAAAAAAATTAGCATCAGAATTTTTTTTTGCCATTTAACTAATGAAAGAAATTATGACATGTTATATTAATCAGCATTTAATTTTGGATTTTCACTGTAGCCACACAATATGTGCATCTTATTATATTTATTTGTATAATAGCCATATTTGCCTTATTATATTTTATAAATATTTCATAATAGCCTTATTATATTTTTTTGTATAATAGTCAATATCAATGTTGAAAATCCAAAAACCAATGTGTTGAAAATCCAAAAACCAAAGGATTATCCAAAAACCAATGTGCACAAGATGGGGCTCTTTCTGCACACAGAGCAACAAGTTAATGTCTCTTCTAATGGACCTTCCCTATCTGAAAAAATGGTACAACTATAATGAGTGTCTGCATGTATGGAAATTGGATAGAAGTATCGTCTATCTCATTCTCTAATGTGCTAAATAAAAAATGCGTTAGGAAAATTATTTCTTTATACACATTTCAACAAATGTTTCCTGGGTTGGATTGCTTTATCTCTGAGCAGCTTTTTTGCACACAATTGCCAGGCCACAAGGGCTCCAAGGGTTCAGAGAAGGTCCAACTGGACAGCTGTTAAAAGACAGATGAATGGATGCCTCCTATCAAAGCCATCCAATTTCAGTTTGAATGCACAGGGTATTGCTTTCCTGCACACAAGGGCCAAGCCAAGGCTTTGCATCTCAAACAGATGGCAGCCTTTCTTAGCTCACTGGTATCCCCTTCTACCAAAGGACAGGGTAGGAGTTTAGTACTAATAAATCTCAACACTGGTACACGTCAATCTTGAACCTGACAATGGCATATATATCTGGTGTGCTCCAATTAAGCACAATTCCCTGACCCCAAACATTTCCTGATTGATTTCACTAAGTAGTCATACAAAATATAAATTACAATAAAGTAACGTCAAGAGTTCCAGATATTCAGGGAAATAGATTTCGTGGTATTTAATCACCTGTACTATTATTCCCATACTTTTATAGATTATGCCACTGATCACAGCCCGGATCTAGGGGGGGGGGGGAAAGGAGTGGGGGAATTATCACAAGAAGATGCAATTTTTATATGAGGGTGAGGAGGTGAAGTCGAGCTATTTTAGCTCCAAAAGTCACTTTTATGTAACAGGCTAAATGTCCAAGTCCCCAATGGTTCAGTTAATGTTGGGTTGATTTATCTCTGAGCAAGCTTTTCCCCCCTCACTTTCAATGAGCAAAATGACCATATTTCATAAAGGCCCCGATGGCTCAAAGAAGTTTGTGGAAGGGGACTCACTTCACACAGAATAAAATCTGTCAGAAAATGGAAAAATCACATCAAGGTCATCCCCCTTAATTTGCACAGAGTATGGCAAGGTTCAAGATGTTGTAGGAACATTGTGAAATTATCCTGCAATGAGGGGTTCCCTAAACCAGTCACAACAGAAAGGCAAGATAGCACAAGCAGAAAATACTACACCTCTGTTATAACACGTCAGCAGAAAAATATGATAGGGAAAAAAAGTAGAGACAAAATCAAAGACGTTAGACTTTGCAGAAAAGGCTGATGTTTTGCAAGAAACAGTGAGTAGTTGCATGTGCATTCACAGCAGCTTCTTGCTCTGGTGAGTGCCAAGAAGGGGGTGTGATAGAGTAATCTGTGGTTCTGATAGCATGAAGCTCCCAAAACTTCTTTCAGTATTGTGGTGGGAGAAGTTAAGTAAAATGTGAGATACAGTTTCAGGTGTGCTGCATGTGGCCAGTTAGGACTGTAGACTGCCAAGAGTGTGAAGAGTAGAGTTGTTATGACTCCAACTCTGAGACAATGTAGGAAGGTCTCCTCAGATTGGTTGAGGTTATCAAGGTGAGGAGCAGCGAGCGAGGGATCTACTAGGAAGTAAATGAGGAACAACTGGAGTCCCTCTGCCACTGGGCAAGATAATATTGGCTCATCAGTTCTGAGACAAAAATCTTGCAGTCCCTGAGAGAAAGAGGGAAATTAGTAACATACCTCTGACTCTCAAGCGCCTCTTTAGCAGTCCAATCAGAAAGCTCATAGCCAGGTATTCCAACATGGGAGGAGATCCCCTGCAAGTGGATCGTGATACCAGCAGAAATGAGCTTGGATCGTGATACCAGCAGAAATGAGCTTGGAGCATGTCTCCATGATCTTCTGAATAAGGAAGGGGTTGCAACTCTTGCTGCCTCTCTTCTCGAGGGCTTGCAAGGCTGACTTGGAATCGCAGAGGATGACAAAGTTGCCACTCCTGAGGCTGTGGATGAAAGTTACAGCCTCAAGGAAAGCGTGAAATTCAGCACTGGTGGAGGAAGTGAGATGCAGGAGACTGAAGCCTCTGATGTTAGTATTGGGGATGGCAAATGCAAAAGCAGAACACCATCTTTCCCAATCAATAGATCTGTCAGTGTGGACCTCAGTACACCTCTTATATCATGAAGTGACATAGGAAGTGGAGAGGAGCACGATAGCCACAAGATCAGAGTTGCTCTTTCGACCTACTGAAGGGATGTAGATGTTGATCTTAAGATCACTGTTCCTCCAGTGAGGAAGATCAGGAAAGAACGTGTTGCCAGCAGTGGAGCTAGCAGGAAGGACTCTGCTGCAGAAGTCAGTGGCAGACACAGTGATGGCAGAGTCTGGTCTGTCTTGCAGCTTCCAGAACAGATCACGACTGAAATGGAGGGCGTGGAGCCTCGAAAGATGACACAGTAAATCCCTCCTCTGATGCAGTTGGAAAGACTATCTTAACATGCACAAGGTATGGCTCTTCTGCACATTGGACCACAGCATTATGTTGCATTTGATAGATGGTCTTTCCAAACCCATTATATTGCATCTCAGCTTGGAGAAGATGTTAAAATGTGTAGAAAACAATAAGAAGATGCTTAATAGATTACATTTGGAGACTGTTTACTTATTCTTTTAGAATGTTGAATTCAGTCATTAAAACTATTGAGACCACTGAAACAATTCATTGGTATAAAGCATTCTATTCAAAAGTCAAAGAACTGCAATGGAAGTAAAGTTTGCTAGTTTTACTAAAAGCATAATACACAGGGTAAAGGGAGAATTTTCAAGGATACATGTTAACAGATTTTCATCAGGTTTCACCATCTGAACATAAAATGAGCCAGCTACTAACAATGACAGAATAGTAAAACATCAGTACATAGCAATATCTTACAGCACTGAAGACATCTGTTACAACGAAATCTAACTTCTGGGCCTTTGCCCATGCAAATCTAAGTTTTAGAATCCTTTCACCAGCCATTAAGTTGTTCTTATTGCAGTAATCATTGAAAAATAATTTTGGTGTGAATTCTGAACTGCCATCTTTGTTGTAGGAATTTTATTCTAGATTTGCAGTGAATGGTCAAAATTAATAATTTGAACAACTAACACTGTGATAACATCTTTTTAAAGGTTTCATCTGATGAAATACAATTCCATGCTAAATTTAAGTTGACATTTTTTTTTTTATCACCTAACACTTTACATTAAAGCCTCTCAAAGGAGTCTTTATTTTGACCACAACATCACTTAAAGAAATAACTATACTGCAACTTACTGTGACTCTTAAGCAACTACTAGCATTTTTCCTGTGAATTTTAACATTATTTCTCCAAAGGTCTTACAACTAACCTACAAAATCTGAAGTATTTTTACTCTTATTATTTAGCAAACAAATAATATAGATTACTATTCTAAATAATTTAACATCAAACAATTTCACTGCATACTATAAAATATTTAACTCGTAATTTTAAAAACATCTCATGACACTGAAGGCTATTGGATTCACCTTATAATTATGCAGGAACCTTTAAAAAATATATATGAACCATTATTAACATCAATGGAGTACTATTTATGTTATTTCATAACTTCTAACATTAACTTTTATATTGAAATATTTAAGTTGAAGCCCACAATGGAAAGCCAAGTTTGATGTTCTATATGCATCAATGATATAGAATCTAGTTGGATTTGCAGTCATGAAATCATTCAATGAAATGCACGTTATAACAAAAAATATTAAACATATAATTTAAACATATGCTCATATGCTGACATCCTCAGCAAATTATATTAATGTTAAAAAGAATGCACTTGAACCATCTTGAAGCTGTAAGTTTAATGTACGTTGGATAGGTATCTTACTATAATAATGTTTCATCTTACTTCACGGTAATCAGAAATTCTAAGATCACTGGGTGGCATCCATCTTGTATCCATGGGAAATGATGTCTTCAATATTAACTCTCTTATGATATTGCTGTCCAGCAAGGTGCAATATCGAAATTTCTCTGCAATTCTAACTAGATGCTACAATTGTCATTCCAACTGTAATTCCAACTAGATGTCATATAACATCAACTCAGACTTTACTTCATGACCTTCTACTGAGAGAAGCTTCAATGTTTAAGTTAATGATGGAAGTTATGAAACCACATAAAAAATACTCCATTGATATTAACAATGATTCATATATTATTTAAAGATTTCTGCACAATTGTAAGATGAACCTAATAGCCTTCAATGTCATGAGGTGTTTTAAAATTATAAATTAAATATACAGTGAAATTGTTGACACTAAATTATTTAGAATGGTAAACTAGTAACAAAATTATTTAAAATAACAATTTTACAGCTTTACAGGTAACTTCTGTCGGCACATTTAACAAAATGTGCCAAATACAAAGTTAAACTCAATTACATTTGAAATTAATCACAGAAATTAAATACATATTGAACAATCATATTTATACCTATTGCAATTCCTCGTATCTTATACACCTATCCTGCAGCAAGCAATATTACTTGTAATTTACTGGCTAAATTTTAGTGCAAAGTTCAAAATGTAAATAAAATTGTTATTTTTTTTATCAATGCAAGCTGGTTGATTGTTTATTGTTGGGGTTTTATGATGCAAGGAACAATTAATGTATAAGCCAGTGTTTCAATATCTGTATTTTTTTAAAAAGAAATACTTTTCCTCTCTTTATTAATACTTTAAAAATGGATTTTCATCTAACCTATTATTTTGCTTAGAGTGCTCTTATAAAAATCAAGACATTAAATAAATATGCATCATTTTACATATCATACAGGGATAAAAAAAAATGAAGGGGTGTGAATGCACAAGTATTAGTAATTTTTCAAATGCTACAAAATATGCATTATCAGCAAATTTTTCATTCTAATGCTTAAAACACATACCACATCCAGATTCATCTTCTCCTCCAGAGCAATCTGCATTTCCATCACAACGTTGTGCAATGTTCAAACACATGCCATCTGTACATCTGAATTGATCAAAACGACACTGTGTAGTAGGGTTGCCTGTGGGAAATGGGCAAAGTGATAGGAAACTAGAGATGACAGCACATTTCTAATGAAATTTTAATTCTTTAAAAATGACTTCAAACTAAAGCAAATAAAAGAAGCCAATAAATTGAAACAAATATTCATGAGCTACTTTTAAGAGCAAATCCATGTAAGGCAGAGAAAACTAATGACCTCATTCTTCCGTTTGAGATTTTGAACATAAATGTTTAATTTGAGGTCTCCTTTAACCAACAAGCACATAAAATAGGAAAAATCTAGGAGTATATCAAATGGAAAACATTTAGGAGCACATTCGATATGTGCTCATACCAAAGCTCACACAAAAGACCATGCAAAGTCTACTAATGCATATCCCCTGTAATCAGGTGCTTGCTATCATGCAGGGAAACTAAACATTAATGCTTCAGAGTTCTCCATGAAGTATTAGAAAAAATATTTAGCCATTATATTTCAATCAAATGCACATTCATATACCCAACTGGTATTTGCAAATCACTTTTACATGCAAAATTTACAATAAACTATAAATATCAATAAAGCAAGTTGAAGCAACAAGAGTAACTACTTTAATTGGAATATGAACTTACGACAATCCAACTCATCAGAGCCATCTGGGCAATCGTACCTTCTGTCACAACGAGCAGAGGCAGGAATGCATGTTTTTCCTTCAGCACATCTGAATTCAGTAACTTCACACTGCCCCGCTATATCAACAAAAAAAAATCTTGTGCACAAAATAGCATATAAGAATACTTAAGATTTATATTTCTTGAAACAACCTTTCATGCATCTTAGGTCAAAAAAATATTTAAATTTCGATTTACTATTATTAACACAACATTGGTACAATACCCAAAATTAATTTTTTATTGTATTTAATATGTTATTAGATCAGTGGTTCTGTCTTTTTTCATGTTGCAGCTCATGTAGCACTAGATTCACTTTGCTGTAACACACTTAGTACCGATTCACTTTGTTGGAAAACACAGTAATGGATTAATTTAACCATAATATGCTTAGTAAATGCCAGAGTATATTCTGGCATGTTTCTGGAGAGATGCAGGTTCGTTCAAGTCCTGTATGTCAGCTTTTTTTTTTTTTCACAAAATATTTAGTGATTCATAAACGTTAAAAAGTCAACGGGTAACACTTTGATTGTCATTTACATTTAGAAAATAACACCTAGAAATGTATAAAATATATCTAGCAATTTTAGCAGAGTTTAATGGGAATTTTTTGTAGGTAAATTTTTTTTTTAGAAAATTCACTTAATAAGGTCAAAATATGTTAAACTAATAATAATTTGAATAAAAAAATCACATGAAACATCTATTAATAAGTTATATTTAGCCTTTCTGACTAAATTCCATTTCTTATATTTTGGAAACGATGTTTTCCTTATATGCAATATCAGAAAAAAAATTTAAAAAATTATCATTTTTGCTTAACTTCTTTGTTGTGCCTGTTAGAGGATCACGAAGTCTAAAAACTAAAAATGTTTTGTAAAGTAGTCCACTTATATACCTTTCCATCTAATGAGGCTAATTACATGGGAAACTTGAAAAATTTAATTTTCATCAGGATTTTAGCATTTTCAAGCAATGTGATAAATGGCCAAGTCACGAGGACTCAAAATTTGGGAAGGGGATCCCCTGGACAGCAGTTAGAAGACAGCCTCCATTAAGGCAAACAATGCATTCTTTGATGTCTGCAACGTACGGCTCCCTTGCACATGGGCCATGGCTTAACAAGTCAGAGGCTATTTTCAAGCTTACTGGTATTTAAAGCTTTGTCATTTTCCATCATAGAAGCTACTGCTAAAGTTATTGGGAAAGTGCAAATTGTAATGCTTCATCCATCATCATCATTATTCTCAAGCAGCAATGGGCTACGGAGGTCCAACCAGACCATGCAATTTAGTTCTCCAAGCATATCTGTCCTGAGCTACATCTGCTGCATCTGATCACTGCACACCAATTCTAACAAGGTCCTGTTTGACATTGTCTGCCCACCACATCCTTGGTCTCCCCCTCTTTCTGAAGCCTTTAGGCACACTGTTCATAACTCTATCCGTCAATCTATAATTATCCATACGGGCAACATGGCCAAACCAACCGAGTCTCTCTCTGCACAATATGCTGCTTAAAGGAGGTTGCAGACTCCTTTTCCTAACCTCATTAGTTACAAAGTAAAACCACGTAATGCTTAAGATACTGCATAAGCATCTAGAATTAAAAGCATCTAGTTTCCAGTTATCTCGTTTACAAAGTGTCCAAGTTTCACTACTATAACCAACCCTAGAAAGAACCAAACTATTATACAGTCTAATTTTAGTCTTCTTTTCATCTGTTAATCTCATGCCACACATCACCAGTATCTGTTAAATAGCTCCCAAGATAATTAAACTGACACCTGCTCAAGACTGCAACCATTCATATTAACTGAATCACAGCCTGCCTGACCAATTTCCATCACTTTAGTTTTCTCTCTGTTTATAACCAAACCTACTCTACTACCAGTCTCATCAACATCATTTCCCAAAAGGGCTAAAACATCAGCATAATCTAAATCAGAAATTTTTGTATCCCCAGATACATTTAAGGACAAAATCTTTCTCTTGAAGTGAATTTTGCATAACATAATCAATAACCAAAAAGAAAAGAAGGCAAAATACACCCTTGTTGAACAACAGAAGTAATGCTAAACCAATTGCTACAAGCCTTACCAACTCACACATATGACTCAGTGTTATTATAGAGAGCTTTCATTATGTTAACTAACTTGTCAGGTATACCATATGATCTCACAATCAAACACAAATTATGACGATCAACAGTGTCGAAAGCCTTTTTGAAATCAACAAAGCTAGCAACCAAAGGTTTCTGAAACTCTAAACATTTCTCAAGAATCTGCCTAAGTGAAAATATCTGATCCACACATCCCCTACCACTTCTGAATCCACATTGCTCATCATGCAATTGCCTGTCAACCAGATTCTTAATTCTAATAAGCACAATCATGGGAAGAACTTTACCTGGAACAGAGAGTACGATGATACCCCTATAGTTATCACAAGAACTGCGATCACCTTCTTTGAAAATAGGGATAACAATAGCTCTGGTAAAATCCTTAGGAACCACGCCTTTATCATAAAAGATATTCCGAATTTCAGTCATTCAAGTGGTAATTGAAACATTCCCAGCTCTAAGCATTTCTGTAGTAATTTCATCTACCCCTGGGGATTTATGAAGTTTAAGTTTAGAAATAGCCAAAATAACTTCAGATTGCGTTATAGGGCCAACATTAAAGCAACCAATGCATCTATCATCACTGCAAACAATGGGAGTAGAACTAACATTCTTTAGAACATCACTGAAATTGCTCAGCCCACCTAGCCATGACAATCCTCACCTTGTTTATCCTTCAATCCCTATCAGTTTTCTACCACACAAAACACTGACTATCAGGTACAGCTCTCTGCTGTTGTGCTGTCTAACTGCTTCCTCGGCTTTGTCAGCCAAGCCATCAAGTCAAAGATTCTTATCAGCAGCTAACTGATCCTTTACATGTTTATTAAGGTCTCTGTAATGCTTTCTATTAGGACTAATAGGGTATTGATTAAGGACATTCCTGCAGTTCTTTCTTTCTGAAATAAGCTTATGTGCCTTAACACTAAAATAATTCTGACTCCTCAGCTCCTTTTTTCCTAAAAGAGTACTGTTAGTTTCCAAAAAAGCCTGTTTAAAATGGTCCCATTCTCCCTCAACTTCAGTAGTAAGCAAACCATGAATGTCATAATGACTAAGTAACCTATCATGGCAAGCTTTAGCAATAACTGGGTCTTTCAGAGCTTCAGAATTAAAGGTAAATTTTTTAACCCTAGCACACCATTTCTTAAGTTTAAGTTGCAAGACACTTTTAACAAGATAATGGTCAGATCCAATTTCAGCTCTCCTATATGACCTGGTATTCCTAACAGAACTAGCCCATTTGCTGTTAATTAATATGTAATCAATCACATTCTTATGCAGCCCATTAGGTGAAACCCATATGTACTTATGTATGTCACAGTGTTTGTAATAAGTGTTAGTTATTCTGAAACCACTGAGTTTACTTACCTGTAGGAGATGTTGCTCATTGCCATTGTAGCTACCAATACCAAAAGGGCCTATCACCCCTCCTCAAAGGTCAGAGTCAGTACAAACTTTGGCATTGAAGTCACCTAGAACAAGGGTAATATCTCCTGAAGTTGTCCATAAAACCTATCCTTCACATCCTCATCGGCATCCTCAGTGGGGGCATAACAGCAGATAACATTCAAGTCTTTAATGCTTGTCTGAAATTTTGCTCTAAGAAACCTTTCATTAATGCACTCATATCCTAGAAGAGCATCATTATCATGTCTGCTGAGAAGCAGACCCACACCTTGGTGATTCTTATTGTCTTCCCTCCCTGAAAAGAGAAATTTAAGATTATTTTTAAGAATCTGACCTTTGTCCATCTAGTCTCTTGCAAGCCGAGAATATCTAAATTATAACGGTGGAATTCTTGTGCAAGGACATCAAGAGAAAAAGCTCTATGCAGAGTCCTCGCATTCCAACTACCTATGGAGAGAAAATAGTTTCTTTAAACATTCCACTAACCATGTTTATTGAGAGAGGGAATGCCGACAATATCAAACAGCCCCCTAATTGCAGACATGGGTCAAAGATCTGTTCCCCCAGCACTAATGGCTGAAGCCATCTACACTGGAAGACTTCCTACAATGTAGAATTTGTTGATGCCAGTAGAAGCAAACAGTTCAGGTGCCTGCAATGACCTCTGTTCAGGATTATCCACCAGCTGATAAGCATACACTGTGAATCTATTCACTTGGGGCTGTCAACCAACAAACAGAAAACACAGCGGAAGATTTTCCCTCCACAGAAGCCCATCAGTGCAACAAAATTCAGGATCCATAATCAAGCTCAGAGTCATAATTCCATTCAGGTTGGTATATATGATCAGCACCAGGACCCTGTGTGGTTGACCACTCCTCAGCAGGGAAGAAAAAAAGAAAAGTAGCCATAGTTGTTCAGATCAGTAGGCCATACTAATCTGGCAGCCCTCCACTTCCATAAGAGAGTATCTCTTTCGAAAGGTACTAATGGTTGTGCCACGAGAAAAGGCATTTCATCAATACCTATCAGCAAAAATATTTTGAAATTATCTCTAAAAAAAGTTGAATATAGATAGAACTATGGATGAGAAAGTCAAAACATTAGTCATTTTTTTTGAAACAACTAAAAATGTGAATGCAGATCTTGCAATAATTAGTGGGAAAAGTCTACATTCCAATTAAGGTTCTTTGCATTATTGCACTTTACCACCAGATACGGATTTGTCTATCATGGTGCTGCATACTGAAGCGGGATTCATCTGAAAAGACCGATTTCCAAATCCATGTGCAATGTTCTTGACACAAATGCAGTCGCATATGCCTGTGTTGTAGAGTCAATGGTAGCTGAAGCAATGGCCCCCTAGCAAAGATGCCCCGATGCTGAAGACATCTAACCATACCTGCGGACACTAGTTGATGTTCAACACACCCTAACTGTTGAGCTACGATGTTTGATGTGGCTGTACAATCATTCAAAGCCATGCGCATGAGATATCTGTCCTCTTGTTCATTTGTGTGACAGAGCCATTCCGATTCCTCATGTCAGTGAGTTCATTCCTCCTCTACCCACTGATGCCATATTCTCATCACTGTGGCAGTATTCCATCCAACACGAGCACCGGTGTCTCAGTATGATAATCCACCTTCCTGTAATCCCACAATTCTCCCTCGATCAAAGTCGGAAACCTGTTCATATGGATTCAGTGTTCTTTGACAGGCATACTTAATCTTTTAGTGCACAAGAACTGCAAGCAAACAAAATTCCAGTGCTTTACACCAGCTCTTTGTAATCTCCTCTTATACCACTTCCAAGGGGCATTGTCTCACATGTGCATATGTGATGCGCTTTGAATCATTTACATATTCTCCCATGGGCTACCCATCTTGCATATTTCAGGACAATCTGACGAGTCCTTCCTGGTGTTGCACTTTTAATGGCCAGCAGTTTATATGCATCCTACAAATGGTTTTAAGAATAATATAGGGTGAGAAAATTTTCTCTTTTGTGTTGTCTAGAGCTAATATTACTATTTATATTTTCCCAATCCATCCATTAGTATAAATTGCTACTATTAAAAGATACAATAATCAGAAATGAAAACTTAATTTTCTTTGTGAGCAAGATCCCATAATCGTTAAAGGCGATATCTTACTTATTCTTCTAGTGTATATATATATATCTACATATAAATGATGGTAATATGTGAAAATGTCATTTGGCACCTAACTGTCACAGCTAATATGGCCATAGCCTATTTATGGCTCTGGTTTGATCATATTCCCTATATTTTTGATGGGAGACAAATCAGGGGTTCTATCAGGCCATGGAAGGATTATGCACATTGTTTTGCCTAAGGTATTCAACAATGGCAGCTGCTACATGGGGTCTTTGGTTTGTGGGAGTCAGTATATGAATTGTTTTTGCAAAAGTAATTGTTTGGCGAGTTTATATCAAATAAAACGGATATTTTATGAAACTGCATTTGACTTAATTTGCGTCTCTTGAGCAGCGATAGGTTTAATAGTATTGGATTCACATTATTTTTGGATAATCATTAATGTTTTTTTCTGACCTTATTGCTTGTTTTAAACGAACTTTATTTTTTATGACAAGATTTATTGCCTGTTGCCTGAATTACCAGCTATTCGGCAATTTAAAAATAACATACTTTGCAGCATTATAGAGAGGCAGTCTTAGCAAAGGCCAGCAGGCATACAAGTCCAAATTGTAATAAACAGCATTGAACTATTTACTGCAGACATCAGAATATGTCTTACTGATCTTCGCTGTTAGTCAAGGCCATAGACAGAACAAACTAATCTGTTATAGCCAGTCTCTGAAGATGGTAATCTTCCCATGGGGTTGTCTGTAGACAAGGTCTTCAACCATTTTCTGCATATTTGATGCCCAACACATACACACATCCCACATAAGCCACAATTTCTCAATACTAAAGATTGCCTTCTCTGATACCAATAATACACCCTCTGTGGAAATTGCTCACCTGGAAATAGCAGCTTCCACCAGTCTGCATGTCCTATCTTAACACCTGCACAAGAGCCAACAAGCTGAACACTGCTATCGCCCCTTTATATACCTGTGGGAATGGTCCAGTCACACCTTTTCCAGAGTGTTTTTGTTAGTAGTATTCTGTAGTCGCCGACTGGCTGATGACCTTAAACCTCTAATCACTTCTTCAGTGGTAGGTGCTAAACATGCCCTATACAAGTCACAGAACTTACTATTTCTTCTTAGGGTTCTGATTTTTATGAACAGCAGTGTAATTTGTTCATTTCTAAAAATTGCTATGGTAGTGATATCTGGACCCTAGGTAAGCAAGATAAAAGGAAACCTTTTGCCCTTCATTTTAGATGTTTGCACAATAATTACCTTGGGCATTAGGTGGTTTCATTATGCAAACGATATGATTAGATGAAGTCAGCAACCACCTTGGAGAAGCATCTTGTGCAGAGTAACTTGGTTTGCCCATGTTGCCTGTAAGCATAACTACAGATTGATAAATTTATGAACAGTGCACCTAAAGATGTCAGAAAAAAGGAAAACCTGGGATGGGGTGGGCAGACAATTCAAATAGGATTGATTTAGAAGTCGCTTGCAGCAGTTATATTAAAGAGCTGTAGCTCAGGATAGAGGTATTTAGAGGGCAAATTTACAGTCTAGTTAACTACATTCTGTAGCCCATGGCTGTTTGAGGATGACTGTTTACATATGTAGACCACTGCAGCATGTACAATGAGTTGTTACATGAGATCAAATGCTCAAGTATTACCTGGCTATAGTTGCTTGTTATTTCCCACTTTCTAATTTTTTGATTGTCACATTAAATATAAGCAAAGTGAAGTACATGATAAGGAGTTATGATTTGAGAATAATGCAGAAAAAAATATTCAACTAAGACATTATCAATTGTAGTCACTAAACAAATTATAACTAAATAAATAGAAAAAAATTAACTGAAAGTACTATAAATATCTTGCTGTTTCACTGAAAATAAACTTACGGCAATTTTTTTCATCTGAACTATCTTGACAATCATTATAACCATCACACTTCCTTTCAAGAGATATGCAAAATCCATTTTCACACATAAATTGATCTGTACGGCATGCTGTAAACAAAATATATTTCAGTAACTTAATACACCAATAGTCAAAAACTTAAAACTGTTAGATAAAATTTTGTATTAGTAGCAGTAAAGAAGGAATGGAAAAATTGTTACATAAACTGAATGTGAAATTATCTGTTTTACATTTAAATTTGCATACTCTTAAATATTTCTTTATATATTTTTATTATTATATATTTTACTCACTTTTAGGTTTCTTTTTTCCTGGATGCATTTCATTAGAAAAAAAAAATTTGTTACTTTAAAAAATTAATTTTACTTACACAATTTAATAATTAGTTTTGAAATGGATCAGGTTATAGAACAGTAGAAATTCATTACGAGGACAACTGATCAAAATCAGACATTGGGCATGAGTAAAAAATTCCTTAGGAATATCCCAAATTTGAATGAGGTATTTCTGGGATATGTACTAATTGCTCTAGTAGTAATAGAACAACTAGCATATAAATCAGATCCTGCATTCAAATCCAGGAAATTGCTATATGAATTTCCAGCACTTGCCTGATGCTGACAGAAATGCAAAATTAACACCCATTATAATAACATTCTTTAACCCTTCTAGGGTGTAGAGGATGGCTGATTCATTAACATGCCGCTAGGATCATAATCTGATGTTCCCAGCGACCATAGCTTTGACAAACTCTGATCTGTTTTCCAGGCTTTGAGACCTTCCTCTGCCCTCAGCCCAGATAGCATCTACCATGCTCTTTTAGCCAACCTATCACCAGACTACCTATTCTACAAGTCTTCAATCACTTGTAGATCTCTGCCACTGTTCCTGCTTCATGAAAAACTACTCACATAGCTCCCCTCTGAAACTGGGAAATCCCTTGCAGACAGAACCCTTTTCATGACTCTGCACGATCATTGAAAGACTTGTTCCTAAGTCAGTTGGGAATGGTACCTGAAATCCAGGTCTCTCTCATTGAACTGGAATGCCATTCCAGAATTTGATCTTTCTGCTGAGGTCTTCCTTTCTCTGGATATAGAACATCTATATGGCATATTACTGACTAGCTCCTTTTGCGATCTCTACAGCAAGCAGCCACTTGAGGGGAAGTTGTTCATTACCTTACTTAATAAAAATGTTACCAAGATTTCTGAAAAAACTTAAAAATTTTTTGTCTAATCTTGACTATGCCACTGATTACAATAGAAGAATTATGTATAATTCCAAAATTTTTAAAGCAAAAAGGTAAAAGACATTATTAGCAAAAATACGATACAATCTCTCCTTCCAGCACTGTTTTCTATTTCTCACCAGAGAATAAATTAATTTTAAAAATGCCTATCTTCCTATATGGCCCTAAAAAATAGAAAATAAACCTAAAGCATATCGATGGTGCAATCAGTCAGTTCACATTCATTTCAAAGAAGATTGAGTACAGATTTACCTACTCAACAAGATTGCAAGTCCTCCATCTTCCTTTAAAATGAATACGTACTCAGTGACTGATTGCACCATCAATATGCTTTAGGTTTATTTTCTACTTTTTAGGGCTCTATAGGAAAATTTTTAATTACATTTTTTGTCACTAAAAACGCCTACCTTCAAAAACTTTGATATATGATGACTCATAAACATCTACATTTTTCCTTCCTTTTGAAGCTGTTTCAGGTAGCCCATGGCATTGGAGATGTCACAACCTTTATTTTGAGATAAGACTCTTAAAGTTGAACCCCCTGAAAATCTGCCCCCCCCCCACTTTATCAGGAGGAATAGTGGGGGGAAAATTAGAAATAGTTTACGACAGCATTATATAAGCTTTCATTTGGCACCTGACTTGTAACTGTAGGTTCTTACATTTGGAAGATATATAACAACTTTCACATCCCAGTTTTTGGGGGAGAAATCATTGGGGGGAGGGCAATTTTTCATAGCCTATGACATTCCCCATGTCACAAGCTTTCATTTGACACATAGCTTGTTACTTCCCACAAAAGCATTCAAGAGATATAGAGGACAATCATTTTCATATTTCCCCCACCCATTTTTTCTTTAGGAGGAAGAAAGCATAGGGGGGGGGTCAATTTTTCATAGCCTATAACATTCCTCGCATCAGAAGCATTCACTTGATGTGTAGCTTGTTACTTTCAGCCTTTCTGTTCTGGAGATATAGCGGAAGAATAGTTTTCACATTTACCATTTTTCTAGGTGAGAAGAAAGCATATGGGGATCAATTTTTTTATAACCTATGACACTCCCTGAGTGATGAACTTTTGACATATGGTGGAACAATATTTTGTGAATCCACAAACTAACAAATGTCAAAGCCAAAAGCATTAGAAAAATAGGTAAAAAGGTTGAGAACTGTAGCAATATCCAGAAACTTGTTAAACAAAAATTTATTCAAAGTAGGATTTTGTTTGCGGAAACTTTATTGAAAGAGAAATTTGTTCAAAATGGAATTAAGTTATTTTGGGAAAAGTGTCAGGATGATTGTGTCTCTCCAGTGCAAAAAGATTTTAGTGTCGTTTTCAATGGAGGACTGGGTGGCAATTTTGGTAGTTTTTACTTTCCTTTGTCATTTATTAATTTAAACTACACAGCAATTTGTTTAAAAAATGTTTTATTCACAATTATGCTGTATCACTAAAGAATTTTGAGCAACTAGTCTACATTAAGCTTAACACTATCTTCACAACTAAAACTAATAGCTTGACTATATCATAGTGAACTATAACTTAGGAACTTTTTATATATATATGAAAGTCACCTTAAGTAAAGATGTAAATTGTTACCATTTCTTAGATGTCTTCCAGAATTCCTGCTGGCTCAGCCAGTTGTGCTATCCTCCTTGCGTTATTCTTGCAGGGCCTTACTTCCAGGATTACATTTGGATTGCCATTGGTTTCCCATTGGCAGTTGCTGATGTGTAGCACTGATGTTTTCCATTTGAAGTCTGGATATCAGTACAGGTTTTTGCATTGAAGACACTGTTCTAAATGTGATTCACAACCACCTCATAGGCTGCATTACACATTCTTCAGAACTCATATGTGTAACACAGCCTATGAGGTAGTGGTGAATCACATTTAGAACAGAGTCTTCAATGCAAAAACTTGGACTGGTATCCGGACTTTGAATGGAAAACATCAGTGCTATGAATCAGTAACTGCCAATGGGAAGCTGATGGTAATCCAGATGAAATCTTGGAAACAGGGCCCTGTAAGAACAACACAAGGATAGCACAACCAGCTGAGCCAGCAAAAATTCTGGAAGACATCTAAGAAATGGTGAAAATTTTCATCGTTACTTGGGAACTTTTTATAGATATAGTTCACCATAACTAAAACTCGTAGCTTGACTATGTGAAGATAGCGTTAAACTTAATGTATACTAGTTGCTCAGTAGTCTTTAATTCATGATTATGCTGTATGACTAAACACCTTTGTCATTTTTTTCTCTGTTCTGCTAAATGGTGTGTGGTTTTGTGCGAGAATGTGAATAGCCATGGTGATAAAGCTTACAGTTGGTGAGGCTAAGTCTTAGTATACAATAAGAGATTTTTTTTCAGAGTTGTTTGGGTTGTTTTACCTCTGAGCGGCACTTTTTTTCACACAATGGGCTAAATGGCCAGGTCACAAGAACCCCGAAGGCTCGGAGAAGGTTGGGGGAGGGGACCCACTGGAACAGCTGTTGGGAGACAGATGGTAGCCTCCCGTCAAGGCCATCCAGCATGTTCTTTAACATGCACAGGGTATGGCTCTCCCGCACACGGGGCCATGGCTTAACGTCCCATCCGATGGACTTTCCAAGCCCATCGGTGTCCCCTACTGACCGTGAGCAGGGTGGGGAATTTTTGCAGAGATAAATCTCAACGCTGACCCAGCTGAGACTCGAACCTGGGAACTGCAGATTATAAGCCTGGCGCGCTACCGACTGGCCATCCCCGTCCAGATTTTCTTTTTTAGAATGCTGTGTATGTATGGGAGAGGGGAGACTCCCTATTCAGAGTTTTCTTTTTGAATTTAGAGAGCCATGATCATATTAATAAATGGAAATGTAGTCAAAATGTTAATGATATATATTAATATATATTTTGTATAAAAGTTTTGAAAGAACACTAAAACAAAAGGAAAAAAATTATATACTGGAACTGCATTTAAGTTCAATCAAACCACTTGGCCCTCTCCCAAAACCCAAAATATTTATTCACACGCTCTAGGTTATTTGAGAAGACACTCTGAATAATCATTGAAGTCAGCATAATTGTTTGAAATTAGCATCACATTGATCTAATATGACTATGCTATGTGAATGGAATGTTATGTGAATGGAACACTAACTTTGAAGCACTTTGAAATAAGTTCGACCTAAAATAAGCATTTTGTGCTAAAATGTGGTGGAGGATAATTTAAAGGTCTGAATTAAAATCTATCTAAATCTCTATTTTTAACACTATTCTCACAGTATTTAAGCAGATATGGAAGTTCAATCTTTCAGAGCAGCAATCTGTTATATAAAATTTATCAAAAATATAATTTTGAAGAAATTATTTGTACACCCTTTTAAAATATGCAAATTACATATGAACTGGTTTGAAATAATATTTCCTATTTCAATTCCAATTAACTCTACCAAGTCTAGCACTGCTATTGTTATATGTTCAAACTTCCATAACTCTTTAAAAACTGAAGGAAAATTGTTCAAAATGGATATTTAAATAAACTAAAGTTCCAAATCATTTCTACTTTTATCACATTTCCCCATAGAACATTTATTTAAAAGTTATAGGACTTCAAAATTAGAATATCATTGACGTAACATGAGGTAGGGCAATCATATTTCAATGATCACTCAGCATATAATAGAATTGTGGTAGAAAAATATCCAATGGAAACAGTCAAAAATTAAAAATAGAAAAAAAAGGCATCACTATTGCTTACTTCTCAGCCAAAGTTGGTTGAAAGAAAGTTAAAAATGCAGGGAATCGTATTCCATTAAGCCTAAAGCCCCCAAAAGATAATGGATGCACCATCAACGAAGCTCAACACCACTCCAACATTCCATAGATAGCAGCTATCCACCACAGACTAATCTGCATTATTCACAAGATACGTAGGATATCAGACTGTGCAGCTGAAACCCTTCAAGACATGGACAGTAGCCCAAATCGGAGACAAAAAAATCAGCAGAGAGAACTTACCCAAAAGAGAAAAAACTAACATGACCCTCCCCCCCCCTCCTGCCAGCCCAATAAAAATCAGGTAAATATATAATGATAAAGGGGGCCCTAGAAAACAAGAAATCTAAAGGAAAAGAACAAAAGTAAACTATACTAGCAAAAATAAGAAATTAAGTCTCCAATGCAATAACTAACAGTATTAAGAAAGTTATTAATGATCGACACAAACTTCCACCTTTAGCAGTACCAACTACTAAATTTCAGTTGCATTATATGCAAAATATACTCATAAATTTGCATAGGGAATAAGTATGCAACAGCGAGATCCCACACCTACCATCTGTGTGAAATCTGTTGCATGAGCAACTTGGCAGACGCCCAAGAGAACTCAAACTTCGTGTAAGTCAATGCTAGATGAAGCTTTGAGATAGACAGGAGACATGTCCCAAGTTAAGGAATCTTTTATGGGAGCAAAGTGTGCAATGAGATTGAATTGTGTAATGTTTTTATTAAGAGTCAAAATCGTTCCTTTGAGCAGTTGGGGCAAAACAACAGCTAAAACCAATGAAGTCAATAGAATCTCAAATTAACTTGTGTATCACGAAATGATATCTGCCAAGCCTACATCAAGAGTGCTCACAAGGACTGGTATGTGTAGGTCAGCAAACAAAAAGAATCTAATAGTGACAGTCAAGCAAGTAATGAAGTTAAACAGCAGTAACCACAAGAGAAGTGACCTTTGAAAAAGCAAAATGTCCAGCAGAAAGAAACAACTGCCTGATCCAGCCAAAATAACAAGGCTAAGGTAATATGCAATTTAACCGATTACTTTGGAACTTTTATGACAAGCTAGAAAGTATCTTTAAGTAGAAGCAATTAGCATGTTATATAATGCTGCAGAAGTTTGCTTATGAAGCAACAGGAATAACATCAATGTCTTAAATATCCTTCTAAAGAATAATTTGACTTATTTTTTAATACAGTATAATCATGAAGTGAATAAATGTATTTTCCTACTGTTCCAGTAATTTGATTTTTCACCATTAGAGGGCGATAAATTTGGTACTTCTCTCTTTGGAAAATTTTATATTTACCACTGGTGATCAGACTTGTTAATTTTGTGCCATTTTTTCCTGCAACAGTCATTTTCACATCTGTTTTTCATGATCCCTTCAAAAACTATAGATCTAAGTGTAGCATTTATAAGAAACATTTTCGAAAATTGATTTAAAACATACCTGGCTTTGGTTCAGGTCCTAATGCAGCAAATCAATACAATTTTGTTATAGATTTAATCTCACCCATAAAACATTACAGCATTTGTTATAATAATCACATTACAATAAAAAAACAGCATTTAAACATATGACAATACTAGCATATTTACTCAGCAATGTTTAGGTCTGAAACTCTGAAGTACAGTACTGTTCAAATTTGTTACTGCATTTTCCAATTGTCCCAACTAAGACAACTAAAATATTTATTTGTTTAATAGTGTAGTTAATAGTGAATGTGACCCCCCCCCCCCCTTTCTTTACTTCTTTCACCATCTCAACCATTGATGCCACTAGCTTTCCACACATCTTCACTTCAGGATCGTGGTACCACACTTTCAATACACTTTCTATCATTTTGGTTTTCGTCGTGCAATCGATCTTAGATATGCGCGCTTTAATAATGGCCCACAAAATTGCAATGGGGTTTAGATCGGGTGAATTTCCTGGCCACTCCAATACCTTCAAATGTTGCTGGGTAAAGAAGCTCTTAGCAAGCTTAGAATTGTTGCATGGAGCCAGATCTTGTTGAAATACCCCATCGCCTTAAGTAAACAGCTTCTGCAGTGTTGGGACCAATTTCACCTCCAGGAACGCCAATGTATGTACTTTTTGCTGTCCATCATTCCTTCAATGGGGTGAAGCATCTGTTAGATTAGTTTAGACTTGCAGCAGAAGGTCACGAGCAAGTTTAGACTTGCAGCAGTTTAGACTCTGCAGCGGAAGGAACTTAGCATTCCTTTGCTTCTCCCAACTAATTCGCACAGTACTGTATACAGTATAGTGCACATCAAGTTTCCAATTGGTACAAAACTCATTACAATCACAAACACACAACCCTCCTGGTAAGTTTTCTCCGTCCTTCTCATGGGAGGAAAGAAGTGGACATATTTGTAGATATGGCATGCACTCCCCACATCAGAAGTTTCTAAACCAAAAAACAGATTATCTGAGTGAGGCAATACTAACTTTTCAAATCATTTCCTATCCACCAGAGTTGCTCAGATGCAAATTTGCCAAGCATATGTAATCTTATAGCAAAGAGCATTAAATATGGTATAAGTTGTACAAAAAATGTATACATACTATGAATGCAATGTACAATGAAAAATATTACTTAAATATTATTAAAACATTTTTTAACATTTTATGAGATGCACATTTATTAACATTTCAGCAATAAATAATGTCTTGTAGACAACACTTGAAATAATGAGTTGAAAAAAATTGGTTGTCCTGACTGTGATTTTTGAAAACCCAGGTCTCCCAGAAGCATGCTGAATGTCTTAACTGCTAGACTACTGAGGACCAGCTAGCGGTTAAGATGCCCAGCATGCTCCTGGGAGACTTAGGTTCGAATTCCAGTCAGGATGTTTATTAATTTTTACTTTTTTCTAATTATGGTAATTATTTTAACATCTTGACATGAATTTAATTTTTTAATTCTTCATTTTGACAAAATCTTTTTGATTTCCACAGAAATGCTTGTGCTCTTTACCCATTTCTGAAACAATGTCTTTAGCGTGTAAAAGAATAAAGAAATTTATGCATTTCTTCCTTTAAATTTTTTGGTGGCAAGTTATTTGAATAACTGCTAATGTTGAGTCAGAGACTCGTTTGTATTCTCCTGGATTAATGTAAAGTACTTGCAAGTTTTGTGCCCCTAGATTTTCTGGGAGATAAATTCAGGTTAGAGTGGAGCATGGTGAAATTAGACTCTGACATGAGGCTCCCTGCATAAGAATACAGAAGCACAGACTCACAATCTTTTATATACTATATATGAGAGTAAGTCAGAAAGTAAGGTTCCCACTTTTTAATTTCTGCAGAGGGCAGGAAATTACACTAAATACAATACACAGTCTACAGAATAATACGACCACCTACCATACATATACTATGGTAGGTAGTCACATTATTCTGATACGACAGTATGCAGAAAATGTCTCTACACAGATGTAATGTTTTTCCACTTAGTCACTGGACTTGAGACATTGTAATAGTTTATCTGCAATCAAAGCCCTGTTGATAGAACGTATTTTGTTCCTGAATGTGATTTCCTCTTTGATAGCATCATCTGATGGAAAGTAAGCTTGACAAAGCATCTGAAAATGCTTTGTCAAGTTCCCAAACAAGTGAAAACCCAACAGCACCAAGTACGGATTGTATGATGGATGGTGAACAGTTGTCCATTCCAGTGGAGAGAACCTCATCACTACAGTCACAAGATTATTTTTTAACTCATTGTCCCATTTCCTCACATTGTACTACTGATAGGACAGAGTCTTATGCAGCCACAAACTGTATATGGATTTCCACTAGTTGGATCTTCTGTGACCAAAGAAACTAAATTACTGCTCAGATCTCCAACCTCATATACATGTGCATTGCCTTCATGTTCTCCAACTCTGCACCTTGAAACACAGGTAACAATGATGACTCCTGCCACCTATGACCATATTTGGTACCAATATGCAGTGTCTGAACAGCACCAAATTTTTGTTAGTGTGACCTCACCTTTTACATAAATATAATGCAAACTTCAAGAAACCAATTAATCTTAAGAATTTCAAATGTTTGGTACCTCTTAAAAGCCAATTATTTTTAATAACTTTGATTCTATAAATCAAATTGAAATAAAGATTTATGTGTAACAGTTATTTCCATGTTTTAAACTAATTAGGCATTCTCTCTATTTTAATCGATTAAAACTTGCTAAAGTAACATGCAATCTTTAGGTATTAAAATAATGTAATACATTGAATTATTGTTATCACATTAAGTTATTAAAACAGCTTCTGCAAACATTTCAAAAAACGCCTAAGTACTTAGTGAAACAGACTACCTCAGAATTTCTTTTTCTCCAGTAATACATGTGATACCATGATTATTAATATTCGCATTATAAAAAAATTCCACTGATGCAGTCCATCTATATGGAAATCACTATAATCTCTTAATATGTCAAGAAAGCGAGTTCAGCTGAACATACATCAGAAGAAAAAAATCCATGTCTTATCTAGGACTCTGGTAGTTTTACTCTGCAGCTGGGCATGCTAATCCCTGTCATTGGAATACCACATTTAAACACGAGTTTATCTTATTCAACTACGAAAATCAATTGTTCCTTCACCTTATTCTGATTCATTAAGTAATCTCTCACATTCATTAAGTAATGTCTGTATAGTAAATCATCCTCTCTCCAAGCTCTTATAACTAATGAATATCATGCTCTTCTTACTTACAAATCCTCAGCTGTTTCATTTTTTTTTCTAAAAAATAGTACAATGTGATAATTTGCAATGAGTCATTCATAACAGCAATAATGATATTAACTCAATGGTGCATCAAAGTATGAAAGGCCTTAATGATTCGTTTTACACCAAGAGTAGGAGATTTTCAAGCTGTTGAGCTTTTATGTAATTCAAAGAACGAGTTGGATTATTTTACCTCTGAGCAGCACATTTTTGCACACCATGGGCTAAATGGCCAGGTCACATGGACCCCGAAGGCTCAGAGAAGGTTGGGGGAGGGGACCCACTGGAACAGCTGTTGGGAGACAGATGGTAGCCTCCTGTCAAGGCCATCCAGCGTGTTCTTTAACGTGCACAGGGTATGGCTCTCCCACACACGGGGCCATGAGCTTAACGTCCCATCAGACGGACAGCGGCCTTTCCAAGCCCATCAGTGTCCCCTACTGACCGTGGGCAGGGCGGAAAATTTTTGCGGAGATAAATCTCAACGCTGACCCAGCTGGGACTCTAACCTGGGAACTACAGATTACGAGCCTGGCGCGCTACCAACTGAGCCACCCCCGCCCCAAAGAACGAGTAAATACACTATTTTATAAAATGCACTACAGCAGAGTGTCTGACCGCTTATACACTCATTCCCCTCAAGAGCTAGAGCATCAGACTTTGCATGAACTTTCCCTTAATTGGGGGAAGATTATAAGCTATATGTAAACTCAATGGAATCAACCAAAACCAGTGTATACCAAGCTGAATTTTTCAAAATTACCTAAGACAACATTGGTTATTAAAAATAATTGTTGCCACAAGAATATTTAGAAGAAAAGCAATTTAATTGCTTTCTGCTTTTGCATGATATAGCATTTGTTTTAAAAATGTGTCATATTTAAAGGTCAGGAGTGGAAAAATAGCTATTTACTTGATTTTAATACTTAAATCATTCATTACTTTCATTTTCAAGTCTCCTTTTGAATAAAAATATGCAACTAACATTATACCTAGATTATCTTACCAGGAGTGCAGCCAGAAAAATTTAATGGGAGTGTTCAGATTTTTGGCATGCAATAAAAACTTTATCAACTGACACTCAATTATAGATTTAACTAGCTGAAGTCTGTTGCCAACTGAATTTTCTACAGGTATTGGTGCTAGAGCCATGCTCCCTAACATTCCCCTCAAGACAGTTACAAATTTCTGATGAATGACTACCAAAAGTGTCTGGATCAAATAGAAAACAAATATTGTTTCAATCTTTTTGTGGTGAGAATTTCATAATCTAAAGCAATTTAAACTGTATGTCTGAGTTTAGAGTACCACCAACATGAGGTGGTACTCTATTTTATTGTTTCGATTTTTCTATGATTTATTTAAAAGGCAGTTACAATTATGGATTTCATAGAATAATAATTTGTCCTTAGTGTAGTTCTTGCTAATTTTGGAACCACAATTACTCATTTTCTTTTGCTGCAAGAACTGGGTAAAACGCTTGTAAACAAAATGTTCCATTAGATTCCTCAAGGAACAATAAAAAATTCAGATTTATGGGAAACCCTTAACATGGCAACATTCTTGTAATAATCATTTTATTCGTTTGAGATATTTTAAGCTACTTTCATCTATACACATTAAAACATTTAGAGGTCTTTATTTGCACTAACAGGTTCTTGGTTGGGGAGTCTGCATCTTACAAGTTAACAATCTGTTTGTGAAACATTTCAGTAATATCCAAAAATACTTCCAAGTTTGAACAAAAATTAATTTTTTATCATTATACCAGTGAAAGTCAATTTGTCTTAAAATCTAGGCATTAGTTTTTCAATGAAATTAGAAGTATTTTGTGTACAGTTTCACATCAACTTACATCACTAGGCATATTATCTTTATATCTAAGTATACCTGTCCCTGATGTGATAAAAGGCGACACATGAAAAATTGGAAGAAAAAGCAGAATAACCAACTAAAGTTATACTGGGAGTTATACATACAATAGAATTCTTGACCAGTAATAACTTTAGTATCCAATAAATAATTTGCAACACTGTGAAGAGTACCCATTCACTGCCTTATATAATTCCAATTGATCATTGGAAAACTAAAGGATTTCTTCATTTCCCACTAATATTTCTTGAAATTTTTGCGTATTATTTTGAGGACTAATATAATGTAACAGTATCTGAAACTTTAGTTCAATTTTTTATCAAATATTGATGATGAATGAAATAAATTTTATCTATCTATTCAATTTTTAGCTCTCTAGCAAAGTAAATCTATATTTGACCTTTGATCTCAAAGGACCAAAATTTCCCATTTGAGATCTACAATCTGAAACATCCACTAGCTCATCAAACCAATTTTAATGTTTCTAGCAATTGTAAGATAAAGGTTTGGCCTCTGTGTGACTTCCATTTGGCTTTGAAAGGTACAGAGGTCAAATGAGGTGAATGACAGAGGTCAAAGATGATGTGAAACTAATTTTTTTATTATTTATGTAAATATATTTTGTTACATGAATAAAAATCACTTTATTTAAAGAATATTCTATGGCTATTTAAAGATGCTGTAATGCTCCAAAGTATGTTATTTTAAAACTGTTGGATAGACTGCAATTACGGTGCCAGGCAATAAATCTTGACAAAAAGTTATTTTGGTTTCATTATTAGAATGAGCATAAAATAATTGATGATTGTCCAAAAATAATGTAAATACAATAATATTAAATCTATCTGCTGAAGGGAAAAAAATTAAGTCAAATACAATTTCATAAAATATAGAAGTTTGAGTATAAACTCTCCAAATAATTCCTTCTACAAAAACAATTCATATACTAACTCCCACAAACTAAACAATCAACTACTCATTCACTACTACTCTACACCAACTCCACCTAATTTTCTGAGCCCCACACTAGCTTTAAGTGCAAATGTTGCACCTGTCTACATCACACCTGTGAGCAACATTTGCATACAAGATCATGCATCAATGATGCAGGCAACTGTGGCTATGTTAGCAGTTAGTAGCCATCTATCAAAATGAGCTGCACAATTGGCAACTTTACTGGTGGATGTAGAGAGCTGACAGTTCAAAGCTATTAAAAGGCCCCAAAATAATTATAACGCAAATAAATTAAATTGACTATGGAACGTAAAAGTGAATGGTGAACCATCACAAAATATCTTCAACAAGCAGTGAGTATTAAAAACATACGATGGCCTGGTGACATATCGGCAGCCATGAGAGAGAGAAGACTCCAGAGATGGCAAATTGAAATGCATTTCAGAATACACCACAAAGGGCACAAATTATCAACATGTTAAATTACATCTGTACCACCTAAGGAAGTTATTTCTTGGGATGAACATCCATTAATTGCAGTTGCATCATAATAGTGGTGTAGTGGTAGCTGATTTAGTAACATTTAATATTTAATCACTGCTTGATTATAGATCCTGATTTTGCTGCACTGGTGGGCTTCTGTGGAGGGAAAATCTTCCACTGTGTTTTCTGTTTGTGGGTTGACAGTCCCAAGTGAATAGATACACATATGTTTATCAGTTGGTGGATAATCCTAAGCAGAGGTCATCGCAGGCACCTGAACTCTTTGCTTCTATTGGCATTGTCAAATTCTACATTGGGGGAAGTCTTCCAGTGTAGATGGCTTCAGCCTTTAGTGGTGGGGGAATGGATCTTTGCCCCATGTCTGTGATAGGGGGCTGTTTGACATTGTCGGCATTTCCTCTCTCAATAAACATGGTTTCTTTAAACATCCTACTAACCATTTTTTCTCCATAGATAGTTGGAATGTGAGGACTCTGCACAGAGCTTTTACTCTTGATGTCCTCACACAAGAATTCCACCATTATAATTTAGATATTTTCGGCCTGCAAGAGACCAGATTGTCAGATAAAGGTCAGATTCTTAAAAATAATCTTAAATTTCTCTTTTCAGAGTGGGAAGACAAACATCAAGGAATGTATCTGCTTCTCAGCAGACATGCTAGTGATGCTCTTCTAGGATATGAGTGCATTAATGAAAGGTTTCTTACAGCAAAATTTCAGATGAGCATTAAAGACTTGAATGTTATCTACTGTTATGCCCCCACTGAAAATGCCGATGAAGATGAGAAGGATAGTTTTATGGACAACTTCAGGATATTTTGAATTCCGTGAAAAAAGGTGATATTACCCTTGTTCTAGGTGACTTCAATGCCAGAGTTGATACTGACTCTGACATTTGGGAGGGGTGATAGGCCCTTTTAGTATTGGTAACTACAATAACAATGGGCAAAGTCTCCTAGAGGTAAGTAAACTCAATGGTTTCAGAATAACTAGCACTTATTACAAACACTGAGAGATATAAGTACACATGAATTTCACCTGATGGACTGGCATAGGAATATGATTAATTATATATTAACAGCAAATGGACTAGTTCTGTTAGGAATATCAGGACATATAGGGGAGCTGAAATTCGATCTGACCATTACCATGTTAAAAGTGTCTTGCAACTTAAACTTAAGAAGTGATGTGCTAAGGTTAAAAAATTTACTTTAATTCTGAAGCTCTGAAAGACCCAGTTTTAGCTAAAGCTTACCATGATAGATTACTTAGTCATTATGACATTCGTGGTTTGCTTACTACTGAAGTTGAGGGAGAATGGGACCATTTTAAACAGGCTTTTTTGGAAACTAACAGTACTCTTTTAGGAAAAAAAGGAACTGAGGAGTCAGAATTATTTGAGTGTTAAGGCACTTGAGCTTATTTCAGAAAGAAAGAACTGCAAGAATGTCCTTAATCAATACCCTACTAGTCCTAATAGAAAGCATTACAGAGAACTTAATAAACATGTAAAAGATCAGATAGCTGCTGATAAGAATCTTTGGCTTGATGGTTTGGCTGACAAAGCCGAGGAAGCAATTAGACAGCACAACAGCAGAGAGCTGTACCAGATAGTTAATGTTTTGTGTGGTAGAAAACGAACAGGGATTGAAGGATAAACAAGGTAAGGTTATAGAAGGTGAGGATTCTCTCATGGTTAGGTGGGCTGAGCATTTCAGTGATGTTCTAAACAATGTGTTTAGTTCAACTCCCATTGTTTGCAATGATGATAGATGCATTGGTGACTTTAATTTTGGCCCTATAACACAATCTGAAGTTATTCTGGCTATTTCTAAACTTAAACTTCATAAATCCCCAGGGGTAGATGAAATTACTACCGAAATGCTTAGAGCTGGGAATGTTTCGGTTACCACTTGGATGACTGAAATTCTGAATATCTTTTATGATAAAGGCATGGTTCCTAAGGATTTTACCAGAGCTATTATTATCCGCATTTTCAAAAAAGGTGATCACAGTTCTTGTGATAACTATAGGGGTATCAGCCTACTCTCTGTTCCAGGTAAAGTTCTTTCCATGATTGTGCTTAACAGAATTAAGAATCTGGTTGACAGTCAATTGGTGAAAAGCAATGTGGATTAAGAAGTGGTAGGGGATGTGTGGATCAGATATTTTCACTTAGGCAGATTCTTGAGAAATGTTTAGAGTTTCAGAAACCTTTGGTTGCTAGCTTTGTTGATAATTTGTGGTTGATTATGAGCTCATATGGTATACCAGACAAGTTAGTTAACATAATGAAAGCTCTCTATAATAACACTGAGTCGTTTGTGAGAGTTGGTAAGTCTTGTAGCAATTGGTTTAGCATTACTTCTAGTGTTCGACAAGGGTGCATTTTGTCCCCTTTTCTCTTTAGTTTGGTTATTGATTATGTTATGCGAAATTCACTTCAAGGGAAAGATTTTGGTCTTAAATGGGCTGGATATATGAAAATTTCTGATTTAGATTATCTCATGATTTAGCCCTCTTGGCAAATGATGTTGATGAGATGAACTCTTTCACTTCAGCTGTTGATGAGACTGGTAGTAGAGTAGGTTTGGTTATAAACAGAAAAAACTAAAGTGATGAAAATTTAATTATCTTGGGAGCTATGTAGCAGATACTGGTGATGTGCAGCATGAGATTAACAGATGAATTAGGATTGCTGCTGGGACTTTTAATAATCTATGGAGAGTGTGGAGAAATAGGCGTATTCACCTAAAGACTAAAATTAGACTGTATAATAGTTTAATGATTTCTAGGGTTAGTTATGGTAATGAAACTTAGATGCTTTGTAAACAAGATAACAGGAAACTAGATGCTTTTGATTCCAGATGCTTACGCAATATCTTGGGCATTAGGTGATTCAACTTTGTAACTAATGATGAGGTTAGGCAAAGGAGTCTGCAACCTCCTTTAAGCAGCATATTGTGCAGAGAGAGACTCTGTTGGTTTGGTCATGTTGCCCGTATGAATAATTATAGATTGGCAAATAGGGTTATGAACAGTGTGCCTAAAGTCCTCAGAAAGAAGGGGAGACCTAGGATGCGGTGGGCAGACAATGTCAAACAGTACTTTGTTAGAATTGGTGTGCAGTGGCCAGATTCAGTAGATGTAGCTCAGGATAGACTTGCTTGGAGAACTAAATTGCACGGTCTGGTTGGACCTCTGTAGCCCATGGCTGCTTGAGGATCTTTGATGGCTACATCAGTTTTTTTTCTTGCAGGATATTTTTTTCCAATTCAGATTTTATTATGTCATGCTTTATTGTTGGGCTTTTCATCAAAATATAAGTATATTTATAGTACTTCTTAACTAAAAATTACTTAATAGCAATATTTTGCTCATAGCAGGGGAATCCTTTCAAGTTTAACATTATCTGTGGCTAAACTACCATCATTAGCTATGCAAAACATAAAACTGAGCATTATATATTTCAAGGTCAGAATCTACTATCTCAAACATCATTTAAAGGTAGACAGATGCATACCCACATCAATTAAGATAATTAATCATCAGCCCTTCTGACTGCTCAATTTTTCTTTTCAAAAACATAGTGCTACAGATAATTACTAAATTATTTTATTTACATTTGTAAAACTCATTCACTTACGGCAATTTCTTTCATCAGATCCATCTGCACATTCTCGTCGTCCATTGCATCTTGATCTTATATGAATGCATCTACCATCACTGCAGCGAAATTGACCAGAGGAGCATTCATGTATTGGCGTAACTGTGGCTATAAAAAAAATTTTCATACCAATTTTATGTTTTCAAATAATGAGATAAAATAAGATCACTTTTAAAAACACTAAATATCAATTCTGAAGTCATAAAAGTTTGAAATTGGGTTGCTTTACTTCCGAGCAACTTCTTTTACACACAATGGGCTAAATGACCAAATCACGAAGTCCCCAAGGGCTCAAAGCTATTAAGAGACACATGGTAGCCTCCCATCAAGGCCAGCCAGTGTATTCTTTACCATGCACAGGGTATGGCTCTCCTGCACATGGGGCCACATCTTTACATCCCATCTGACAGACAACAGCCTTTTCAAGCCCATTCATGTTCCCTTTCTGACTGAGGGCAGGGTTGGGGTTTAGTGGATATAAATCTCAACACTGACACAGTCAGGACTCTGACTTGGGAACTGCAGATTTTGATAATGACTAAGATGAAGCATAGCTTCATTTTCTGATGCCTGAAAATTTCAAGGATAGGTTAGTCTGTCTCTGCTACATTTCTGTTAATACTAAAGCTTTGCCTTGGTATTTATATTCGACATAAAAATATTAAGCAGGAAAATGTTTCATTTTGTGTTCAATTTCTCATAAAACAGGTTTTTTCAAACTTCTGCAGAGCAGGATTAGATAATACATTTTGTCCCAAAAGAAACAAGACTATATTCTTAAGGGCTATCCTGTTCAATTGACCCCTATATATATACTCACATGTGGTACACTTGTTTATCCCTGTAAGCAAGTTTTGATAGATCAGCTCCCATCCAATGTGATAGCACATGCACACACTGTTTTCTTTTAACCACAGTTTCTTACAGAGATTGAGGAGCAGCATGTCTGCAAAAAATTATATGCAAAGCTGGGAAAAGTGTCGCAGAGATATTCGATGTGCTGCAAAAAGCTTACGGTGATAAAGCACTATCATGTGTATTTTTCATTGGTAGACTTCCAGACTTCAATTACTGCTGGAGATGAAACGTGGTGCTTAATCCACTATGACCTGTGTAAGAAATGACATCCTAGAGGATTCATTCTCATCCCTCAAGGAAAGTTTATGCACATATATAAGTCCAACATGAAATTTATGTTAAATTAGAATATTCTTGATGGCTTTGGTTCACAGACAAGGGATAACACTCTAATGCCTATATACAATTTTTATCTCAGTGTGTTATTTCCCCTGTCTATCCATATTGGTTGTTTTAACACTAAAAGGATCATGCATATGGAATTCATCCTTCAAAGTGCTAGTGTGAATAAAGATCTCTACAAAGTTGTTTTACAACATCTTAATACATATTAATCATTTTTTTATCATTTTGAGGGGATAGTAAGTAGTTCCTCTTGCATGACATTGCTCACTATCAAAGAGTTTCTTGCTAAATGGTAGGTCACTGTTATCCCACCTTCTGTATTCCCCTGACTTGTCACCACCAGATTTTTTCCTGTTGCCACATCTCAAAACAGCATATAAAGGACATATGAATGCGGGCACTTCAGATATTCAAGAAGCTGTGACAAAAGTACCTTTTGACCATCCAAAAATGTTACTTCCAAAACAGTGCTTTCAAAAACCAGCAAATTTTTGCAGCAGTGCATTAATACCAGTGGGCTACTTTGAAAGCAACAACCATTAACTTTGTCTCTTCATTGTTTGCAATAAATACAATCTTTCTTTTGGGTGAAAAACTTGAATTTCGATTCCAGAGTGTGAAAAGTAAAAAAAAATTAACTTTTCTAGTTTCAAAACTAGATGACAAAATATTGCTGATTTAAGTTTTTTTTTTGCTAATTGCTTTCAAATATTCCAAAGTTTCACTTAACTCAGGAAACAGTTCAGTGAATATAAATATAAATATGGGTTGGGTTGTTTTACCTCTGAGCGGCACTTTTTTGCACACCATGGGCTAAATGGCCAGGTCACATGGACCCTGAAGGCTCAGAGAAGGTTGGGGGGAGGGGACCGACTGGAACAGCTGTTGGGAGACAGATGGTAGCCTCCCGTCAAGGCCATCCAGCATGTTCTTTAATGTACACAGGGTATGGCTCTCCCGCACAAGGGGCCACTGCTTAATGTCCCATCCGACGAATGGCAACCTTTCCAAGCCCATCAGTGTCCCCTACAGACAGTGGGCAGGGTGGGGAAATTTGTGGAGATAAATCTCAATGCTGACCCAGCTGGGACTTGAACCTGGAAACTAGAGATTACAAGCCTGATCGACTGAGCCACCCCTGCCCCAAATATCAATATGGAACAAGAGTATATAAAATATTTAAATGATTTATTTGAAGCCACAATCTTTATTGTTGTATTCTGCTAACACAGGGTATAGGGGAAAAATTGTTTCCTGCTGGGTGGTCTCAAGGTATTATACATGAAAACTTGTTAAAATGCGATAAAAAAAAATACCAGTTGGATCACTTGGCACCCTTTTGGTGCTATGCATGATCCTGATATATGGAGCTATTCAAAAAGTTGACACATCTGTAGATTTGCACTTGTTCCACTGAAGTTAACGACTTACAACTTTTCTGAAAGCCTGTCTAAACTTGTCATTACACATTAAAAACAAAAAATTAAACTTAAAAACAAAGGCTTATCATTTCTCTCTTCACTGGCTGTACACAATGTTTGGTCTATGAAATCTGTGCATTATTGCTATGAATATTATGAAAGACTAGGAAAGATTTTACATTTTCACAAGGATGTAGCTTAGGGACGATACAAAAAAAATTTCATGCCAATTTATCATAAGTATAAATAGATCATGACTGTTCATATGTCACTGCTACAGGATGGATACGCAAATTCGGAGAATGATGACAGAGCTTCAAAGATCTCTTGTGCAGGAAGACAGAAGGAGGCTGTGAACAAGAGAACCATTGCAACTGTTCATGAACTTGTTAAGGAAAACCTACACATCACCATTTAGGTAATAGGTTTAGATATTAGTGTATCAATTGTCAGTGTGGAAACAATTATTCATCAACATTTAAAGTTCCAAAAGATCTGTGCTAAATGGGTATCCCACAAACTGAAAGAATAGCAAAATAGGGGTAGAGTCAACTCATGCAAGGAGATATTAGCAATATTTGAACCTAGTGGCCCTGAACAGTTAACAGAAATTATCACAGGTGATGAGACATGCTTTTATTACTATACAACTTCCAGAAAGATCCACAACTATGTTTGGGTTGCAGAAGATTAACAGCATCCCTAAATCCTTTGACAAGACTTTTGCTCAAGGAAAAGTCTGTTTGCAATTTTTTCCAAGGAAAGTCATTTTTCAGGTAAGTTGTCCATGGCTATATGGCCAATATTAACAATTATTTTGCTCAAAATGATCAAGGAGATGAAGGAGCAGCATCCAACAACAGGTATGTTAAGAGTTTTTCATGACAATGGCAGTGCTCACAAAACTAGGCAAGTGATGCCTGTCTGAAGCAGGAAAAAAGATCAAACAGCTACCCCATCCTGCATTTCACCCAATCTTGCATCATACAATTTTTGATTGTTTCCAAAAATTAAAAAAGGATTACTGGAAATTCTTTGTTTTGCAAGGGTACAAGATCTTGCAAATGCATTCATCAGAGTTGTCGAGCATTCCCCAACAAGAGTAATTACTATCAAGCATTCCAAAATTGGCCTAGACATCTGTTGGTTGATTGTTTGGGGTTTTATGGCGCAATGGCAACTAAGGCCATTATGCGCCAAACGAAAGACAAAATAAAGGATAAAGACCTAAAACCCACAACCAAATTTTAAAATCATACAAAACATGAACAGTGTAAAAATGCAAAACAAAGATAGAAATAAAATTTAAAAAAAAAAAAATCAACCCAGATGCAAAGGATCTGGGTTAAACATAAAGAACAAAAACAAGGAAATAAAATTTGAGTTTATTAAAATACCCAGGTACATCTTACAAATGCAAAATCTGGTTGTAAAAATAATGGTCAGATAAAAGATGTCCAAGTGTAAGATGCTCGGAAGTAAAATTGTGAAAGCTAAAATAAAACATCATTTCAGGTTAAAAAAGATACTTTCAATTAAAATGTGTTTAACATTTAAAATGGTGTCACAAAACTCGCACTCGTCATCCACCTGAAGAAATGAATGATTGATAGTGATATATGATTACCTAAGAAGCCAAGCAAGTAAACTACCTGCTAGTGATTCCTGCGAAAAACAGACTACTTGATCTCGAAAAGCTAGCTACCAACTTGTTCAGACCGAGATCATTCCACTGTGCCCAGAGCTCAGTGGAAGAACAATGCTGAAAGTCCACATATGGGACCAGCAGTGGAGAATCTGATAGAGGCGTGGCAGACTTGACAGCAACATCTGCCAAGTCATTGCCCCTGATCCTGACATGATCAGGCACCCAACAGAAGAGAATGGTGGTTGTGGCTGTCAGATGATGGAACTGCTGGAAGATCTTAAAAAGAATAGATAATTTATAGAATAATAACTCAGGCAGATGCCTCAAAGAGATCAAGGCCTGTAGCGAACTAAGCAAGTTGGTGTATATGACACAGCTGGGGGGGGGGAAGATGTTTAGCCCTTATGTGGTCCAAGGCAAGGCTAATAGCATGCAGCTCTGTGCATAGACATCTGCAATTTTGCACAGATGCTGGGAGTACTTTGAAAGACTATTCTCAAAGTTTTGTTGAAGTAAATGCTGATTTTTGTTCTGCAGATACATATCAAAAACTTTTTAAATGCCCCTCATAGCTCTGGTGAATGGAGGCTTTATCTGCAATTGTAACATCTACTTGAGACTAGGGTATGAGAGGAAATTTTGATCAGTGACTGGTAGCTCAGAGGTTATCAGGAGGTCCTATCCCACCTAACAAGAGACAATTCCCCCTAAATCCAGTGTTAGCAGAATACAACAGCAAAGATAGGGGCTTCAAATAAACCTTATGATCACTGTGAATGCAGGAGAAAATATTGTTTTTGTGTGAACCTAAATTTTCTATTTTGCAATTTTGGTTTGAATGTAGGACTTTCGAATGTTATGATGATCTATATATAAAACTTAAGTATAAATGTAACGGGGGGGGGGGGATAGTATTCTTACTAACAGGGAAAAAAGCTTTTTGGTTTTGTTAAAACAACTTTTCCATTACACATTTTCGAGCATAATTTTGAAATTTTTGATAAATTGGTTCCCAACCATCACCGATACTACAGCAAAGCTGTTATGCATAAGAATTTATCATTCAGACCATTATATATTTGTTAGAGCATTCACATTACTTCACCATTTGCTGGGCATATGGAAATAATTTTATGGCTAAAGGAGAAAAGAAAAACAAATATGCAATTTTGCTTTACACTTGCTTGTTCTTGATTCATACAATGATTCATTACTGCAAATTTCTGAACCTTGAATTAATTTTTGGACTCTGTGGTTTCTCTAATATTCAACTTTATTTTATTAGCATGATTAGGTAAAAAAAAATGAATCAGGTCCAAGCTCAGTCAATGCCCAATTCATTTTGCTTCTGAACCTACCAATGTTTTGCAATGAGACTCATCCCTATATCCAGTGCTGTTAAAGCATGTGGTAGGAAGTTATAAAATCGTGCATGGTATAGATATACCTACCATACACAATACTTTTGGGCACTATCTATATAGAAGATATTTCAAAATATCAGATACAAGATATTAAAGATGCATTCTGAAATCTACAGTGCATTTCAAAGAATTACTTTAACCCCTTCCACTGCTATGTTGATAGTTCAATTTCTAGCTGAAGTCATCATTGACTTAAAGAAATTTGCATTCACATTAAGCTGAAGTAGCTGTGAGATTGATTATAACATGTAAAATTTGATTGGTTTTTTATCTAAGTAAATTGGTTGAAGACAATTATTTCCATTGGAATCAATACATGTAAAAATGAGTTGAAAGGGGGTAATGAATAAAATTCCCTATAGAACCAATATTTTACATTTTCTCCTCACTAAACCATTTTATGAATTTTCATTCTTCAGTTGGCCAAAAAGAAAATAATGCATAGTACCATTATGCATTAAAGTATGTTCACTTATGGGAACACATTCTAAATCTTCAAATATATTCATGGCCTCTAAAAGAACAGTCATTGCTTCAAGTTAACTTGAATATTTTGCTTTGGAGAACAGGTTTGTCAAATAAAACAAACTTCTTTGACAGTTTCATAAGCCAAGATTGCATGCTTTTTTAAACAAGGGATCCAAACATAAATAGTGATAACCGAAGAATTTTTCCTGTATGTTCTAGTTTTTCTTATTACTATATAAAGGAACTCAAAATATAATTTTAACCATTACTAAATATAATTTCCTATGATTTATTACTTTGATTTATAATAGTACAAAACTGCAACAATGAATCATTTTCATATGTCTTTTTTTTATATCAATATTCAACTACTTCCACCACATACCAGAAGTTCTGCTATGACAGGTCGTGCTATTTAATAAGAGTAATTTACATTAAAGAATTGCATGTCCTATCTTAGTAGTCAGAATTTCTAATTATTAAACCAGATAGAGCCAAACTTTTTTTTTTTTGCAATCAAATTAGGCTTAGTAAAGAAACAAGCATTTAATGAACTTACCAGGAATACTAATTATAATACATTTGATAATCAATTTTAGTATTTTTTTATATTTAACTCTTACTGTCTTTGAACAGAGACAAGTAAAAAGAAACTAAGAGTATCATTGAAATTACTACTATAATTACAAAATATTACTTTTTCAAGTTCTTGTATTAAATAATGTAACTATGATTTAATGGTGGCAAATCCTAATGTTATAATCACTTACATATGGTTAACAATAAAAGAAAACTTTAATCACAATACAGATAATAAATGAAATATAATCCAGAAATAAAATTTTTTTATTCTTCAAAAAGGTAGTAAAACAAAAATGAAGCACTTTTTGACAAAGCAACTTTCTCTAACCATAAAATTCAGTTTCATCATTTTTTGGAAACATTACAGAAGTAGTTGATAAAAAGTGGCAACAGCTCAGAAACGTTTTGATAGATTATTTGACATTTGCATAAGGAAACAACTTATCTCTGCAAATTGTGTGGGAAAGTTTGCACAATTAATCAACAATTGGAATAGAATTTTTCAGATTCAGTATAATTTTTTCATGTTAAAAAGCTCAAGATTTTTTTTATATTTAGAAAAATTAAAGGCTTATTTCTTTTTGAAAAATTATAACCTTTTGATAATGATAGTGTTAATGTGCTGTTCAAGCCATTAAATTAATTTATGATTAATTTAATTAAATTATCACAAAAATCAATCTTATCAAAATAACAAGATTGACTGCATGCAATATGAATTAAAGAATATTGAAAGAAAAAACAATATATTTAACACAGGATGAACAAAAGTTTTTTAAAGGAAATATACAAACAAAAGTCAATACACTTACGACAATCTCTTTCATCCGAGGAATCAAGGGGACAATCCTTTTTGCCATCACAACGAAATCTACGGTCTATGCATTCTCCCATATCACACTGCCACATATGAGAACTGCAAGCTGTTAATGTGAGCAAAATACAAACAAAATCAGGCACTCAAATAATTAATTAAATTACATAATATAAAGTATAGTAATGATACTTACTGCTACTAAGAATATAATTCATATACAGTAAATTCTTTTTCAATTTGATTGCATGAAATAAGTATTACAAATATTTTAAGTAATTCATATTTGTCAATCATCTCGAATTTGATTACGACAATTTTGAGTTGATGGGTTATTTTACCACTGAGGACATTTTTTGCAGAAAATGAGCTAAATGACCAGATCACAAGGACCTAAAAGAATCTGTGAAAGTTGGAAGAAACAGCAGACAACTGTTAGGAATGCAAGCTCCCATCAATTCCAGACATGTTCTTTAGCATGTACAGGTTAAGGTTCTCCTGCACATAGGCAATAGCTTAATGCTCCATCTGATTGATAGCAGCCTTTTCTAGCCCATCGTTGTTCTCCTTTGTCAGGGCAATGTAAATATTAGTGGAGGTAAGGCACAACACTGGCATAGTTGGGACTCGTACCAGGAAACTGCCAATTATGATCATGGTGCATCAATGGCTGAGACAGTACAAAACCCACACATTACAAATGATAATCATTGGATTCATTGCTGATAAAGCAGAAGAACTAGAGAGTACAACAAAGAGGTTTACCAGATAATAAATGCCACTAGGTGGTGCAAGTTGCAATGCTTTATATAGTTCTGCACTTTTTCATTTAATTTTAATCTAAAATTATTGTATAATTTAGTAATATGTATAAGATGTTGTTCATTCAAACTAAAGCTTCAGAAAACATGAGATTTAGTGAAATAAATTTTTTGTAGTTGCCTTTGTTTGACAGTTGCATTGTCTAATGTTCTTTCATCCATCAGACATTAGGTAGCTCAGATGTGTGAAGCCTTTTCCACAGTAAGCAATGTACACTGCACACATAGTAATCTCAAAGTGGCATTACCAGATGTGAAAAACAATATAAAAAAAACTCAAAACTTTTGCTGACTTTAGAATAAGACTGATGAATTTGTATCGACAATGTGATTTAAGAAAGGAACTGCACAAGGATAAAGCTAGCAAAATTATGCTTGCAAAGGCCAGAGATCAGAAATGAACTTGAGGATATCAGGCAGGAACTCGAAGATTTGCAGCAGTAGTACTAATTTAGAGATAGTTGGAATCCTGAAGGACCAGAGGAAAATATTGGTAGCATACTTAACAAAATAGCAGATAAGATATGCATTAAAACAAAGGAATGCGATATATTTGTAGCTGAGAATTTACTAACCAAGAAAAAAAAATTAAAAACATAATTGTAAAATTAAACTAAAATAATTAGGGACTATTTGGTTAGAAGGTAACAAAAAATTTGTCTAAATTGCAAACACATTAACCCAAAGTTTAGAGAAGGAAAAATTTATCTGAATGAGCATCTAAGACCTAGAAATAAAGAACTTCTTTATAAAACTAAGCAATGTAAGCAAAAAAATGAAGTACAAATATGCATGGGTTAAGGTTGGAAAAATCACATTTGAATCTGATGTATCAAAATTTTATGCATAAATAACAAAGTACACCTAGATAAACTCTCAAATACTTAATAGCAAGCAATGATAATGTTCTTAATAGATCAGTTATCACTGAAGAATCCGATTTAACTGCATTTCTGAGAACAGTTGGTTACTATAGTCCAAATATTTTAAATATTAGAAGTTTAAGATTCATTTTTGAACTTTTTTTACTCTACAGATTATAAATCTGATTGTATGACATTGACAGAAATTTGGAGTAAGGAAAATGAGGTTGATCTTTATCAGAATAAAGGCTATACAACCTATTAACTGTAGACAATATAATAAGGATGGTGGTATAATATAATCTAATATTAATGCTAAAACTATAGACCATAGCCAAATAGAAACAGCAGAAGTGCTCCATATAGAGGTTTCATTATATGAAATATTCAGTAATTGCAATTTACCCGTCCAGTCATATATCATTTGATTTTATTAGTGAACAACAGCATATTCTGTAGGGATTAACAAGAAATATTATAGCAGTTGATATAAGACTTGTTAGCAAATACAAGTAACCTTGTAAATGAATACCTATGTGTATCTGCTTTGAATAGAAATCAATGATGAATACTACTACCAGAGATCCATAATACCCAGTTTATCTGGACCATGCACTGGTTAAATTTAATAGAATGCACAAGCTGCATATATAAAATGCCAATTACAGATCATTATCTCATAGCAGTTAAAATTAGGCATAATGAAAATAAAAATTTTTATGAAGGAAATATTAAAGATTACGAGCTCTGAATTAATTATGAACTAATAAACGATAAATGGGAGGGGAAACACAGGAAACTAATGTTGATAATGCATAAAAAAGTGAGATTTTGTATAAAGTAATTAAGGATTTAATTACTTTATACAAATGTCATGAAGCACAGAGATAGGGTATAATGAAAAATTAAAAAATACCCATATAACGGGAGTTGTTGGGTTGTTTTTACCTCTAAGCAGCAGTTTTGCACACAATGGGAAGGTTGCAAGAACTCCAAGGGCTCAGAGAAAGTTGGGGGAGGGGACCCACTGGAGAGCTGTTAGAAGACAGATAGCAGCCAACCGTGGTTCTCCCACACACGGGGCTTAACATCTCATCTTATGGACAGTGGCCTATCCAAGCCCATCAGTTTCCTCTACTAACTGAGGTAGGAAGTTTTGTGGAGATAAATTTCTGCTAACCCAAGCAGGACTTGAACCTAGGAACTGCAGATTATGTGCCCCTTCTTATTTATCCCTATGTTTACATTTTTAACCATTCCTTCACACTGGAATTTTTCCAGATGATCAAAACTTTCCATTTCTCTTAGATGGCCTATAGCCTTTCAAACTACAGACCATCTAAGCTTTTGTCTGTTTCTTTGCAAATTATTTGAAAAACTGGTAAAATTCAGAGTATTGAATTATTTATAAAAATTTATTACCCTCAAATCAATTTGGGTTCATTTAAGACAAGGGCATTGATTATGCTTATTGTCCTTTACAATTCAATGGACCAAGGGAATTTATCAATTTTTCTAGCTTTCTATGATGCTTTTAACAATGCAACTCGTTCATTACTTTTTAAACAACTGAGGGTTCTGAACCCTCACCACTGAATCACTGGCAGAATCAAACCTGGGATCCATAATCCCACTTTGACCAGAGAAGTGCAAGACAGAGAAAGAATAAAGAGTATCGATCCACTTCCCAAGAGAGAAGACCTTGAGGATATTCAATGTCTGCATGCATTTGGACCTGAGATGCCATAGGCATTGCAAAAAAGGTAAATTTCTGGTCAAAGATAGGACAGAGAAACTTGGCCACAACAGGAAAGATGGACCCTAAGGTGTGGCTCAGGATTCCAAGTGTATGTGTGGGCAGGGAGTGAAAATATGTACTGATATGGATATTCCAATAGGGAGAGAGAAGGATCCATGAGCCACTGCTTGAGGACCCCACCCCTCCCACTGGTATCAGCATTGCTCCAAAGAGGACTGTCCATTGAAGTTCCCAATGATAGAGGGGATGGCATTTGTGATACGAGCTCAAAGTCTTCCAGGTAGAAGATAGAGCAGTCAATAAAAATTCCATGAAGAGATGGATGGCAACCACATCTAGGTTGCGGGTGAAGGGTACAACCTGGAACTGACACTCGCTAGGATGTTGACACATCCATGACTTGGAGCATCTCCATTCCTCCTGGCAAATGGGTGAAAAATGCTGTATCTTTGGATCAGTGACTGTTTGAAAGCAGGCTTGTATCTAGAAAAAAAATTATGGTGGGAAGAAACTGAATTGAACCAGGAAAAAAAAGGAGGGGAAGCAAGAGAGTTGTGTTGTCCATCAGATGAGATAATACCATTATAGTATTTCCATTGCTGTTTTAGAGGTTTTAAAAAACATTTCTCGAAAAGGCATGAAAAATGCACAAGTTTAATTTTTTTGCTTCTATTACTCTTACAGCATTCCTAAAGGGGGAGGTATGACCCCCATAGATCAAACCTTGTTCAGAAGTATGTCTCCTGCAGGCATGCATGGATGGGCTTGTGTGCCTGTAGGAGGGTTTCGATGTTGTCAAGTTTCCTCTCCTGATATCCACACAGATCCTTCCTCTGGAATCCATGACATTATATTATAGGAGTGTGGACATCTCAGGTCTTAGAGAAGCTGGTAGGTGACAACTTTCTATTTAACTGCCACTGAGGACACAGAGGGTAATTCACACCTATGCCCTCAGAATCATCTGAGGTACATGGATCAGAGACTTTAGTAAAGAGATGATCCATTGTTTTGTCCCAAAGGGGGCCTCTTTGGAAGGTTTAGCAGTCTATAGACAGGTAAGCAGAGGCTTTCCAGTACTGGACTCGTAAGGTAGGAAAGCAGGGATGTAAACCAGCATCAAGGTTGAGACAGATGTCGATGACGATTTTCCCTCTTTCCAGATGTAGCAAGCAGCTGGAAAGACAGACTCGGCAGGTAGAAGACTAATACTAGTTTGCACTGTCACAGAAGCTGTGGGAATAATAAATAGTCTTCCAAGCAGCCACACTGGCATAAGAGAGTTTGTCAGTTGCTGGGGGAGTTTGAATGATCATTCCTGCTTCATGATGTTTCGTATCATCTTCACTTACTGGACCTCTTTCTCCTCTTTCCCCTTCTGATATTCTCGGGAAAATGCAGGATGTTCACCTGTACAGTTTCAGAAAGCTTACCTTATCTGCTGTGCAATCTGGATCAAGATGATCCATACTGCCAGAGTAGGTACAAGTGGGCTTACCAGGCAAGCTGTGTGGGCATGGTATATCTGACATAAAGCAGCACAGATGATTAAGTATATATATATAGCCATCCTTGTAATGAAAATATCCTTCCTTGATATAAGCTGGCAGGTTTGGTGTATTGAAGGTTAAAATTTGTAACTATGTGAGTACCAATTTTCCATTGTAAAGCATCAAAACCCAATGGTCACTCCCTGGTTGGAGTGCTCAGAGAGGATTTCCTCCTTTTACTTCGAGAAGTCTTCACTCAGATCACATCCTATGAGAAATTCAGTGATTTGTGTGGTATCACAATGACAGCCACTGATTGCTGTAACTGTAAGGAGCAGTTTAGAGTAATGAGAAAAAGCAATCTCTAAAACAGAATCATCAGATTGTAGGCACTTTATGGAATTCAGTAAACACACAAGACTTTCCAAACGTTTTTGATAAAAAAAAAAGATGATATGTCCCCAATTACTTTAACACCCATGGAAATAAGGAACAACAGACGAAGGCAAGAAGAGCACAATGAAGGTGGGGGCTCATGTCAAGCCCTCTTATTGGATGAGGCATAATTATTTGTGGTTCAATGCCCATGGTCCCACCCACCATGGTGCCCAACAAGGGTACACCAAATAGGGAACCAGGAATGCAATGGGCACTATATCCACATAGCCAGTGTGCACAAATGAAAAGCTAAACAATAAAAGCAAAGTGTGAGGAAACTCACAAGCCTGTACCTAGATATGGGAAAGGCACTCGCTGCACAGTTGGCCCAAGTAGATCCAGCCCAAGAGCAATTTGTTTTGTTTGTTTTGTTTGTTTTTTTTTTTGTTTTTTTTTTGGGGGGGGGGGCCTCAGGATTTCCTGCTTACCTGAAACAGAAGAGAAAGCAGTGTGTAGCAGCAGTCCTTGAAGTGCTGCCCAGCCCCATGACAAATAGGCTTCACAGTAGCAAGATGGACCAAAGGGGACCCCACCAGTCGTTGACTGAGGAAAACAAAACAGCAAATAAAACCCCGAGCAACTACCAGGATCCTCCTTTCAAGGAACATGAGTGTGCACATAGCAAGCTTGCAGGTGTGCATTCAGAACCCAGTGAAAGTACCAACCAACAGAATGACCCTTACTACAGACAGGAATATTAAAAAATGTGGCATTACTAACCATATTAAATTAATAATAACTTACGACATCCTTTCTCATCAGCTCCAGACTTATCAGGACATTCCTCCCTTCCATTACAACGAAGAGATATATCAATGCAGCTCCCATTTTCACATCTGAATTGTCCAGGTAAACAAACAAGTCCAGCTAACAACATAAAAAATTTTCAAAAATTATTACAGCCTCTAGTTAAAAACTCTGTTTTGTTTTCCTAAACACTATTTTAAAAATTTATGCTCTTACAAAATCATAATAAAGACACTAATACACTTGACGATTTAGAAAATTTGAGTTCAAAATAATTTTACACTTTGTGGTTTTATTACCAACTTGCATACACAAGCTAGCAAAAACTTGGTAAATCAACACAATGCATTCAAGACTCTCATCCCAAGAAAAATGCAATAAAATCTTTTAGAACACTATACTGGTTATTATTCCATCCCATGTCCAGAATTCAAAAATGTCAATGCAAATATATTATGACAGTTATCCACATAGGGCTAAAAAGGAAACGATTTTTTGAATTACGATTTAATACATTTTTAGAACTGTATGATTAAAATTCTCGTAAAAATTTCTGAACAGTTTAAATGATTTACTGAAATAACTTTTTTTGCACCCATACATATTAGCCACACTATTATACATTGTTTCATAAGTTCCAGGATTGACTATTTAGTAGATGTTTAGAAAGCTACATAAGAAATATGTAATCTTCTAAATATCTTGTAAATTGATGGATATAAATAATACATCTGAAATTGTAGTAATTTGTCAATATGAATATTTGCAGTAAACTGTGTTCAGAATAGTTTAAGCCATTTTTTTGTGTGTCAGGAAGTGGCATTTTCTTTTGTAACCTTTGTGACATCATGAAATAAATTCATCTTATTACACTCCTAAGGAGATTGGCTTTCCTGATATATTGTTTATCTTAAAGATATCATTTGCATATGAACATTTGACTTGTAATATATTCACAATTTTTCACCGATATATTTGAATATGGGACACTGAGTTAAGCTATTTATATATATGTGTCAACCTGTGCCATTGTTCTCTTATCTATCACTATCTGAAGAACAGCATTAACTGTATGGAGTGGTCAGCCATCTCTCCCGACCTAAATCCAATGGAACATGTGTGAGATAACCTCACAAGATGGGTTGCTTCCCTGAATTCCAGTTTTGCAAACCTTCCTGAACTTCGAAGTGTTTTTTTTTTCAGCTTATTATTTCACATGTTCTATGTCTACAGGATATCTCCTGTGATATTTTACCACTGAAGCATGAGCATCTGAGATCTGCATACTGGTAAGGTGGCCACACTCCATATTGAATCACTTGGGCTACCTCAGTTTGCTTTCTCCTTAACACAATTTGTCTATTCATATAAAGTCTAACTTGATTATAACGAGTACCAGGGGACCAACAAAATTTCCTCATTATAACTATTACTCACTATATCAGATTTAACTCATCACTACCTCCTATTTTTTTAATTCTCAATATCTTGATTAAAAGGTAAATTCAAAAAGCAAAATAAATATTAGAAAGAAAAAAAAATAATTGCATACCTACATATTATTTGTATTAATATGCTTGTATAATAAACATTTTATAAAAATATTTTTTAAAATAAACATTTTATTTTCTGTAATTTTTGTAGTGAACCATTGTAGCAATCCTTCATTGGCATTTTTAAGCTCTCACTTCATGAATTTTTTTTGTTTCGGTCATGTTTTCCAGTGCCGATATGTAAACATCTTTATCTCTTTAATAAAACACGAATAAATACTGTACAATAAGTCTATGCCCAATTCTGGTATGATTCACCAGTGCACCGCATTGAGTATTCATTTGTTGTATACTCAACTCTGAGCATGACAATATGTCGCTCGCCAAGTCTAGGGTGCTGACATTTTATATATCATAAATCTCAGATGTCACTATACCTTCCTTACATAAAACCATATACTTCACCTCACAATAAATAGGCACTTTAGCGTCGAATAACCATATACTTAGTACTACCAACTAAATACTTTCTTTAACCTATCTTAAAGAGTACTAGTTAGCAAATACAAAAGGCAATATTACCACAGACTTGCAAAAGGCTGGAACAACTGTATCATTTGATGTTAATCTGTTAGTCTCGACAACACTGTCGTGATTTCTAATACATGCTACCAGTCCTGTTACATCGGAGATATCAGCAATGATGGATAAACATACATCAGATTTCCACTGTAGATTAATGTTGCCAGCCCTGTTATCTCAACAATGGTGACAATAGTAGATTTCCACTAGCTCTTAATAGGGGATTCCTCGGACTTGAGTTATTAACATCCGTCGCACTAATGTTACAATCATATTGCTATTATCTGCTTTTTTCGTAGTGGATTACTTTTAAACTGTTGTACATGCTGGTATCACACCTTTTCTCTGAATTTCGGTGCTCACTGCCCTGCACTGGCCGCCGCAGCACTATCATACGCAGACTTCCAACTTCCAACAACAGCCATTAAAACTTTAAAAACCATTAAAAACTACCATATTTGGCTCAATTGAACTCCACACCTAGGAGTTATACTCGCAACCCACATCTTACAGAGAGACGCACGCCTCCCGTATGGCGGCTTCCTCAGGCTCTGAGCACATACTGTGGTATGTTACCTTATGTCTTCCATTGCATCATCATTTACATCCTTATGCGCAAACGTTTCTGCACTTTTCTTCTGTCATAACAGAAGATTCCATGCTGATGGAATCGGGGTGATATTACATATTGTGTTACTATAATTATGAATGTATAATTTTTCTGCATAAGCTAATTGGAACTTATTTTGTGGGGCAGCTAATGCTTTGTAGTTAATTTTTCCCATTTTAATGTTATTTCCTATTATCGTCTGTGCTAAAGCTGCATTAAGTTGCTCTTTTTGAGTATCTGTTTTGTGTTCATTCATTCTTACTTCATATTGCCTGTATGTCTTCCCAATATACCTGTTCTTTCCCTTTAATTTTCCTTCTGGATCTGGGATGTTAACTTGATATATCCCCCTATAGGTAATTTCCTATCTGTCATTCATTACTAAATTTTTAATTGTAGTTGTTTTGACCGGTAATGTAAAATCATAATTACTTAAAATGTTTTGCATCGTATCTGTAACATGTTTAATGTAAGGGAAGCTATGCGCATATTTTACCGTATGATGTGGTTGTGCTCCCCTAATTTGGGTTTCTTTAATTACTATAAATTTTGCATTTTTCTGCCATTTATCTAATAATTTCTTAGGGTACCCCGCTTCCCCGGCTGTTTGTGTAATGTATTCAATTTCTTGTTCGAATGTGTTTTGTTCTGAACAATATCTTTGCGCCCTAATATAATCTGGAAGAATTGGGGCTTTTTTATATCTCGTCAGATGTGCCAATTTAAAATAAAATGTAATTTGATATATGACATTTTTTCCTGTACACTGTAGTTTCACAGTACGTTTCTTTTCTTGTTATCATAATGTCCAAAAAGGGTAATTGTCTATTTACTTCTTGCTCATGGGTAAACTTTATTGAGGGCATTATAGAATTAAATACCTCAACTAACTGTTTAAAATTTTCAAGTGGATGGGGCCAAAAAAACAAAATATCAACGTATCGCAGATATAAAGATGGTAATAGATCACATCTTGCCAATGCTGTTTGTTCGACGTGGCACATGACGATGTCCACCATTAGTCCCGATAGCGGCGATTCCGTTGGGACACCCGTGATTTGTTTCCATGTGTGATCCATTACATCAAAATAGTTGGATGAGGTTGTCAGTTCCAGCGCCTCGTGAACACTAAAGTATTCCGGGGAGCTGGGGCAGGCAATGCGCAGCAATTCAGCTTTTAGCTGCATCCAGCACCGGGGTGCTAGGATACAGCAATACGACATTCAGTGAATGCATTGTAATTGACTTTGTAATAATGGTATTTCGTATTTGCAATAAAGCTTCATGACAATTGGTCAATGTATACTTTGATGGGAGAAAATAACTTAAAAAATTTATGGAGTGCTACTTCCAAATTATATGTTGGGGCTTTTCTTTTACACACTAATGGTCGAAATGGATAATCCTGTTTATGCATCTTAATTTTGACAAACAGCTGGGGAACATCAGGGTATATTGGAGGGTTACAATGTTTAGCTATTTCAGCTGGCAAAAATGGATATTCTCAAATTCTTGCAATTTATTTAAAATTGTATTTGTAGGGTTACTATCTATTGGTTGACATTTTAATTGAGTCAGAACTTCCTGTATTTTTAGATCATATTGATTCTTATCCATTAAGAGAACTTGATTAGTTTTATCTACTAACATTATTTTGATCACTTTTCGACCCTTTAGGTCTCTAAGGATCTTTATTCGATTTATTTCTATTCTGTTGTGAACTTTTGATGGACCTATATATCCTAAATCTTTATCTTTATGTGGTATGTTATTAAGGAACTGTTCAATCTGTGGGATAACCTTATATGGATCGATAGATTGATGTTCACACCCTAGACTTGGCGAGCGACATATTGTCATGCTCAGAGTTATGTATACAACAAATGTAGTAATCAATGCGGTGCACTGGTGAATTGTAGCAGAATTGGGCACTGAGACTTATTATACAGTATTTATTCATGTTTCATTACAGAGTTTGATCCTACTGTGCCTCGTAATATTTAGAAACATCTTTATTCTTCCACAATGTTGATACTGTTGAATAGGACAAAGAAAACTTTTTACACACCATTTTTCACACCACATTCTAACTCTTAAATAATTGACTTTTTGCGGATCAAGGGTTGGGTTGTTTTACCTCTGAGTGGCACTTTTTTGCACACCATGGGCTAAATGGCCAGGTCACATGGACCCCGAAGGCTCAGAGAAGGTTGGGGGAGGGGACCCACTGGAATAGCTGTTGGGAAACAGATGGTTACCTCCCATCAAGGCCATCCAGCATGTTCTTTAACGTGCACAGGCTATGGCTCTCCCATACATGGGGCCACAGCTTTATGTCCCATCCGACGGACAGTGGCCTTTCCAAGCCCATCGGTGTCCCCTACTGACCATGGGCAGGGCAAGGAATTTTGCGGAAATAAATCTCAACGCTGACCCAGCTGAGACTCGAACCTGGGAACTACAGATTACAAGCCTGGCGCACTACCGATTGAGCCATCCCTGCCCCATTTTGCAAATCAATACTTTTTTGTTAGTAGACACATTTCTAATGGAAGGGTTAGTTTCTAACATTTTAAAGTCATGGCAATGTTTGGGTAAAGTGGGGGAGCAGGGACAGAGGCTAGACACTGGAGAGGTAGGTAGAATAGGGATGGTCATCAAGGACAAGGTTACATCATAAACTGTCCCAATGCAAGTGCTATTCCAAAAATTGGGTACCATTTCCGACAACCCAAGCAATAAGAATGTTTGCATATTTCCATAGGTACCAAAATTTGTACAATATATCTGTGTAGTACACTTGTTATAAAAATTAGCAATTGTGTGGTAATAAGGATAAATTAAAATCATTATGGCTTTTTACTCATTACAGCAGTGATCTCATTATTTCTATGCTCATCACAACCAAGTTCGGCTGTATATAATTTTGGGAATTAGAAGTATTTCATTTTTAAACTGTTATCCTTATGTACGATGTTTATATACACCTACCTTCCAATTCCCATGCAGAAGATACAATAGGTTTTCAGGCTGTTCCTTAATTTATGGAAACCAGTACTTTTTTGTAGACATTCAGAAACACTTTGGTAAAATGCTTGTTAACAGTTTGCTTGCAAGAACAAATTCCTTGCACGTGGAATTTAAAAAACTTTGCATTTTATGGCCAAAAGTTGGGAGGTAATTGGGAACTTCACTCTGAACACTGATTTTGTTGGTCTCCAGCCTAATGGAAGCACAAAATGAGTTAGTGCTTGCAGTTTGAAAAATATTAGCAAAATCGAAGAATTACTTGCTTTCTGATATTTAGTTTGGTAACAGAATACATTTCACTTTCTCTTGCTCAGATCCTTGCCAAAATATGGCCACAAGTGGGCCAATATATGGGACTAATATTCATCTAACATTCACAGAGTAATGCAATTGTTTTACAAAATTTCACACATCTTTATTTTCAAAATTGCATTATGAGAAGGGCAACCTAATCTGGAATCATCTCACAAATGTGCTTCAGTGATAAATTTGCATCATTATGGAATTTTATTTGCCCATAATACATGGAATATTTAATATTCACTTGTTGCTTGTAGAATCTTGTATACTGACTGGCTTTGAACAAGGTGATGTGATGGCACAAACATGGATGCTTATCCTGTTTCATATATATTTGAACATTTCAGCTCAAGTTTTCAGATTAAAAAGAAACAATCATTGAACTTCAGAAGCAGAAGTTTACAAATATAACATTTATGCGATTATCAACACCACCTTAACTCTCATTACACAAATACATTTGTCTTGGCTTAAGTTCAAAAAAGTTGTCAATAAAGGTGATGTCAAATACAAAAGTAACTAGCCTGCTGAATGAATAAACTTCAAACGTTACAAAAGCAATGAAACTGACAAAATTAAATGCAATAACTAAAGGCAACAAATAGGTTAAAAGGAATCTTAAGATGCTGAGAGCACTTTCTCTGCAATTAATATTGAAGTTTAAGTAAACACTGACAAGAAATGAATAACCTAAATGAATAACGTGCAATGCTTGGTAAAATAACTAGATTGGAACTGCTGCATAACAAACTAGGAAAATTACAAAAATCCTATTAAAACATTTAGAGAACAAAAATAATAATACAGCACATTACTAATTAAAAGTGAACTAAGACTAGGGGGAAAACAGACTATTCTTTCCTTGGTGAAAACTTTAGAAATGCATGATACAAAAATCTGGAATAGGTAACCCTTATGTAAATAATAATGTTAAAACTAAACAGTTGAATTATATACAAGAATGGGGGGGGGTCTAAAGAAAATGCAATTAAATGCAGCTGTTGTCTTGTGATAAGTTGCTTCATTGTTCATTTGATTGCGATAGAAATTGAGATAGAAAGTTGTAAAGGTAAATAATGTCAATTCATATTTGCAACCAAAGCTATGTAGGACATAGTTGACATCCTTTGTAGTAATGGCTATCTGTATACAATAACATAATGTCTTAAGTAATGCATCCAGTAATTGCAATTTCACTGCAGAATAACCTACTGCTAACAGAACTTTTAATAAAAGGCAGATATTTAAATACGTCAAAAAATCTCTTAAATTTAAATAATATAATTATTTAATACACTACTTGCAATTGTTAAACATCATTCACAGCCATTTTTGCTACCACTTAGCACAGGATAACATTCTGTCTACTACTGCCAGAGTCATGAATATATTTTGCATACATAATAATGGCATTACTGAAATTACCTTTTAACTAATTTTTAATTACTGATTTTTAAATACTGATTTATAAAAATCTTATTTTTACGGTTTTGAGGAAATGTAAAAGGAAAACTGTAAAGCTTCTCCATGGTGCAAGATTAAACCTGCAACATAAACAACAAATGCCAACATTTGTAAGCAATTAATAAGAATGATTTATAACTTTTGCTATTTAAGAGTAATTTCTTTCCACAGCATAACTTTTTTACTTACATATAACTAATTTATTGTAGTTTTGCACTAATCAATTTTGCACTCAATCACCAATTCCAAATTTTGATGCAATATTCAGGAAAAGAGCAAAAATTATTTGCATTATTCCTTCAAAAAATTTTTTTTTATCAAACTTAACTAAAGAACATTTTCCACCTACTACAAGATGGGAACACTTTTAGAAAGAAATGCATAAACTAATCACAAAAGTAATACATTAATGGCAAAGAACACATTTTATCCATAATAAGGAAACCTTTTTCTAAAAATTGCAATAATAAAAGTCAATAAGTCACAAGAAAATGTAGTACAGGAAAATGTAGTTAGAACAAGCAGGGAGTAGAAAAACAGTTCTGACCTGAATAAAACAATCTAAGATCAAAACTAAAATTTCCTGATAACTCTGGCATTAAGTTTTTTCTCTTCTTATATTTAGGTAGAATAAACAAAATATTGGGAAAAAATTCTTTTCTAAATGAGACAGGTGCTGACAATGCATACAAAAATGCACATTTAGGCTTGAGTAAGATTTATGAAATTAGATTAATGAATTTTATTATCCATGCAAAAACAAGTTGTTAAATAACACTCAAGAGAAAAACTTGCATTAAACTTAATTTTAAAACCTTATATTTTTTTTGATTACTCATTATTGAAAAACTCAAATTTAACACTAGCATGTGTTCAGGTATATATACCTTACATTTCTAGGGTTGCATGAATATTTAAATAAATTTGTGTTTAAAAATTCTATGACTAATAAATTAGCAAAATACAAAAATTAAAATATCTGCAACTTACTGCAGTTAGTTTCATCAGAATTATCAGGGCAATCAGGTTTCCCATCACAATATTGTATGTTGTCAATGCATGTTTTATCAGCGCAAAGAAACTCATCAGGAGAGCAGCCTTCTATAGTTTTTAAACAAAGTAATAAATGCAAAGCAAATTAAGCAAAACATAATTTAAAAACAAACTTTCCAAACAAAAAATATAACTAAAACAAATTAAAGTCCAAGTCTAGTTCGTATCTTGAGAGGGATAAATGGAAATTCTCTTCGTCATACTTACTGAAATAAGGTGAAGACACTTTATACAAATTTGTAAACTTTTAATAATATTTTTGCTTGTGAGAAAATAGTTAAGTTTAACTTAAGTTGGGAAGAGAGTCCCTTTACTATTGAAAGCCAGCACTGGTTTGCAACATTCGATTTTCTCAGTTTAAAACATTAAGCATAAATTTAATATCATAAACACAGCTAAAACTGAAAGGGCAGAAAAACACTGCAATATAGATATAATTTTTTTAGTTGAAAAAAAAAAGTAACGTATGTACATTACAATAACAAAAATGGTGAAGAAAAAACAATTTAAAAAAGTATTTTTATGATTCTGTGGACACATTCTTCACAGTGCATTCAACTCTGCATCATCCATCCAGAAGTTGTATGATTTCCAGGGTCCCTAGAAAATATTAGTAAACAGGAAAAATAAAATTTAAAAAAAAATTATCAGATACACTCATCCATGGCTGTACATTACCCTGGATCACCTGCACACAGGCTTTTTAATATAACTGGTAAAGAACCTTTCATTCATGACAAAAGTTCTGAAGACGACATCGTTGATGCTGAAACGTGCAGAAAGCTGTACCATCACATTTTTTACTTGGTTTTCAAAGGTTTTTAGAAGTCATACAAGATCCTTTTTATAAGATAGATGAAGTGCATGAGTAGCACTTCTGGATGGATAGTGCAAAAGTTGAATGAACTGTGAAGGATAATACACCCACATAATGCAACTCTTCAACAAGACTTGGTAACAGAACTGCTAATGCAACTTGCCATCCAATATAAAGATTTTACTATTCACTTACAGAAGTTTTGTGCTTTTAGAAATCAGGACTGATAAATTATGATTTAAATATGAATTAAACTTTGTTTTTAGAGTTTGCATTACCTCTGAGTAGCACTTTTTTTGCACACAATGGATATAGCCAGGTTACAAACACCTCAAAGGCTCAGAGAAGTTTGGGGGAAGGGAATACACTGGGCAGATATTAGGAGACAAAGTTTTCCATCAAGGCCATCCAAAGTGTTCTTTAACATGCACAGTGTATGACTCTCCTGCACATTGGGCCATGGCTTTACATTCCACATGTGGCCTTTACAAGCCAATCAGCTGGGTTGTTTTACCTCCGAGTGGCACTTTTTTGCACACCATGGGTTTAATGGCCAGGTCACAAGGACCCCGAAGGCTCGGAGAAGGTTAAGGGAGGAGACCCACAGGCCATCCACCATGTTCTTTAATGTGCACAGGGTATGTCTCTCCCGCACATGGTGCCATGGTTTAATGTTCCATCCGACAGACGGCAGCTTTTCCAAGCCCACTGGTGTCCCCTACTGACCGTGGGCAGGGCAGGGAGTTTTGCAGAGATAAATCTCAACGCTGACCCAGCTGGTACTTGAACTTGGGAAATGCAGATTATTTAATCTGATGCACTACCGACTGAGCCACCCCAGTCCCAGCCAATTAGTGTCCCCTTTCTGACCAAGAGCACAGTGGGGTTTAGGTAAACATGTGTACAGGTAAGGAATTTGGGGAAGGGGATCCAGTGGATCCCCTTCCCCAAAATTTTCTGAGCCCTTTAACTCGTCCAAAAAAATACTGCTCAGAAGTAAAACAACCCAATACGATTGTTATTAATTCTTCTGTTACGATACATATGCAAAAGTCTTCCCATTATGGCCAACTAGTGAATCCTTTAACATGCACAAAATATGGTTCTGCACATGGGCCACAATTTAACATCCCATTCTCAGAGCATGGCATATACAAGACCAGTGTTTTTCTCCACAAGAGTGCAGTAGGGGCTAATAGATATCTCAATGCAATCCCAGTTGGGTCTCAAAACTGGAAACATCTGATTACAAGTCCCATGCATACCAATTCCACCCTTATGCAATTTTGTACTTACTGAGCTCATTTATAAACAAGGTGAGCCAGTATATTTTTAGTGTAGAATAATAAAAAAAAAAACCATTTCTACACATGTAATTTGATTCTTCTGATCAAGGTGATCTCATTTGATGAAAAGTATGTTAAAGCTAATCTTACTATCATAACAAAATTCTGTCCATTCACATTTATGCTGCATCAGTATCTATTCAAGCAGGGTTCAACTACATTAACAAAAAAAAAACTAACAAGAATAAAACATTTTCAATAGCATAAAAATATATGCAATACATACGACATAAACTTTCATCTTCTCCATTTGGACAATCAACATTGAAATCACAACGTTGAAAGTACTTAATACATTCTCCAGTAGTGCATGAAAATTCATCAGGCTGACACAAATGAGGTTTCAAAGAATCTAAGTAAAAAAAAACTATATTAAAACGAAAATATTAAAACTTAATAAACAAGTTCATTGCCAAATATGCTATTACATAGGTTACAAAAGTCATTATTTAAAAGTGAACAGCTATATACCAGTAGTGGATCATGTCACCTTAGTGAAGCTTAAATATTTTCAGTAAATGCAGCATTAACTGGAGACAACACATTAGCAGTTCAGTCTATGCACAGCCACATTGCTAGCAAAATAGGTTTGTTAAACCTGTCAACTTTAAACATAAATGACAATCACAGCATTACTTGTTGACTTTAGCATTAATATATCGATAAATATTGTGAAAAAAAATATTCACCAACATTTTCCACAAAATATTTATTGATATATTAACATTAAAAAATCAACAGGTATTGTCATCTATGTTTAAATCCTTAATAATGCTAAATAACATGGAGAGGCTTATTTATTTCCAACTTACTCAGCACAATATAAAAGAAATAGTTGCCACCCAAGATCATAGATGGCGCCAATGGAAAGCACCCAAATCCTCGGTGATGAGTTAGGAGTTAAAATTAGTGGAAACAAGATGAGTCTGCATTAGTTTAATGATAGTATACTCTGGCATGTTTCTAGAGAAATGCAGGTTCAAGTCCTGTACATTGGTGAAAATTTTTTCCACAAAATATTTATTGATATATTACTGTCAATTTTAAAGATAACACATAATAGATGGGAACATTCCAGTTCAGTTCAAGTTTTAGATATAAGTATTTCAGAAAGAAAACTAAAACATTTCACAATGGTTAAAGGTTAAATCCTTTTTGTTCACTCAAAAAACAATTGGTTTGACAAGTTTTGTTCCATGGGAACATTGCATTTTAAAATTTGTTCGGTATTCTTTCTATCTCTACTTTTGCCATAACTTTTTCATATACAACAGTATTTCTAGACTATTTCTGGCCTGCCCATTGTGCAGATGTAAAACAATATTATTATTTATATCAGAAATTTATTTTTAACACAATGATTATTAAAAAGCGATGTTTGCTCTGTATTTTAAAGAATTCAATTCTATGTTTGCGTTTTGTAATCAATCCTCTAGTTGTATTGATAAAATGTGATAAAAAAAGGTAGGCTGGTAGAAAAGAATTATACAATAATAAATAAGAGGGACATGAAAATGTATTTTTGTTGTTGCTGTTGTAAATATATATCTGTATTAGGTGTATTTTTGAAAGTGCTGAGATGGGGAATGACTCGCGAGTTATTTGAGTCAGAGTTGGCTAGGTGCATATGTTCATAGCAGCAAAAGCACTTTTATGACTAGCCTGGGGCTCTATGCAAGTGAGGGAGTGAAGCACATAAACAATGAAGAGCAGTCTGAGCATTGCTGTCAAACTGAAAGGAAGCTTGATGCACATTGTAATGCTCCAAAAGATTTTAAAACTTCTTCACTTTGGACCTTTTGACTGATCCAAATTAAAACTTCAGATAACATGTTGGGCACCAGGCAATATTAACTTGCCAAATAAAGTTAAATGAGGGTTCGTTAAGTATATGGGCATTACTTACTGAGTAAGAAATCAAAAGATTAAGATTTAATTTTTTTTTTTAATTTGGCAATCAAAATCTATTGTTGCTCAAGAGAAAAAAATAGCCAAATATTCATATAACAAAGTTTATTTCTAAAAAAAATTTCACGACTCGCCACATAAACTGATGAATACAAAAGTAGTCCGAGCAAATAAGAATTCATTTCAACATCTGCAAAACTGACAAGCTACTGTTAACATCATTCTGATTCTCCACTACCATTACTCTATCATCAACTACTTTCCTACTCTGACTAGTCACTGACTAACATTTTTGCCACTATTAAAATCAGCACTTTGAAGTCGATTCTAATTTTAGAGGAAAAATTGTCTTGAGCCGGGTGGGATATGAACCCACGACCTCCTGATAACATCAGGTGCTCTGGACCACCGAGACAATTTTTCCTCTAAAATTAGAATACACATCAAAGTGATGATTTATTAATGGATATTGAACCATCAAGTTTATCTCATTTATTAACGTTTTTGCTTTGTCATCCGTCTATAAATGTCAAACTTTGTTTTTAGACATAAATTAAATTCTTCTTTGGTTGGATAGATGTTGATGAAATATTATGATTCCCACTTTTGGAATTTCCCAAAAGCTAAAATTGCACCTTCTAACAGTGGAAATATTAAATTTGAAAAATTTCAAATCAAAAGATAGATGTTTAAGTCACAGTAAGTAAATAAAATAAATACCCCCTCAAGCAGCTGCTTGCCACAGAGGTCTGACGGGAGCCTGTCAGTTTATATGCCATAGTAGAAGGTCTATGAGGATGGCAGGACCTCAGCAGGAAAACGTATATACATCCATGCCTTACCTGGGGGATCGAACCCAGGTCCCGTAGATCAGTAGCCAAGCACACTAACCACTCGGCCATGGGACAGTGTTGATCAAAAATTAAATTCTCTCTGTATCATTGTAATTAGTGGAAAATTCAACACAATTAGATGGAATTATCTAGATATTTACCTTGGTTTTCTCTTTGCGATGCTGTCCAATGGGCAGAGGTTTGGTTGTTTGGGATTTTTTGGTACAAGAGCAGCTAAGGCTATTGCGCCAAACAAAATCATACAAGGGATAAAAGTCGGGTAACCCACAACCAAAGTTAAAATTGGTACAAACAAAATGGCACAAAAAGGATGAGTATAAAAAAGAAGCAACAATATAAATGGATGTATGGGACCCATTGAAAATCACAAACAAGTGTATAATCTAGGAAACACAGTAAAAATCTTAAACGTGTAAAATAACCAGTAAAACAAAACCGATGGTCAAAGGAGTCTAATTGTTCTGTAGTGGGCAATATAGTCCAGATATGCATTCACTTATATTCTTTATTTTTTGTTCTCTGAGGGAATGCTGCCGACAGGTTGACATCAATTTAGTGTACATGTCAACCAATGTATTTTTAGATTCACAGCTTATGTCTCAACTTTTCTGGGAGTACCAATATTATATTCTAATGCATACTTGCTACATGCTTTGCATTATTGCTCCAATGCATCATCAGGAAAAAATTATTTTGCAGCAAGCACAGATGTTAGCATGCTGCGGTAGGTGTTTGTTTACATTAGGCACAGAGCATGTTGTGTGGAGGGGTGGGTGGTAGTACATGTGGTGCCTCTATTGAAGGGTAGGGGAGGAGTAGAATTTTAAGGTTGGGGATGGAGTTTTAGAGTTTTGTTGGGAATTTATATATAACCATGGGAAATTTTGTGTGGTGCTGTTGTGTTTATGTGTGCATGTAGGAAGTGTGGGAAATGGGGGTGGAGGGGTTATTAATTTAGTTCAATGTTTGAGTAATTATTGAAGAGCATTTTCCATGCTGAAGGTGGTGGGGTTATATCATTAATACATATTTCATTTCTAAGTACATTACAAGGTTTTTGGCATAATTTAGTTGAAATTTCATAGGGGGGGGGGGAATAGTATGCCATTGAATTTTGGTGTTAGGTTGTAGGTGACGGCACTCTTTTTTCGTAATCTTCTTGGTGTTCTGCCAGTCGGGTTGAGAATTGTCTAAAGATTTTTCCTACATATTTATTTTTCTGCTGGAGTATGTGTAGGTCCTCAATATGGATGACATAAATGCCATCTGAAAGCATTTGTTGGTCGCAGTCATTTCTAATTAATTTTCAGATGGTGCTCTGTCCTGATTACCAACATCAATGCAACAAAACATGTATGGTGGTGCAAAGCACATAAAAAGTGGGATGTTCAAGACTGGCAATGTGTTATCTGGTCTGATGAATCGTGCTACACATTGTTTTCCACTGGTAGAGCGGATATTTGGTGAAAACCTGTAGAAACATATCACCCTGACTGGTTCCAACTGTGAAGTATGGAGGTGGATCCCTGATGCTGTGGGGTGCCATATCATGGTATTCCTTAGGGCCATTAGTTATTCTGCGGGGTCGTGTCACATCCACAACATACAAATCCATTCTTGGGGACCACCTGCACCCAATGTTGTGGGCATTGTTCCACAATGACCATCCCTGGTTTCAAGTGGATAATGCACTCGTGCATTATGTGAAACGTGTCAAGTTGTGGTTTGCAGAGCATGAGATATAGAAGCTACCCTGGCCACCTCAATCTACAGACCTCAATAGTATTGAACATTTGTGGAAATATATGGAGTGCAAGGTCAAATTACACTTTCCACCTCCAGCATCACTGGCAGAGTTGGCCATATTTTACAGGAAGAATAGTCCCACATTCCATTACAGTATGTGCATCACTTGTACAAATCTATTCCAAGTCGAATTGTGCCTGTTCTGAATGCCAGAGTTAGAGCCTACAGCTTATTAATAAAATGTTCACCACAAACAGTATGTTTCCATTATTTTGATAAACCCCTGTAACAATGCAGCCAGATATTAACACTTGCAAGTTGGCAACAGCCACAAGAATTACACTGAATAAAGTGCCAATTATCAAAATTATATTTAATATCTTTAATACTCTGTGACACTTAAATGTTTTAGAACACCAACAAAATTCTATGCTACCTAGTAGCATATCAAAACTAATGAATGAGATTTTATGTACTGTAGAAGTGACAAGTGAGAGGTTGGATTGTTTGACCTCTGAGTGGCACTTTTTTTGCACATGATATGCTAAATGACCAGGTCACAGGGACCCTGAAGGCTCAGAAGATTGGGGAAGGGGACCCACTAGGCAGCTGCTGGGAGATCAATGGAGCCTCCCATCAAGGCCATCCAGAGTATTTGTTAATGTGCACAGGGGATGGCTCTCCCACTCTGACAGTCACCTCCACCCCCAACAAGTAAGAGGAACTTCATAGATGAAAGCTAATAGCGAGTGACAAGTTCATTTTATAATGTTCTTGCTGGCAAGTAATGAGCCACAGCAGGTTCGAAGTGGAGAAGGTGATCCAGTATGCTGACGAGTTGGTTGCTTACAGTGAAATTTTCTTCCGTTGATTGAAGTTTCTTGATTGCAGTAGTGTCAATAATTACTAATGACACTTATGGTAGTATAGAGTTTATAAACGTTTAAAAATCCTCAATGCACATTTCACACCCTTATTGTATGCACATTGTCAGGTGGTAAGTGAGCAGCTTTAGGCATTGAGCCAGGAGCTGTTTGTTGAGCATGAGGGGAGAGTGGGCATGTGTGCAATAAATTGCAATGTCATTGGCTAAGCTTTGAGGTTCAGAGTGGATGGCATATGTGCAGGTGGCCATAATGCAATCTATGTGTGAAGTTCTGGTAACTCTCCGAGATCTGTGAATAAACTATAAATTTTCATTATCATCTGTTGATTACAATTATACTCTGATCACAGCTTCCACCTTCAATCACACACACATATCCCCAGACCCCCTTCAAAAACAAACTATTACAAGTTCATACTAAGAAACATTAGATAGAGAATAACACACACACCCCATTACCTAATGCAACCCCCTATATGATAGCCAATATTAATGCCCTCATTAACATTTCTATAAATCTCCTGCAAAACAATATATTAGTCACTTAATTATCATGCTCATTATAATGCCAATTGATCAGCAGAAGAAAATTTCACTGTAAGCAACCAACTCATCAGCATACTACATCAACTTCACTTCGAACCTAATGCAACTCATTACTTGCTGGCAAGAACATTATAAAAATAACTTGTCACTCACTATAAGCTTTCATTTATGAAGTTCTAGGGTGTGGGGCATAACCTCCCTCCCTCAGAATACAAGGGTAAAAGTGGAAAAAATATTCAACTTGTTTATATTCATGCATTTTTCAAGGATTTTTTTTAAACCCATAAAACAGAGGGGTGAATGTTATACTGCATTGCAAATGAAATGTCTTGCACTCCCCCCCCCCCTCTTACTTTTTCGGCTCTATTGTTTCTTGCCCCCTCCCACCCCCTCAATTTTTTTTTTCTTTTTTTTTTTGTATCTGGGGCTGCTAGGTAGGATAGAATTTTATTGAAGTGCTTTAAAACATTTGACAGTGTTAGAGTATTAAAGATTTTAATTTTAATTACTGCACTGTGAAGCTCTACTGTAATCAGGGTATTTTTGATAGCAGGTCTTATGCTGCTATGCATTTTATATCTTGAAAGATTTTCTTTGTTACTTAGAAATAACGTATCAATTATTAGAATATGTGATAAAATTTGTATTATGAATAAACAGTGCAAATGGTAAAGTACTTTTTTTCACCTAAGAGCAGCCATGGGGGGGGGGAAGGCAGAAAGGTAAATGAGGCACATGAGAAGAGTTTAGAAACTCTGTTCTAGACCACTAAACTAGAACCAATTAACTTATTTCTTCACTAATGAAGACTTGAAATTTTCCTGACCTTGCTGTTAGTTTAGTGGTACCATCTACGATTGGTAACAGCAATTTTCCACTATTTCTCACAGAGGAATGTCTCACTTTCTAAAATGTTATTAATATAAGAATCAATCAATAGTAAATACACAGAATTAACTGTTGGTGTAGAATCTAAGAAATACTTTTGTGGGGGGGGAGTGTTCACTGACAAGTGGGGCGACTTCACAAATGAACTAGCCAATGATAGTTTAGTGGTCTAAAACATTTGGCAGCAACTGGGGTATGTGGATTTCCATTCCACTGATTGGTGAAACTAATTTTTTCCACAAAAGTATTTCTTGTATTCTATCTCAACAGGTACTATTGATTATTAGTCTTGTTGGGTTGGGTTTTACCTCTGAGCAACACTTTATTGCACACAATGGACTAAACAGCCAGGTCACAAGGACCCCAAAGGCTCAGAAGGTTGGGAGAGGGGACCTACTAGAACAGCTGTTGATTGCCCCCCCCCCCCCCCCCCCCCCCCCCAAGGTAAACTGGGAACTACATATTACAAGCCTGGCATGCTACTAACTGAGTCACCCTGCTCCTATTAGTCTTGCAATTTGAACTTTGTATAGCACATGCTTTTGCATGCATCATTTGTATAATGTTTAATATTGTTTGTTGTCATATGGCTTGAGGATATTGTTAGATGTTGAAACTTATAGACAAGTTTATGGGTTAAAGTTTCTTTTTTAAGTATAATGTTCAACAAGATAATATTCTGTGCAAATTAAGAAATATTTTACAAGCTGAATGAACATGTCAGTGTTACAAATTCTGTTTCATTTATATATTTAAAGTTTGTGTGTATTTTAGAGTAAATTTTGAAACAAGAAGTAATGAGAAATGACTTATTAAAATCAGTATGGCTTTTTTAGAGTTGACAACTGCATATAAAAGTATTTTATTAAATCTAATGCTTGTTTTATGTTCTTCAATTATCTTGTTTATATTACTCAAAGTAATTTCAATGAAACAAAATATGCTATGGCATATAGCATGCTACACATATTGAAATTTTGTTTTTCAGTTTCTTTTATGTTATCTTTCAAAGGAATAAGATAAACGCCACTTTGGATAAATAATGGTTTCAGTTTTAAATTGATATTTTTAATTTTAATATTACTATGCTATAGAAAAAATTACAAATTTGATAAAGAAAATATAACAATATTAATAATAGTGCTCATTTTGAAATTGTAACATATGTTACATGCCCCCTCAATTGGAGATGCAATAACTAGTAGACAAATGTGATTGCATTGTGATTTCTTCTCCCCTCAATCTGATAATGGTTGTATCTGTTAGAAAAGAGAAGCCACGTGAACCCAAGCTGTCCCCTTGGCAGAAGAGGTGCAAGAATTTTGTGAACAGATGGGATACTTACTCTGGTTTTGCATAAAAATAAATATGGCATTTAATACTCAATTTAAAGGTGGGATAATTTGCCATAATTTTGGTTACTTTAAAGCACACTAATTTGCTATTTGAAAGAACTGCCAAAAATTAATTTAACATCTTCTGATTTAGATGTGCAACACTTTAACCAGAGGGAAAGGTGACACTTTGTACCTCGTATTAGAAGAGTTCTTTCCAGGGGGGGCCCATTGCTGATGTCCGTCAGTCATAAGAGTATGGCATCTCACGGTTCCTTCAGCAAAGATTGCTGGGGGTGGCTCGAAGTCGTTCATCATTGCTCCAGGTCTGTAGATCACTTCATTAGGCTTGGAAGACATAAGTGATTCGCATCTCGGAATCAACGATTATTCAGTGCACAAGTATCTTAACTTCTGTCACCTTTCTAGCGGCCCATCTCAACTGCAGATCTCCGCCGTGCGTGTGGCCCCTTGTGTCACGCCCAGGCTCTAAGTCTTGAAGTCTATCAGAGTGTATGTGGGCATCTCTCTCGCTCCTTTGTTCATCCCCCGTTTATACTATTACCACCCTGTTGATTAATGTGGTTGCCCAGTTGCTGTCCAAAACTTCCCATGATCTCCTGGCCGGAGTCATTCTCATGGATTGGGCAGTGGTGTTGGGTGGCTAGGAGGGCTCTGTGATCTGACCTTTAAGCTGGCCTCATGCCACACGCATCTAGCAGTATCTTGACACTCGGAGTCGGACATAACAAAGTACTCTGCAATCATCCGCTCTCTGGTGTCAAGAGAGGTGAATTTACAGGTGTCTCCTTGTTGCTTCATGCATGTATGGGTCCTATTTCTTGTGCGCAACAGACGTGCCATCCCCCAGCTCCTCTTGAGGAGGGAAGAGCAGATGTTTCTTGGGCAGATTTAATTTAATTTTGTTTGTTAGGCCGAAAGAATAATTGAGGCATAACGCATAGAACAGTTGTACAAACATCTTAAGCTGACCATTTCAGTTATGCACAGTCTACTACACACAAACAAAATTTCAATGTAGACTAAACTAATAAACAAAACAGCAATCAGTGCAGGAAACGGGAATTTTGAACTAGGGGTATGGTGAACTACGAGGTTCTATTATTCCACACCCACAAGAAAAAAAAATGATTTATATAAATTAACACAAAGTAGCAGGCCAAAGGGGAGTGTAACAAGTGCAAGTTTTTTCCCCCATCTTTAGTGCTTCAACAGCTGGGTTTTTTTTTATCTTCAGAACTAGTGGGGACACTGTCCTAATTGTGTCCTACCCCCATTTCTGCCACTGACAGCAACGCAAAGAAAATACAAGCTAAAACCTCATCTCCCCTAATCCAATCTAATGAATGGAGCATGCATATTCTATCCTAATTAAATGAACAGGAAAGGAATGAAGCATTAAGGATTAAAATGAAAGCCAAACTTTCAGCAAAGCTTCCTTCTTGTACAATAAATACCACACTAGCCCTAATTATTTGAAAATAGGGCAGAGTGTTGCTAATACAAGTTGCTGAAGCAACAGCCATCAAGTAACATTCAGCACCTGAAGATGGCTATGGAATAATTTTTCAAGCAAGGTACCCTACAGGCAATCAATTTTTGTTCTATAGAATTACATAAAAAATATTCTTAAAATACTCCGACCCTTTGATACAAATTTTTTTAATTATTGATTACCAGTTTCAACAATTTTAAGCACTGTAATTCTGAAAAATGAAAATATGCTCATTGCATTTTGAAATACATTTAGATATATCACTCAGTTTTTGCCATCTATATATGCCATCATGTGTGCATGTATTTGCAACAAATACTGCATAAAAATAATCTAGTGAACTGTAAAAACATTTCGTTTAAGCTACCCTACAATTGCAAGATGAAAAATCACAATATTTTCCGAACACTGCAACCTCTAAGGGCATTTAAAATGGTGTTATGTTTTAAACTTGTCCAAATGTCATCTCATGATCTGTGAAAAAAGCTCATTGCAATAAGATTTAAAATTTAGTACTTTCAAATGTACTTGTGTTGTCTTCTAAACATTTAAAATTCCCCTTGATAGCATTTCAAGTTTACTTTGAGACAGGTTGATAATAATCACTTATGCCAGACATCCAAACAGGCTGTGGTAACAAGCTTAATTCTAAATGAAAAGGAAAACAAACACTAAAATATAAGCAGTTGTTAGAATTTTAATATTGGAACCTGAAAACTTGCCCAATTTATATGGCAGACTAAAAGACTTAGCTAAAAAGTATATTGCTCATTGAGCTGGTTCAAAATTTAATTAGATCATAAAGTAGTTTTAGCAGTTACAATTTTTTTTAAACAATGAGTAATATATTTTAGTACAATATAAAATGCAAAAGCAGAGTTGATATTAGAATAGAGCATTCTGTGAGCAGAATGAGTTACAAAAAACACCCATAAAGTTCAAAAATAATGCTTGATTAAATTTCTAGCAAGTCAGACAAAAGTTAGAATCATAGCAATTCATTTTAAAAACATCAAACACTAAAAGTAATTACCATCACATTCATTTTCATCTGTTCTATCAAAACAATCGGGCCTGTCATCACACCTCTTTGCCTCATCAATACATCTTTGACCATCACATAAAAACTGGCCTGAAGGACAAGTAGTAGTACCTGAAATTATATTCAAACATTTTATCAAAATTCACAAGTGTCGACATATTTAATAATCAATATTTAGAGTATCACAAACCTTTGTGAACACACTAAAAAATATTTGCTTGAAAAATAAAAAAAAAAATCACTCTGAAACTCGTGCAATCCAAAACTAAAAATTTATGGAATGAGGAATATTTTAATATTTTCTAAATATAAAATCAACAAGCATAAAATTCTACCTAATCTGTTATATATTTTTATTAAATCACCTAATGGATTATAATCATTAAGGCACCAAACTAATTTAAAATCAATCTGGTGATTAATCAGATGAGTGTTAGGTCTAGATCAGGTGTGCACAAACTCCAACCCACGTGAAAATTAGATAAAATTAATTTTTTTCAATTTGGCTCTACTAAATAAGACAAATTTAAATAACATCATACAAGTTGATACAATGTCACTGGTGCCAAAAGTTCAGAAGCTCATTTTTAGGATCCAATCCCATCTTTCACATACTGCATCGACTGTCAGTTTTGACGTTAAAGTATACTTTACATTAATATTTCAATTTTTTTCTTATTATCTTTGTACTAATACAATGACAAGCAAAATGTAAAACAGTTTTAAAATTTTGTTCTTTTTATTCCATTTTCTTCCTAATTATCGGCCATGGCAAACATGTTTTCTATTTGGCCCATTGTTAAAAAAATTTGTGCACCTGAGTCTACACTCAAATTCCATTCTCAGTTCAATTTATTTCTTAACAATAACTTCCATTTGATACTGTAGCAAAGATAAATGGATAAACAGTTTTACACCATGATGATTACTGTATATCACAAGAAATGCTTTTCCATCTCAGTTAAATTTATTAATAAAACTTAACAACCACATTTGTGTGCTTAGTTAAGTGTAGAGGGTTTCTGACTGCTCTTGGAAGTCATCAGCAAGGCAGTGTGAAGTTCTTTGGAGAAATGGTTTCATTGGGGATGCAGTTCCCAAGTCAAAACATCATACTAATCCACACTTGTAGTTGGAAAGTCCTGCAGCAGTGGTAGGTTGCATCATCTGGAAGTTTGAGTCAAAGTCCTTAGATCATGGAGATAATTTTTATTTTTTTAAAAGCTGAAGGTACTTCCATAAACAAATGCTGGAGGTAACCTAGAAGCCATATTAGGCTTGTCTTTGTTTCTCGTGCTACAAACACTTACACAAGGACATGCCCTGCTGATCTTAGTCAGGTATGTTAACCACTACACCAAATAGTGCTCATCACATTGAAGTAATAATTCTGCCAGCATTGAGGGGAAGAGCAGCAAGCCATAGTCAGGACTGATTAACACTACTACATATTAATTAAGGCAGCTCAGTGAAGAAATAAGTGAATGCAGCAGAAGAAATGTTTTCCAGAAAGGGGAGGAGTGCTGCTTCAGGATGGGGTTAATCCAATCTACAATCAAACTAATTGAAGTACAATTTAAATTAATAATACAGTGGACCTTTGTTATAGCGCTGCTCGCTATACCGCACACTCAGTTATAGCGCGGGCAATGTTCGCGATAAGTTCAAACATGTTTATACAGGTCCGTGCGGCGTTAGTGAGTATCGCATTTTATTGTTACTGCGTATTGAGTAATTGTGTATGTATTGAGTTCCTGCATGTATTTTGAATAGTGTTTAATTATTGTATACATGATGAGTAAAAGAAAAGCTTACAGTGTGAAATTTATTGTGTCGCCACTGCGCCGCTCGGTATAACACGGTTCACCTTATAACGCGGGTGTTGTTTCCCGCCCGACATGCGCGTTATATCGGGGGTCCACTGTACTATAATCTAGTCCCATCACTTCATTTCTCAAGAAAATAAAGAAACAAAAAGAAAGAGCAAAATGTTACGTTTTATCTCCGAGTGGCATTTTGTTGCACACAATGGACTAAATGGCCAGTTCACAAGGGCACGGAGATGGTTGTTAGGAGGGGACCCACTGAACAGCTGTTAGGAGACAGATGGTAGCCTCCCATCATGGCCATTCAGCATGGTCTTTAATTTGTACAAGGTATGTATGGTTCTCCAGCACATGGTGCCATGGCATGTCACATCCAACAGATGGCAGCCTTTCCAAGCTCAGTGGTGTCCCCTACTGAGGACAGGAATGGGAGCTTTGTGGAGATAAAAAAAAAACTTATTTCCGAAAATTGAATTTGTCAAAAGCTCTCTAAAAAAAATAACAAGGTAAGATTAATAGCCTAGTGCCTGAATTTCAGCTATCTGTCAAAGAGAATAATAACATACTTTGGAGTGTTATACCAAGTCGCTTAGATATCATGCTAATCACTCGGCTGAATGCAGTAAAACCTTGACGTTTTCTTTAAACAATTACAAAAAAAGTAAAATTTTATAAACATTTTAATACCAATTAAATGTTCTTTCTTTCGGTATATAACATGATCTATTTCTGTTGATTGGCTTGCTTTTAATTCTAACATTGGCTTGTTTATTTGACTGGTCACAGCTGGTGGAAAGCCTGGATTTTTCTCTAAGTATAGTATTGAGAAAATAATTAGACAAAGTAATTATCTTGATTTAAGAAAATTTTATTTTTCTGTTATTAAGAAATAAGTAGTCTTTCTAGTCATATCTAGTTTATTTTTGTCTTTTTTTATTTTTATTTGCATTTCCAGATGAATTTTGTTTACTACATGACTCTAAAAGCCCTCTTAAAACAACTTTTTTGGTTAAATATTTTACTTTCAGAAAAATCCAGAATTAAACACCAATTAATTTGGCATATAACATGCTAAAATTTCATTCACTAGTTTTTGGCTAAAAAGTTCTAAGATTCACTTTTTTTGACTGAACACAGTTGAAAAAAGTTTGACTACAGGGTACAATTCATTCTGTCAGGCATGGTATGGGTTAAACTCACCTTGGGGGGAAAAAAGGATCAAACAACTAACATTTCCTACCCATTGAAATGCATGGAATTTATGGACTCTACAAATACAATCATAGTTATATTGAATTATTAAAACATTTTACACTCAGTTATTAAAAAAACACCAAGAAATTTTTAAAGCACATTACATGGTAAAGGCAAGTACAGAAAATGGAAAATATTAATTGAAATTAAAAATTGGGGAGAAAATGTTTTAAAATTATCATTCACTACAATCAGCAATAATATATTAATAAAAATACAGTTATGTTATCTAATGTCAATAATGAAATTAAAATTAATTTATTTTATGAAATTTTTGTTTTTAACAATACTAAAAAATTAAATGCTTAGTAAATTTTACTCAATCACTATTACACTGTATGATAACGTACATTAGTAGAATTTTACGTAATACAATTTACTGTTATCTTTCTGTGAATGGGTGATGAGCGATACAAAGTATGTTCATTATCATGATATATGAAATTCTGTAATACAGAATACAGAAGGACATACCACAATTTTCCTCATCATCCCCAAGAGAGCAATCCTTGATGCCATCACAAATACGATCACTGTCAATGCATGTTCCATCCTTGCATATCATCTGATCATCACTGCGACAGCCAGAGTGACCGTAGATACGCTGAACATTAGAACTTTCTGTCACTGCTGTAAATCAAGCATGCAAATTCGTGTACCATGCATAATAATGAAGTCCACTGTTTGTGTACCAGTAAGAAATGCAAAATTTTATGGTTTGTTCAAAGTTAGAGAACACTGAACTCATCACTAGAAATACAAAAAATGAACAACGAATATTATGGAATATTATGTATTCTACACAATTTTATGGAATTTTCAGCAAAACTCAAAACAAAGTCTTGAACAGAAACAATTTTCACATGCCTCATAGTGGACAATGAACAAAAACAATGCTAAGAGCAAACTAAAGCTTCTAAAATACATTGCAGTTATTCACATACAACAATCCAAGTATGTCCAAAGAATGTCATACAACACAGATCAAATTTTAAGCTATTTCCCAGAGCAAATATGATTCTGTAAGTCCTGGTTAATTCATTCGGCAAATACCATCTAAACAAAAAAACTTCAGACTGAAGATGCAAAAAAAGCAAAGCTATTACAAATGCAAAAATTAACCATTTGTGAAAAATCAAACTTTTTTTTTAGAGATGCAATGACTGCACAGAAAAGCAGATAAGAAAACTATTACAGTATATGTACTCACAATTTCCACTGATTAGTAGAACTAAAAAGCACAAGATACAAGTACAAAAGCCACGAGAAAAGTCTAATGAACAAAAGCAATACAAACAGCATTTAAACTACAGTGGTATGGAGAAGCATTAAAAAAATTATTTCAGAAAAAAGTATATATTAACTTGAAAAAAAATCCTTCAATTTACAAAGTTTCATACATTTTACTTAGTATATTATTCACTTTCATTTTCTCCTTTGTCATTTTTTTTATTGGCAGACTCTTAGTGGCTACTGTCGAATTACAATTTTAGTCAGTTGTAAAGAATCACAGGATGTGTCCTGTAGACATGCAACTCATGAAATAAGCTGAAAAAAAATTGTCCTGTCTCCTTCCCACTTATGGCAAAAACCAATTTTTTCAGCTTATTATTACAATTTTATTTATCTACATTTATAATGCTATTAAGTATTATTTTAATTTTGGTATATAAAAAAATTGTAAAGTTAATATATTGTCCTATGAAAATAGAGAATTTACATGTTATGTCAATGTGAATCTAACTTTGAAAATATGCATTTAATGGGAAAAATGTGACTGATTAAATGGGAAAAATCTATTTAAATCTTGATTTTCAACAATATTCATTCAGCATTTAAGGAGTTCTTGGAATTGTAATATCTTGTTTTATAAAAAATATATTCATACTTGTCTAGTTGTTTGTTTCAATATATTCAACAAGTTTTCATTAATTTTTGAAGTAAATTATTATTTATGTTGAGATATTTGAGCTTTCATAACTCTTTAAATATTGAACCAATAATGTTAAAAATAAAGATAAAATTAAATATCAATCAAATCTATTTATCTTCAGTCACATTTTTCCATTAAATAGAAAATCTATTTTGGTAGGGCAGTGTATTACTCTACTCCACAAATGATTAGTTACTCTCACAAATTGATGAAAAAATATCATGAAGTTTGCTGATCACAGATTTCTTTTAATAACAATCATCCTGTCAGATCCAGTCATGCCCTCCTGAGGAGCAGATGAGCTGCAGCAATATTTCCCCATTCAAGTGGACGACCCCCCCCCAACCCCCATGGCTGTTGCTGGCTGGAGTTGTCCCATGAAGGTGCTGGTTAGTAGATCAGTCACCCAATCAATCAGTCTTTAAACATGGACCAAAGAGTTTAACATGTGAATGAGTCACAAGGTCTTGGCACATGCCTAGAAGTGCAGTGAAAGTCAATTTCAGCTGTGTTGTCAATATCAACAATTCAAAGAAAACTTTCACTTGCAACTTCTGAAATCAATCTATTAGTTACAGAATTATTTCAAGTTTCAGTTTTAGAAGTGCTCTTAAAAGAATTCTAAAATATTCACCTAAATTATTGGATAAGTAAGAGTTTCATATTATATACTTCAATGTTATAAATATTGAATGCAATTTTATGCTTTGAATTTTATTTAGTATATTACAAAACATTAAATTATAACAGGTGATATTCAGTGATGAGTTGTCCTGTGGCAGAGTAGTTAGCGCACTTGTATATACAGAGTGATAGTGCTACCAAGATTATGTCATGTATAAAGATAAGCCTTTAAAAAAATATATCTGTTGCCTGAAAATCCAAACAGTATATATATTTCAAATTCTGAAACAATATTTTTATTTTATGCTCAACTTATTTATACAGAAACCAATTTCTGCATTGTGCAAATATTTTAATACAGAGTAGACTTACTACTAAAGGTCTGTTGGAGTATTTAACAACAGAAACCTGACAGCATGCAATAAAGGGAAGCTCAGCACAAAAACATCGTCCTGCTTTTAAAAATTTCATCCTTTGTTTTCATCAGCCAACAAATTATAGGACTCGCTTGGTCACAAAATATATATATATACTGAAATCAGAAGTTCTACATTCTATACAGCAAGATTATAATTATTTCCTCAAAACTCAGCCTGAGGCAAATTCAAACAGGCTAATTGCTGATTTATTATTTGCAAGTGAAAAAAGTTTTCATTCGAGTAGTGATAAGCCACATAAATGGAACTTTATTTTAAAGCCTATTCCTTCCATCAGAACTGTCAATCACGAATTGTCAGAGAAAGTTGACTTCAAGGATAAAGTACACTTCACTAAGTGGCCTTGTCAAGCTCAACTATCTAAGGTGGTCCTAAAAGTTAATATCCATTTTATTCTTTTGTACTGTATACCAGGTAATATCCCTTCTTTCATTACATCCATAATTTATTTCATGTAATCCATATATGGTTTATTTGTCTACCAATATCCTCACTCTACTGTCATGTATTGTCAGGTATCAATGCAACACACCCAGAACTGTATCACACTGAATGTGGTTTCTGTTAAAACTTGGTAATCAGGGGAAATACCAATATATTGTGATTTGAAAAGAACAAACTTTTTTCTTGTTATTGTTGCCAAATATTAGCTCAGGGGTTATTATTCCTGTTTCATTCACTGTGATAATTGTATTGTTAATAAGTAGATAAAGAGTACAGCCTCAATAATCATATCGTCATTTAGCAGGCTAACAGTAATCATTTTAAGCTGGAACTTTCGATTGCAAAAATCCCGAAGGGAAAGGAGGTGTCCCATTAAGATTCCCTCACTCACAATAGTGGATTGTTCTCTTAATTCAGGCTTAAGATTCCACTTTGTATCACTTGAACAATTTTCCTGCTGATAAACACCCATACAGTGCATGAAACCACTGAATTTAAGAAAGTGTTGATCACTGTATTGATTGAATTTCGTATCATTTTTGGTGTCATTTTAAGATTTATGAACCAAAGCATTTCTGGTGTGTCGCTACCGTAACTTTTTGTAACTGTTAGAGTACACAACATAATGCCCTATTTTGTCTAGTTGGCAAGTGTCAGTGATCACTCCCAATACAAGGAGTGTGTGACAATAACTTTGTAGCAATTGACATTGCTATTACCAATCTTCTTTCATCTCAGAGAATATCCAATCAGATGTGGCTTCAAAAAAATCCCTTTCAATAGTCATCATTATAATAAAATATATTTTTAATAACTAATAAATAATTTAATATAAATATCTCAAACTATATTTTTAATGCCAAAATCTTTGGCCATTTGTATTCACTTACGGCAACCCAGTTCATCAGATCCATCATGACAATCTTGATGGCCATCACAACGCCTATGAACTTCTATGCATTCACCAGAAGTGCAAGTAATTTGATTTGCACTACAAACACGAGGAATGCCTACAGATGGAGCTATAAAAAAGCAGAAATTCAGTACTAGTTACAGATTCTAAATGAAGCATCATCTTACCATCAGAAGAATTAACACAATAAATTGCACAAACAGAAATTTTATAGTTTAAAATATATTTCAGAGGATTTGCACTTATAATGTAAATGAATAACTTAAATATCCAGCACTTTAAAACTACGATTTTCATTGGATGTGTTATGTTTCGTACAGCAAAACTATCAATGCATATAGCCCATAGGCTGGATTTTATCTCTTGATAAAAACTTACATTTTGCCCACAATGGACTAAATGGCCAAGTTATGAAGTCTCCAAAGGCTCAGAAGTTTTAAGAAGGGTATATACTGGACAGCTATAAGGAGATAAGTAGAACATAAATGGAAGCCCCTCATCAAGTCCATACCACATGGACTATAACATGCACAGGGTATGGATCAGGGTTACAACTTAACATTCCACCTGACAGATGGCTAACTTCTCAAGCCTATAATGTCCCCTTTCTCATAAAGGGTTGATGAGGGATAACAGAAAATTTCCAATGCAGATAGAGTTAGAACTTGAACTTTGGAAAAGTAGATTACAAACCTGGTTCACTACCAGGCCCCACTGAGCCAATCCAGACTCCTATGCATTAGTGGTAGCATATTTGATAAATTGAACTGGTAGAGTTGCATTCTATGGTCTATTTTTTTTATTATCTATATTATTCTAAACCAAGTTTTCAGACATAATTACCTAATATTCACAAAAATACTTCAACCGAGTGAAATAAATATATTAAGCACCAAAAAATTTCTTGAACTGCCTGAAAAAATTTAGTTTTGCCCTGGGTGGGATTCGACTTCATGTCTCCCAGAAACATGCACAGTATGATAACCACTATACCATCACTGGCTAAAAAGGTTTTCAACAATGTGACAACTATTCCTGCTTTTTTTATTTCGCTACTTGTACCATCTGTCAGAAATCATGCAACCAAGCTGCCTCATGTGAAGAAAATATTTGTCACTCACAGAAGATGAAAATATTTCTCATTCACATCATCCCCAAACAGCCATGGGCTATGGAGATCCAACCATACCATGCAATATAGTTCTCCAAGCATATCTGTACTGAGCTGCATCTGTTGCATCCACGCCAATTCTAACTCGGTAATAAAGTATCACATGAAGATTTGCTGTAGATATTTTCTATTATTTCAAGTGTTTCTTGTCTACAGGGCATTTTCTTGTGATACTTTATTACTAAAAAAACCTTTGGCTTGAACTCTCTTAAGCAGAAAAACACATAAGGTGACAAATGGCTTGAAGAAGTTATTAACAGATTATTTTAGTAGTCAAAAGATACAAGCAAATGCACTAATTTCAATATTTACAATAACAGTTGCCCATATATTAAAATATTGTCTTAAAGGTGTTCAAAATCATTCCCATCTGTATAACTATTAGCTGGTTGGTAGTTGGGGAATTTTATTGCACTAGTGCAACTAAGGCCATGCTGCACCCTGTACATGAAGAATGAACAGCCAGAGTGAAATATATTCATTGTACGTATACAATATATATACACACACACTTATAATTGAGGAAACAATTTCACCATTGTAATTATCTTCACCACCTGACAAAGGTAGTCCATTACCTCCAATTTAAGAGAAGGTCTGTCCACCATCTCTGGTGATATCAGATTCCCCTTAACAGTCTCATTCTTCAGATAATTGCAGTAAATAAGCAAGATAACAGGACTGTTTTTGATTCTAGATGCGTATCTTGGGCATTAGGTGGTTCAACTTTGTAAGTAATGATGAGGTTAGGCAAAGGAGTCAGCAACCTCCTTTAAGAAGAATATTGTGTAGAGACTCCATTGGTTTGGCCATGTTGCCCATACGTATAATTATAGATCAGCAAATAGGGTTATGAACAGTGTGACTAATGGCCTCAGAAAGAGATCTAGGATGTGGTGGGAAGACAATTCCAAACAGGACCTTGTTAGAATTGGTGTGCAGTTGCCAGATATAGCTTAGGACAGATAGGTTTGGAGAACTAAATTGTGCAATTTGGTTTTATCTCCATAGCCCATGGCTGCTTGAAGATATTTTTTTTTACAACTTGATTAACAGAGACTGAACAGACTTTCCATCAGTTTACCTTGTTAAAATCATCCTTTTTAATATCAAGCAATTATTTCCAAATGCCCTGTATAATTACCATTTCTTTTGTTCATTTGTGTATGTGCTACTTCATTATAACCTAATTTGCTTAATATATTGTTAAGCATCTGTACAAACTACATTTGACTCAGAGTGAGATGCTTAATGAATAATCTTTTGATTTCAACACTTTTGATGTTATACACAACACACAATTCTCAAGTGGCCATGTCATATAGAGGTCCAACCAGACTAATTTGTTCCTCCAAACACATCAATCGTTAGCTACAACTATTGCATTAGGCCACTGCAGGCAAATTCTAATTAAGTCATGTTTGAAATTATCAGCCCCCCCCCCCCCTCCAATAACCTAGGTGTTTCCTTTTTTATGGGCCCTTTATGAACATACTCAAAATTGTTTCCGCTAATATGCAGTTATGCATATGGGTAATATATGCCAAATCAATTCATTATCTCTGCACAATATACTGCTAAAAAGTGGTTGCAGACTCCTCTGCTAAACTAGTCATTACTTCCAAATATCATCTAATGCCTAAGAAATGCATTTAGAATTAAAGATTTCAAGGTTATCTTTCTTTTATAACAAATATTCCATGTTTCACTGTCCTAGTAAACTTTAGTAAAGACCTAACTAAATGCAGCCCAATATCAGTCCTTAGGTGCATATGCTTACTTTTGCACATTCTCCAGAATTTTTAAAAATCTCAACAGAAATCCCTATTCTTCTCTTATCTCATGTTACACATCACCAGTATCTGTTACATAACTCCATAGATATTTAAACTGAGAAACTTGGTTAAAGGTAAACTATTTGAAAGAACTGAAGTACCATCTGCCTGATCAATTTTCATCACTTTAGTTTTCCTTATCTATCACTAAATCTACTCTCACCAGTCTCATCAACAGCTATAGTTAAGAGTTCATCTCATCAACATCACTTTACAAAAGGGAATAACATTGCAAGCATAATCAAAGTAAGAAATTTTTATAATTTCTAGGACACCTCAGGCATTAATCTCTTCCCCTTGCAGTTGGGTCATTTTACTTCTGAGCAGCACTTTTTTACTCACAATAGGCTAAGTGGCCAGATCACAAGGACCCCAAAGGCTCAGAAAAAGTTGGGAGGACCCACTAGACAGCTTTTGGGAGACACATGGTAGCCTCCCATCAAGGCCATCCAGAGTATTCTTTCACATGCTAAGGGTATGACTCCCGCAAATGGAGTCATGGCTTTTCGTCCCATCAGATGAATGGCGGCATTTCCAAGCCCATCAGTGTCCCCTACTGACTGTGGGCAGGACGGAGTTTTGCAGAGATAAATCTCAATTCTTGCCCAGCTGGTACTCTAACCTGGGAACTGCACATTACGAGTCTGGAGAGCTCCCCCCCCCCCATAATAACAATCAGTAACCAAATTAAAGAAAAAGTAATATGCTCCTTATCAAATTCCAGTAGTAACCTTATCAGTATAAACCTTATCAGTTCACATACACAACTCAGTATTATTATAGATAAATATCTTTTTTAAATTATCAAGTATGTTGTACAATCTTAATATCAATCTGAAACCTATAAAGCTAGTGGTTTGGTTTGGTTGTTTGGGGTTTTTTGGCGCAAGAGCAACAGGGCTATATTGCGCCAAACAAAAAGATATAAATTGATAAAAGTCATTTGAACCCACAACCAAAGTTAAAAACACACAGAATCATAACAAGAAAGATAAGTAAAAATGGCAAAAAGTAACAACACGTGTAAAATCGACAATAAAATGGGTGTATAGGACCCAGTAAAAAACAGAAACAAGTGGAAAATCAAAGTAAAAAGGTTCATAAACGCATAAAATATCCAGTAAAACGTAAAAAGTCAACAATAACAAGGGGTGTATAGGACCCATGTAAAAAACAGGTAAAAATCCACTAAAAAAGAGAAAATTCATAAACGAGTATAATATCCGGTAAAGCGTAAAAATTCGAAAACAGTAGTTAAAAGTGAATCATCGGATAAAAGATGTCCGAGTGTAAGGGGCTCGGACGTAAAATCGTGGAAGTTAAAAAACATACGTCGTTCAAGGTTAAAACAATGACATTCAATTAAAATATGTTTAACTGTTAAAACGGTGTCACAAAACTCGCACTTAGGTACTGCGTCCGCCTTAAGAAGAAAAGAGTGGGTTAAAAACGAGTGACCTAAGCTATAAAGCTAGTGACCACAGATTTTTGAAATGAACTTTTCTCATGAGCCTCTGTCCAAATGAAAATATATGATCCATATATCCCTTATTATTTCTGAACCCACACTGTTCATCATGAAGTTATAATCAACAATATTCTTAATTATATTAAGCACAATTACCATTGGAACTTTATCAGCCTACTCTAAGGTCCTGGTACACCCTTGATTATCACAAAAATAGATTTTTTTTAAATAGATATAACAGCTCTAGTAAAATCCATGGGAACACCTTTATCATACAAAATATTAAAAATTTCTGTCAGTCACATGACATGTAACCAGGAGTGATTTCATGTACCTCTAGTTATTGAAACTACACATAAAGGAAGGTGAAACTACTCTGGTTATATATGTAGTTTTAATTTTGAGATGACCAAAGTAACTTCAGAATAAATAAAATAAATTATGCCCTCACTCAAGCAGTTGCTTGTCACAGAGGTCTGACAGGAGCCTGCCAGTTTAATAAGCCATAGTAGAAAGTCTGTGAGGATGGTGGGACCTCATCAGAAAAACAATACAAACATCCATGCTTTACCTGGGGCTCAAACTCAGATCCTGTTGATAAGTAGCCAAGTGTGCTAACTACTCAGCATAGGGCCAGCATTAATGCCAATAACGATCTATCCACATTAAACAATGGGAATACAACTAACCACATTGCAAAATCTCAGAAATAATCAGTCCACCTTGCCATAACAATCCTCTTATTCAATAACTTTACTACATTTATCCCTCAATTCTTTTATGCCAGACTTCTTTTCCCCACACAAAACATTTACCATCTGCTACAACTCTGTTGTTCTGCTGTTTAGTTACTTCCTCTACTTTACCAAGCAAAATATCAATTCAACAATTTATATATGCTGCCTGCAATTGTTTCTTTTGGAAATAAGTTCCAGTGCCTTACTTTTTTTTGTTCTCTTCAGAATACTGTTGCTTTCAAGAACAGCCTGTTTAAAATGGTCCCTTCTTTCTTTGCTTCAGTTGCATGCAAACCACAATTGTCATAATGACTAAGAAATCTATCACAGTAAGTTTTTGATGTATCTGGATCTTCAGTGTTAAAGGTAATTTTCTTAACCTTATCATAACAATTATAATATAGAGAAACATCATTGTTTTGGTTTATATATAGAACCAGCAATGGAGTGTTGGACAGAGGTTTGGCTGATTTAGTAGCATCTACCAAGTCATTGTCCCTGATCCCGATATGACCAAGCATCAAACAGAAGATGGTGGTATTAGATGCCAGACAATGGAGCTGCTGAGGACACGCAAATAAATGGTCAGACCCAAATTCGACTCTTGTGACTTATATGCCACAGTAGAAGATCTGAGAGGATGGCAGGCCCTCAGCAGAAAAACAACACAAATATCCATGCCTTATCCGGGGCTCGAACCCAAGTCCCTTAGATCAGTAGCCAAGCGTGCTAACCACTCGGCCACAGGATGGCTAAATATACAATCAATCATATTCCTATGCAACACAAGGTGAAACCCATATGCTTTTGTAAATTCCCTAGTGTTTTTAGTGTTTTTCTCAAACCATTGAATTTAATTACCTGCAAGAGACATACCCCATTGCAACTACTGATGGGAAAAGGTCATAGTCAGCACTAAAGTCACCCACAAGAGTTTGGCTGTTTGGGGTTTTATGACACAAGGTCAATGAAGGCATGTTGCACCAAACAAGATTTCAATAAAGAGATAAAAAAAAAAACATGTACACCCTCAAAGTTAAAAATGAAACAGAAAAGAGGACAAGACACTAATAAAAAGACAATAATACTGTAAAACCAATGTAGTTAAATACCAAAGATAAATTGGTGGGCTTGAAAGCTTCAAGGTTGGAGGATGTCCAATATTTCCAAAACATCCCTCAAGCATTGTTCTGAACCTTACAAGATGCATTGCAGTTATAACTGTACGGTTTTGGAAATCGAGGAAACTGGATTGACATCTGATGAATGATCGAGACATCTGCATGGATGATACAAACAATCATCTCTGCCACTGCAATATTGATTGGTTCCTGGCTGACAGTGTTAGTAGAACTCTGAGGAGTCCAAAGCCACTCCAGTCAACCCAATCAAGCCTCCACCATGATACTTGTGAAAGGTAAGCCCCAGATGAAACTTCAGGGCAAAAGGTAGATACATTGTTGTATGCATTGCCCAGAAGAAACAGTTGCAAGTATAATTTTCTAGAATATTAAAAACATTCTTGGACTTGAACATAACATGTGAACTTTTCCTGGAAATCTAATAGCATTGGTCAATGTACACAATATTGCAAAAGAACTGGACCAAGAATTATCTTCCTACAACAAACACTACGAAGATCAGTGCATATACCTAGATATATAATAATACATATAAAAATTTTGCCATATTGACACCATTATTCATAGAAAGTGAATTGTTTTGAAAAATTAATTTTGGAGTTTTCAGAACATTTTAAAGATAATTGGAAGTGTCTGAATACATATTTAGGTATGTAAACATTTAGAAACATTTTGTTCCTATTTACTTAAATTTTTATTGAAATTGCAGTTTTTGAGCATTTGTAAAGTGGTTTGTGCAGTGCTTCACGAAGCACCTATCTGGCCTTGAATACATAATATCAGGTGACTAGATTAAGACAACCCAAATTTAAGTATGCAAAATGGGTGTAAGTCATCATGAAATTTGTTGAGTATGGCATATGAAGGTGTTATAGAAATTTTTTTTGAAATGCTTTGCATTGATTTACACAGATTATTGCCAAAAATATTACTTAAGTACTCAATAGAGTACTAATATTAACAAAACCCATAAACTCCATAAGTAAATACACCAAGGAGCCAAAACATTATGACCACCTGCCTAATGATGTTGGTCTTCCACATGCCACCAAAACAGCTCTTGCCTGGCAAGGCATGGACACAAGATTTCTAAAGGTGTCTTGTATCTGATACCAACATGTTACCAGCAGCAACATGTTACCTCCTCTAACTATTGAAAGTTACGTGGTTGAGCCACTGCAGATCAGATATGCTGTTCCAACAAAAACCACAGATGTTCAATTGGATTGATGATATATGGAGAATTTGGAAGGGAAATACCTTCCAGGGAAATACCTGGAAGTCTTCCTCATGTTCTGTGAACCTTTCTCGAACAATTCAGATAGTGTGACATGGCACATTATCCTGCTGAAAGAAGGCACTACTAGAGGGGTACACAATTGCCATGAAAGAATGTAGCTGTCTGCAATGATGTTTAGGTTGGTGGCAGACGTCATATTTTCTGTACATGAATGACTGGACCCAGGGTTTCCCAGCAAAACACTGCCTAAAGCATTACCACCAACTCGTTTTTGTCCCACGGTGCATCCTGGTGCCAACACTTCCCCATGTAAACAACAAACACTTACCCAGCCTTCCACATGATGCAACAGGAAACGAGATTCACCGGACCATGACATTCTTCCAATCATTCAAGGTCAGTTTTGATGCTTGCATGCTCATTGTAGGTACTTTTGGTGGTGAACTGAGGTTAGCATGGGCACTTGGAGCAGCCTGCAGCTATGTAGCCCCATTTTCAGCAGGGTTTGATGTACTGTGTGTTGTGACACATTTCTCCCATCACCAGCATTCAAATTACTGGCGAGTTGCAACACAGTATCCCTTCTGTTGGCTCGTACCATACAGGATAGCCTTTGCTCACCTCTAGCATCGAAGAGCCGTGGTTGGCCCACACCTTGCCAACAGTTAGTGGTTTTTTTCCCTCCTCAGACCACTTTTTTGAAGGTACTAATGTGATGGTCCACCCATTCACTTTTACGTAACCAATTTTGCTTTATTTACATTATATTTATCATTTTGGGGATTTTATTTCATTTTGTGGACTGTCTCAATCCTCGCTACGAGCTGCAAGAACTGTGCCACCGACCTTTTGATTGACAACTACTAAAGCACGAGTTAAGGACATGACCTCTTGCATCATAGCTTGCGCAATCTTCAGTTTATGCAAATGTCTTTCCCGGCATGCAACATGACACATGCCAGCTTTGTACACCGCTGCTTGTTATAACTTGGTGACGTTAGGTCACAAAGTTAGTATAGTAGTAAGAGGTGAAGTAGTATTGAAGTGATGAGTTAGTAGTAAGAAGTTATTGAGATTGTGAAGTGTTGTTAGAGAGTGATGAGTCACGGAGTGGAGATTTAATTTGGATGTCAGTTGCTACAACTTTTGTTTGGCGAGTTGAATTTTTGGAAATAAACTTTGTTTTAGAAACTTTTAGTTTTTTCTCTTGAGCAACGTAAATTTATCTTTTTGATTAGATTGTATTTAAACTTGACAATCATTTTTGAATTCTTACTCGATCAGTAATGTTTTGCAAACATTTACGAACCCTATTTCAACTTTATTTGGCAAGTTATTATTGCCTGGCGCATGATAGAGCTATCCAGAATTTGAATAAATTGGATCAGATAAAAGGTCCAAACTCAAAAAAGTTACTAATCTTTGGAATGTTACACTAACCGTAGCTGAACGAGAGCACCCCACATCTTGCTGTCTCAGAAATGTTCTGACCCAGTTGTCTGGCCATTACAATTTGGCCTTTGTCAAACTCACTTAAGTCCACTGCTTTTCCCATCTGAAGAACAAGAATAACAGATTAACAAGAGCTCAGTATCGGGTGTTATTTTTATAATTTCATGACCTTCACACGTGCCATCTTTTACCTGCAGTTGCTTCGATTTGCATCAACACTCACTGGTCATAAATGTTTTGGCTCTTCAGTATAGTAATTTTTAGGGGTATTTAGAATATTTTATTTCTCACAGCACAGTACAAATTAAAGCTTTTGAAAGTCTATTATTAGTACCACCTGAAGATGAACTTCGAAAGTTTTGAAAGTGCTTCCAAATGGAACATTTTAAATGTTATATCTATTGTCTAGTTTTAGAGAAATGAACATATTTAGAAAAAATTTTACTTTCTCCACTGCATGAATTACACAAAAAAGGTACTATTACTTACCTCCAATTATTCTAAATGAGAAGCGTTCTGGAGACAAACTGAACCTGCCTGCATAACCTCTAGCAATTGCTTGCCTTATGACATTTTCTATGCTGTTATGGTCGTTATTTCCTAAAGAGCCAACGTCAAATGTCACTAGAATTGATGGTCTACCAGTTTGTCCTTGAGGCCTGCAACATTTAATTTTCAACCATTAGTAAAGCAATTCAAATTTACTTAGTTCACTACTTAATACAAGAGGCAGATTTGGGAATAGATAATTAAGAACAGCAAAAAATTAGGATGCCTATTATTACATTTTCATGGAATTCATCATCCTCCTCCTCCTCAAGCAGCCATGGGCTACGGAGGTCCAACCAGACTGCGCAGTTTAATTCTCCAAGCATATCTGTCCTGAGCTACATCTGCTGCATCTGGCCACTGCACACCAATTCTAACAAGGTCCTGTTTGACATTGTCTTCCCACCGCATCCTAGGTCTCCCCCTCCTTCTGAGGCCTCTAGGCACACTGTTCATAACCCTATTCGCCAATCTATAATTATTCATACGGGCAACATGGTCAAACCAGCAGAGTCTCTCTCTGCACAATATGCTGCTTAAAGGAGGTTGCAAACTCCTTTGCCTAACCTCATCATTAGTTACAAAGTTAAACCACCTAATGCCCAAGATACTGCGTAAGCATCTGGAATCAAAAGTATCTAATTTCCTATTATCTTGTTTACAAAGTGTCCAAGTTTCACTACCATAACTAACCCTAGAAAGAACCAAACTATTATACAGTCTAATTTTAGTGTTTAGGTGTATACGCCTATTTCTCCACACTCTCCATAGATTCTTAAAAGTCCCGGCAGCAATCCCTATTTGTCTGTTAATCTCATGCCGCACATCACCAGTATCTGTTACATAGCTCCCAAGATAATTAAACCGACACCTGCTCAAGACTGCAACCATTCAGATGAACTGAATCACAACCTGCCTGACCAATTTTCATCACTTTATTTTTCTCTGTTTATAACCAAACCTACTCTACTACCAGTCTCATCAACAGCTTGAATGAAAGAGTTCATCTCATCAACATCATTTGCCAAAAGGGCTAAACCATAAGCATAATCTAAATCAGAAATTTTCGTATCTCCAGTCCATTTAAGGCCAAATCTTTCCCTTGAAGTGAATTTCGCATAACATAATCAAAAAACCAAGCTAAAGAGAAAAGGAGACAAAATGCACCCTTGTCGAACACCAGAAATAATGCTAAACCAATTGCTACAAGCCTTACCAACTATCACACACGACTCAGTGTTATTATAGAGAGCTTTCATTATGTTAACTAACTTGTCAGGTATACCATATGATCTCGCAATCAACCACATATTATGACGATCAACAGAGTTGAAAGCCTTTTTGAAGTCATCAAAGCTAGCAACCAAAGGTTTCTGAAACTCAAAACATTTCTCAAGAATCTGCCTAAGTGAAAATATCTGATCTACACATCCCCTACCACTTCTGAATCCACATTGCTCATCACGCAATTGCCTGTCAACCAGATTCTTAATTCTATTAAGCACAATCATGGAAAGAACTTTACCTGGAACAGAGAGTAGGCTGATACCCCTATAGTTATCACAAGTACTGCGATCACCTTTTTTGAAAATAGGGATAATAGCTCTGGTAAAATCCTTAGGAACCATGCCTTTATCATAAAAGTTATTCAAAATTTCAGTCATCCAAGTGGTGACCGAAAATTCCCAGCTCTGAGCATTTCTGTAGTAATTTCATCTACCCCTGGGGATTTATGAAGTTTAAGTTTAGAAATATCCAAAATAACTTCAGATTGTGTTATAGGGCCAACATTAAAGCTGTCAATGCATCTATCATCATTACAAACAATGGGAGTAGAACTAACCAGATTGTTTAGAACATCACTGAAATGCTCAGCCCACCTAGCCATGACAGAATCCTCTCCTTCTATAACCTTACCTTGTTTATTCTGCAATCCTTGTATGCCTGTCCGTTTTCTACCACATAAAACATTAACTATCTGGTACAGCTCTCTGCTGTTGTGCTGCCTAACTGCTTCCTCAGCTTTGTCAGCCAAGCCAAAGATTCTTATCAGTAGCTAACTGATCCTTTACATGTTTATTAAGCTCTCTGTAATCCTTTCTATTATGACTAGTAGGGTACTGATTAAGGACATTCCTGCAGTTCCTTCTTTCTGAATAAGCTCAAGTGCCTTATCACTTAAATTCGGCCTCCTCTGCTCCTTTTTTCCTAAAAGAGTACCGTTAGTTTCCAAAAAAGCCTGTTTAAAATGGCCCCCCTCTTCCTCAACTTCAATATTAAGCAAACCATGACTTATAATGACTAAGTAACCGATCATGGTAAGCTTTGACTATAACTGGGTCTTTCAGAGCTTCAGTATTAAAAGCAAATTTTTTAACCCTAGCACAACACTTTTTAAGTTTAAGTTGCAAGACACTTTTAACAAGGTAATGGTCAGATCCAATTTCAGCTCCCCTATATGCCCTGGTATTTCTAACAGAACCAGCCCATTTGCTGTTAATTAATATATAATCAATCATATTCCTATGCAGCCCATCAGGTGAAACCCATGTGTATTTATGTATGTCGCGGAGTTTGTAATATGTATTAGTTATTCTGAAACCATTGAGTTTACTTACCTATACGAGACATTGCCCATTGCAGCTACCAATACCAAAAGGGCCTATCACCCCCTCCCCAAAGGTCAGAGTTAGTACCAACTATGGCATTGAAGTCACCTAGAACAAGGGTAATATCTCCTTTTTTGACAGAATTCAAAATATCCTGAAGTTGTCTGTAAAATCTACCCTTCTCATCCTCATCAGCATCCTCAGTGGGGGCATAACAGTAGATAACATTCAAGTCTTTAATGCTTGTCTGAAATTTTGCTGTAAGAAACCTTTCATTAATGTACTCATATCCTAGAACATCACTAGCATGTCTGCTGAGCAGCAGACCCACGCCTTAGTGATGCTTTCCATCCTCCCTCCCTGTAAAGAGAAATTTAAAGTTATTTTTAAGTATCTCACCTTTACCTGTCCATCTGGTCTCTTGCAAGCCTAGAATATCTAGGTTATAGCACTGGAATTCCTGCATGAGGACATCAAGAGAATAATCTCTATGTAATGTCCTCGCGTTCCACGTTCCTGCAGAGAGAAAATGATTAGTAGGATTTTTAAAGAAATTAGGTTTATTGAGATTGGTAGGGCCAACAATATCAAACAGCCCCCTGATCGCAGGCATGGGGCAAACACCTGTTCCTCCTCTGCTAAAGGCTGAAGTCACCGATGCTGGTAGGAACTTCAGGCACCACCTTTTCAAGTGGACTTTTTCAAGAGCCATATGGCCTGCCTGAGACACATTACTCCAGTTTAGGCTTGACGATGCCCAACTAGCTAAGTAAGGTTCAGGTACCTGCGATGGCCTCTGATTAGGATTATCCACCAGCTGATATAAGGTATCCCATGCCTCTGTTCACTTAGAGCTGGCAACCCAGAAGCAAACAGGAAAAGTGGCTGACTCTCCCTCAACAGAGGCCCACCAGTGCAGCAAGTCCAGGATCAATAATCAAACTCAAATCCATAAACAAGTCCAGTCTAGTAGGTATAAATGGTCAGCACCAGGACCCTGTGAAGTTGACCACTCCTCAGCAGGGTTGAAAAAAGAAGAAAAAAGTGGCCATAGATGACCAGATCAGTAGACCATACTGAACTGGCAGCCCTCCCCTTCCGTTCCCTTCCAAAAGAGAATATCTCTTTCGAAAGGTACTAACGGCCTGCACCACGAGAAGGCGGGGTCGGACATTAAGTGCTAGACCTGGCCAGTTCTGTGCATCATCACTAGGGATTGGTGCACAGCTCTCCTTCCAGTTTACGCGTAGCTACCATTTACAGGTCTTTTATGGAATTAAGTTACAAAATTATATTCTTTTAAATTTCTACACTAATTTGAATTATTTTACAACCACAAAAACAAAAGTAAAATAAATTGGTAAGTTTTTATAGAAAAATGACTGCACTAGGCACTTGCACGCACACAGTGACCTACAGAGGTTAAATAATCTGGGATTGCAAAAAATGAACATCCAGAAACAATTTTTCAGGGGCACTCATCATTAGGGGCCAGACCCCACCATTTCTGTTATATACATTAAAATATTAAACTCCAAATTAGAATAAATAATAAAAATTTTTACATGACAATCTGTTTCCAAAACATCCTTCCCATTTCTTTTCAATAAGCATGTAGTGAAGAATACACTTAAACTGTCTTGCATCACCTTAATTGTAAGTGCAAGATATTGTAGCAGGCTTTAAGTATGCCCAGAAATTTCCATCATTTACCATACTAGTGTCAATCATTTGCCACACTTCCTACAACTGTGTGCAAGCTAAATCTAGGGCTCAGCAGCTGTGAAGCGAATCCACAACTGTCAATAAGACATAGAAATCATCGTTGATTACAGTGCCACTACTATGTGATTATTGAAAACTCTGCAGTTATTAATATGTGATGGAGGAGGCACCATTACCAGTGCCATTGGTAAGCTACATTTTATTATGTAATAAAATATATTCTGGGATTGTCTATTAATGTATATTAGTTACATAAAGCCATCCCATGGCCAAGTGGTTAGCGCGCTTGGCTACTGATCTAAGTGACCTGTGTTCGAGCCCCAGATAAGGCATGTTTGTGTCATTTTTCTGCTGAGGTCCTGCCATCCTCTCAGAACTTCTACTCTGGCATATAAACTGACAAGCTCCTGCCAGACCTCTGTGGCAAGCAGCTGCTTGAGGGGTTTTTTTTATATTAGTTACATACATTAGTAAATAAATGCAATAAAATGTACCTAATACATGTTTAATAAATTAAGTTCACATACAAGAGTATTACTTGCAGCAGGAAATTTAAAGTTATTTTAATAGTGACCATATGAAAGAGTCAACCAATGTGGCTTTCCAACAAGAATGATAGGCACTAAATGAAGCTTACCTTTTTTTTAATATCTGTACCTTATTTTGTGCAATTGAAATGAACACAGATTTCAGTGTTGGAGGGAAATTATGTATTAACATTTCACACAGTAGCTACCAATAAAACCATTTTGGCTTAATATGTTTGCATGGAAAAAAAAATGGCACTCCAATCACATCATATTACCTATTGATAATTTGAGCATAGCTCCCTGATTAGAATGTCTGGAAGTGTGATAGAAATTTTAAAATGAATTTGCTGTTCAGGAAATAAATGCTATATACAAAGTAATGATGAGTATTTAGATTAGGCATCAAATGCTTGGTTTACATAATTATATTTATAATTGGTTATAATAATTATATTTAATAAGATGGAACCAATGTCAATTTCCGGAGTTTGCATTTCATCAGTATTGTGTAAATGTTGTATTTATATTAAAATAATTTTTTTTTAACTTAAATAGTACTAATTGGTTAAATTCCTTTGTATATTTTGTTGATGCACTTACATGTAAGCTTATGTTAAACTGATTAGTTTAATTTTGTTAAAAGTAAATCTTGCTGATAAAGTTTAGTGAGGGTTCTTAGTATAATCTAATTACTAAAGTTAATTCTAATCAAGTATCAAATTCTCTGCTCAATAGAAAAAAATTAAGTCAAACTCTTTCATAAAACAAATTGTTTATTTCCAAAAACTAGACTCAAAGTAAAACTTCTACAAAATTATCCGAGCAACTAACATCTCGCCAAAAAAAAAACTGCTCCTCTGAGCTCCAACAAAATCTCGCCACCAACATTCTACATTCTTACTACTCACTATTTTGTGATCTAACATCACTTACTATATACTTGGCATGTAACTGAAGTGTGTTGCATGCTGGGAACACTTGTATAAATTGACGATTGTGCTATCTACAACGCAAGAGTGGGGTGTCCTGCATGCATCAGTGGCTGTCGATCAAAAAATAGAGTTGTGCTTGTGCAACATTGTTTCTCTATGCCCAAACTGCAAGACTCCTCTTGCAGTTTGGGCATAGAGAAATGAGGATCAACTTAAAGAAAAGCCCCAAAATGATAATTATTAGTAAAACTAGTTAGAGAAAAATAAAATGGGTGAACCATCACAACTATTATTAAATTATAAATATTGCTGAAATATAAGGTTTAGATTGATTTAGATCTTTTCTCCAGCCTCATTCCAATAAAAAGCATTACTGAAAATAATGAGTTTCTAACTTTGCTTCTCATTCCCTTAACATGAAACTTCTTTAATTATTTGGTAGGGCTCTGTATTTGTATAAATTGCACTTACTCAAAAGAAAGAACTGTAACAGCCTGCTGTCCTGGTATTGTCCTATAGAGTGATTCTAATGCGAGAATTATTTCTTCTGATAGCTTCTCAAATTGTGGGCTTGTCTTCTCAGAGAGAGCAGATTCATAAGGTACATTGGTGATAGTCAAAACTATTCGTATATAAACTGTTAAAAAATTAATTATCAAACTATTAGGAATGATGATATATAAAGCACTAAATATTTGTATACACCTAAAAATATATTTTTACACTTTTTCCAAAAATCATTTTATACAGATATTATTCACATGATAAAAATATCACTTATAAAAAAAGTTTACAGTACAGTTACTTTAAATAGCCCTTAATAACAATGTCCTTAGTGAAACCATTTTTTATCAACAGCACTTCACAAGTTGACAAAGTATAGAAGTATCATAAGTATAGAGGAAAAACTGTCTTTAGTCAGGTGGTCTATACTCACATGTGTATACAGCATAATAGTTCAGTTGTTTTACCCCTAGGTAGCACTTTTTTCACACAGTGGGCTAAAATGGTCAGGTTACAAAGTCCCAAGAGATCAGAGAAAGTTTAGGGAAGGGAACTCACTGTTCAGAGACAGATTGAGCCTCCCATAAAGACTTACCAAGCATGTTCTTTAACATACAAAGAGTGCAGCTCTCTTTTGCAAAGGGCCAAAGCTTTATGTTCCATCTAATGGATGGTGGACTTTCCAAGACCAGATTTGAGTCACAGTTGGGACTCGAATCTGGAAAATGCAGATACAAGCTTGAATTGTACCAACTGAGCGACTTCCATCCCCTTGTAATATGGTCCAATACTAAGTCAACTGGCTTAATCACATTGTGAAATGCTGTGTATGCTAATAATTTATATAATGTGCTTGTAATACATGACTCAACAGTACATATTAAAATGATACTTGCTAAAAAAAACATGACAGTTGGGTCACCCATAGTGTGGTTGATCTTGTGCACATACCTTGGAAGTGCCCTAACTATAGAGACCTCAAGTGAAGTCAAAGATAGCTGCTAAGGGCTAACTGGTGAAGGTAACAGCAACAAAAGAGGAGAGTTTGATCAGCAGAAGGTAGCTTAACATTCAGAACACCTGACATGTCATCAGAAAGTTACGATTTCAGATCCAATCCTATTGATGACAATTTTTCCTCTATGCCTATGATATATACAACTTACATGCAATGTGTTTGTTTATTTACTTAACAAGCAAACTGTATTTATAGAGAACTATTGGAACAATACCTTCAGCCTACATTCCATCAGAATTCACACAAAATGCAAAAATATGATAAGGTGATTTAATATCTATCCCAGTCTTATAATTTGTATGTGTGTGTGTGTGGAGGGGGCATGTAAAATTTTGGATGGCTATCAATAAATATTCATACTTTGCATATCATTATGAATATTAAATTTTCCCTGTTAAATATTTATTTTCAAATTGCCTTATACACAAACAAAATGTAACATAAATAGCAAATATTTCAGTCTTTATATATTCTTTTTGGCTTCGAAAAAAAAAAAAAAACTGGCATTAGGAGTACAGTTCCATTACTCTAAGTAGATTTGATATGCAAGAGCTAATATTATGGGGAATAAATATAGGAGTATTTTCTAAAGTGCAATTGATGGAATGATTATTATATTATGGTAAAAAGATATTTCATCACTTTTACTTCTTCCAAATGAATAAGATCCTTAACACAGAATTACTACACTGTGAAAAGATTTTAATCATTAATTTCATGTTGCATTTCTTACAATTACCTAATAAATTGTAGAAACAATGTATTGATATATAGGTGTAATAATTTTGCTTTACTAGACCAGTGGTTCAACCTATGTTTCACATACCCCCTGGAAATGTGTATATAACTGACGTACCCCTTGTGTAGATAAAACTATAGTTACAGTACAACAATGGAAATAAAACTTATATACACATTAAATTTTGTATTCATAAATTACACATATCGATAAATTGTCTATCATTTTTTGTGTTTAACAAATCTTATAAAATTATAAACATTTTACTGGGTAATCAGATCTTGCGATTTTTGAGCTCTCACGGCCTACCCCAAAAAATTTTATCGCATACCCACGTTGAGAACCCCTGCACTATACTACTGATAATGCTGTAAATCACTTTGACGACTTTATTCACTTTGCTTATTGCGACAGTTATATGCAACAGAATTAGCAACCATGTTGTTACTTGTCAAATTACTAGTATCAAATTACTATCACAAACTAATCAAATTAAAAAAATGTAAGATTTACAAAATAAACTTTAGAAATGCACTAGATAGTAATATCATAGACCTACATTAGTTCAGTGTGAGACTGTAGATTCAGTGGCAAACTTCTGAAAATGGGCACGCTTTCTTATCATTGGCTGAGTTGCAAGTGCCCCATTCAGAATCTAAGTGACCATCTGCTTCAACCCAGAAACTTTCAGTGTTTCATAGAGATTTGCATTCATTCCAGTGTACAAGCTTTCATTCTTTTAATGCTTCATTATTTTCACATACATATTTGAATTTAAGATAGTAATATCGCTTTTCTGCCTGGTAGCTGGCATTTTGTGGATAAAGCATGATCCATTTCTATATTTCTTTTCAATATTCTATATTTTCTGGCAAGCAACATTAGTTCTTTGCATAATTCACAAAATAGAAAATGCTTGCATCCATTTTTAATACCTGAAAAGTCCATACAATGCCAGTTGAAGCATGATTAAATGAATATCTTCATTAATGTTGTGCAGTGGTCAGATTTCTCAAAAAGACATCTTTCTGAAACTGATCTATAGACACTCCTTGCTATATATACGCTTAGTAGCTAAACAGCAATAAAAATGGTAATTATGGTTGAAGTACAATTTTAGAAGTTCAGATTGTCATTAGTCAAATTTTTCCCGTTTCCCGCCACCCACAAAAAAATTAATTCGTTACAAAACTTGTAGAAATCAACCATATTTTAAATGAACCCGCAAATTTTCCCTAATAAATGTTTAAAATTCTTAAATTTCCCGCCTGCAAGTAGCGCCACAAACGCCAGATCTAAGGTTCCTCTATACTCCTTGGGTATATACATCCTCCTGTTCTTCTATACTCCGTGGGTGACACACAACCAGCCTAAATAAAAAAATAAATACCTCCTCAAGCAGCTGCTTGCCACAGATGTTTGACAGGAGTCTGTCAGTTTATATGCCAAAGTAGATCTGAGAAGATGGCAGGACCTCAGCAGAAAACAACACTAATATCCATGCTTACAGCAGAAAACAACACTAATATCCATGCTTACAGCAGAAAACAACACTAATATCCATGCTTACAGCAGAAAACAACACGAACATCCATGCTTACACCGGGGCTCAGAACCCAGGTCCCATTAGATCAGTAGCCAAGCGCGGTAATCACTTCGGCCACGGGACGGCTCCCCAGCCTAAACTCCTGACAAAATGACAAAGTCACAGAAGATCGATGCATGCTGGGTGTAAGGCTCCTAAAAAGGAGAGCTGACCTATCCATTCTAGGTAGCAGCTTCTACCAACGCTAGATGGTGCTGGCGTTTGCCCTAAATGTAATTACACGATATGGAATTCCACAAGGCTCAATTTTAGGTCCTTTACTGTTCTTAGTATACATAAATGATTTGTTCAATACAAAATTAAATAGGAAAATTACAGGATTTCATATTCATCTAAACCTCTTTATCAAAACTCGTAAAATAAATTGCAGATAAAAGGATGCTTCAAATTATGTATCATTATGTAGTTGTCCACTTGTTGAGCAAGTAAATAAAATAAATTACTTAGGAATCATTTTTGATGAATATTTTAGGTGGAATGCCCATATATCCCACATATGTGAAACCTTGAGAATATCGGCGATAAAAATCCAAAAATTGAAATACGTATTAAATATGGAAACCTGTGTAATATTTTATAAAGCAATATGCTAATCTATTTTAAATTATAGAATAATTGTGCATGGAACAACTAACTTAACTAACATAAATAAAATAGAAAAACTGCAGTCTATAATAGCTAAAAATATTATTCCGTTTCATTTGCAAAAATTTTATACAACTTCCACCGATAGATTAAAATTTTTAAATCTCTTATCCTACAGCAATTTATATAAATATAATGTAATAATTAAAAATTTTTTGACGAAACTTACAAACTAAAAATTCAACATAACAAAAATACAAGACTTCAAAAACCAAGGCTATTACAAATTGCCAAATTTTCGAAATAATTACGGGAAACATACCTCCGAATATCAATTACCACTTATATTTAATGCTAGTCCAAAAGAATTACTAAATATAGATTCTTTTAGAAGACTTAAAATGGAATTAAAAAATTATCTGGTATTTTCTAGTTAGCTGACTTTTATGTGTTGTGTTTTGTGGATTTATTTGATGTACACCATTTTTGTGGCTGAATGACCTATGTTTAATATAATTTATTCATTTTCCTGCAGATACGCTATTTAGCTTTGCGGGTCAAATTGTAAATGTATTTGTATTTGTTACTCTTATGAATAAAAATTATAAATTAATTATATGAACATGGCCGCCGAAGCTTCAAATTGTCTCGCAATGGCCGCCATATAAGTAGTCTATGTATTCTAGTTCGTTGGTATCTGTGGTTGGTATATAGGGGCTCTAGCTGGGACTATTTGGTTAAGTAGTGGTGACAACACCTTAGTGTCTACGAGCTAAGCATTATTTTGGTACCTTGAATCTTGGTAAAAATTAATAGTAAAGATGTAACTGAATTTTTTTCTGTGGTAATTTATTGTATTGTTCTAAAAACTTAAGTAATTTGTTGCTTATTATTCTACGTATATTTTCGTAGAAAATCCCATATTGTAATGGTAAAAACAGTTTCAAAATGAATTTAATAATGTTAAAATGAAGACCAATTGTGAACTGAATTTCTAAAAATGTGCAATAAAAATTATGAACAAGTTTAGGCAGAAGTGCAGTGTAAGGCTCTCAGCCGCCATCTTGTGTTTGTTTCGCCGCGGTGAAAAAAATTATAAAAGTAATCCGTTCCACATCTACCTTGAGACGCGTTTAGTGATTATATATAAAAGAAATATGCAACACTACATAGTAGAAAACTGTTCCGCAGACTCGTTGATCGATTTTCCTTAAACTTTCGGTAACGAAATTATGAGCGAGTTTCTAATTCCACACTATACCGAGTCATTTCCTTTGCGACTTTTCTTGGAGGCTTTTTTCGAATGCGGCCGCCTCCTCCTCTAGGAGGCTTCCTGTCAATTCCAGAAAAAACAAATGTTCCTTCTCAATGAAGTTTCTCCTTCTAGAGGGCCCTGATCGCCTAGTAGCAACAAACGTGATGTAGCGTACAGTTCCTTTCCGCTTTTCAAAATGCATGTCAAGTAAGGCAAGGACAGGTTTTACTCAAGTTTACTCCAGTCGAAAATTTCGCGTGAATAACAAGATCACGTTCTATCATGAACACAAGCCTCTAATTATGCAAGTTCTCAGCTTGCAGCAGTGAGCGAATTTGTTCTTGTTGCCATTCACGCGAAGTTTGGACAGGAATAAACTTGAGTAAAACCTGTCCTTGTCTTACTTGACAAGCATTCTGATAAGTGGATGGGGCTTTTTATTGTAGCAAGCATACCATACGTTTTTAAATTTTAAAGTGTTTCATTGTTATTTTAATTTGGTGCATCATTTTTTATAACTTTTATTCAGTTTCTTCATAACTTCCTGAAGGAACAGAAGGTATATAGAAATTTTATTTCGAGTTATAGAGAGTAGTTTGTTAAAGGTATGACTGCTATTGTAATGGAAGAAAAGGCTAAGAAATTTGTAATATACCCACTGGTATTAAAAAAAGTATTGCGTAGAAAATTTGTTGTTAATTCTTTGTTAGTATTTATGCATTGAATGATTATAGGCCCCACAGTGACTACCTCAGTGAAAAATACGTTTAAAAAGGGTAAACGTGATTTCAGTGATAATTGAGTGTATTTCAGCATATTTATTAGTAATATTCAATGGTTTTAATAAAATTAATGAATAAATTTAAATTATTAGACTATGATTTAAAGAACACAAAATTAAAGATCCATATAGTAATCCCATGTGAATTACAGAATCTGTATTTTTCTAACTGCAAATTTCAAAGTTATTAGCATTAATTCTAAATATATATACGGTAATCCTTGCCCAATGACTTAAGTGATTCCATATGTCAATAGTGATTAACTTTCGTGTTACCTTTTAAATTAACCAGTGACTACTATATTAAGATTTGATCACTGAGGATGCAATGCGAGTCGTCGCAGTGAAAGATGCGACCTCCAAACCTCACGAATGACATAAGATTTAATGCTTAATTTGCTAAATGAATTATGACATAGCATATGAAATATATTCGAGATAAATTAAATATTTCAGATAGTTACAAATATTTTACCACCTTTAATTTTTACCTTATGTTTTATCCAACCTACTTTTAGTTGGAATGTCTGCATTTGATAATTTCTATAATGATTTAAAAATTACCATAATGAGAATTTAAAAACAATGCTGTACGGTCTGAAACTTTGAGATCATTATCTTTAACTGACACAACTAATATCGCTGTTAATAGGATGAATAGCTCTCAATCTTTTTGAGGAAACCATTTAAAACAGTTTTCATTCAAGTTCAAAAAATGTTTTCCCATTATTTACTGTACTATTTGTAAACTAAAAGGTATTTTCTCAAATATTTAAAGTAGCTAAATATAATGTAAGTTAATTGAAAAAAAATCATTTATTCAACATAATTACAAAATTTAGTAATTGATTCACCAGAGCAGTTCAGTTATCCAATTGCTAGAAATTAAAAATTTCACTTATGAACCCAGAGGAAAAAAATATTCCTTTAAAACTATTGTTAAAGACAACATGACGCATCCTTAAGTTTTCAGCAGTTCCTATTCACAGATGAGCTACTTTGACATATTTTGTTGCTTTAAATTTTTAACATAAAATATACTTGGAATAAATATATTTTGGAAATTGAACTGTCTTTTATTCACAAAATATTACAGAAAAAAAAATCTTGAAATTGAATATTCTTGTAGTCAGATATTTATAATTTTACTCTTTCAAAACTAGGTATTTCAATAAAAAAAATTTACCAACTGCCACATTACTTTATGAAGATATATTGAAAGCTGTACATGATTAAATTGATATTGACAAATAGAAGAAATGTTTTCAAAACTAAATATCTGAAAAATAACTTGTAAGAAAATGATTAAGTCCATAAAAAAACCGTGAGCAGTAAGAGAAACCGATTATTTAAAATTGTACTAGTCTAAATTAAAATACATGCTGTCCAAAAATTTTATTGTTTTTAGACAAAAACACTCGAGTTCTTGGTTAATATATTAAAGCAGCTCTTTAACAGTTATATTTAAGAATCGTCATAAAACGGCAATTTATTCATTATTTCGCGTATGTTTATGAACTACTTCCTCTATCATCATTGCTAATAATATTTTCTTTTTCCACATTAATTAACTGATATTTTTGATTGTCTAATTTATAAATGCGTCAATGACAGTACTTCATACTTTGAAACGCATTCTTAGAAGTTATGTATCATTAGAAGTCCTGTATAGTTAGAGGCTAGCCATCTCGGCTATTGCCATTGAGTCGCATGGTTTATGGGCGCCATGTTTTGTCGTCCCTTAAGACGGAAGTCTACGAGTTAGTGTGTTTACCTAAATAAAGCTTCTCAGTTATAATTTTATGCATTTCTACCGCTTTTTTGACCTATAAAAACTTTCATATTTTATCAATGCCTCACTGCGCTGCATTTGGCAGAAAAATTCTACTTACAGAAATAAATTAATGAATATTTTTCTAAGAAATTCCGTCAAAAGACAGCAATGGGCTACAAAAGTGGAACGAGCTAACTGAAACCCAACAAATAATTTCTTTACTTCGTTTGCAAAATCAGGCTTTGGAGCGTGTACGGTGATTTCCCGATGAGTTATGACTGCCACAGGCAGACACTTTTTTTATTATATAGATAAAGCATATTACATTCAGGAGTTGAAGTGGGTTTTCAGAGCTAGATGGAAGCTCCCAGAATCAGTTGAAAAGACATCCCATATTTCACATCAGTCTATTCAACAGCCCAGGAATTATGACAAAAATATTATAAAGGAGTGGGCATGCAATGAATTCATTTCCTGTCGTTAAATATATGGGATAAAAAAAACAAGAATAAAAGAACTCTAGATCCAGGGGAAGGCATCCACTTCATTTCCAGGCATGGTTACATTTGGCCCTCACTTTCAGGAAATATAGAACAATTGTTTTCATATTTTCCCTATTATTATTATTAGAGTAATTTTTTTATAACCTATGACACTCCCCGCATCACAAGCTTTCGTTTCGCACATAAACCATTAAATTTGCCCGTCGTATTCGGTAGATATGTTGGAGCAACTATTTTTGGCAAACACACAAACTGAAGAATGTCAAGCAAAAATCAATATGAATACATGTACTTTAATTTACCTCTCTTCCTATATGCGCCCTAAAAATGTAGAAAATAAATCTAAAGCATATTGATAGTGCAATCAGTTACTTAATTCGTATTCACTTCAAAGATATCTTGTTGACAAGGAAAAATCGACCAAAAAACATGTTTTAGAGAGGGGAGGAAGAGGGGTCATGGAGGTAGCTCATAACATTGGAGACGGCACGAGCTTTCAGATATAACTGGTGTAGTTCGACCCCCGTGAAATTATCGTTCCATTCCAAGTAGTCTACGACGATTCCCATACGAAAGCCCTCAGCTTTCATTTGGCACCTAACTCATACAGATCCTCGCATTCGGTAGATAGAGCAGAAGAAACAAATTCACATTTCTCTTTTTAGGGAGAAGAAAGCAAGGATTATAAATATATATATATATTTTTATTGCCCACATTTTACACGTCACAAGCTTTCATTTAACGTGTAACTTATTACGTTTGGCCCTCGCATTCAAAAAATAAATTACAACAATCCTTCTCAAATTTTCCTTTTTTTGAGGGTTGGGTTGTGTTGTTTTACCACTGAGCGGCACTTTTTTGCACAGCATGGGCTAAATTGCCAGGTTACATGGACCCCGAAGGCTCAGAGAAGGTTGGGGGAGGGGACCCACTGAAACAACTGTTGGGAGACAGATGGTAGCCTCCCGTTAAGGCCATCCAGCGTGTTCTTTAACGTGCACAGGGTATGGCTCTCCCACACATGGGGCCACGAGCTTAACGTCCCATCCGACGGACAGCGGCCTTTACCAAGCCCATCGGTGTCCCCTACTGACCGTGGGCAGGGTGGGGAATTTTACGGAGATAAATCTCACGCTGACCCAGCTGGGACTCGAACCTGGGAACTACAGATTACGAGCCTGGCGCGCTATCGACTGAGCCACCCCCGCCCCTTTTTTGGGGGATGGGGAGTTATAACCTGTATAATCCCCCATGTCACAAGCTTTCATTTGACGTATAGCCGATTACTTTTGGCCCTAGCGTTCCGACGACAGTGCTGAAAAGTCGTTTTCATATTTCCCTTTTTTAGAGGGAAAGAAAGTACGGGAAAAAATTTTTTATGGCCTACGACACTTTCCTCGTCACAAACTTTCATTTGACATAAATCATTAAGTTTGTCCGTCGCGTTCGAAAGATAAGGTGAAAAACTCTTGACAAATCGACATGAGAAATGACGACTGAGAAGCATTAAGGAAGATGGGTAAAAAATACTATTTGTTGCTTTCTTCCCGAAAACTGTCTCTTTCTGGTTGAATCTGTATATTCCATGCTTAGAAAAGCATGCATAAACGGCATTGAATTCACCAAATCAGTGAATAAATGGACACACAAACTTAAAGTACTCAAACGAAATAACATGCATAGAAAATCCACATGAGGGAAGGGTACGAAACCGATTTTCAGGTATTGCCTTAAAAAAATATAAAATAGCTAAGCCCTCAATGGGTCGAGTGCGGGGTTTAAAATACACTCCCCTTTGGTAAGCAACTACCGAAATGCCATTGAAATAAAGGAAATCTATTTGTGATGGGAAAGCCAATTCGAAACTTAAAACTAATTTGTTTATGAAATTCATACTAAACATCACCTGAATTCTGATTTTAGCAATAAAATTCAATATTTAAAGAGATTCAGTCTACTTTGTATAGGTTCTTCAAATTTGAAGGAAATTAAAAAATCAAAATACAGGGTGTTTATAAAGTAACTATTCATTTTTCTGAAAACGCTGATCATTTTCTGTTCCAGGTTTTGTGAATCATGCTGACGGCTAAAGAAAGAATAGCAATAGTTGAGGCACGTCTGCGAGGTGTGTCCTTCGAAGGGGCGAGACAAGAGTTTACTCGTAAATTCCATAAACCACCGCCAACAAGGGCAGCAATCAGATCCCTGGGGAATAAATTTCGAAGAACAGGGAGTGTTCATGATGAGAAACATTCTGGTCGATCTCCAATATTACCAGAAACTGAAACGCATCGAGAATGCAATCAATCGTAGCCCTCGCACATCAACTAGGAGACTAAGCAGGGATCTCGGTGCAAACGGTTGTTTGGAAAACCTGTGTTATCTACAGATGCTTCATAAGCTACACGAGGAGGACTACGCAGCACGTGCTGTCATATATATTGATCTTTTGGAAGCCGTGGAACGAGAAGATCTCGTGAATAACATTTTGTTCAGTGATTAGGCGACGTTTCACACATGTGGACCTGTCAACAAGCACAATTACAGGATTTGGGCTGACGAACATCCACATTAAAGTCTGGAGTGGGTCAGGGTTTCTACAAAGGTTAATGTTTGGTTGAGTAACACAAAGACCAAGGTGTATGGCCCTTTGTTTTTCTGAGAGCACAATTACTGACGACATTTACCGGGATATGCTAGAGATCTTTTTTGTGCCGCAACTTGTGTCCGACGGAATTATGGACACTGTTGTTTTCCAACAAGATGTGGCACACCCCATTTTGCAAAAATTGCCCGTGACTACCTGCACGAAACCTTTCTGAGTAGGAGGATAGGAAGAGGTTCGGTCAGATTTTGGGCTTCATGGTCACCTGACTTCATACCTAGTTTTTTTGTGTGGGGTTATATCAAATCAGAAGTGTACAAGTTGAAGATTAACATCATTAATGTACTGAAGGAGCGGATCACAGCTGCAGTGACTAAGATTACACCTGATATCTTGGAAAGGGCTTACCGTGCTACCACTGAACGTTGAGATTTGTGTGTTGACATGCAAGGGGGGTCATGTTGAATCGTATTAATGTTTCGTTGTTTTCATGTTTTTGATTCATTTGTAACACAAAGAGTTATTAAAAGGTTTGTTCACAGAAATGGATAGTTACTTTATAAACCTGTATTTAAAAAATTATTTTACTGAACGTGTTAATTAGAAACGGTGGCGTATCTTTCATGAATGCAATATGTATACATGCCAATTTGAGTTTATTGCTTTAATAATTACAGCTGTCCAGGACTCGACTGACTGTCACTTATCTTAAACATTTGTAACTTAAAAAATATTTTGACCCTCCTGATTTCAAAAATGTTTATAGTCTGGCGAATATGGAATACTTTTCAAAAGTAAAATATTTCCAATTTCTTTGCCCCTGGAGGAAAGGTTGGTTAGTGCTCTCAAAAGGGATTTTCCTGGTTACTACACTATAAAATTAACTACCTATTTATCAAACTTCATGCGTCCTATACCGTATAATGTAGGGGTGGTGGTGCAGAGACGAATTCCATTGCAGTATAACATTCTCCCCTCCGTTTCAGGTCTTTAAAATTTTGTTGAAAAAAATGCGTGAAATATGTACAAGGTTAACTATTTTTAACCATTGCTTTTACTAGCATAATCAAGGGGGGGGGGGGGGAATTCCCTCAACACCCTCCAGACCTGGTTCTAATATTTCGCGCAGCCCGTAACTTTCACAAAATGTAGAAATTAAACATGCAGAAATTTTGGGGAGGGGAATGATTAATAAAAACACATTTGTAAACCCAATTTCGCTAAAGGGTTTTTCTTTATCGTTAACTGAAGAATATATTTTCAGATCCCAATTGCATGACAAAAAATATTAATGAATAAAATGAAGTAAAAAAATTACATTTATGCACTCTGATGGACTTTACGTGAAGAAATTTTTGCTTGTGTCTTGCTTCAGGGTTAATTTTAAATTATTCTGTTTTATTACATACCAAATAATGTAACGAGATGCTAAATGCATATTTTTGAATTTTTTTTTTAAAGTGTAACACTTTATTAAAAAGTTTGGAGTGGAAAAGTGCGTTTTTAAGTATTTTTTCTGTTGTTTTCAGGAGGGGGGAAAAATCAAAATTCTTTCATTGTAAAGCAGAGCAGAAGCTAGCGCTTAATTACAGTAAAATGGATAAATGAAAGATAATTTCACATTTTTTTAAATTTAACTATTTTAAAATAAAATTGGGAACAGGTCAGAAAATGAGTTTTTATTTAAATTTTCTGACTTTAAAACTAAACAAAAAAAGTAGAACAGTGTACTTTATGCACAAAAATTTAAATTAAAAAATGTAAAAAAAAGGCACATTAATTGGCCATTTACTTTTATGCAGCATTTGTTCTTACTTGTTTGCTTCTCTTGATACTTATCTACAGATCCGCTAGCTGAATATTTACTGCTGAAATTCTGCCGATATCTGAACGAATCGCTGGACGTATCGGACTGAAGAAATGAGGTGGCCACAACAAAGTGTGAATTCCCTTCAAGAAACGTAACTTATATTAATAGCACTACTAATAATAAGGGAGAGACAAAGCTGCGGACATTCTTCCGCGGTAAGCCAGGATTAACTGCCCCCTCCCACTTCAGGTGATTTAATCTGCTCAGGATGAGGCAACACTTGGATGGAGTCGGCTTAAGTTCAGGAAATGACTGTGCAGAGCACAAATTGTCTCGAATATGAATTAAAGTATTGATACGAATGCACTTAATCATTAAATCAATTATAGTTAAAATTATTTTTTCCACAGTTAACAAAAAGAGCAATTTTTTTCATAATACTTTGCATTCAAGTTTTCGAATTTACTTGGTGTCTTCTGGCGCTCTTAAAATCGGCCGCCGGTGTACCACGCATACCTGCTTGCGGCGACCCTAGGTCATACCTAAATTTTGATTTAGATTCAATAAGATTAATATTAGCGTAGGCTAGTTTAATGTTATCTGAAATATCTACAAAATAGCATTTAGAGGCGACAAAACGTGTGTTAAAAACGCATCGAATATTGGGGGGAAGTAACTATATTTGATAACGCCAAAGTATATTGCCTACAACTTGCTTTCGCGCCTCCTGAGCTGTAAAGAAGTCGTTGATCGGAAGAGAAATCTTTTGGCATGAAGCTGCCATAGTTTGGTTTTCGATGTTGAAATTCACAGGTTTCGTGATTTTTAATATTACCAAGTTGTTTTTTAAATCAAATAATACCTACAAATCAAAGATGATTTAATAGTTTTATTAATACTTATATTTAGAAAGAAAACTGGACCCTATCTTTAGAGGATTGAGTACACAGATTGGTTTGGGGATTAATGGCGCATTAGCAATAAGTACAGAAGCAGTGATTGGGCTTTCAGCCAACAGATGAGAACTTTGCTGCTTAAAGTAAGTACATTTTGTTGATTGAGAGACACAGCAGCCTCGCACTAGGCCCAAACTGCTGCAATAGAAGAAAAGCGCCAATAGGCGAATAACCTCGACTCTAGCATGGAGAATGCTATAGGGCTCTGGGCACATTTTCAGCATCAGTTGGTATCGACGAAGGCAACACATCTACAGTTTTGAAAGTAATGCTTACTGAATACCGTGTGCTAAATAGTAAACTGGCAAAATGCCTTTGAAAAAAAGTGAATTATTGTTTATATCATTCATTTTAATTTAGTATTTAAGTTATTTAAATTAATGTAAAATAAAATTTAAATTAAATAATTATTATAAAAATGTTGGTGGGGGCTTGGCCACTATGGATGAGTGCCTCTGCTTTTTCATCTCCCGTTTACCAAGAGAGGGGGGTCCCAGGTTCGAATCTCCCAACTGTGACAGCGTTGAGATTTCCCTCCACTAACCATCAGCCTGCCCTCATTAAGGAGGCACCGATCATGTGCAGTAGAGCCATACCATGTGCACACTAAAGAACATGCTCAATGGCGTTAACTAGAGGCTCCTGTCTCTTAATTTTGCCCAGAAAGTTCCCATCCCGCCCCAGCCTTCTCAGCAATTGGTGTCCTTATAACCAGGCAGTTTAACCCATTATGTGAAAATAAATGCAGCAGCTCAGAGGCAAAACAACTCCCCACAAACACACACCACCAGACAGAGCAGAATGGCTATGTAAGTCGAGATACCACTGTCTTAACATAAATTTCACGTTTATTTATGGCAGAAATATTAATACTTATGTGGTCGACTCTAACAAAGAAAAAGAAATTATTCTGTTCACTGCGGAGATCATCACGACGATAATGTTCGAGATATGACATAATGCAGCAGGTCACGCTTCTAAAAGCTACACACGTTTCCTGCAAGATCATTAGGAGCATGAAGATGCTTCTCGAACCCTACAACGAAAGGCGATTAACTTCAATAAAGCATTACGAAATTTCAGAGTTCAAATAATGAAATTTTTTCTGCTCCTCAACCTCTCACGTCCTGTTGCTATGCGACGGACATCACTTGTGCTTCACGTGAGTGGGTGTCGAGGCACGAGCATAATTGCGGAATTCCGTAACAACTGCTGACCAACTTTCGGCTGTCGCCCACGAGCAGCCCTGTGTTGTCTAATGTCTCTTCTAAAGTGTTGCGTTATTTTTGGAAAACGCTTGTAACGAAAGTTCGTCGAGATGAATAGCGCGTGTATTTAAAAAGATTCTCAGACTGGCCTCAGTGCACTTTTCAATTGGCGACATCTGCCAATAGAGAAAATAAACGTTTGGTACCATTTCACCGCCTTAACACAATAACTAAAGTTTGATGTTTTTGATCCTTGGGCTTAAAAAAAAAACTCCGAGAAGTATGATTACATTACAAAATTTTCAAGCAACTATGGTCTACGGAGGTCCAACCAGATTATAATTTAGTTCTCCAAACGTCTGTCCTGAGCTACAGCTGTTGCATTTGGCTCATCATCCTCCTCAAGCAGCCATGGGCTACGGAGGTCCAACCAGACCGTGCAATTTAGTTCTCCAAGCAAGTCTATCCTGAGCTACATCTACTGCATCTGGCCACTGCACACCAATTCTAACAAGGTCCTGTTTGACATTGTCTGCCCACCGCATCCTAGGTCTCCCCTTCTTCCTGAGGCCTTTAGGCACACTATTCATAACCCTATTCGCCAATCTATAATTATTCATACGGGCAACATGGCCAAACCAACGGAGTCTCTCTCTGCACAATATGCTGCTTAAAGGAGGTTGCAAACTCCTTTGCCTAATCTCATCATTAGTTACAAAGTTGAACCACCTAATGCCCAAGATACTGCGTAAGAATCTGGAATCAAAAGCATCTAGTTTCCTGTTATCCTGTTTACAAAGTGTCCAAGTTTCACTACCATAACTAACCCTAGAAAGAACCAAACTATTATACAGTCTAATTTTAGTCTTTAGGTGTATACGCCTATTTCTCCACACTCTCCATAGGTTCTTAAAAGTCCCGGCAGCAATCCCAATTCGTCTGTTAATCTCATGCCGCACATCACCATTATCTGTTACATAACTCCCAAGATAATTAAACTGACACCTGCTCAAGACTGCAACCATTCAGATTAACTGAATCACAGCCTGCCTGACCAATTTCCATCACTTTAGTTTTCTCTCTGTTTATAACCAAACCTACTCTACTACCAGTCTCATCAACAGCTCGAATGAAAGAGTTCATCTCATCAACATCATTTGCCAAAAGGGCTAAATCATCAGCGTAATCTAAGTCAGAAATTTTCGTATCTCCAGCCCATTTAAGGCCAAAATCTTTCCCTTGAAGTGAATTTCGCATAACATAATCAATAACCAAGCTAAAGAGAAAAGGAGACAAAATGCACCCTTGTCGAACACCAGAAGTAATGCTAAACCAATTGCTACAAGCCTTACCAACTCTCACACACGACTCAGTGTTATTATAGAGAGCTTTCATAATGTTACTAACTTGTCTGGTATACCATATGATTTCACAATCAACCACAAATTATGACGATCAACAGAGTCGAAAGCCTTTCTGAAATCAACAAAGCTAGCAACCAAGGGTTTCTTAAACTCTAAACATTTCTCAAGAATCTGCCTAAGTGAAAATATCTGATCCACACATCCCCTACCACTTCTGAATCCACATTGCTCATCACGCAATTGACTGTCAACCAGATTCTTAATTCTATTAAGCACAATCATGGAAAGAACTTTACCTAGAACAGAGAGTAGGCTGATACCCCTATAGTTATCACAAGAACTGCGATCACCTTTTTTGAAAATAGGGATAACAATAGCTCTGGTAAAATCCTTAGGAACCATGCCTTTATCATAAAAGATATTCAGAATTTCAGTCGTCCAAGTGGTAACCGAAACATTCCCAGCTCTAAGCATTTCCGTAGTAATTTCATCTACCCCTGGGGATTTATGAAGTTTAAGTTTAGAAACAGCCAAAATAACTTCAGATTGTGTTATAGGGCCAACATGAAAGCCACCAATGCATCTATCATCATTGCAAACAATGGGAGTAGAACTAACTACATTGTTTAGAACATCACTGAAATGCTCAGCCCACCTAGCCATGACAGAATCCTCCCCTTCTATAACCTTACCTTGTTTATCCTTTAATCCTTGTATGCCTGTCCGTTTTCTACCACACAAAACATTAACTATCCGGTACAGCTCTCTGCTGTTGTGCTGTCTAACTGCTTCCTCGGCTTTGTCAGCCAAACCATCAAGCCAAAGATTCTTATCAGCAGCTAACTGATCCTTTACAAGTTTATTAAGGTCTCTGTAATGCTTTCTATTAGGACTAGTAGGGTATTGATTAAGGGCATTCCTGCAGTTCTTTCTTTCCGAAATAAGCTCAAGTGCCTTATCACTCAGATAATTTTGCCTCTTCTGCTCCTTTTTTCCTAAAAGAGTACTGTTAGTGTCCAAAAAATTTAAAATGATCCCATTCTTCCTCAACTTCAGTAGTAAGCAAACCATGACTGTCATAATGACTAAGTAACCTATCATGGTAAGCTTTGGCTATAACTGGATCTTTCAGAGCTTCAGTATTAAAAGTAAATTTTTTAACCCTAGCACAACACTTTAAGTTTAAGTTGCAAGACACTTTTAACAAGGTAATGGTCAGATCCAATTTCAGCTCCCCTATATGCCCTGGTATTTCTAACAGAACTAGCCCATTTGCTGTTAATTAATATGTAATCAATCATATTCTTATGCAGCCCATCAGGTGAAACCCATGTGTACTTATGTATGTCGCGGTGTTTGTAATAAGTGTTAGTTATTCTGAATCCATTAAGTTTACTTACCTGTAGGAGACGTTGCCCATTGCCATTGCAGCTACCAATACTAAAAGGGCCTATTACTCCTCCCCAAAGGTCAGAGTCAGTACCAACTTTGGCATTGAAGTCACCAAGAACAAGGGTAATATCTCCTTTCTTGACAGAATTCAAAATATCCTGAAGTTGTTCATAAAACCTATCCTTCTCATCCTCATCGGCATCCTCAGTGGGGGCATAACAGCAGATATCATTCAAGTCTTTAACGCTTGTCTGAAATTTTGCTGTAAGAAACCTTTCATTAATGCACTCATATCCTAGAAGAGCATCGCTAGCGTGTCTGCTGAGAAGCAGACCCACGCCTTGGTGATGCTTATTGTCGTCCCTCCCTGAAAAGAGAAATTTAAGATTATTTTTCAGAATCTGACCTTTATCTTTCCATCTGGTCTCTTGCAAGCCGAGAATATCTAAATTGTAACGGTGGAATTCTTGTGTGAGGACATCAAGAGAAAAAGCTCTGTGCAGAGTCCTCACATTCCAACTACCTATGGAGAGAAAATGGTTAGTGGGATGTTTAAAGAAACTATGTTTATTGAGAGAGGGAATGCCGACAATATCAAACAGCCCCCTAATCGCAGACATGGGGCAAAGACCCGTTCCCCCACTACTAAAGGCTGAAGCCATCTACACTGGAAGACTTCCTCCAATGTAGAATTTGACGATGCCAATAGAAGCAAAGGTTCAGGTGCCTGCGATGACTTCTGCTCAGGATTATCCACCAGCTGATAAACATATCCTGTGAATCTATTCACTTGGGGCTGTCAACCCACAAACAAACGGAAAACACAGCGAAAGATTTTCCCTCCACAGAAGCCCACCAGTGCAGCAAAATCAGGATCCATAATCAAGCTCAGAGCCATATATCTGTCCAGTCCAGTAGGTTTATATGGTCAGCACCAGGACCCTGTATGGTTGACCACTCCTCAGTTGGGTAGAAAAAAAAGAAAAGTAGCCATAGTTGTCCAGATCAGTAGGCCACACTAATCTGGCAGCCCTCCCCTTCCGTTCACTTCCACAAGAGAGTATCTCTTTTGCAAGTTACTAACGGTCCGCACCACGAGAAGGCGGGGTCGGACATTAGGTGCTAGGCCTGTCCGGTAGCTCTCCTTCCAGTGACTACCTAACTACCATTTACAGACCCATTTGGCATTGGCTACTGCATTTGGCTACTGGAGGCCAATTCTATGGAGGTCCTGTTTTACGTTGTCTGTCCACTACATCTTAGGTCTTCCCCTTTTCCTAAGGGGATAAATCTCCCTAAAGCTTTAAATTGTGCCTAGTGATTGTGGAAAAATTTTCAAATGAAATTACAAACGATCTATTTGGGTTACAAATTTGATATTTTAATGGTGGAGTGTTATGATCAAGAGGTTTACAGTAGAAGCAACCATTTTTCCCTTCACCCCCAAGGGGTGAGTGAGCAAACTTTTTTCAGAGCTTAATGAAAAATTCCTTTTGAATAAGTATTAACGAAATATGTGATTCGCAGTTTTCAGATCCTCCAAATGGTCTTAATTGACCCATGTTACAAGGCGCTAAATGTAGAAAATGTAAAACTTGAAGTAACATTGCAAACGATATATTTATGCTAGAAATTCAGGCGCTATAATGTATTGGTGAAGAACAGAATAATTGATAGCCATATGTAATCTAATTAAATTACAGTTAGTTAAAATTCGATCGGTTGCTTCTTATATTTTATAAACTTATTACTTAATTTTAAAATTTTCAATAATATTTCAATATAGTAATGAATTTTATTTTTATATACATTGGATAAAAAAGGGGAATAAAATCCTAGGGGATAAAAAAGGGGAATAAAATCCTAGGGGATAAAAAAATTCCAACTTTATCCTTTTAAGGGATAAACAAGATACGCTTTTTGAGTTTTATAGGGCTAATAATATATTATTAAACTGGTTTCCATAAATTAAGAAACAACCCTATATTATGTAAACGGGCAAGCTAACGACACATAGGTCCTTGAGTTGTCCCGACAATCTGCCACGACGAATTCTAAAACGTGGTTCGATAAGCAACACATCGAGCGATTCGAAATTATGTCCTTTGTTCACGAAACCCAGGATGCTGCACGCGTGAATCTCTCAACCACAGAGTCCTTGGACGATGGGAGGGCTTTGCGTAATTATTCACGAGACAAGACGGTACTCGGGGAGGGATGGGGGAAGATACATCGCAGGATATCTCCCTTATTATCCATTTGAGCATTAACTGGACGAGAGACTTAAACAAGAACCAGTTAATGATAAAGTTTCACTAGATTCTTTCCTGTTCTAACACGTGAGGTCAACGGATGACTTGCGACTGGCAGGTGGCTATTAGAGAGGATGAACTCCCAACTCAGCATGAACGCCTCCATCATGTGACAGCAACACAGAGGTTGACAAAGTGGAAAGGGGATGGGAGAGCTCAAGTATAATATAAATTGGGACATATTATGTAGAGACAGAAATACTATCAACATTGATTGAAATTTTTCGTTTTGCCGCAATATTTCAATACCAAATTAGACATTAATAACACAACCACTAATATCTGGATGATAAGATATTGAAAATGACATCCTTTAACATTAATCCTTCTTCCATATACCTCTTTCAACCACTTGATTTATTAAGGTTGAATAATAACAGTAGTATACGCATGCATTTTTCAACTGATTTGCTGAGTCTTTTCCATCTATTATATTCCAATCTCCCAAACTTATTCCAGAATTCACGTTTTGTATCTACTGAAAGACAAATTTGAAGTCCGTAACTTTAGAAAAAGGAGCTTTTCTTGGAGAGTGGGGGGAATTCAAAATTTTGATTTGCAACGATATCCCCTTCGCTATTTAAAGAATTGTAGAAACCCGAACATCAAGCAGCAGCTGACGTTTTCAACTCCTTAATCGTCGAGGGTTTGTTTGGAAATAAAAGTGCTGCAAATTTCCTCCAAACAAATCTGTTGGGTTGTTTTACCTCTGAGCAGCACTTTTTTGCACACAATGGGCTAAATGGCCAGGTCACATGAACCCCGAAGGCTCGGAGAAGGTTGGGGGAGGGGACCCACTGGAACGGCTGTTGGGAGACAGATGGTAGCCTCCCGTCAAGGCCATCCAGCGTGTTCTTTAACGTGCACAGGGTATGGCTCTCCCGCACACGGGGCCACGGTTTAACGTCCCATTCGACGGACGGCGGCCTTTCCAAGCCCATCGGTGTCCCCTACTGACCGTGGGCAGGGCGGAGGAATTTTGCGGAGAGAAATCTCAACGCTGATCCAGCTGGGACTCGAACCTGAGAACTGCAGATTACGAGCCTGGCGCGCTACCGACTGAGCGCCCCCCCCCCCCTCCCAAACAAATCTTACGTCAGCCATGGCGCTCTCTGCAATCGAGTCGAAATTCTGTTCTTTAATAAAGACGTAATTCTCAAATCATCGTTTGGCGATTCATTGGTCTTATTCCTTTGAAAAATATTGCTGGACAATTGGAATAAGATAAATAAAAATTACGCAATAAAAATGCAGTTAATCTTTCTTTAGCGATCCGATTTCTCCGTAGGAAGTCCTCCACCATTCGGTGAAGGTTCCGTCTGCTGAGCGACTAACAAGGCGCTCATTCCTGGCGGGAAACCTCAAGAGGATCTCGTCTGGAAACACCGCCAATGCAAAAGCACTCGAGAAGAAATGTAAACACTGCAAGGAGGGAGGAGGCCAAGGAAAATTATTACATTAGCCCATTAATCGCTACATGGGGTTGAGGGAGGAAGTCTATCATTGGATTGTTCGTACATACCGTCTTATGCATTTTCGAGGATTGTAGGTGGAAATACTACTTTTGGGTCTCTGCATTCCAATTTTTGCGGTTCAGAAATATTTCTTCCACAATAAGTTATACTATCGACTTTCGATTTACGTTGATTTAATCAAAGCGTTTTCGGAATAATTGAGTGGCCAGGTCCCTTCGATCAGTAGCCAAGCGCGCTACCACTCACCATCGGGACTGGTAGTGTGGGGATAGCGCGGCGATAAATCTCAACGCTGGACTGAACCTAAGAGCTGCAGTTTACGAGCATGGCGCGCTACCGACTGAGCCAACTCCCCTTCTCCGCTTTGAATGAAGTGAAGGAAATGTAAACAATCTAACGAGGAGCACGAAGCTAGAGAAATCGGAGATTCTGGAGGGTGTGATTAGGCAGAAGTTATCGCGCTCCTTGGGCCTCCATACTAGATAACATGAGCGTTCGCAGGGGAGGAGTGGGCTCATTAATTCAAAGCTTTTGAATTCATTTCAGCAAAGGACAAAACTTAATGATAAATTTCGTAGTACAGTATGGTTGGCATATTTTGCAGCTGGTTGTCAGAGGTCTGACAGGAGTCAGAGTCTTAACAAAGGTCCGTAAGGTAGGCGAGACCTCAGCTGAAAGACAACAGAATAAACATCCCTGTTTTAGGCGGGGTTCGAACCCAGGACCCTTTGATACCCAAACAGGCCTACCAATTGTTTCATCATTTTGTGAAACAAGTTAGAATTTAAAATTTATTCTGTTGGAAAATAATTTCACTAAGTCCCGTGGCCGAGTGGTTAGCACGCTTGGCTACTGATCTAAGGGACCTGGGTTCGAGCCCCGGATTAGGCATGGATGTGTGTGTCGTTTTTCTGCTGAGGTCCTGCCATCCTCTCAGATCTCCTACTGTGGCATATAAACTGACAGGCTCCTGTCAGACCTCTGTGGCAAGCAGCTGCTTGAGGGGGTATTTATTTTTTTTATTATTAAACACCAACTTGAAACACCGCTGATTGAGAAATTAAATCGACGAGTTCAACAATTACCATTCTTTAACAGAAAGAAAAAAAAATTAACTCTCAGCTATTAAATTAGGAACGTTAATCTCCTCTGGTGTGCGAAACTAATTCCCAACACGATCATCCAAGTGTACGTCAGTCACCGAAATGAAATCCCATCGTAATTTCGGTTTCGATTACAAGCTGCACGCTCTCTAATCATCGACAGTTGCGCTCGTGTCCGTGCACGGGTAATACATTATTTGGTTGGTAGTGAGGGAGGCGGGCAGCTCAATAATTCTTCATCTCGTTGATGACGAGACGGTCGGAGGAAGCAATCAGGCCGCACCTCTTCATGGAGTTGGGGGGGGAGGAGGACTAAATTCACGTCGACCTCAGGACTGGGAGCAATTAACCTTGGGAACCAAATGTCGTTCAACTCTTGCTGGGTCATCAGCAATGAATCCTTTCTCTTTAGAGATTAAGACACAGGGGAAAAATATTAAAAGTATTCATTAAAGCCTTCTCTTTTAGAGTTCTACGAACTACGGAACGTGATTGTTGGATTTCTGCAATTTCTAACTCCAACTCGACGGAGTATGGGGGGGGTAGGCTCTTTAAACGAACACACCTTTCAATAAAGAGCGAAAACCTCAGCTATTGAATGAGCGCCTGCTGATAATGAGTGACGTCATAGAACAATGGATACAGACATTCTTAGAAACGCAAGTTCGGATTTGGAACAATATCAAACAAGCGTCAGCTTTTGAGTTAACGGCATGACTGATCAAGAGGTATGCATTCGCGCCCATGGCAACACTAATTCTAAGAAAAAGAGATTCACTCTCTACCCGACTACGAAAAGACCAAGAGCGAACTTTAAAGGAAAAGCTTAGATGAATTTCCTTTTGTTACTCGTATTCGTATGAAGTGTGAAGTTCACTTCTTCATTCATTTCATTAATGACTTAAGTTTTATTTAGTACTCATAATATCCAGCAGTCCCGTGGCCGAGTGGTTAGCGCGCTTGGTTACTGATCTAAGGGACCTGGGTTCGAGCCCCGGGTAAGGCATGGATGTATTTTTTAATACCCACGTCAAACGTTTGGCGAAAAACTCTTTGATCAATTCATTCGCAGCAAATGTACGTAGATCGATTATTTCATAAGGCAGGCGCCTCAGAAATCTTTTCGAGGCATCACTCCCGACCCACGGCAGATAGTTCTGACCCTTTTGGGATGACGGATTCCTAAGTCGGGACCACTTCACCAAATTAGGGACCGATCGCTCATGGAGCAGCGGAACCACGGGGAAACTGCCAATTTCTGCCACCGATGACGTCACACTTGTCAGCCCGGAATTTACAGCTAAATAGATGAGGATTTCTATTAAGTTAACCTTCTTTGCGGCATTTGAATTTCTGGCATTGCAAGGCTATGCTATTGTTGTTTAGGGCATTTGGATTGTTTCCATTTCTGTTCGTGTGAATCGCAATGATCTGCACGTGGGGCGATAGCTGATGGAAGAGTGCATCCTTTCCTGGTTCGCTTTCTCATCGAGGGCGGAATTACGAGGGGGGGGGGGGGGGTCAACGAAAAAAAAAATTCGGATGCTGGTACAGTGGAGGAGACGCCAACATCAGATTACGAGCCTGACGAGCTACCCACCGAAACAGCCAACACGATAATTTGAGTTATAAAAATTAGTGTTCCTATACGTATGAATTGTACCTACCTTCAAAAGATCGAAAGAAGTAACCTTTCATCAACAGAGTTTTCGAAAAAAAAAAATTGTGAATTTTAGTCATTTCCTGATTGCCACATTTTAGTTTATCAACTCAATACTAAAAGACTGATGAGTACTGAAAGCGAACGCTCACTTTACATGTTATACCATAGGAGTTCCTTATCATTTATCAATTACTGCTACTTTCCACCCATGAATACGAACTAATCCTGTTCATAGAAATCTATGAACAGGATGTCCTTGACCTTGTTGCCGGAAGCTCCCGTCCTTCGTATAGGCTGTATCCTGTTGTATTTCTTTCAATGATCCTTGATCTATTCTGACGAATCGAATATAGGAACAGGAAATCGAAAACAAGATTGATTTAAAATTCTGCTCAGTCATAAATTTTCTTCATCAAAATTTTAAGTATTCAACGATAGCATTGACTTGGTAGAGGAAAGCTAGGTAATGCCCTCGTCTCTAATAGTCAATAAGAATGGTTTTGTATCTTGATCTTACAAGTTCGCCAAACATTTCCGGATGAAATCAAAAATTCAGCGCAAAAAGAAATGGGAAAAATAAATGACCTATAAAAATTAGTACTATATATCAAAAACTAAAAATGGTTGCTATAAATGGAATTCGTTATGAAATAAATATTTCTTACTTGAAATAATGTCTGCTATTCAACCCTTGAAGCATGGTGTCATGCTCCTCGAATTTTATATTTATTTATGCATATTTTTGTTGTATTATATACATATTTTTATGTGTTCTTGGAAATGTTTGTGCTGGGATGATTCACTGTTGTTTTCGGGTCTGAAGCTTGCTGAAGGAATCAATGCTAGAAGTTGTTTATCGCCGTAAATGACTAGCCTAGGGGGGCGGCTAGTGCAGCGACTAGGCTACGGAGAGATTTGAAAGCTTTGGTCTGTGCATTAGCTGTCGAACGAAAAAGGTCGTTGCAACAGGCGTCGAAAGTACGCCGCCTTTCTCAAAAAGTAACCCTTGAAATCAGGGTGCGATTCCAAGAGGGAATCCAGATTCTTTGAAAATCTTGTCTTTTATTCTTGTGGTTCAGGAGGAGCCACAGTGTAGGCAAAGGAAAATTCTTTCACCGAGTTTGAGGTCTGTAAATTGAGAATTGCAGAGTGTGCAATTCTCCACCTCATTTTAGTAATATTTGAAGTAGCAAAGCCTCACGGAGTTGTGCGGGGAATTTGATAGTAGTTTTGTGGATCCAGAAAGAACCACAGTGTGAAGCAGCATAGGCCCACGGAGTGGAGTTCATTCCCAGCACGTAGCCGTACATATTGTTAATAAATTGTGTCGTCCCTATATAACTCTCGTGCAGTAATTGATGGACCATTGTTATTCTTCATTCAACTCAGCGAGGTTGAGGCATACAGTGGCACGGGCATAAAAACCCGCGAATCTGTGAATTCACCGAAGTGAATTAAGTAATTTCATCCTCTCTCTACTCCCGTTCTGCCCGGTCACTATAAATGGAATAGAGTTACTAAATATTAAAATGCAATGAGTGAAAAACTTTCAATTTCTCGTTTTGTTAAAGTCTTAAATGAATATGTACAGAGTCACAATAATCCAACCACTGCAAACAAGACATCGAAGATTTTATCCAGAATCCTACAATTAACATCGTATTGATGCTAATTCGAATTTGTTGCGATTTGAACTTTTTTCATCTCATTCCGGGAAAAGGTCTACAAGAGTTGTCCGAGGGAAGAATCGTGGATTGTAATGTTTTTTGAAGAATTCAAAAATTGTTAATCTGAAAGCTACAATCTTGCCAAATGGAATTTTTTTTAATCGAATAGCGATTGTTAAAAACTGCTTTAATTTTTGTCCTAAAATATGACAAAGCATTATTTCAGTCAATACTTCGCACGTACTTTTATGTATGCGTACGATTCTATTCGTTTTCGGCGATTCTTTACACTTATGTGGGGAAAATTCTGTTACAAAAAGATTAAATTGATATTAATTGCCTCTTATAGATTACTAGTTATACCAAAAAATGTGACAAGTTTAGATCTGTATTGTGAAAAAAATGGTGTATTCTATGGCAAACCTACTTTTTTTAGGCAAACGATACAAAAAACTTTTTATATCGTTTGCCTTTTAATGCGCAGTATTTTATTAGACTAAAAAAACATTAGACCGCGGATGTGCACAAAGTCCGGATCTGACCCTCGAAACAGGTTTCTACGGGCTCTGCTATTCGAATGTTGATAGGCATTAAACTAATACTTTCACATCGTTGTACACTTTAAAATAGTTTATGTTTAATCTCGAAGAGAAAATGAATCAATTTCGGATAAGTTTTTGCTCGTGAGGCATAATAAATGCATGTCAAAACAAAATTATCTCTTAAAAAACTTTCTGAATCTTTATCAGTTCTCTCTAGTTGGTTGTTCTGATCTGTTTTTTGCCACAATGATTGAAAACTGTTCCGCCAGGGAAAAAAGGTCAAAAGCTACTGAAAAGAAAATCTTTCGCTCGTCCGGATTTAACTGATTTCTTTATTGATTAAAGAATACCGAGGCAATTCGCTCTCAGTATTAATGATTGTCGAGTCTTGAGAGTTAGACAGGCGCGGTTAAGCTATTCACTCAAGTATTCGCTTGAAATTAAATTCTCCCCAAATATAGACAACGAGGGCTTGAGATTAAATTAGTACATAAAATTATGAAGAACTGTCGAGAATGCTATGATCATACAATCTGGAATCCACATTCGCATCTGAATTTAGTGATCGAAAGATAAGGAAAATGAAGCATTTGGTAAGATAACTAATAAAGGACAAAAAAAAACTGCCGAGCAGTGCTTCGTATCTTATAGATTCAAGATCCCTCATTTATCTGGAACTCGAAACTCCAAGAGAATGCGAAACTCGTTTTAGTCAAATCTTGACTCTTGAAAATAAGGAATTAAAATACCTTCTCCCTCCCCCCCCCCATGTCACGCGATTTCTCGAAACCAGTTTCGTGCTTAAAAAGTTAAACGAGGTGGAACACTTAAAAAAAGTGTTGCCAGTTAGTAGAACCGATCTCAAAAGTCAAAACATTAATGATGATAATTGCATTAAATTGTTCATTAAAACTGATTAATCTTTCACAAGTATTTTAATGGCTCAGCCCTTTTTCAATATCAGCGAAAATTCTTTATGAATAACCACTCTGTTCAAGGTTTCAGTTAGCATAATTATTTAAATGCTCTAGCAATATATTAAAAAACTGAAATGTAACGTTATATGTATATAATCATGTTAAAATCCAATAAAAGATTTGGTTAATATCTTTCATAGCAGGGTGTGATCTGTTAGTGGGTCTCTTTTAACTTGCTTCTGAAGCCCTTCATGGAGGGGTTCTTGTGACCTAGACATTTTCGGCCTATTGCTTACGAAATAAAGTTCAGTTGAGAGGGAGGTGTCATTTGTAAAAACTTAGAAAACATTCCAAAATTTTAAATAAAAATCAACTCACCGATGACCATAGGAGCAATCGCAGTGACCATGGTAACAGCCTCTCACCGTCCGCCTTGATCCCAAGCCTCCTCACGCATCACTGTGGAAGAAGTGGGCAACGGCGAAACATCTCGAGCTGCGAGACGCGCTGCACGTGCTCGATGATGGCGAACCCCGATTGGCAGAGGTCGGACAAGAGGGGCGGGCACGATGAAGAAACCTTGGGGGGGGAGTCACAGCGGGGGAGAGAAATGGCTAAACACTCCAATGAGCCAGAACAGGTGGCGCTTCATTCCTCTTTTGCTCACAGGATTCGTTTCTCGCATCCGAAAAGGAGCAACAGGGAACGACACGCACTAATTGCTGAACTCCCACCTCTCGGTACGCTTTGATGCTTACCCCCCCCCCCCCTCTCCCCGTCCATTCTCTCATTAAAATGCGAGGAAGTGAAAGCGATGACGGAAGAGGTTAAACATCGATTGTGGTATTTTGTTCTCCATCTGACTACCTATGACATCAGAGATGACGTTTCTAAATATAGCTCATCACGTGGGAGGTCGAAAAATGAGCAGGAATGCATCAGTGAGTGGAAGAATCTCGTTTCTCCTCTCAGTGGTGAACGGAGCGAGGCGGATCTCGTCAGAATAATGTGAAACAATTGTGACGTGTTTCGAGTGTTCGTTTCCTGCGCATAACCGGACAATGTCTTATGCGCAGGGTGGGAGGGGGAGGAGCCCCTCTTACTCTTTGAGTCCCGATTTCATACCGCTTAGTCACAGGAGGAGGATGGATTTCATCATCTCGCTTTCAATTCAACATCACTCAGCCACCTACGAAGAGATTTTTCTTTCAACGGCCATCGAGCTCCGAGGTCATTTCCGCAATTCTGAATTTAAAATTACAGTACCACTCGAAAATATGATGCTTTTAATCGTTTTTCCTGCTTCACCCCTTCATTCACCATTTTCAACATTCGCAGAATTTTAGAAACGCTCACCAAATGTTTGTTCCGACTACAAAATTCGAATAGTTGTTTTTTTAATTTTGAAGCGGGGGCGAATTTTTTTTTTCTTTTAAACTTACACGAAAGCCTTATTATTTACTGAAATTTCAAATATAACGCAATCTCTAGAAATTGTGTCAAAACCCAAGAAGTGTTTTTTTTTTTTGGGGGGGGGGGGATGGGTGCTTTCAGAAATACCTTTGGAACGTATCCGTCTCGTTTTCAATCAGTTCTTTACGGGAAAATTACGTCCGAAGTTGGAAATGAACTTGACCCACTTCTCGCAACGGGAATCAATTCAATCGAGAATCAGCCGATGATGAGGAAACCCTTTTCCTAGTGGAAGAGGAACTCCTTGGCAGTTAAGTGTATTCGTCCATTCGAATGGAGCTCCGAGTCTAGCTTCATCGATGAAACTAACACTACAAAATGTGAATTCTATTCCTCTTGAAAAGTATAGGGTGTAGCATTTGATAGGTCAAAACATTGCGATTTACTTTTCCTACTTCTACCATCAACCCCACACGATTCAACTAGCACTACATTACACTTGGTGTTGTAGTAGCCACTTTTAGCGAAATAACAAAACGGATTATTGTTATATATTTTGAATTGCATTTTTCACTGCTACTTATGAATTAAACTTAAATTTTGTTTTGGGTGAAAATGTTAAGGATGGTACCGAAGCATCTGACCTTCAAAAGTGGCGTTCTACAACTGGACAGATCGCGTTATTCAGTGTGGAAAGGTAGATAGGCAATTGCAAATTATCTCTACCTTATATCACACGCCTGCTGCTTTGAAAGTAAAAAGAAACCAAACATATCTACTTGCTCTCAAAGAATCTCCCCCCCCCCCCCGATACACCCCATTACCACCATCAATCATTAAATTTGCATCGTTTCAGAACCTTCCTAAGATGCCTATTTACAACGTTGCCATCAAACACGAACAAAAAAGATGGCGGCAGATATGCTTATTAATGGAGATTATGACATTTTAATTGATGGCCTCTGCGGAAAGGAGCACTTGCTCTAGATGGCAACGCAGACCAATCACTTAGGATTCAATGCGCAGCAACTTCACCATGCCAAACAAGAAAAATCTCTCTAAGGCCTCTTCGATACTTGCTGACAACTTGGTCACGAGATTTATGATGCCAGTTATGTAACCTTTCCAGGCACGGACCCAACTGATCAAATACCAAGTGAGAAGTAAGTCATGAACTGTCGGATCAGTTAAGTCAATGAAAAATTTCTCATCCACTTTTTTTACTTAAATCCATTTCGTTAAACTGAGCAGAGTTTAAAAAGAAACACGGTTCCAAACTGTGACCTATATGTTAAACATACATAGACTCAAAACGAACATAGGATTGGTTTTGTTGTTTGAAAGCTTTCTCTTAAAGAATATTTCAGCTATTATTAATTTTGGACGGAATTCTCTTAGTGAAACTCGTACAAAATAAGATGTACCAACAGCGCTTGAAACAGTTCCTCCAATGTAACTCTTATTACACGATCTGTGTTCTTTACGGCAACAGTAATCCCTAAACAGACGGAGGGGATTAGGAATTTAATCGTCTGTTGGCATCCAGAATTAACGCGCACAGGGTAGGACTATCCTGTTCACAGGATCACGGCTTAGCATCCCATCCAAGCTTGGTGGCTTTTCCAAGGTAGGTTTCTGGTAAAAATCTAGGTTGTTTTACCTCTGAGCGGCACTTTTTTGCACACAATAGGCTAAATGGCCTGGTCACAAGGACCCCGAAGGCTCAGAGAAGGTTGGGTGAGGGGATCCACTGGAACAGCTGTTAGGAGAAAGATGGTAGCCATCCGTCAGCATCATGAAGTGTGTACATGTTTTTTAAAATTCCGTCAAGGCCATCCAGCGTACTCTTTAATGTGCTCAGGTTATGGTTCTCCCGCAAACGAGCCCACAGCTTAACGTCCCATCCGACGGACGGTGGCCTTTACAAACCCAGGGCGGGGAGTTTTATGGAGATAAACATCAACGCTGGCCCAGCTGAAACTCGAACTTGGGAACTGCAGATTACGAGCCTGGCTCGCTACCGACCGAGCCTCCCCAAATTTGGGATTAAGGGAGATTATTAGTGAGAAGCAAGCGAAGTGTTATAACAGACACTTCAAAGCGTAATGTACTTGACATACTTAAAAAATATATGCAAATTAGGTTTTATTGGTAAATTTTAAAGTATTGCTATAAAAATTGTAACTTTTTGCAGCAAGTTTTGCAAAGAGGGTTGTGCGTTTGAACAGAATCCGCCCAAACTCTGGGAGGGCGATTCGATTACTTTCATAGACAATTTTTTCCATTACCCATCAGAAGGGACTTTGCATATATTACATCAATGTTTATCAACAAAAGTGGCATATTAAAATGCGATGTAAGGAGGGGGGAGGGGGTATGACCTCTCAGAAAGATTTACCACCTCCTTTGAAAAATTCATGTTCTTAATCTGCGTTTCGATCTGTATAAAGCCGAAATCCGGAATAAAAGGGCCTGGTTAAACGAGATTCTGTTGCTGCTAGAGAATCTTTGGTCGCTGGATCGTATTGCAATGAACTGAAATGACTCACTGTTTAGCGGATAACAGTGAATACTTTGTGGCAGGATGCCAGGGGTTGGGTGAATACTCTAAACAGCAATTGGACAGGGATTGCTGTAGGAATGTTATTTCAGAAATTTTCTAAAAAAAAATTCGTCCTTCATAAATATATTCCAAGAACAATTAATTCACTGCACTGGCTTAACTCGTGGAGGAGAAAGTCTCCACGAGGAGATTTCATTCAAATCAGGTAATCGGAAACACGGATGTAAACGTTTTCTTCCTTTATGCAAAAACCGAATGCATTTCGTAAACGTAAATGCAGACGCCATCTAATTTTAATACGAATATTAAGTAGTTGCGGCGTTTTAATCTCTCAGCGATAGTTTTGGGCACATAATGGGCTCAATGGCCAGGTCACAAGGACCCCAAAAGTCCAAAGCTTGGTAGAGAAAGGAAGCCCACTGGACATCAGTTAAATGACATCGTCAAGGTCATCCAGCGTATTAATTAATGTGGCTCTGCTACACACACTACGTTTCTGTCGGTAACGACCTCTTCACCACTAAGATCTTGCAACCAATTGCAGTCCCCATCGCCTCGAATACTAAACAGAGTTGTGTTCAATTATCAACGAGATTTTTTCCCCTCTCGCTTCAAAAACAATTATCTTTTCCTTGTGCATTTCTTTTAGCAGTACCCGGTCTTCCTGGAGATTTGGTTAATCGACTTCAATGCCTGCGGAGAAGTGTTAACTCTTCTTGTTGACTGACAAACGGAAATGAATCAGTCATTCAAATTCTGATATTGCAACTCCTCTCGAGACTTCTGTGATATTAGAGTGTGCCTACTAATGGTTTTATAAGTATAATTATAGTTCGATGTTATGAGAACAAAGTTTGTCCCCTCCCTCCGCCCCCAAAAAATAACGCACCTTTTGTAAGCTCATTTTACAAATGTCATTCCTATTAAAACTCTCTTGATTGAAGCAGTTTTCTTTAAATTCCCGCCATCCTCACAGACCTTGTCATGGCGCATGAAACTGACAGGTTCCTGGAAAGCCTCTGTGGCAAGTAGCTGCTGCAGGGATATCATTTTTTACGTATTGATGTGGATTTTTTTAAAACATTTTATTGAGTAAAATGTTTCACAATCAGTACAATCTACTATTTTTAATAATAATAAAAAAAAGTAAAAATATGAAATGTGTACATTAAGTTAATGCCAAATATGAATTTTTGTTAAATACACTAAAATAAACAGATACTTAAATTATCGAGTTTCCGGTTATTTTTCAATATATGTAAATTTATATGATACATTTTAAATTTTTAGTTTATGAATTTCTGCAATTTAACATTCAATATGCATCTCTCCCAACTGTAAGTTGCAATGAGTCCCCCCCCCCCCGAACAGTTGAGGGGCCCTCTCGAATGTTTTACGACTAAGGCCTCCAGATCCCTTAATTCAATACTGTGGGTCACTGCTATTAATCACTACTGAAAACAAATGATCTTTTAATCTTTAAACTGCATTAGTAATACAATTTTCAAAATGTATTAATACTTATTAATGTAATTAAATAATTAATTCATATTCGGATTCAATTCTGAAATTATTAAAGAAACGTATGTCATCACACATTCATTTTTAATACAATACTTTTCAAATAATGTATTTTTAGAATTTTCAATGGCTGCCTCGATGCTTAATTTCCGTGAAGAATACTAAATTTGGTTGCCATTTGTTGACTTCCATCTTTTCTCTCTCCTCAGCCTGCTGACTAATGGGTACGGAATATTTCTCATTCAGGAGAAAATTTGTTCTCACATAGGGGAGGTCAAATATTAAAATCAAAACAGATGGAATTATTTTTCATACTGCAAACTTTGATGGAAGAGATTCCGAACATTCTGATATTATGTGTAGTTGATTTGGATTTTTTTTTTCTAATTCTTGGCGTAAATATTTTTAACTTAGTTATATATATTAGTTATTGGTTTATATAAGGTTGAAAGTTTTAATTCCATCTGCAGATTACGTATCAATTCTTAACTTCAAAGTATTCAAGTGCACGTGTAGCATCTATTTTCACGTGGATTATTTGTAAAAACATTAGACAGTGTATTTTTTAGATTTTGGAATCTATTTTTAAATTCTGTTTTTATGTTACCGGTATAATTAATAAAAAGTCCCAACCATCTCTCTCTCTCTCCGTTACCTTCATATTTTTTATCACTGCTGGGAAGTATTTAAATTTCAAAATTTTAATATCATTTTCCAATGAGTTTGCTATAAAAATCCGCCCCCCCCCCCACAAATATTTAAATCTTTCTGTGGTTTCAATTGAAGGCAAGAGCCCGGATTTTATCAGCCAGGCTTGATTACAGAGTTGCGGATAGTTTCTCCAATTTCGTTAAAAAAATACTTTGAATTTCATTGGGTTGCTTTATCTGAGAGGTATTTTTTTGCATACAATGGGCTAAATGGCCAGGTCACAAGGGCTCAGAGAAAGTTGGTGGAGGGGACCCACTGGACAGTTGTTGGGAGACAGGTACTCTTACCAAGGCTTGGGTTGGGTTGTTTTACCTCTGAACGGCACTTTTTTGCACACCATGGGCTAAATGGCCAGGTCACATGGACCCCGAAGGCTCAGAGAAGGTTGGGGAGGGGACCCACTGGAACAGCTGTTGGGAGACAGATGGTAGCCTCCCGTCAAGGCCATCCAGTGTGTTCTTTAACGTGCACAGGGTATGGCTCTCCCGCACACGGGGCCACGGCTTAACGTCCCATCCGACGGACGGCGGCCTTTCCAAGCCCATCGGTGTCCCCTACTGACCGTGGGCAGGGCGGGGAATATTGCGGAGATAAATCTCAACACTGACCCAGCTGGGACTCGAACCTGGGAACTACAGATTACGAGCCTGGCGCGCTACCGACTGAGCCACCCCCGCCCCACTCTTACCAAGGCCATCCAGCGTGTTCTTTAATAGTGCACAGGGTATGGTATGGCACTTTCGTACAAGGGAGAGACGACTTAACGTCCCATCCGACGGACGGGGCCTTTCCAAGCCTGTCGGTGCCCGCTACTGACCGTGGGCAGGATTGAGTTTTGCGGAGATAAATCTCAACGCTGGACCAGGCGGGACTCTAACCTGGGAACTGTAGATTACGAGCGTGGCGCGCTACCGATTAAGCCGCCCCAAATGAATTTCGTTGATATAGGCATTAAGTCTATTTAAAATGTAACCCTTACTCAATAGACAACGGAATTTCTTTAATTCTATTACTCCATTTTCGCCATTTTTGGGGAGTGAATTTTTACTTTTCATAGTGCTTGTGGGTGGGTCACTTTCTGACCGGAGGGTCATCGATTGCCGACCACTTGAGTTGTGTGTGTGTGTGGGGGGGGGGGGGGGGGTGTCTTACCTTGTTACGCCCCTGCCCCCTAAAATTACCTGAATTTACTATCATTTTAAATATAAATACCCCCTCAAGCAGCTGCTTGCCAGAGGTCTGACAGGAAGCTGTCAGTTGCTAGAAATAAATGTATTTTATGGAAATAATTCCCTGCCTTTGTAATACGCATGGAAACATTAACCCTCAGTCGGTAACTTTGGGTCTAAACAAAGCGAGGCTAACGAAGGGTTAAGAATCCACTGCAGGATCGAAATTTATGAAAGTGATAATTAGAGTAAAAAATATAAATTTGAGTTCTACAAGGATCCATTTTTGGCCATGTTTTTTCAAATAGTATACACAAATGATTTGGTTGACGTTAATTTCAATGTAAATTACCTATAATGTATGCTGACGATATAGAGAAAGTCAACTTTCATTCAGATTTAAGAACAGCTGTTTGCAATCTACAAAATGATTTTAATAAAACGGTTAAATGGTTTGCTCTTAATAAATGAGAAAAAACAAAATTTATGTGTATTAGTTTTAAACCTTAAAAATAAAAATATTTAAACAGAAAAATTACTGAACATTAAATCAGTTGTTCTAAGTTGGATGATTTATTATTTCATATATTCAGTTGCCCTAACATAGAAGAAAATTTCATAATTTTGTGAGGGAAAAATTCGTTTCGCCGACGTGCGGGATTCGAACCCACGTTTTCCCAGATTCATGCCATAGTGTTTCAAGACCTCTAAACGCCGGCTCCGTCATTCCTCCATTAATGCGATTGATCCGTCTACCGTCTTGTCGCCAATGACACTGTCAATGATTTATTTACTTCAAAGTGAACAGGTCACTCCGTGCATTTACTACCGAAGGAAATAATTTACCTAGGCTTGAAAATGACATCAAAAACGAAATGACTGGATGTGTTTAACATTACGATTTGTAGCATTTAAAATTAGAAAACTTATTGGAATATATCAACAAACCAATTAACTGTACTAGTATATAAAGCATTTCTTTAATCTAAATCGGTATATAATAAGTTTTTTATTAATATATCTTAAAATATAAAGTTCGTATGTGTGATATAACTTTTTCAGTTATAACTATAAGCAAACTATTTGCCTTGATAAGTTTACAAAAGGCTAAGAGTTATATAACAATTATGGATAGAATTTTAAACAACATCAAATACCTACCTATTTAACTTTCTTCCTAGAGAAATTGTAAACTTGAAAAGTATTTCTGATGTTAAAGAAAAAATCGTGTGACGGTTGATGAAATATTGATGTTTTAAATCGGAAACATTTGTCATTTTTTTTCCATTTAATTTCTTTTTTTTTGTTATGATAATCATCTAGCGCATATTTTGTTAAAATTATTTTATAAGCTTCGGCTTAGTGGTAATTTGAGTATACTGGAAAGATTATACTTTTGAAATTTGGAAAAAAAAATTAAAACGCCTGACTATGATACAAATAGACGTCGCCGTCTATGGCGAAAACTTTTAAACTGGACACTAGATTTAACAGCTGACTCGAAGGTCACCTTTCTCAGACCGTGGTCCGGTCTTCGGTTCTTTGTCCACTTGTCCATGGAGTTAATCGTACTACAAAAACACCAAACATGAGAGTCTCTCCAAGACAACATGATGATGATGGTGGTGAGGTCTTCTCCCTTAGAGTGCATCTCTTATCTCCGCATCCCTGTGCAGTAGCAGCATCAGCTAAAAGTGAAGTCCCTCTCTCCAAGCAAAGAGCAGAGGTCACTGCATATCTTCTGCTGCCGCCACTAAAAAGGCTTAAAGAGGGAAAGTTCTGCTGCGCACCCATTTAGTCGAGATCGTAAATCGTTCCAGTCAGATTTCCCCTCGATGGAGGGGGGGTGGAAATGGGGAGAGAGCGCTGGGATCGATATAGATCCTCAGGTGATATATTAGTCTCGTTCCCAAACATTTTATGCACTAAAGGGATTGGTGTGGGGGGAGGATTTAAAGTAGCATGTATGAGGTGGCTCGTGAATCGTGCAGATGAGATTGGAAGGCGGTTAAAACTGTTTATTGTGCACTACCCCTCCCAAAACCACCGCTTTTGATACACCGGATGTGCTTTGGAATGAAGAGTAATCACGAGGCCTTTAATGTTCCCCATAACCGATGGGAGCGATTGTATGGCCTGGTTGCCATGGTAATATCTCACGAGACAAATGGAAATATGGGGGGGGGGGGGTCCTTCGGGATGGAGGAAGAGATTATTTTCTCCCTCTGGGGTTTGTCAAAAAAAAAATGTTTCATATGCATATGAAACGAATGAAGAAATTAGTCCTTGAACCAAAAATTAAATCAGTGCAAATTACATATGAAATAAAAATATCGATATATTGATTGATATTTTGATGTCCATTCCTTCCTTTTCGCGAACACAATCTTGAATGAAAATAACCAAGAAATATTGGAAAAACTAAATGGGGGGGGGGGGGGTCTCTAACATTTCGAAGAAAGACGAGAACGTCTTTTTGGATTCCAAATGGTATTTACAAAGTAAATGCCTTTTCTTTTCGATATTGAAAATGAGTTGAAAAATTTTCAAACAAGAAAAAACGAACTATTGTTTACAATTTGTCGTTTTTAGATATTGAATTCCGCTTTAGGGAATTAGTGCAAAATCCTTTTTATACCTGCCAAATGCGAATGAAAATATTACGATTTGCATTTTCTTGATACTTTTAGTTTAAATTTCCACCATTAGAGGTCACTAAAATTCAAATTTGAAAAAAATTTTTTTCAAAAACTCATTCCATTGATATCAATGCGAGAATTTTGAGAGGGGGGGGGGGCTACTAGGAGCGTTACGCATCGATCAACATCGCTGAGGGCTATTCAAAGAATCAACTGCTGCTTTCATATTCAATGAAAAAGAAATTCTTTTGAATTCGCCTTCGTTGTGTGGCGAAGAAAAAAGCTCACGAGTCTCGACAGCAAGCACGTCTTCATTATAACACACACGCTTATTTTTTTTTCGAGGTAATCTTGAGGTGTGTAATCTTCAAGGTCACATGGACCCCGAAGGCTCAGAGAAGGTTGGGGGAGGGGACCCACTGGAACAGCTGTTGGGAGACAGATGGTAGCCTCCCGTCAAGACCATCCAGATGTTCTTTAACGTGCACGGGGTATGGCTCTCCCACACACGGGGCCACGGCTTAACGTCCCATCCGACGGACGGCGGCCTTTCCAAGCCCATCGGGGAACGAAGAGGGAAAAATATTTTAAAATTATCTTTTCTCATCGTGATCACGATGAATCAACGTTTCTTGCTAAATGAAGACAGACGATAAAAAATGTCGAGCGTATTCATCTAAGAATAGAAGTGTGAAAAAAAACCACCAATCCACCTCCGGGGCTCAACGCGAGATCTGGTTCTGCGGCAGTTGCTCTACCGTTGAGCTGAAGCAGGGGCAATCCACACTTACTTAGGGATTTTTTTTTACATATTTTCCTAATGAATAAATTCTGACTGTCTGTTGTGACTGTCATTGATGAGAGTTGTTTTCATATCACATGAAATGCTTGCACTCTATGTTGTTAAGGCTATTTAAATCTATTGTCCCAATGCGGTTAGGTACGGGGCTCCCTATCCCGACAACTAAATTCGTCATTCATTTAGGCCACCATAGGAACCACTACTACTCTCACATTAGTAACAATCCCGTCGAGGGTGTCCAAAAAATCTTATCCTTATTCAACTACACTAGGAAGCATTAACTGGCATGGTACTTAGGTATTGTTTCAGCAGGGCCAAACTTTCTGTTAGTTCTAACTGAGGGAGTGACTTTGATTTCAGTAGGCATGTCCTTGCATAAAAAAAGGACTGTAAAATCTAGGAGATCTTCTATGTGTGATTAAATGATTTAGTGTAAAAGGGAGTTTTAGAAAATTGCGATTCTCATCATGGAATGTTGTTGTTCCACGTGGTTTGAACCAAGAAAATAAAATCCTTTTCGCAGTACTTTGAAGGGGGGAAGCTAAAGCGCCACGAATGCTGGGATTTGGAACTAGGGGAAAGTGTATACCAGCGCATCGTACCAGATTCTGATGAAGTTTAGAAGAGGGAATGCTGATAGATGATAACTTTTAATTTTCAAAGCTTCGCTGGAATATTTTTGCATTTCTAAATCTGAGTCTGTCAAGCGTTGAAACGGTAAAAAAATTTAGTGTTTGAGGAATATTTCTATTCGGGCTTCGAATTTATATTATATATGTAGTATATTAAGCCACTGCTTTTGCCCAAAAACGATGACATGGTGAAAACTCCATCTCTTTGGAGGAGAATAATAGAATAAAGTTTACAAATTCTTACTCTGCATAAATTACATTTTTTCCAAGTATTCAAAACATATACAAAAACTTGGGACCAACAAGAAATTTGTTTGCAATAAATACAAGATTTAGGTTGTTTTACCTCTGAGCAGCATTCTTTGTACACCCTGGGCTAAAATGGTCAGGTCACGAGGACCTCCAAGGTCAGAAAATTAGGAGGAAACCCACTGGAAAGCTGTTAGACAGTAGCTTCCCGTCAAAGCCATCAAGCACGTTCTTTAAGGTGCAGAGAGTATGGCCTTCCCACACACAGGCTAATGGATCAACATCCCATCTGATGGAAGACAGCCTTTCCGAGTTCAATGGCGTCCCCTACTGACCGAGGGGCAGGGCGGGAAGTTTTGAGGAGATCAATCTCAACGTTGACCCAGGTGGGACTCGAACCTGGTAACTACGAGGCTGGCGCGCTATCGACCGGCCTCTATATCGTACAAAAATATCAAACGAACAATATTGTGGCTTCTGGAACATTAAGTGAGGAGAAATTTCATTTAGTTGTCTAGTCGAGCAAGTTTTGGCTATTGCAAGGATCTTGTAATTTTGGGAGCATAAGTTCTTGAAGGAGTTAAAAATTTGGTTCATATTAATATTGGAAATTTGTTTAATTTTAAATTTCTGTTCTCAATTACATTCATGCGCATTAATTTAAATACGTCGTTAAGAGTATTATATTTTGACAGTATTTATTTGAAAATGTTAAGGAATAGCTTGAAATCCACAAGTTTCATTAGTAGCATATTTTGGATGTAGATTCCTTTTTAATTCATGTTTATTACTTTTCATGCCTTACATGTTGCTTTCAGGGTCGGTCTTAAGTCATGAAGGATTCTGTATCGAGAAGTTATATTTTTTAATTTCAAAATAATAAATACCCCCTCAAGCAGCTGCTTGCCACAGAGTTCTGACAGGAGCCTGTCAGTTTATATGCCAGAGTTGAAGTCCGAGAGGATGGCAGGACCTCAGCAGAAAAACAACACGCATCCATGCCTTAACCCGAGCTCGAACCCAGGTCCCTTAGATCAAGTAGCCAAGCGCGCTAACCACTCGGTCATCACTAATGGATTATTTATTATGTATATGAAGATCCTTTTCAGTTGCTTGTCATTTGACCTCTGGGGTACCGAAGGCGTCAGGTGTTTTCGATCCTGGAAAAGAAAATGGCAACCATCTCTAATCCCTTTCGGAATAAAAAAAAGGCAGACTTTGGAGGAAAAAACAACACTAGCATATCTTAATAATAAATTCAGATTATCTGCTGACATAAGTAATTTTGTGGGACAAATGATTCGCGATGCGTGATATTCGAACTCGGCATGCAACTGAGAGATGTGGGTTCGAATCGCATTAATCGGCGAGTCACTTTTTCCACTAGCAAGTCTTTTGTACGGGTTCATGGGGCTCCCTCCCTGTGACAGTGTACAATTATTAAGATGGATATATTGGATTGTGCAAATGGATATATGGGAATAATGGCATAAGTCTAGTGGCGCCATCTCTTGCCTAAATATCGTGTGAAAAGTTATGAAATAAAACAATATTGTCTTAGCTCACAAGGCACGAGTGTAGGTGACCCAGGGCGCCGCAATGGACTTAATTATACAATGAACACTTTTGTTTTCGTTAACTGTACTTCATAATAATTCATAATAGTTGTATAACACTCGTACGTGAAACATGCAAAATGTATTAATCTATACAATGAGAATTCTTTCGATCCGAGCCATGCCTAGGAATTTGCTACGTGCAAAATAATTCGTGCAAAATAATTCGGCCGCCTACTTGGGAGCCATTTTTAGAGTAAGTACAGAAAAAGGAGACGTTTCGCTTCAACCTTTCGCGGGAAATATATACACGCAGCTGCCAATTAGAAAATCAAAACAATCCACGAGATCACCCTCGACGCTCTGCCTCCTTTCCAAATAAATTAGATAAAGCTGCAGACGTGGAAAGCCGTTCGCGCAGCGGTTTCGCGAACAAGGGTTCCTAGCTTGGAAGAGCCCAATTTCCACTTCTTGCCAAAATTCGTCAATGTGCTGCTCTGTCCGCAGTTTGTAAAGTCGCCATCGGCTAATACTCCCGTTTAGGATAATTGAAGTAATGGTTCACATAATTAACGTGTTGGAGAAAGGAAACTTAGAAGTTAATAACTAGTTCCATACACATTTAGATAAAAAAAAAAATGCATTAAGCTGCGAGGTTTTTTTCTAAAAAAAAAATAATTTTTTATTCGATCATTCCCGACCACCCCATTATTTTGATCACCATGTCTCTAACTTGGCCCTTTTTCCCCTGTTTAAATGATTATATATCGTCTTCTAATTAACTAAATTTGGTTTCGTCCTCAGTGGGATTCGAACCCACTTCTCCCAGAACCACGCCAGGCCTCAACCACTTTTTCCTTTAGAGAATGAGTCGACTTTTTTTCAGCAAATTATTTCAATTGTTTCTTGTCAACAGGGAATTTCCTGCGATACTTTATTATTGTAACTAAATTTAAACTTGTATAGGTGTAATTATTTCCATTCATTAAATTCGATGGGGGCCCAAAAGAGTCATGTCTGTTCAACCTTCTTTTAGAACCTTTGAATTCTTGGGGCATGACCGTTTAACCCCTCTATGCTGCAGGAAAAATTGACACTTAAAACATTCAGAAGTTGTGGGGGGGGGATCTGAAAATTTCTTGTTGGAGTGTTGGCCTCGGAAATAAAGAAATCAAACATCAATCAGTGGCAGAGTCTATTAATCTTAAGAGGTAGGTTGCAGTGGAATGAAGCAATTAAAAACTGCTCACTCAAATGCTTGGGTGGTCCAGAGTAGCTATTTTCTTGTGTCTCCAGCAGCACTCCCTCCCCCCCCCCCCACTGAAAATGGGCCTGAGGTAGTATAAGATGGAAACTAGACAGCCAGGGGTTGAAAGCGCCGGAATATTCTATTTATTAAGTACAACATTCTAATAAAGCATATGAAGGGGGGAGAGAGAAGTTGGGCGAAGATGCTCTCAATCAACAGTTCTAATTAATATGTCCTCATGTATATATAACAGGGGAGTTTTAGAAACTTTATTTTCCTGCACAATTTGCTGCACAATCATATATATAGCAAAGAGAAAACTTCGCAGTGCTCCTGTTTCGTTCAACGAAGGAATTTCTTATGCAGTTATTCTGCATCAGGAGAATTTCTGTGAGTACAGTCAGAAATTATCTGTTGGGGCTGCGAAATATCAGATTTTCTCTTCCCATCGCCTTCTCCAAAGAATAATGTTATCGCCCTTTCCGTCAAAGGGGTGGACGATATTACCTATGCGAGGACTTAATCCTGACCTAGATTCGAGAGCAAGCGCGTTCAACCCGCCGCTCAAAACGATCAATATACTAAATTTTGGGATTTTTTGGTGCATAACAATGATTTTACTAATTTACGGTACTCATTAACAAAAAAAAAAAGTATATTTTTTAATGAAGATATTTTCTAGATACCTTAAAAAATAGTTCACTAGCAGATTTACCGGCGTTGTTCGGGTCTGAAACTTTTATAATGTAGAGTCGATGGCCCTCCCCACGTCGCAAGCCTTCATTTGGCATACATATCATTACACTCGATCTCCTCCCGCTCCGGAAGACGGGGGTGGCTCAGTCGGTAGCGCGCCATAATCGTAATCCATAGTTCCCAGGTTCGAGTTCTAGCTGGGTGAGCGTTGAGATTTATCTCCGCAAAACTCCCTACCCTTCCCACGGTCAGTAGGGGACACAGATGGGCCTCGTTAGGCCGCCGTCCGTCGGATGGAACGTTAAGCCGTGGCCCCGTGTGCGAGAGAGCCAACACCCTGTGCACGTTGTGTCACCATGGAAACCAAAGAACACGCTGGATGGCCTTGACGAGAGGCTACCATCTCTATCTCCGGACAGCTATTCCCAGTGGATACCCTCCCCCAACCTTCTGAGCTTTCGGGGTCCTGGTGACCTGGCCATTTAGCCCATTGTCTGCAAAAACTGCCGCTCGGAGGTAAAACAACCTAATCCGCCCCCTGGTTAAAATTTTTTCCTCTTTTAGGTGAGGAATGAAATGGGCATAGTTCGAGGTACCCATACTCCTACTCACGTCAGAAGTTTCTAAACCAAAAACCGAAATTTCTTCCCTCAGAAATATTGAACTTTCCAAATCACTTCGTACGCACCCGAGTTCCTAGGATACAATTTATCAGGAATATATTTAACTTTATAGAAAAAAAAAATTAACCATGTATGCTCTGAGGTTCATAAAAAATGTAAAGATACAAAAGTTATTAAACAAAATTGTTTATTATTTAATAAATGGTTTAAATATTATACTGTCTATACTTTTATTAGCTTTGCATATTTTTCAATTTAAGTTAATGATTAACTTCCAATACGAATTTAGGTTTTGAAGCTTTCATTTCAACAAAGAATCTCGTGTTCCGCTCGTGCTTAATTAGAACGACTTCAATATCCACGGACGCTCGCGACCCAATGAACTGAACAATGAGTTTATCACGTGAAATCAGAAAGAAATTATGTTGATGAACTCTTTTTTTTCAAATTTACTACTGGCAACAGTTATTTTGAATAAATTTCAAGCGTTAATGTTAAGTTTATGCAGATTTTGAGAAATTCAAACCCGCCCATCCCAATTTTGGTTCACCCCAGCGAGTTTGCACATAGCCTATATTCTTCCCCTGGTGAAGGAAATGTTCATTCACAGTTTGGTGCTTCTAGCATTCTGGGGGTTGTTCATTCTGGGGGTTATTCTTCTGGGAGTCGAGTGCGGACAGACAAATAAACTTTTCTTTACATATTAGATTTAATTCATTACTGGTTAGAAATGTATGTTTCAGCTTTTAAGTACAGAATCTTTTCCTTCTCTCTAGGGGCGGGGGTGGCTCAGTTGGTAGTCGCGCCAGGCTCGTAATCTGTAGTTCCCAGGTTCGAGTCCCAGCTGGGTCAGCGTTGAGATTTATCTCCGCAAATATTCCCCGCCCTGCCCACGGTCAGTAGAGGGCACCGATGGGCTTGAAAAGACCGCCGTCCTTCGAATGGGACGTTAAGCCGTGGCCCCGTGTGCGGGAGAGCCATACCCTGTGCACGTTAAAGAACACGCTGGATGGCCTTGACGGGAGGCTACCAAATGTCTCCCAACAGCTGTTCCAGTGGGTCCCCTCCTCCAACCTTCTGAGCCTTCGGGGTCCATGTGACCTGGCCATTTAGCCCATGGTGTGCAAAAGTGCCGCTCAGAGGTAAAACAACCCAACCCTTCTCTATACATTTTTCCCAATACCTGTTCTTCGCTAAGTTTCGATTGGACACTTTTGTTCTAAATTCTTTTTATATTTCTGAATCTGTATTAAAACGTTAAAAACAAGTGCATGCTTATTTTCACCATGGAATCTCATTTGACACAGCGTATTTAAGATGAGTCTTCTTGGCACACTTTTCATAAATTAAATGGCAGTGCCCAACCAGCCGAAATCTTCTCGGTTGAATCGGCGAGCCTGACATCGGTCCAGAAACTCCAGACGACAGATTTAGTGAAGATCTGGTGCTCATCTTTTCTCTATCTTCATGCATCCCTTGTGGCGGGAGCTTTCCACGTGTCACCGAAATTCACGTGATGTGTTCTCTCGCGAGTGCGCGAATCAATCTCTCACTCGAGATCGTTTAATCACCGCAACCGCGACGACGTACAGATGCTTCCGGGATGTCAGGCCTCACCGAGATTTCACCTTTGACCCTCTAAATGAAGCAATTCCGGAGATCACAGATGTGCGATGACGTCGATTTTCATTGACGAGGGTTGAAAGGGCTCCTGTCGTGTGTCAATGGCCAGGTCGCCAAACTTAATGAGATCGACATTCGTTCCATCCAATCAGCAGAGCAGGGGCTATCGTAAGTCGCCAATCTGAACGGGGGCATTTAGAAAAGTGGAAAAAAATTATACTCCAGAAATGACACTTAACTTTACTAACGGACTATTTAGTAATTGGGATCTTTTTTTAGAGACCCTGAGGATTTTAGCCACTCCAAATATCTTTATAGAGGATCATACTGAGAAACTCCTATCAGCCTTGCGTGGCAAGTAAAGTGTCTGGGTTCGAATCTCGGATAAGACATGGATGTTTATTTCACCAGACTGAAAATCGGGAATGTATCCCCCCCTCCCCCATCAGCGATTTCTTCGGCACGCCTTAAAGAGTTGCCTATCTGTGAAGACGTCTCGATGCGTTTCTGTTGCGAGGGGTGGCTGGAAGACCTCTTCTCCATTGCCCAGATCAGAGTTGAGTGCTGCACTCTGAGAGCGAAGTAGAGCACAAGCTTTAGTCAGTTGTATTAAAAAAAAACAGCAGTCTGGGCAAGATTGTCGTCGTGTGCACAGTGCATTAAAAGGCTGGCCCGCCATTCTGTCGACTTCAGGTATCGTTGAGAAGAGTTCGGTAATTGTGTAATTCGGTAAATAGTGCAGAATTTGTAACTAGTGGGCGTGTCTCCGATACCGAAGCATTTTTCGTTCACCTACGGAAATTTTATTATATTGAAACCGTCAAAACCCATAGCGCTAATTCATATTTTACTACAGTTTAAAAACCATTCCTTACTTATAAATTGTTTAATATACTTTTCATTTTCAAAAACATGTCGGCGTTTATGAAACAGTTTTGTGTGCAATTTTTATATAATTACATGTTCAAAAATTAATTGACAAAACTCGATGCAATAATGTGCTGGTCTCAGTTTTAATTTGTAACCGGATTACAAGGAAGAAATTTTAATTTGTAGCACGAGGTCGAACATTTAAGGCTAGACTGAAACACTCCCGAGAACAATGGGCTCATCGAAGTGGCATTTCTTTTAAGAGACCAAACGGAATTTTTTCAAGACCCTCGTGCTCAAGGTCAGTTGCATCAGATTTGATCCAACGAGTTGAAATTATATCTTCGTCTGCATGCTCCTCCTTCCGGGAAGAATTTTATCCCCCCCCCCTTTTTCAATTTAATATACGCAAGTAGTGGTGTCCCACTTAGGAAAACTTTAGGCCACGCCCCTATAACGTCACCGACCCCGCCCACTTCCGGTCACGTGATATGACCACGCCCCTTCCGCCCCCTTAATATTCGTAATTATTAATTCATAATGAATTTTATTAAAAACCCTTTATTAAAAATTCCTCATTCCTTTATTAAAAATTCTTTCCCCTTTATTAAAAACCCGTGACGCCATCTAGTGTATATGATGAGTACTATTTTTTAGGAAAGCCCTCAAATTTAACTTAAAATTTTCCAATTTGACTCTCCCTCATAAAAAAACCCTTATCAAAAGTTCCGCTCCCTTTATTAAAAACCCTACATGAATTTTTAAGATCCCCTGGTTGACTCACCAATGGCAATTACCAAAACCAGTGCTGAACTAAATAGGAACGCCGTTCCGGTGTACTAGATTTTTCCGAATCATTAAACCGGAAGGCCGTACCGATATCTGATGTTTCCGAGTCGTTGAGCTAATTCTGTACCTTTTAAATGTTATTGAAATAATGGTTATATATTGTCCAGCAACCAAGGTGGGGGGAGGGGAGGCCGGACCACCCTGTCCCAAACATCCAGTCCAATACGAAATCTCCACTTTGTCTACCAGCTTTGAAATCCAAAACACTTTTGTCTTTGTTTAATTCTATTTTAGCCCCATAGTATATGGAGATGCATATACTATAGGGCTTCGCATGTTTCTGGAGAGCCGCGAGTTCGAATCCCGCAAGTCGGCAAAACTTTTCCACAAAAACATTTATTGACATTAGATGAGTTTTATTCAAAATTAAAAGCAGCTGCCATCACTAAAAATAAATTTAAAATACATCTAATATTTTATTTCATATAGAATATCATTTTAACCATTCTTGTCCAGTGGAATATTTTAGTAACTGGGAAATCCTAACGAAGTCTCATTGTCAGAACCACCCCGACACCAGACCATGGCTTAATGTCCGATGCGAAGGACGTCTGCCTTTCCCAGTCTGTGTCCCCTTTCTCAGCAAGGGCAGGGTGGGGCGTTTGGCGGAGATTAGTCTCGACGCTGGCCAGGGCGAGACTCGAATCTAGGAATATCGTTTGCCAGTGGAACGGAGACCCGACTCGAATCGCCTCACGTGGTGTGCGATACTGACAGGCTCCCGAAACAAGGGCTGGCTCGTCATTTGATGTTCAGAGGCTGAGCCCTAACTGTCCCCGAGTCGATTTTTTCTTGACATGCATCCATGTGAACCAGAGGAGTCGTACTTTTGTCGGAGGTCATTTGAAATGTAACTTAATTCAAAATCGTTTCGTGTGTGCAATGTTTGCATTTTCTGCGATCAGAGGTGCACAAATCTGTAGAACAGATTGCGTTTCTGTAAAATGGAAACCTGTAAAAGATGACAAACTTTTAAATTGTTAGGTTATGAGAATTTTGAAGTCTCGTTTTGAAACAGATTAAGCCGACATTAGGTTTAGTGGTCTCAGAACACTCCGGCATGTTTCTGGAGAGCCGTGGGTTCGAATCCCACACGTCGACAAAACTTTTTTTTACCACAAAAACATTTGACATTAAATTAGTTTTATTCAAAATTAGAAGCAGCTGCCAAGAGATGGCAGCACCTACCCGGCTTCTCTGCGGAATCGACGACGGGCACGTGAGGTGAGGTAGGCTCCTCCGTGGGGGTTCTATCATCGCCGCTGTGCACGGGGAACTCGAAACCGGAAGGGCCGTCTTCTGCATCTTGGTAGAAGTCTTCGTCGTCCACAAAATCGGAGCGCGATGCTACTTTTCGCGCTCTTTTGTCCTCGTGGAGCAAAGGGCTGGACAAAGGGTTGATGGCGTTGGAGAGGGCGTTGCTGTCGGAGTGCAGGCTGTTCAGCTCATCGAAAGTGAGATCAGCATCAAACTGAAAAAAACAAAATTAATGTTTCTAAAAACGTACGTTTTTTGAGACTGTGGTTAGTGTTGAAAGCAGAGATTAATTCCGAAATCAATTCTATTAAATATCAAAATATCGGAAGCTGCAAAAAATTCTTCATTAATAATATAGGACGTGTTAATTCATAGGAAACTATGCACAAGCATAATGTGGTAATAGATAACAAACGGAATCTTCAGATTGTTTGAAATTTCCACTGTTAAAAGGTCGCTTAAACTTCGAAAATACAAATATTATTCATGATAGAAATTTTTGTGGTAGAATGTGGCGGAGGTTGGAAAACTTTACTTTTTTTATACTTGCTAGCAGCATTTTAGTGATTGCGTTTATTTTACTTTCATTTCGTCTCGATCATTGGCGCCGGCAGAAATTTTTCAAAAGTGGAGCAAAAAAAATCTGTTGAGCTGTTGATTAACGAGTGCGAATAAGGAATCATTCACACATCGTAACATAAAACAACTAAGAAATACCCGAAAACAAAAACTTGTTGAAAATATGCGAAAAAATGTTTTCACAATAAATAAAAATACTTCAATAACAAAAGAAAAGGTGATAAACGAATTCGTTTAATTCACTTAAATATTACGAACGTTAATAGCACAACTTGACAATTTAAGGTAAGAGAAGAGTAAGGAGTCTTATCTTTCAAAATATACATTCAATTTTCAAGACATCGATGTCAACTTGACATAAAGAAATAAAACATGACCTACTAAGATGCTTTCTGTGTAAACAAATCACTGATAGAGTATTATACATGAACATTACAATTTAAAAAGTTTTTTTAAGAATATTTAAAATTTATAATAATTATTAATAGGTTAAATATTATCTAGAATTTCTTCATCCCAGTCTGAGGACCGACCTTGATACGGGATACTTATCAAATGTATCCTGAAAAGTATCCTTGGCAAAGTGGTCAGCGTTTTTGGCCACTGATCGAAGGTTCGAGACCCGGGTAAAGCATGGATGTTTGCCTTCTGCTCAGGTCTCTCCTTTCTCGCAGACCTACTGTGACATATCCACTGAGAGGCTCCTCTGGCAAGCAAAAGGAAAGACTCCGAGGTTTACGAACTGCATCCATCACATCTCTGATCTGCTGAGGATCACCTCCATTTAATTCTTCGCCATTTTTGAAGCTAGTGCGAATAATAATTCTTTGCGAGCGCTGATTTCCCTCGTGAATTTGTCATCTTTCAGTTCTCTTAATCGAGCTGTTTTCGTGCCACTTTCGAGTTAAAGAGCCTAAATGATCCGTGTCGCCAAGATTCGGTTCACGAACTTTTCTTCCAATTCAAAATCCGATCGCTCAAAGCCTCGATTTCTCCGAAAGGGTGGAAACTTTTTCAGAGAAGCGAGAAATGGTATTTTCCATCAAAACGTCTTAGTTTTAATAATTCAAAATAAATAGCACTACCTTCATAATTCTTATATATTTTTTTTTTCTTCAATGAATATGTTTTGTTTTTATGTAAAGATCATTAGAAAGAGCGGGAACACTTAATAGGAGAATGATGGGAAACGGCGAAGCTATGGCACTGGGAAACCAGTTGGCAAACAAGTTAATGACCATAACTACAGTAAGGTTGGAGCATGTACGACCTATTTTTTAGCAGATGATTTTCAATTACTTTTAAAAATAATATTAAATTTAGCTAATCATTAATATCTCAGATCAGACTCGGAGAAAGGGGTGGAAGAGTCCAAGTTTGCTCTGGGCGGCAAAAGAGCTAGCGCCGCCAAAATGGTGAAGGCGAGCCTTGGTAAGGAGAAACAAGATGAGAACGCCCCCAACATTTGTTAAGCTCTCGAGATTCCACGGGAAGATTCATTGCTTTTCGTCTCGAGATCCGCATCGGAGCACCTGCAGCGAGTCACGTGCACGAGACGACTGTGGCATCACGACCGTTCATCGCAAGAATTAACCGACCCACGTGACTTTGAAGCAGATGGCGCGGGAACTTTCCTTCCCTCCCATCTGGCGATACCGGAGAGGTCATGACGAAAGCTTCGTTTCAAATAAGAATCTGTCTCTTGAGCGTGCAAGCGATTTCAATCCCTCCCCCCATACCCCCTTTTCATTGATATCGAAAGAGTTGACCTGTAATCCTTCCTCTCAAGAAGTAAATATCTGTTGAACGCCTGAAGACTCGATGAAACTTCGACAAAAGCCCGTGAGCCAGCAAAAAAGTTTCATATTCTTATAAAAAGTAATTTTTTAATCCTTTTCCCTTAATAAACTCGAGTGTATCCAGATGCACATTGTTAAACCAGATATACTCCGGAAAGGTTATTGTTAGCTTAGTGTTCGATTATCTGGGGCAAAAGTGCAGGGCTGAATATGGATCAAGAACATGGCCCGATGGCAATTAAAATCACGTGGTCTGCGGCTAGTCACACTAAATTATCATCATCCTCAAGCAGCCATGGGCTACGGAGGTCCAACCAGACCGTGCAATTTAGTTCTCCAAGCAAGTCTGTCCTGAGCTACATCTACTGCATCTGGCCACTGCACACCAATTCTAACAAGGTCTTGTTTGACATTGTCTGCCCACCGCATCCTAGGTCTCCCCTTCTTTCTGAGGCCTTTAGGCACACTGTTCATAACCCTATTCGCCAATCTATAATTATCCATACGGGCAACATGGCCAAACCAACGGAGTCTCTCTCTGCACAATATGCTGCTTAAAGGAGGTTGCCGACTCCTTTGCCTAACCTCATCATTAGTTACAAAGTTGAACCACCTAATGCCCAAGATACTGCGCAAGCATCTGGAATCAAAAGCATCTAGTTTCCTGTTATCCTGTTTACAAAGTGTCCAAGTTTCACTACCATAACTAACCCTAGAAAGAACCAAACTATTATACAGTCTAATTTTAGTCTTTAGGTGTATACGCCTATTTCTCCACACTCTCCATAGATTCTTAAAAGTCCCGGCAGCAATCCCTATTCGTCTGTTAATCTCATGCCGCACATCACCATTATCTGTTACATAGCTCCCAAGATAATTAAACTGTGACACCTGCTCAAGACTGCAACCATTCAGATTAACTGAATCACAGCCTGCCTGACCAATTTTCATCACTTTAGTTTTCTCTCTGTTTATAACCAAATCTACTCTACTACCAGTCTCATCAACAGCTCGAATGAAAGAGTTCATCTCATCAACATCATTTGCCAAAAGGGCTAAATCATCAGCATAATCTAAATCAGAAATTTTCGTATCTCCAGCCCATTTAAGGCCAAAATCTTTCCCTTGAAGTGAATTTCGCATAACATAATCAATAACCAAGCTAAAGAGAAAAGGAGACAAAATGCACCCTTGTCGAACACCAGAAGTAATGCTAAACCAATTGCTACAAAACATCGCTGATTGAGAAATTAAATCGTCGAGTTCAACAGTTGTTGGGTTGTTTTACCTCTGAACGGCACTTTTTTGCACACCATGGGCTAAATGGCCAGGTCACATGGACCCCGAAGGCTCAGAGAAGGTTGGGGGAGGGGACCCACTGGAACAGCTGTTGGGAGACAGATGGTAGCCCCGTCAAGGCCATCCAGCGTGTTCTTTAACGTGCACAGGGTATGTGTCTCCCGCACACGGAGCCACGGCTTAACGTCCCATCCGACGGACGGCGGCCTTTCAAGCCCATCGGTGTCCCCCTACTGACCGTGGGCAGGGTGGGGAATTTTGCGGAGATAAATCTCAACGCTGACCCAGCTGGGACTCGAACCTGGGAACAGGCTCGCTACCGACTGAGCCACCCCCGCCCCCATTAGGGACAGGAAGGTTTGACAGAAAGGTCCTGTGGAAGGTTCCACAGGACCTTCCTGTCAAGACCATCCAGCGTCTTCTTTAGCATGTACCGATTATGGCTCTCCCGCACTGGAGCCATAGCTTAATGTCCTGTTCGACGAACGGTGATTTTCCAAGTCCTTCGTTGTCACTTTCCTGACCGATGGACAAGGCGAGGTTTATCAATGATAAATCTCAACTGAAATAGGTTAATAAGAGTTACTTTGGTATTGAATATGATGCTAACTGAAATGCACCTGCCCAATGAAGAGCAAAGGAAACCGACAGCACTGTCACCATGGAAACGATTTACTGTTACACTTCACAGCAGAATTATTCTCAATAATTACTGACTTCAGTAATAACAATAAACTTTTCACAATTAGGAAAACCAACATTAAATCGTGCTTTTGTATATTAATACATAAATTTAAATATGCACTTTTAAGAAAATTTAGAGGGGGCAAAAAAGAATAATTTAAGCAGGATTTGGAAAAGTCTGATGTAAAAATAAATCGTGTCCCGAAGGTTTGTTTCCAGAAATAATCCTTGTTATTCGACGACATGCAGAAATAGACATTGGCGGAAATAAGTATATATAAGCTGACACGGCATTTCCGTTGCAACCCTTTCAACTTCCTTTGAAGAAGTATCTCTGACGTCATCGAGAGCGTGCAAAAAGTGCTCGTTGATATGACAGACGGTTCTTTGGTTACGCATTTGATAACAATTAGTATGCTAAATCAGATGTAACAATTAAAATGGGTTGGGTTGTTTTACCTCTGAGCGGCACTTTTTTGCACACCATGGGCTAAATGGCCAGGTCACATGGACCCCGAAGGCTCAGAGAAGGTTGGGGGAGGGGACCCACTGGAACAGCTGTTGGGAGACAGATGGTAGCCTCCCGTCAAGGCCATCCAGCGTGTTCTTTAACGTGCACAGGGTATGGCTCTCCCGCACACGGGGCCACGGCTTAACGTCCCATCCGACGGACGGCGGCCTTTCCAAGCCCATCGGTGTCCCCTACTGACCGTGGGCAGGGCGGGGAGTTATGCGGAGATAAATCTCAACGCTGACCCAGCTGGGACTCGAACCTGGGAACTGCAGATTACGAGCCTGGCGCGCTACCGACTGAGCCACCCCCGCCCCAACAATTAAAATTTCTTTTAAAATAACTGCCTCTAACGCTTTTTCAAAATTACTGCAGTTTCGAATTTATTGAATCAATATAAAAAATATATATAGTGAGATGCGTTTTATTAGATACAGTACCCATCGTCACAAACTGTTTATCCCAACACGAAGTACGTCACGTGACCTAGGTGTGCGGTATAAATCAGGCAGACCAGCTCTTCGATTATCAGTTAGAGTTGGATTGAGCATCAGAATGGTCAAAACAGCGACCTGAGAGACTTTGAACGTAGTTGTTGCTAAGCGTGTCGGTTCTAGCATCTCCCAAACGGCCGTCCTCCTGGGCTTTCCATGCACAACCGTTTCAAGAGTTACCGAGAATGGTGCGAAAAGGAAAAAACGCGCCAGTGACCGATTCTGTGGTGATTCTCTGGACCAGATGGGTCGAAGGAGACTGGGAGAATCGTGCAAGTGAACAGATGGGTCGAAGGAGACTGGGAGAATCGTGCAAGTGAACAGATGGGTCGAAGGAGACTGGGAGAATCGTGCAAGTGAACAGATGGGTCGAAGGAGACTGGGAGAATCGTGCAAGTGAACAGATGGGTCGAAGGAGACTGGGGGAATCGTGCAAGTGAACAGATGGGTCGAAGGAGACTGGGAGAATCGTGCAAGTGAACAGATGGGTCGAAGGAGACTGGGAGAATCGTGCAAGTGAACAGATGGGTCGAAGGAGACTGGGAGAATCGTGCAAGTTAACAGATGGGTCAAAGGAGACTGGGAGAATCGTGCAAGTTAACAGATGGGTCAAAGGAGACTGGGAGAATCGTGCAAGTGAACAGATGGGTCGAAGGAGACTGGGAGAATCGTGCAAGTTAACAGATGGGTCAAAGGAGACTGGGAGAATCGTGCAAGTGAACAGATGGGTCAAAGGAGACTGGGAGAATCGTGCAAGTGAACAGATGGGTCGAAGGAGACTGGGGGAATCGTGCAAGTGAACAGATGGGTCGAAGGAGACTGGGAGAATCGTGCAAGTGAACAGATGGATCGAAGGAGACTGGGAGAATCGTGCAAGTGAACAGATGGGTCGAAGGAGACTGGGAGAATCGTGCAAGTTAACAGATGGGTCAAAGGAGACTGGGAGAATCGTGCAAGTGAACAGATGGGTCAAAGGAGACTGGGAGAATCGTGCAAGTGAACAGATGGGTCGAAGGAGACTGGGAGAATCGTGCAAGTGAACAGATGGGTCGAAGGAGACTGGGGGAATCGTGCAAGTGAACAGATGGGTCGAAGGAGACTGGGAGAATCGTGCAAGTTAACAGATGGGTCAAAGGAGACTGGGAGAATCGTGCAAGTTAACAGATGGGTCAAAGGAGACTGGGAGAATCGTGCAAGTGAACAGATGGGTCGAAGGAGACTGGGGGAATCGTGCAAGTGAACAGATGGGTCGAAGGAGACTGGGAGAATCGTGCAAGTGAACAGATGGATCGAAGGAGACTGGGAGAATCGTGCAAGTGAACAGATGGGTCGAAGGAGACTGGGAGAATCGTGCAAGTTAACAGATGGGTCAAAGGAGACTGGGAGAATCGTGCAAGTGAACAGATGGGTCAAAGGAGACTGGGAGAATCGTGCAAGTGAACAGATGGGTCGAAGGAGACTGGGGGAATCGTGCAAGTGAACAGATGGGTCGAAGGAGACTGGGAGAATCGTGCAAGTGAACAGATGGATCGAAGGAGACTGGGAGAATCGTGCAAGTGAACAGATGGGTCGAAGGAGACTGGGAGAATCGTGCAAGTTAACAGATGGGTCAAAGGAGACTGGGAGAATCGTGCAAGTGAACAGATGGGTCGAAGGAGACTGGGGGAATCGTGCAAGTGAACAGATGGGTCGAAGGAGACTGGGAGAATCGTGCAAGTGAACAGATGGATCGAAGGAGACTGGGAGAATCGTGCAAGTGAACAGATGGATCGAAGGAGACTGGGAGAATCGTGCAAGTGAACAGATGGGTCGAAGGAGACTGGGAGAATCGTGCAAGTGAACAGATGGGTCGAAGGAGACTGGGAGAATCGTGCAAGTGAACAGATGGGTCGAAGGAGACTGGGAGAATCGTGCAAGTTAACAGATGGGTCAAAGGAGACTGGGAGAATCGTGCAAGTTAACAGATGGGTCAAAGGAGACTGGGAGAATCGTGCAAGTGAACAGATGGGTCGAAGGAGACTGGGGGAATCGTGCAAGTGAACAGATGGGTCGAAGGAGACTGGGAGAATCGTGCAAGTGAACAGATGGATCGAAGGAGACTGGGAGAATCGTGCAAGTGAACAGATGGGTCGAAGGAGACTGGGAGAATCGTGCAAGTTAACAGATGGGTCAAAGGAGACTGGGAGAATCGTGCAAGTGAACAGATGGGTCGAAGGAGACTGGGGGAATCGTGCAAGTGAACAGATGGGTCGAAGGAGACTGGGAGAATCGTGCAAGTGAACAGATGGATCGAAGGAGACTGGGAGAATCGTGCAAGTGAACAGATGGATCGAAGGAGACTGGGAGAATCGTGCAAGTGAACAGATGGGTCGAAGGAGACTGGGAGAATCGTGCAAGTGAACAGATGGGTCGAAGGAGACTGGGAGAATCGTGCAAGTGAACAGATGGGTCGAAGGAGACTGGGAGAATCGTGCAAGTTAACAGATGGGTCAAAGGAGACTGGGAGAATCGTGCAAGTTAACAGATGGGTCGAAGGAGACTGGGAGAATCGTGCAAGTGAACAGATGGGTCGAAGGAGACTGGGGGAATCGTGCAAGTGAACAGATGGGTCGAAGGAGACTGGGAGAATCGTGCAAGTGAACAGATGGATCGAAGGAGACTGGGAGAATCGTGCAAGTGAACAGATGGATCGAAGGAGACTGGGAGAATCGTGCAAGTGAACAGATGGGTCGAAGGAGACTGGGAGAATCGTGCAAGTGAACAGATGGGTCGAAGGAGACTGGGAGAATCGTGCAAGTGAACAGATGGGTCGAAGGAGACTGGGAGAATCGTGCAAGTGAACAGATGGGTCGAAGGAGACTGGGAGAATCGTGCAAGTGAACAGATGGATCGAAGGAGACTGGGAGAATCGTGCAAGTTAACAGATGGGCGACAACCAGGCAAATCACAGCAGAATTAAACATTTCTTTCTGTACACCATTCTCCGAATGTACAACGTGTCGGATCTTGTCGCAAATGGGCTACAACAGCCTCCAACCATGCCGATGTCAGCGAAGAACACGAAAGCCCATCTCCAGTGGGTGCAGGAGAATCAACACTGGACCGTTGAGGTCTGGAAAAAGGCAGCCTGGTCGAATGAATCAAGATCCTTTTTGCATCATGCTAATTGAAGGATCAGAATTTGGCGCAAGCTACATAAGAGGCAATGGATCCATCTTGTGTGGTATCAACAGTACAGGCCGGTGATGGTGCAGGGAACCTTACAACCTTTGTGCTATATATTTAATTTATCAATAATAAACGAAGTATTCCCGGATAAACTGAAAATTGCCAGAATTCTTCCCATACATAAATCAGGTGATAAAGAAAACATAGAAAACTACAGACCAATTTCAATTTTGCCAATCTTCTCGAAAATCTTTGAAAAGCTATAATTTGTACACGTATGACTAAATTCCTAGATAATATGAAAATTATCACACAACAACAATATGGTTTTCAAAATAAAAAATCTACTCAGACAGCCATTGCATATTTATATGAGCATATTGTCAATCATTTGGATGCAGGTCACATTGGATTAGCTGTATATCTTGATTTTACGAAAGCATTTGACAGTATTAACCATGAAATTTTGTTGAAGAAAATTGAATTTTATGGCCTGAGAGGTAAAATAAATAACTGGTTAAGAAGCTACTTATTTCAGAGGAAAGCTCTTGTAGAAGTAAATGGTAGTATATCAGATGAACATTTTATTTACAGAGGTGTGCCTCAAGGTTCGATTCTTGGTCCGATCCTTTTCCTACTTTACATTAACGACTTAGCAAAGTTACACATTAATTCAAAGATGTTATTATATGCTGATGATACAAGCATTGTCGATTTCAACCAAGATTCTGCAAGCCTGATTAGCAGTGTTAACTACTCTCTAAATATTATATCTGAATGGTGCAGACATAACAATTTATTAATAAATGTCAAGAAATCCAAATACATGATTCATAAAAATAAAAACAAAAATATCGATGAGAAATGTTTCGATGTGAAGATTAATGAAATTAAGCTAAAGAGATGCACTGAATATAAATTCTTAGGAATATGGATCGATGAAAATCTGAACTGGTCATTTCACGTAAAGCAGCTGAGAATCACTCTGTCAAGGAATATTGGTATGATTGGTAAAATACGTCATCTGGTTAACAAACAAATTTTGACAAATTTATACTACTCTTTCATTTATTCTTATATAACATATGGAATCTTAGTATGGGGTAATACTTTTGACTATAATCTGAATGCTATATATCGTCTTCAGAAAAGAATTGTTAGATATATTGTTGGTAAAAGATATTATGATCCCGTGGCACATTTATTTTCTGAGGTTAAAATTCTTAATGTCTATAATAATTACAAACTGATATCAGGAAACTTTGTGTATTCGATTACAATGAGATTGAAAATAGTCTTTAAATCTATCCAATTTAATCAGAGTCTTTCGAATTTTCATAATTATGAAACACGTCATAGAGAGGATCTGAGTATACCTTTGTGTCGATTGTCAATTGGGCAGAGATCTATCAAATACAATGCAGTAAAAATTTGGTCTGAATTTCCTGATGATGTTAAAAATGCAAAATCTTTAAAATTATTTAAAATCAAATGTAGAATGTTTCTACTTACAAAGCAATGAAACCTTCTTCTATGTATCAGTGTAATATGTCTCATAACCATTTGACCTTTTATACTATTGAATTATTGTGCTATTTGAATTATTGTATACTTTACTGTTGTCATAATTGAACTTTAAAGGAAATAGGGAGCATTAACTAAAAATAAGCGTCAGCTTACTATGCTCTCCTTTTTTGTTTCGCCTTTCCTATTAAACACCAATATTTAATAGGATTGTTATTTACTTTTTCTGATGCAATTGATATTTCTCAGCTATTTCACTTCTCAATTTTTTCATGTATATATTAATTGTTATTAGATAATTATGCTATGTAAATGTATATTGTATTGACTGGCGGAATAAAATAAAGATTATTATAATATTTTCCTGGCACACATTAGGCCCCCTGATACCCATCGAAGGACATCTGAACATTGTTGCTGGCCAAGTTCATCCTTTCGTGATTATAGTTTATCCTCACTCGGATGGACATATTCATCGTGATACTGCACCTGCTCAGAAGGCAAGTATCATCACCGAATGGTTCGAGGAACACGCCGACGAGTTTCCTTTTTTCATTAGCCTGCACAGGCCCCGTATCTAAACCGTATCGAACATCTTTCAGATAAGGTGGTAAGGGTCTGTTCGTAGTGCGCGATAGTGTCATTTCCGCGTGGCACAGCATTCCTGCACAACGCATCCAGCATCTTTTAAGGTCCATGCCCTGACGAATTTGGGCTGTTATGATTAGCCAAAGGAGGCGCAACACGCTTCTAGATAGACGTACCTGATCAACTGGCATTTCTGTGCATGCGAGAAGTCAGGACGCAGATTATTTTACATGGAGCAAGAATCAAAGATTGGGGCTGTAAAAGATCAACTATGTAGGATTGCACCAAGCATTGCAGAAACTAAGTGTGCTTAAATCGCTAATCAACACAAAACGATTGATTAGTCTCAGAGTTTAAAATTTCAGTCTTAGACTAGAGAATTTCATAATGCTGTTCGCAATGTCAAGTTTTCTAAAACGAAAGATGTTTATTGAACATCGTATTTTCCTCAGAAATCCGTTTGGGATCTACCAAGATGCAGAAGATTTCGCGAGAATCTCCCTGGAGCAAGTGCATTGATTTGTTGCGTCATAAACCGACGTCACAGAACTTTTTTTAATTCAGATATCCTTGATTAGAAAGAGAACCCGTGAGCCTCTTTGCAGTCCCCAACATCTCTCTCTGCATATATCTGAGAGAGATGCATAGGAGTTTCCTACAGAGGAGACCATAAATCTGGTGATGTCTGCAGGTGACCGATTGCTTTCTAGCATTAAAAAATGCACTAATTAAAACAACTGATAATGATCTTAAGTATTCAGGAGGGGTTCTGTTGACTCGTTCTGGTGGTCCTTTGTAGCAAACACACGGAAGAAATTTTTTGGCTTTTCCGCTCTAAGTTAAATATATTTAATTGCATTAATAAAGTTTTCATTTTTAGAGGACTAATATTTTCAGCAGTGGCTGATTTGCAAGAAGGTACAATGGTCTCTGGCACGAGGCACATAATCTTGGGGAGGGAGAGAAACACTCCCTTGGACACAATCCATTTGCCCGAAAAATTCATTCGTTATTTTCGTTCATTCCCAAGTAGCTCAAAAACTATTATTAAATATTCTGAAATTACATTGCATCAATTAGGAGTCTCGAAGTTTAATCTGCTGACAGGAACTCCAGGCACGGAAGTCCTCTCCTCATCTTAGGTAATTAAATTACTTTCTATTTAGGTGACGTCAACTGAAAAAACGCTGAAACAATAATCAGGTTAGTTGCGCTGTCTTTCCACCGATGGCGCCACCTACTCCTCGCGTCGCCGCCTTCCAGTGATGAGACGACTTCATCCACTGAGAAATGTCACGTCGCTAAACGGGAAACACTTGTAACTCTTGATTCGATCGCATCTGCCACCCCCTCCAACCTCTCCCTGGGATGCTGACGCCCATCGCACAACTTGGCGCCACTGGAGACAGAATGGGACCTTTCATTCATCATACCTGCAATGAGGAGATTGCGCGAGGTACGACTCATGTCGGCAGCCGGTGCTTTGTAAAAAGGGAACACCCCCCCTCCCGGCTGTCTGTCTTCACCGCAGATCAATAGCAAAGTCATCGTCTTGCTATTTTCTAGCATCATTCAAGATGCACACACATCTTGAAAGCTTTTTGTTTTCAATTTCAATAAGATCAATCTGAGGAGAAGCTTAAGAAATAAAAACTTTTCGGTTTTTTAATATGTTGTCTCCAAATTACGCTGCTTTCCGTGATTTTCTTCATTTGCGGCGTAATAATCGATGGAAAAAGATCGCCAGGAAATGTTTCACGATGGCAATAATGTGAAAATCGATGATCGATTTGATCGCAGTGTAAATTTTATTGTTAAGAAATAGTTTCAAGCCCCTGGGCAACTGTTACGGACAGACGCCAACTTTCCGACGAAGTTATCCAGTGCGGTAGTTTGACCACCATAGGGGTACGACTCTCCTTCACTTGGGGGCCATGTTTTTATGTCTCATTTGAAGAACGGTTTCTCTTTCTAAGACAAATGAGAACTTCCCCAACGGAGGCAGAAAGAAAAAAATTAAAACTGGCAATATAGAATTTCGAAATTGATAATTTCAGATTCCAAAGGTAGCACGCCACCAAACTGGCCTTCCCAGAGATGAATCGTTTCGACACACTTCATCTTCTGTCAACACACTTCATCTGTTCCTCGAGATGGGTGGTAAGGAACAACTCTTCAACCAAACGATAGTGGGTGTCCATCTGTGTTACCTTCCCCTCCATCCAAAACCCACCCCTCTGGGTTACGGCCACAGAGATATCGAGTCGGTGGGCGTGTATACGGATGCAATTCTGGAGGAGAGCCAATTGTGGGCTGGTGCCGCCATTTCTCGCAATATCCGAATTCCTCAGCAGTTGCCAAGGCAACGCCTCTTGCTGTTCACTTCGTCTAAATCGTCCCGACACCTCTCCCTAATTGGAGCCGAATTCGTCATCGCCTTGTTTGCCACTGGGCCTTGCTCAAAAAGAATTTCGGAAAACACATCAAATGAGTCAATATGGGGAAAAAACTAGAATGACCATCGGCCTCGTTTTGAGCTAAATATTTCCAGATACTTGGAAGCAGGTTTATCGGAGCCTTCGCTGCATCCAGTCACTCCGTTGCATTTCAAATGGTTTAATTCGAAATTTATAAACAAACGTTAAAAAAACCTTTTCATTATAAATGCGAATACACAGTATGTGGTAGGGGCAACTTAACTCTCTTCAAGGGAAGAAAACAACAGACAAATCTCAATGCTCGCCCAGGCACAACTCTAATCTGGGAACTGCAGCTTACGAGCCTGGTGTGCTACCGTCCGAGCCTAGTAAGGGATGGTGAGGCCTGGGAGGCTACGTTGGTGAAGTGAACATTCGTAAGGGATGGAGAGGCCTGGGAGGCGACGTTGGCGAAGCGAACGTTCGTAAGGGATGGAGAGGCCTGGGGGGCGACATTGGCGAAGCGAACGTTCGTAAGGGATGGAGAGGCCTGGGGGGCGACATTGGCGAAGCGAACGTTCGTAAGGGATGGAGAGGCCTGGGGGCGACATTGACGAAGCGAACGTTCGTAAGGAATGGAGAGGCCTGGGAGGCGATGCTGGCGAAGTGAACATTCGTAAGGGATGGAGAGGCTTCCCAGGCCTCTCCATCGCTTACGAATGTTCACTTCGCCAACATCGCCTCCCAGGCCTCTCCATCCCTTACGAATGCTCACTCCGCAAACGTCGCCTCCCAGGCCTCTCCATCCCTTACGAATGTTCACTTCACCAACGTCGCCTCCCAGGCCTCTCCATCCCTTCGAAAGTTCACTTCGCCAACACCGCCTCCCAGGCCTGTCCATCCCTTAGGAATGTTCACTTCGCCAACATCGCCTCCCAGGCCTGTCCATCCCTTAGGAATGTTCACTTCGCCAACATCGCCTCCCAGGCCTCTCCATCCCTTACGAATTTGCGCTTTGCAAACATGCAAGCGATGATTAAATATATTTTGTGTATTCCAAACTATTCTTGCGAAGTGTTGAGTATTACTTTTGGGCTTCACGCTTGCAAGGTAATCTAAATATCTGTGTAAAAATCGTTCTCCTGTTCGAAGAGGTTTTATTTCCTTCCTTACCTTTTAAGGAATCGCCCATTTGAAGCACAACGAAATTGCAGGAGCGAAGGTCAGTGTCAAAATATCATCTGCTGAAGATCTCACTCGAAGAGCCACGTGCGCTGCTGCCCCTGCCCCCACGGGATTCAAGTGGTCACGAAAATAACTCTGACGCGAGTGTGTGTGGGGGATGTGTCTTCCACTGATGCCATCGCTATTTCAAGTCGCCGATATTACCTTTCGCATTCGAAGAATGACGTCATTTCTCTACTTGAACATGATGCAAAAAAAAGGGAATACGATTACAGGGTCAAATCAAGTGCTTAAAAAATTGCGTTTCAAGACGATTTCCGCTTTTTGCAAACAACTTGTGCAACCACAGAACTTAAAATAGTGGCTTTAGAATTAAACCCTCTAAATAACTCCTTCAATTTTTTTTTTCACTTTTTCTCAGTTGGATGGTTTTAGTGCAACAATGCACAGAGCATCAGAAACAATCGCCTCGTAAAAAACTTAGATTGTTTTAAATCAAACGAATGTTTGAATTTCGTATTTTCGTGCAACTTTTTTTTATTTATCTGTTTGACAATTTAAAATTCCTGAAAATTACTCTAAGACAATTGGTGACCTCCGCGATGACTTAGTTACATCTGAAAGGAAGAGCGCGCGCAACATCTACGACGAGAGGAGCGTCATCATCTGACTGCCCAAAAAAGCATCTCTGGAAGATGATTTTCTGGTTGAATCACAGGTCACATGACATTACGAATTAAGGCCAAAAGGTTTACTAAAATTCTGGTAAGTAAAATTCATACATGTTCCTTTCGATTTCCCAATCGCAACAAAAATTCCATGTCCTATTGCATATAATGCAATAAGCTCCAGAGGATTGATCGTGCACGAAACTGATGCATGCATGTATGCATCTATGTCTATTCAATTCTCTTTTTACGTGAGATTTATCGCATATCAGTCTCTTCTGCAGAAGGTGGGGGGGGGGGTTGTTCAGGGCACGGGGCCAATATCAACATCCCCTGGTGACTACGGTAAATACACAGTCAACTCTTCGTATTTCTGACAGTCTCTTTTGCAGACGTCATCATACACAGAGGCGTCTGCCAAATATATTTGCCCTCGGTCAAATGGGAATGGCCTCGCCGCTGCCCCCCCCCCCCGCCTTTACTCTGAGAATAGAAGTTCATTCAGAGTGAAATATTAACCATTATTTATTGAAGGCAACTGGTAAGATGGAGGGAGGGGCTCTTCTATCGATCGGTCACGATGGACGTGAAAAATTTTTGTCGCGAGACTTTCAGAAATGGCGATCGGATCTTTCAATTGCATCTACACAGAGTGCCTCGACGAATTGCGACTCTAGAGTATCGTGTGCCACCTGGTGCTAAAAATATTGAAACATCGGAATGGGATGTACCATTTGCTGCCAAGACATTCTGACCTGTCCCTCCGCTCTACCTGGTAGACGAGTTTCTTTAAATGGTCCTGGAAAACGAGGAGGGCGAGGAAGGCTCACCCCCCCCCCCCGGCCTCTGCTCACATGTAGGATTGCATTTCCAACCTCTATTTTTGACTCTCAATTTTCTTGCGAAAATGGTCGATATAGAGAATAGCCAAGTATTAAAGAATTAGATAAAACGTTAAAGGAACGAGTATGAGTAAATATGGGCAATTATAAATTAGCACTCTACAATATCATTTCCGCTACATCGTATGCAGACGTTATTCGGAGTTGTGGGATTCGAACTGTGGTTGTCATCGGCCAATTAAAGTACCTGAAAGATGCAAGGCGCGAAAGGTTCGGAATGGTTTCGTTGTTTGGGGTTTATGCTATAAAGTGTCAAACAAATAAAAAAGCCGCATAACCCGTAACCAAAATTTAAAGCAGAAACAAGTACAAAATAGAGGAATAGATGATCATTTCAACCCAGGTGTAGAATATCCACATCAAGAATATAACAATGATGTGAAACCAAATTCTCTTAAAATATCGGCAAAATGTAAAAATTCAGATGGAGTCGGGGGGGGGGGGGGGCCGAATTCCAAAGGTTCGGAAAGCCTCCGACTGCCGGGGATGGGAGCTCAATCTTCAAAAAGCTTCGAGGGGATTTCACTAACATTATTACTCCATTTAAGGGCTACTTCGACAGGGCCAAAAATATGGAATCAACTTATTAATAATAAGGTTAACTTTAAAAAGAAATTAAAATGTTTCCTTTCGGGGAGTGTTTAAATTAAAATCTGAGGTGCGATTTGGAAATAATTTCAATACAAGGATGGCTATATTACTTGCTCAGTTCTTTTCCATGGGACACCATGCTTATTGAAGTTCACTGCAATTATATCTAATATGACTATATCTAAGGGACCTGGGTTCGAGCCCCGGATTAGGCACGGATGTGTGTGTCGTTTTTCTGCTGAGGTCCTGCCATCCTCTCAGATCTACTATGGCATATAAACTGACAGGCTCCTTTCAGACCTCTGTGGCAAGCAGCTGCTTGAGGGGTATTTATTTTATTTATGACTATATCAAAGTATAGTATGTAGATATATCTATATACAATTAGCATTTCTCGCAAATATATTTGTATACCACCTTCAAAACAGAGGTCACGGGCTGGTCAGACTGTATAGCCTTTTTCTGAGACTCCTGGTCAAATATTCTAATTATTTCAAACGATGCATTCTGTGTGAAATATTACTAAATATTTATTTACAATGATATCTGTAACATAGAGTGTCAAGTTTTTGAAAATATTTGGAAAATGCTTTCACTCGTTTGTTTTATAATACTACTAACTCTGTTGCGACATTTAACCGAATAAATTGTTAATTCCATTTTCTCTGTTAGCTGTATTGCTATTTGTAAGCAGTAGGTACAGTCGCTGAAAAAAAATATCCGTACACTATGGTTGATTACTGAATTCAGAAAAAATATCTGGCAACCATTTTTTTTAGAAATTAGTGAATCTAAAAATATCGTTGCCAGATATTTTTCCTGAATACTGTAATCAACCATGGTGTTCGGATACTTTTTTGAGCGACTGTAGGTGGTCATATTATTTTGATACTAGATCGTGTGGGCTCACTCACGGAAATATTGAGCGTGTGCAGTTACCGTTCACAGCAAACTGGAGCGTGTGCAGTAACTGCACACGCTCCAGTTTGCTATGAACGGTAACTGGAGCGTGTTCAGTTGCTGTACACGCTCCAGATATTTTTCCTGAATTCTGTAATCACGTGACACGAAGGTTGCCAGATCACTAATTTCTTAAAAAATCGTTGCCAGATATTTTTTCTGAATTCTGTAATCAACCATAGTGTTCGGATACTTTTTGGAGCGACTGTATGTAGCATGTGTTCTTACAGTCAAGCTCTTGAGAGCTTGCCAAGATCAACTCTGTTTCCTTCACATAGACAGTTTTTTTTTTAATTACGTATTGGGGGGAAATCTATGCAGAGGTTAAACTGAATTGCAGAAATGAATAAATATAAAATTTAATGTGTTACAGAAAAAAAAGAACAAAAAAAAATTGAATGTGTTCCTCACAGCGCAGTTAACAAAGATCATATCCATATATAAGAGGTCAAAACGAGATTTCTACTTTAGTAGATTGTAAAATAGTATATAACTTGTGTAAATAAAAGTGTTCACTGTTTTGAGGCCCAGGGCGACAATTCCCTCTTTCGTATTCAGGTAACATCACGAAAGTAATTCGACCGTCGATGCTTACCTCTGGGATTCGAACCTGGGCGATTCTACTCCCCAAACAAAAACCTGCTTCAATGGGTGAGCATTGGGTTTTCACTTTCCACTGTGAAAACAAATCGTTTGACTCGAGACAAAGGAAGGCGCCATTCTTCTCCCAAACCACTTCATGACAATTACCGAAGACCTTTCTCTAGTGGCACGGAGCGTTTCGATGAACTCCGTTCCTCCCTTCTTCAGGGTTCAAGTGGACTTGGATGAGCGATGACCCTCGCCAACTGTCCGAAAGGTATCCTCTTCTTGCCCCCTCATCTCGGTTGCGCAGAGTTCTTGTCTTCATCCGAAGATTTATCTGTTGCAGCCGAGACTCCTTCCACTTTCACCTCCGACCTCTCCCTTTCCGACAGAGGGCTCCACCGACGCCACCCTTTGCTCACGAGCCGTGACGTCGGCGAGGAAGGATCGGTCACGGCTGCAGGGATCACGTGACGGGAGAGAGGTCGGAGGTCAAGGAAGGTGTTATGCCAACGACCGGGAAGTCCAAGATGCCGTATGCTGGTTACGGGGGAGGGAAGTCGGCTGGAATAGTCACGCGCCAACCACAGAGTTTTCAGCACGGTCATGGGTCACTGCGGAAGTCGAAGCCGTGAAGTCTCAGTAGTCAGTCAGATCACGTGGTGCGATGAGGAGAGTGGGTCACAAGAAATACTGTGACAAAACATGAAAGGTGGAGACGAGGGTCAAAGGGCTCTTGGCGATGTTCTTCCTAATTATGCCTTTCCCTCACGAGCTGTGAGGTGTTTCAGGTTCCATCCACTGGGCAAAGGCAAGCACGTGCTTCCAAGAAACAGAATTCTTAAACCGCCCCCCCCCCCCCCCCCCGACAAGATTAACCACTCCAGCGCATATTGTGGCGTCCTAATAAACCTTTGTTCGAGTTTGTCCCTAGGAATTACGAAAAGGGCGATTTTTTGCACACGTCGTTAACAATATAAAGGCAGCATTTTTTCTGTTTCTCCAAAAACAAGCAAAAAAGACGTCACTCAAAACAAGATTTTGCTGTGCTTAGCATCAATGTTCGGAATGGGAGGGGAGAGAATAAGTTCGGTTGTTTTACTTCTTGTGTGAAAAAAAAATTGCCACTCGTGGGCTAAAATGGTTCGGTCACAAGGACACTAAAGTCTCAGGGAAGGTTTGGGTGAGGACTGGATAGATGTTGAAAGACAGGTGGTAGCCTCCCGTCAAGGCCATCCATCATGTTCTTTAATGTGCACACGGTGGCACGGCTTAATGTCCCTTCAGAAGGACAGCGGACTTTCCAAGCCTATCTGTGTCCCCTACTGACTGTGGGCAGCGGAGTTTTGCGAAGATAAATCTCCACACTTGTCCAGCTGGACCTGTAGATTATAAGTCTGGTACGCTACCGACTGAGCCGTGAAGTCTCAGTAGTCAGTCGGATCACGTGGTGCGATGAGGAGAGTGGGTCACAAGAAATACTGTGACAAAACATGAAAGGTGGAGACGAGGGCCAAAGGGCTCTTGGCGATGTTCTTCCTAATGATGCCTTTCCCTCACGAGCTGTGAGGCGTTTCAGGTTCCATCCACTGGGCAAAGGCAAGCACGTGCTTCCAAGAAACAGAATTCTTAAACAGACCCCCCCCCCCGCCCGACAAGATTAACAACTCCAGCGCATATTGTGGCGTCCTAATAAACCTTTGTTCGAGTTTGTTCCTAGGAATTACGAAAAGGGCGATTTTTTGCACAAAGCCAGAAGAATAAAAACAGATCAAGATATTTGGCTTCTCTCAAAAGATGTGAAACAGTTAACTGCGGTGCACTGACGACTCTCAGGTGTTTATTATATGATGCTAACTAACACTACGGAGAAATAAATTTTCATCAGCTGGTTTCCTCAAAAATAAAATATCGGAAAAGAAAGCAGTAAAACTTAATGAATCGGCTTTCCTTATTTTCAGATTTTTAACGGACTGGAGAAGGATAAAACTTCGGTCATGATGATCGAAATGGCTAAGAGGAAAAAACCAGAAAGAGCTCTCCACTATTCCTATGGGACGGAGAAGCCAGAGCATCTAAAGTCCGATCCCGACTTCTTATCTTTCAGTGAGAGGTATTCTCTCACCTGAAGGTGAAGACAGATCACATAATTCCTAATTAGCTAGACGAAATTGATCATTTTTCCTCTTTTTTTTCCTCCAGCTGAGCTCAACCGCATTGCCCCCTTACTCCCCACTTTGGATTTCCGTAGCCCATGGCTACTTCAAGATTATTATGACTATATGCGTGCAGACCTTCCCCTCAGAGGGTTCTTTTGGACAACCAAAGAAATGGCAGAGACAATATGGCGTATAAGAAGTCGAAATCGTCCATTGGTTGGTGGGATTTTAGGTTCCAAAAGGTTGTTCGAGTTTTTATCTGTGAGAATTTCTTTGTAGAATTCTGAATCCGAAGAATTTCTGCGATGAACTCCCTTCACCCCCTAAAAGCATTTTCATCTCCTCCCCGCAAGAGGAAAGTTCTCGAAAGCGGATATCTTTTTCTCTCGAGCAGACAGCCAATCGAAGCAACGTGTCTTTCGCCACAGGAAGTGACGTCTCCTCGAGGCAATTCGCAGCCGATTGACGGTCAAGCGACAGCGGCCATTACGACGCTCGCCACTCCTGCTAGCACGACCTGTCGCACTCCAGGAAGAGAGAACTCGCCTCGTGGAGGAGTTGCCGACACTTTAATGGTTTTCTCCGAAGACGCAGTTTTTTCTTCCTTAAATGTAATTATTTCTTACTTCAAAATCGAAGCATTCAGACTTCAGCAGCAGTTTTACTCCCCCCCCCCCCAAACAACACTTCCTATTTTCGTGTGTTCCATATTTAGAACAGAGAAAAGCTACGACAGTCCTCCTCAAGATTAAGCAGATGTTCTCATTAAGAGGACGTAACCGATGTCAGACGAATATAAGGATCTGTTTTGGTCGAATAGCAGCCGAAAGCTCCAACCACTTCCTCGGTCACCAAAGGCTGCACAGAGAGCAAGGGCCCGAATCCGAAAGCTCCAACCACTTCCTCGGTCACCAAAGGCTGTACAGAGAGCAAGGGCCCGAATCCGAAAGCTCCAACCAATTCCTCGGTCACCAAAGGCTGCACAGAGAGCAAGGGCCCGAATCCGAAAGCTTCAACCACTTCCTCGGTCACCAAAGGCTGTACAGAGAGCAAGGGCCCGAATCCGAAAGCTCCAACCAATTCCTCGGTCACCAAAGGCTGTACAGAGAGCAAGGGCCCGAATCCGAAAGCTTCAACCACTTCCTCGGTCACCAAAGGCTGTACAGAGAGCAAGGGCCCGAATCCGAAAGCTCCAACCAATTCCTCGGTCACCAAAGGCTGTACAGAGAGCAAGGGCCCGAATCCGAAAGCTTCAACCACTTCCTCGGTCACCAAAGGCTGTACAGAGAGCAAGGGCCCGAATCCGAAAGCTCCAACCAATTCCTCGGTCACCAAAGGCTGTACAGAGAGCAAGGGCCCGAATCCGAAAGCTTCAACCACTTCCTCGGTCACCAAAGGCTGTACAGAGAGCAAGGGCCCGAATCCGAAAGTTCCAACCACTTCCTCGGTCACCAAAGGCTGTACAGAGAGCAAGGGCCCGAATCCGAAAGCTCCAACCACTTCCTCGGTCACCAAAGGCTGTACAGAGAGCAAGGGCCCGAATCCGAAAGCTCCAACCACTTCCTCGGTCACCAAAGGCTGCACAGAGAGCAAGGGCCCGAATCCGAAAGCTCCAACCACTTCCTCGGTCACCAAAGGCTGCACAGAGAGCAAGGGCCCGAATCCGAAAGCTCCAACCACTTCCTCGGTCACCAAAGGCTGTACAGAGAGCAAGGGCCCGAATCCGAAAGCTCCAACCACTTCCTCGGTCACCAAAGGCTGCACAGAGAGCAAGGGCCCGAATCCGAAATCTCCAACCACTTCCTCGGTCACCAAAGGCTGCACAGAGAGCAAGGGCCCGAATCCGAAAGCTTCAACCACTTCCTCGGTCACCAAAGGCTGTACAGAGAGCAAGGGCCCGAATCCGAAAGCTCCAACCACTTCCTCGGTCACCAAAGGCTGCACAGAGAGCAAGGGCCCGAATCCGAAAGCTCCAACCACTTCCTCGGTCACCAAAGGCTGTACAGAGAGCAAGGGCCCGAATCCGAAAGCTCCAACCACTTCCTCGGTCACCAAAGGCTGCACAGAGAGCAAGGGCCCGAATCCGAAATCTCCAACCACTTCCTCGGTCACCAAAGGCTGCACAGAGAGCAAGGGCCCGAATCCGAAAGCTTCAACCACTTCCTCGGTCACCAAAGGCTGTACAGAGAGCAAGGGCCCGAATCCGAAAGCTCCAACCACTTCCTCGGTCACCAAAGGCTGCACAGAGAGCAAGGGCCCGAATCCGAAAGCTCCAACCACTTCCTCGGTCACCAAAGGCTGTACAGAGAGCAAGGGCCCGAATCCGAAAGCTCCAACCACTTCCTCGGTCACCAAAGGCTGCACAGAGAGCAAGGGCCCGAATCCGAAAGCTTCAACCACTTCCTCGGTCACCAAAGGCTGCACAGAGAGCAAGGGCCCGAATCCGAAAGCTCCAACCACTTCCTCGGTCACCAAAGGCTGTACAGAGAGCAAGGGCCCGAATCCGAAAGCTCCAACCACTTCCTCGGTCACCAAAGGCTGCACAGAGAGCAAGGGCCCGAATCCGAAATCTCCAACCACTTCCTCGGTCACCAAAGGCTGCACAGAGAGCAAGGGCCCGAATCCGAAAGCTTCAACCACTTCCTCGGTCACCAAAGGCTGCACAGAGAGCAAGGGCCCGAATCCGAAAGCTCCAACCACTTCCTCGGTCACCAAAGGCTGTACAGAGAGCAAGGGCCCGAATCCGAAAGCTCCAACCACTTCCTCGGTCACCAAAGGCTGCACAGAGAGCAAGGGCCCGAATCCGAAATCTCCAACCACTTCCTCGGTCACCAAAGGCTGCACAGAGAGCAAGGGCCCGAATCCGAAAGCTTCAACCACTTCCTCGGTCACCAAAGGCTGTACAGAGAGCAAGGGCCCGAATCCGAAAGCTCCAACCACTTCCTCGGTCACCAAAGGCTGCACAGAGAGCAAGGGCCCGAATCCGAAAGCTCCAACCACTTCCTCGGTCACCAAAGGCTGTACAGAGAGCAAGGGCCCGAATCCGAAAGCTCCAACCACTTCCTCGGTCACCAAAGGCTGCACAGAGAGCAAGGGCCCGAATCCGAAAGCTCCAACCACTTCCTCGGTCACCAAAGGCTGCACAGAGAGCAAGGGCCCGAATCCGAAATCTCCAACCACTTCCTCGGTCACCAAAGGCTGCACAGAGAGCAAGGGCACGAATCCGAAATCTCCAACCACTTCCTCGGTCACCAAAGGCTGTACAGAGAGCAAGGGCCCGAATCCGAAAGCTCCAACCAATTCCTCGGTCACCAAAGGCTGTACAGAGAGCAAGGGCCCGAATCCGAAAGCTCCAACCAATTCCTCGGTCACCAAAGGCTGTACAGAGAGCAAGGGCCCGAATCCGAAAGTTCCAACCACTTCCTCGGTCACCAAAGGCTGTACAGAGAGCAAGGGCCCGAATCCGAAAGCTCCAACCAATTCCTCGGTCACCAAAGGCTGTACAGAGAGCAAGGGCCCGAATCCGAAAGCTCCAACCAATTCCTCGGTCACCAAAGGCTGTACAGAGAGCAAGGGCCCGAATCCGAAAGCTCCAACCAATTCCTCGGTCACCAAAGGCTGCACAGAGAGCAAGGGCCCGAATCCGAAAGCTCCAACCACTTCCTCGGTCACCAAAGGCTGCACAGAGAGCAAGGGCCCGAATCCGAAAGCTCCAACCACTTCCTCGGTCACCAAAGGCTGCACAGAGAGCAAGGGCCCGAATCCGAAAGCTCCAACCACTTCCTCGGTCACCAAAGGCTGTACAGAGAGCAAGGGCCCGAATCCGAAAGCTCCAACCAATTCCTCGGTCACCAAAGGCTGTACAGAGAGCAAGGGCCCGAATCCGAAAGCTCCAACCAATTCCTCGGTCACCAAAGGCTGCACAGAGAGCAAGGGCCCGAATCCGAAAGCTCCAACCACTTCCTCGGTCACCAAAGGCTGCACAGAGAGCAAGGGCCCGAATCCGAAAGCTCCAACCACTTCCTCGGTCACCAAAGGCTGTACAGAGAGCAAGGGCCCGAATCCGAAAGCTCCAACCACTTCCTCGGTCACCAAAGGCTGTACAGAGAGCAAGAGCCCGAATCCGAAAGCTCCAACCACTTCCTCGGTCACCAAAGGCTGCACAGAGAGCAAGGGCCCGAATCCGAAATCTCCAACCACTTCCTCGGTCACCAAAGGCTGCACAGAGAGCAAGGGCCCGAATCCGAAAGCTCCAACCACTTCCTCGGTCACCAAAGGCTGCATAGAGAGCAAGGGCCCGAATCCGAAAGCTCCAACCACTTCCTCGGTCACCAAAGGCTGCACAGAGAGCAAGGGCCCGAATCCGAAAGCTCCAACCACTTCCTCGGTCACCAAAGGCTGCACAGAGAGCAAGGGCCCGAATCCGAAAGCTCCAACCACTTCCTCGGTCACCAAAGGCTGTACAGAGAGCAAGGGCCCGAATCCGAAAGCTCCAACCACTTCCTCGGTCACCAAAGGCTGCATAGAGAGCAAGGGCCCGAATCCAAAATCTCCAACCACTTCCTCGGTCACCAAAGGCTGCACAGAGAGCAAGGGCCCGAATCCGAAATCTCCAACCACTTCCTCGGTCACCAAAGGCTGCACAGAGAGCAAGGGCCCGAATCCGAAAGCTCCAACCACTTCCTCGGTCACCAAAGGCTGCATAGAGAGCAAGGGCCCGAATCCGAAATCTCCAACCACTTCCTCGGTCACCAAAGGCTGCACAGAGAGCAAGGGCCCGAATCCGAAATCTCCAACCACTTCCTCGGTCACCAAAGGCTGCACAGAGAGCAAGGGCCCGAATCCGAAAGCTCCAACCACTTCCTCGGTCACCAAAGGCTGCATAGAGAGCAAGGGCCCGAATCCGAAATCTCCAACCACTTCCTCGGTCACCAAAGGCTGCACAGAGAGCAAGGGCCCGAATCCGAAATCTCCAACCACTTCCTCGGTCACCAAAGGCTGCACAGAGAGCAAGGGCCCGAATCCGAAAGCTCCAACCACTTCCTCGGTCACCAAAGGCTGCATAGAGAGCAAGGGCCCGAATCCGAAATCTCCAACCACTTCCTCGGTCACCAAAGGCTGCACAGAGAGCAAGGGCCCGAATCCGAAATCTCCAACCACTTCCTCGGTCACCAAAGGCTGTACAGAGAGCAAGGGCCCGAATCCGAAAGCTCCAACCACTTCCTCGGTCACCAAAGGCTGCATAGAGAGCAAGGGCCCGAATCCGAAAGCTCCAACCACTTCCTCGGTCACCAAAGGCTGCACAGAGAGCAAGGGCCCGAATCCGAAATCTCCAACCACTTCCTCGGTCACCAAAGGCTGCACAGAGAGCAAGGGCCCGAATCCGAAAGCTCCAACCACTTCCTCGGTCACCAAAGGCTGCATAGAGAGCAAGGGCCCGAATCCGAAAGCTCCAACCACTTCCTCGGTCACCAAAGGCTGCACAGAGAGCAAGGGCCCGAATCCGAAATCTCCAACCACTTCCTCGGTCACCAAAGGCTGCACAGAGAGCAAGGGCCCGAATCCGAAAGCTTCAACCACTTCCTCGGTCACCAAAGGCTGCATAGAGAGCAAGGGCCCGAATCCGAAAGCTCCAACCACTTCCTCGGTCACCAAAGGCTGTACAGAGAGCAAGGGCCCGAATCCGAAAGCTTCAACCACTTCCTCGGTCACCAAAGGCTGTACAGAGAGCAAGGGCCCGAATCCGAAAGCTCCAACCACTTCCTCGGTCACCAAAGGCTGCATAGAGAGCAAGGGCCCGAATCCGAAAGCTCCAACCACTTCCTCGGTCACCAAAGGCTGCACAGAGAGCAAGGGCCCGAATCCGAAATCTCCAACCACTTCCTCGGTCACCAAAGGCTGCACAGAGAGCAAGGGCCCGAATCCGAAAGCTCCAACCACTTCCTCGGTCACCAAAGGCTGCATAGAGAGCAAGGGCCCGAATCCGAAAGCTCCAACCACTTCCTCGGTCACCAAAGGCTGCACAGAGAGCAAGGGCCCGAATCCGAAATCTCCAACCACTTCCTCGGTCACCAAAGGCTGCACAGAGAGCAAGGGCCCGAATCCGAAAGCTCCAACCACTTCCTCGGTCACCAAAGGCTGCATAGAGAGCAAGGGCCCGAATCCGAAAGCTCCAACCACTTCCTCGGTCACCAAAGGCTGTACAGAGAGCAAGGGCCCGAATCCGAAAGCTCCAACCAATTCCTCGGTCACCAAAGGCTGTACAGAGAGCAAGGGCCCGAATCCGAAAGCTCCAACCACTTCCTCGGTCACCAAAGGCTGCACAGAGAGCAAGGGCCCGAATCCGAAATCTCCAACCACTTCCTCGGTCACCAAAGGCTGCACAGAGAGCAAGGGCCCGAATCCGAAAGCTCCAACCACTTCCTCGGTCACCAAAGGCTGCATAGAGAGCAAGGGCCCGAATCCGAAAGCTCCAACCACTTCCTCGGTCACCAAAGGCTGTACAGAGAGCAAGGGCCCGAATCCGAAAGCTTCAACCACTTCCTCGGTCACCAAAGGCTGCATAGAGAGCAAGGGCCCGAATCCGAAAGTTCCAACCACTTCCTCGGTCACCAAAGGCTGTACAGAGAGCAAGGGCCCGAATCCGAAAGCTCCAACCAATTCCTCGGTCACCAAAGGCTGTACAGAGAGCAAGGGCCCGAATCCGAAAGCTTCAACCACTTCCTCGGTCACCAAAGGCTGCATAGAGAGCAAGGGCCCGAATCCGAAAGTTCCAACCACTTCCTCGGTCACCAAAGGCTGTACAGAGAGCAAGGGCCCGAATCCGAAAGCTTCAACCACTTCCTCGGTCACCAAAGGCTGCATAGAGAGCAAGGGCCCGAATCCGAAAGTTCCAACCACTTCCTCGGTCACCAAAGGCTGTACAGAGAGCAAGGGCCCGAATCCGAAAGCTTCAACCACTTCCTCGGTCACCAAAGGCTGCACAGAGAGCAAGGGCCCGAATCCGAAAGCTTCAACCACTTCCTCGGTCACCAAAGGCTGCATAGAGAGCAAGGGCCCGAATCCGAAAGTTCCAACCACTTCCTCGGTCACCAAAGGCTGTACAGAGAGCAAGGGCCCGAATCCGAAAGCTTCAACCACTTCCTCGGTCACCAAAGGCTGCATAGAGAGCAAGGGCCCGAATCCGAAAGTTCCAACCACTTCCTCGGTCACCAAAGGCTGTACAGAGAGCAAGGGCCCGAATCCGAAAGCTCCAACCAATTCCTCGGTCACCAAAGGCTGCACAGAGAGCAAGGGCCCGAATCCGAAAGTTCCAACCACTTCCTCGGTCACCAAAGGCTGTACAGAGAGCAAGGGCCCGAATCCGAAAGCTCCAACCAATTCCTCGGTCACCAAAGGCTGCACAGAGAGCAAGGGCCCGAATCCGAAAGCTTCAACCACTTCCTCGGTCACCAAAGGCTGTACAGAGAGCAAGGGCCCGAATCCGAAAGCTCCAACCACTTCCTCGGTCACCAAAGGCTGTACAGAGAGCAAGGGCCCGAATCCGAAAGTTCCAACCAATTCCTCGGTCACCAAAGGCTGCACAGAGAGCAAGGGCCCGAATCCGAAAGCTCCAACCACTTCCTCGGTCACCAAAGGCTGTACAGAGAGCAAGGGCCCGAATCCGAAATCTCCAACCACTTCCTCGGTCACCAAAGGCTGTACAGAGAGCAAGGGCCCGAATCCGAAAGCTCCAACCAATTCCTCGGTCACCAAAGGCTGCACAGAGAGCAAGGGCCCGAATCCGAAAGCTTCAACCACTTCCTCGGTCACCAAAGGCTGTACAGAGAGCAAGGGCCCGAATCCGAAAGCTCCAACCAATTCCTCGGTCACCAAAGGCTGCACAGAGAGCAAGGGCCCGAATCCGAAATCTCCAACCAATTCCTCGGTCACCAAAGGCTGCACAGAGAGCAAGGGCCCGAATCCGAAATCTCCAACCACTTCCTCGGTCACCAAAGGCTGTACAGAGAGCAAGGGCCCGAATCCGAAAGCTCCAACCAATTCCTCGGTCACCAAAGGCTGCACAGAGAGCAAGGGCCCGAATCCGAAAGCTTCAACCACTTCCTCGGTCACCAAAGGCTGTACAGAGAGCAAGGGCCCGAATCCGAAAGCTCCAACCAATTCCTCGGTCACCAAAGGCTGCACAGAGAGCAAGGGCCCGAATCCGAAATCTCCAACCAATTCCTCGGTCACCAAAGGCTGTACAGAGAGCAAGGGCCCGAATCCGAAAGCTCCAACCAATTCCTCGGTCACCAAAGGCTGCACAGAGAGCAAGGGCCCGAATCCGAAAGCTCCAACCAATTCCTCGGTCACCAAAGGCTGCACAGAGAGCAAGGGCCCGAATCCGAAAGCTCCAACCACTTCCTCGGTCACCAAAGGCTGTACAGAGAGCAAGGGCCCGAATCCGAAAGTTCCAACCACTTCCTCGGTCACCAAAGGCTGTACAGAGAGCAAGGGCCCGAATCCGAAAGCTTCAACCACTTCCTCGGTCACCAAAGGCTGTACAGAGAGCAAGGGCCCGAATCCGAAAGCTCCAACCAATTCCTCGGTCACCAAAGGCTGCACAGAGAGCAAGGGCCCGAATCCGAAAGCTTCAACCACTTCCTCGGTCACCAAAGGCTGTACAGAGAGCAAGGGCCCGAATCCGAAAGCTTCAACCAATTCCTCGGTCACCAAAGGCTGCACAGAGAGCAAGGGCCCGAATCCGAAAGCTCCAACCAATTCCTCGGTCACCAAAGGCTGTACAGAGAGCAAGGGCCCGAATCCGAAAGCTTCAACCACTTCCTCGGTCACCAAAGGCTGCACAGAGAGCAAGGGCCCGAATCCGAAAGCTCCAACCAATTCCTCGGTCACCAAAGGCTGCACAGAGAGCAAGGGCCCGAATCCGAAAGCTTCAACCACTTCCTCGGTCACCAAAGGCTGTACAGAGAGCAAGGGCCCGAATCCGAAAGCTCCAACCAATTCCTCGGTCACCAAAGGCTGCACAGAGAGCAAGGGCCCGAATCCGAAAGCTTCAACCACTTCCTCGGTCACCAAAGGCTGCACAGAGAGCAAGGGCCCGAATCCGAAAGCTCCAACCAATTCCTCGGTCACCAAAGGCTGTACAGAGAGCAAGGGCCCGAATCCGAAAGCTTCAACCACTTCCTCGGTCACCAAAGGCTGCACAGAGAGCAAGGGCCCGAATCCGAAAGCTCCAACCAATTCCTCGGTCACCAAAGGCTGCACAGAGAGCAAGGGCCCGAATCCGAAAGCTTCAACCACTTCCTCGGTCACCAAAGGCTGTACAGAGAGCAAGGGCCCGAATCCGAAAGCTCCAACCAATTCCTCGGTCACCAAAGGCTGCACAGAGAGCAAGGGCCCGAATCCGAAAGCTTCAACCACTTCCTCGGTCACCAAAGGCTGCACAGAGAGCAAGGGCCCGAATCCGAAAGCTCCAACCACTTCCTCGGTCACCAAAGGCTGTACAGAGAGCAAGGGCCCGAATCCGAAAGTTCCAACCACTTCCTCGGTCACCAAAGGCTGCACAGAGAGCAAGGGCCCGAATCCGAAAGCTTCAACCACTTCCTCGGTCACCAAAGGCTGTACAGAGAGCAAGGGCCCGAATCCGAAAGCTCCAACCAATTCCTCGGTCACCAAAGGCTGCACAGAGAGCAAGGGCCCGAATCCGAAAGCTTCAACCACTTCCTCGGTCACCAAAGGCTGTACAGAGAGCAAGGGCCCGAATCCGAAAACTCCAACCACTTCCTCGGTCACCAAAGGCTGCACAGAGAGCAAGGGCCCGAATCCGAAAGCTCCAACCACTTCCTCGGTCACCAAAGGCTGTACAGAGAGCAAGGGCCCGAATCCGAAAGCTCCAACCACTTCCTCGGTCACCAAAGGCTGTACAGAGAGCAAGAGCCCGAATCCGAAAGCTCCAACCACTTCCTCGGTCACCAAAGGCTGCACAGAGAGCAAGGGCCCGAATCCGAAATCTCCAACCACTTCCTCGGTCACCAAAGGCTGCATAGAGAGCAAGGGCCCGAATCCGAAAGTTCCAACCACTTCCTCGGTCACCAAAGGCTGTACAGAGAGCAAGGGCCCGAATCCGAAAGCTCCCACCACTTCCTCGGTCACCAAAGGCTGTACAGAGAGCAAGGGCCCGAATCCGAAAGCTCCAACCACTTCCTCGGTCACCAAAGGCGCAGAGAGCAGGGCCCGAATCCTTGTTCCAAAAAATTGCAGGGAATGATGTTAGACACCATTATCATCATTTCAAAGTATGTGGGGGGGGGGGGCAGTTGTAGAAAATTTGTTCTCCCACTGCCATAGTAATGATTAACATTTGCAACATAAAAGCAAAAAATTCAATCGATCCCTTATTTGAGGATGACGTCGAGTGTCTTGCATTCCCCCTCCCCTCTCCTTAAGTAGGTCAAAGGAAAAAAAAGGAGCTCACGAGAAAGGGATGCTGCATCTCTCCTGAAGTTTCTTTTGCCAAATATATCGATGTCTTTTTAGCAGAACAATTTATGGGTCCGTCTGAGGCTCGTTAATCATGTGCCAACAGAAGAGGAGCCGGACCTTTAAAGTGCATCCGTCCCCGTGATGCGGGATTTTATCATTCACTTAACCCGGCTTCTTTTTTTCGCGATTATTTTCCACCCTCTGCATAGAAACTGGGGCAGTGGCGACACCATCCGGGTGACCTTGGAGAAGGAGTGCGGATCCCTTCAAAGAAAATAGGGGATAGAAAGGGGGGGAGTGGATAAGTGACATTCATGAAGGGAAACTTTACAGTTGCTTTTCGGGGAAGACTTTCCACAAACTCCTCTCAAGGTTAAAAAAAATCGCGATCCAATGCAAAAAAAAATGCTTTTTCGATTAACAGTTTACGAAATAAAGAAATTCAGTTGTCGGCATGACAGATTATTTTTTAGTTTTGCTTCCAAAAAGGTAACTGGATTGAAGTTGATCTCTTTTGGTACACATTCAAGTGTTGCAAATATTTTTTAATTCTAAAAGTTGTGGGCTTTTTACCTTTGAGCGGCATTTTTTTGCACACAATGGGCTAAATGGCAAGGACACCGAGAGCTCAGATGGTTGGGGGACCCACTGGAACAGTTGTAGGGAGACAGATGGTAGCTAAATGGCAAGGACACCGAGAGCTCAGATGGTTGGGGGACCCACTGGAACAGTTGTAGGGAGACAGATGGTAGCTAAATGGCAAGGACACCGAGAGCTCAGATGGTTGGGGGACCCACTGGACCAGTTGTAGGGAGACAGATGGTAGCCTCGCGTCAAAGCCATCCAGCGTGTTCTTTAATGTGCACAGGGTATTGCTCTCTCCCGCACCCGGGGCCATCATCATCGTATGGCCTTTCCAAGCCCATCGGTATCCCCTACTGATCATGGGCAGGAGAGGGAGCTTCGCGGAGACAAATCTCAACGCTGGTCCAGCTAGGACTCGAACCATGGATCTGCAGATTACGAACCCGGCACGCTACCGACTGAGCCACCCCCGCGACTCTAATTGGATTTGTACGTATTTTATGTTTAGGAGATCAACCAGTGACGTGCAAATTCTACACACAAAAACTAACCAATCGTTTACATTGAGTTGAACGCCCACAGGTTCACCTAATGATTCAATAGCAGCGAAATTTAAAGCATTTTTTAAGGCCCTTCTGTAGAGAAGGGATTCAACTTGTCGAACTCAAACGCCGAATGAAGGTTAAAAAAAAACAAAGATCTAAATCATATTAAAATTTTTCTCTTTTATTTCCCAAGTTTCATTTTTCCATAAAAAGCACTTTAGAAATTTCACAATACAATTGCATCATTGCCTACGTCCTTTTCACTCAAATCGCAGCAGAAACTTGTTTTCGGGGGGGGGGGAGGGGGAGCAAACTAAAAATGATTTAATCAAGGACTTCGAATTTTTTGGAAAAAAAAATCCTAAAATTTCTACATAAGGAAGTAAGGGTTAATCAAAGTTTTGGATTTGTTATGGCAATCCAAATCTCTAACTTATCAATGATTACGTTTCGAAAACAAATGAAGCGCATTAGACAGTAACCTAATTTAGAACTTGGGATTTTTAAGCGTTAGATCTATTTGGGTGTGAAACCCGCCCTCGCATCTAGAGGAGTGATAGATGGTCACTGATTATCCCAACGATGTCTCTCAGATAATAAAAAAGAATGTTTTTACAAATGAAATAATTATTTGTGCAGAGGACCACGGCTTCACTTCCCATTTCAAGGATGGCTTCCTTTCCAAGCCCCAAAAAGGATCTCCTTTCACCTCCCCACCCACAGACTGCTTTCATCCAACTGACTGTACGAACCTCATCTGCTATGGACTAGGTCATCGTCTCACGTAAATGGGTCGAGGGGGGGATCGAATTAAAAAGGCAAACTATTACGCTATTGAACACTTCTTAGTCATCTAAACTGCATGCAAAATTGGATAATTACGAAACAATTCCTTCAACTCTTCCTTAGACATCAATTATCACCCCATCATCTTCCCCCCTCCCCCATGTACAGTGAACACGTCATTAAGAGGCACGTCAATAGCGTTGTTAACCGTTTCACCGGAATTGCGCCCACGAGAGTTCAGCTTGGAAACGAGACAGTTTCCGGTCTTTGGCTCTGCAGACGAAGCCTGTCTGGAGCACGTGCTCGCAAATGGGGGGAGGGAAGCGTCTGAAAACTTTGACCTGGCTGGCTGATCTCCAAGGAACTCGTCTGCCGAGCTTTGAACTCTTTTCTTGGGCGGAAGAGTCTAATTCGAGCAACAGTACACCGTTAACAGAAGTTCTTAATATACATGCAAGGTGCGGGGGGGGGTCGTCATGGAAAGGAAACGATGTCACGTGAACGGCGAGAGAAATTCGCAAGCTATGTCACTTTGAGCTGAAAATCATACAGAGGATAAAACTATCTCCTCGCTTGAAATCTTGATTCTCGACAACAGCAGTCTTTCGGCATTCACTGAAATCATGGCAGACGGTTCCTAATTGTAGATAAATGGAAGTTTTTGCTTTTAATACTGACACAGAAGTAAAAAAAAGACAGACTTCCAAGTTCTTTTTTTATTTGCGACATATAGGACCGAAAAGAATCCTAGAAGCTGCTCCTAGCTTAATACAGGCCTTCTCATACAAGGACATGTCCTACTAAGACCGAAGTCACTGCTGACCACTGCCTTAGTTAGAGCTAACACAACACACAAAGTTTGCCTTGCTGGAACAGTCGCTAGCTGCCTAACCACTATGCCAGTTAAGGCTTTTCATTAAAAAGTTCCATTTAAGTATTTGCTTATGCTTTGAAGATATGTTTTTTAAAAAACATTCTTGACATATGGAAATAGAACACCGAAGTCTAGATTTATTTCGAGAATGGAGATTTTTTTTTGTTAAGTATTTAAACTTACTCCAAACTAAATATAAAATAAAAAAATAAAAATATCCTCTCAAGCAGCTGCTTGCCACAGAGGTCTGACAGGAGCCTGTCAGTTTATATGCCATAGTAGAATGTTTGAGAGGATGGCAGGACCTCAGCAGAAAAACGACACATACAATCCATGCCTTACCCGGGACTCGAACCCAGGTCCCTTAGTTCAGTAGCCAAGCGATGAAACGGATATTGAGTAGGATATTTGATTTTGTCTATTTTCATTGTACCGAGTTGCTTTGAGAAAAATTTAATTCTTTTTGTGCTGAATAGGTATGGGCGAAATATTAAGACTTCCTGTAGCTATAATTGCGCCCTCTAACGGTGGAAAAAGTGGAAATATGTGAAACTAATATTACAAACTATGTAATTAAGCTAGAAATTTTACTAGGGGAATGTCAAGATAATAAAGTTTTTATTGGCAACAATGAGTTGACCCCCTTAGACCCAGAGTGGGCGGGAAAATGCAGTTGTTTCAAGAGATAATTGGAAAACTTTTAGTTGGATTGGTACCGAAAATAATTTGAATTTTTCAAATATTTAGATAATTCTAATTTATATTGTTAGAGATCACTTAATATGGAAATGGCGAAACTTTTATGATGGTTTACTACCGAATTTGGTTCTTTGGGGTTTTGTGGCGCATTGGCAGCTAAGGCCATTAGGTGCCAAACGAGAGGTTTACTACCGAAATGTCTACAATTGAGTGTGAAGAGATTCCACTGACAGCAATAATCTGCCCCCTTTTCTCAGAAGGGTGCGAGAAAAACAACTTTTCAAAATTTAAGAAATAAAATACTAATTCCTCTTACGTTATATAATTAATATAATACTACTATTGCCTCCATTAGTTGGAATTAAAACTTTTAAGGAGCGATAAAGAATGAAAAAGTTCCATAAATGCGCGTTCCTCTCCGTTGCAGCTAGGTGTTTAGAAATTGGTCTAACATTTGCAATAACATCTGGATCTCCCATCATTTGGTCAATATGTAAGTTACATCAGATGAGCTGAACCTTTAAAAATGTCATAAAATTCTTTCTTAGCAGGATACTTTCAAAGGAATCTTATTTGGTGTAAGTCGCAAGGACCCTAAAGACCCAGAGAAAGTTGGGGGAAGGGGACCGAGAGATGGCAGGCTCCTTTTAAGACCATCCAGCGTGGTCTTTCTACCGCACACGGAGTTTCACGTCTCATCCGACAGACGGCAGCCTTTCCAAGTCCGTCGCTGTCCCCTACTGATCATCTGTGTGGAGATTCAGCATTGCTCCAAGTGGGATTCGAACCTGGGAACTGCAGGTTACGAGCTTGGAGCACTACCTTCCTCGCCTCACCCCCCCCCCCCCCCCCGCTTTTTTTTTTTTTTTTTTTTTGAGGAAAGAAGCCTACTGAACATTTTTTCAGGCAGATGGAAGCCATCCGTCAAGCGGCAAAATTAAAATGTACACTTGGGTTTTCCCATATAACTCGATACATTGATTCCACCATCCTTCAAATGGGACTTTAAACCTGTTATCCCACGGGCAGGAGAATCGTATTCCATGCGTACTAAAACGAATTAGATGACCTCGACAAGGGGCTTCCATCTGCTCTTAACTGAGGTCCCAATGATCCTTTTAAACTCTGGGGTAAATAATTGTGCTGTAAATAACGTGCCTATATGGCGTTGAAACCTTCGATTCTGATGATTGACTATCACATCCATTATGGAAAGTCTACCATTCTTCAGAATGGGGAGTTACGGCCTCGACGGGGTTCAGGCAGTTGGGGGAGTCTCTTCTGCCATAACACTTGTTCAGCGACTTTTTCCTCTCGTGACCTTGCTGTCCTTGTGAACTAGCACTTTAGCCTATTTCATACCGAATAAAGTTCCTTTCAAAGAAAGGATTGTTTTAGGACTCTTCAAAGCTCTAGTTCATCTAATGTTACTTATCTATTTAGCATATTATGGTAGAGAAATACTGGATTGATATATTTAAGTGTTTTGTAACAGAATTCTAAAAATTAGACAAATCAAGCATCATATTTAAAGTTTTATTTATTCTTTACAGTTCAGTGAAGGCGGAATAATTTGTTTTCACTCAAGGATTCGAATCCGGTATATGAGTTGGGTTGTTTTACCTCTGAGCGGCACTTTTTTGCACACCATGAGCTAAATGGCCAGGTCACATGGACCCCGAAGGCTTAGAGAAGGTTGGGGGAGGGAACCCACTGGAACAGCTGTTGGGAGACAGATGGTAGCCTCCCGTCAAGGCCATCCAGCGTGTTCTTTAACGTGCACAGGGTATGGTTCTCCCGCACACGGGCCACGGCTTAACGTCCCATCCGACAGACGGCGACCTTCCAAGCCCATCTGTCTCCCCTACTGACCGTGGGCAGGGCGGGGAATTTTGCGGAGATGAATCTCAACGCTGACCCAGCTGGGACTCGAACCTGGGAACTACAGATTACGAGTCTGGCGCGCTACCGACTGAACCCCCCCCCCCTCCTGGTATATAAAGTTTAATGATAACCTAATAAGTTTAATGCAATAGTCGCTTTTCTATGAAGGCCTCTTTTTTCTCCTGGCTGAACGGCTTTATTGCGTGATGGTCTCTGTTGCAGTGAAGTCCATTGTAGGGATCTCCCAACTCTTCAATCACTAACAATACCGTTTTTATAAAAAATGGAGCAAAAATCACTCGGGCCACTGTCTCGTGCAAAATGTTGATTCAATTCTTAATTCGTTTCAATACTGTCAATTTCGTTTGCAATTTTGAAAAAGGCGCATCATCGTTTTTCTAATTTTATAATCAGCCGATTTATTTTGCTGTAAAATGAATCTTCCAGCGTGGAACTCCAATAAAAAAAATCCTAATTTGGCGCTATCTTCTAAAAAGCCCCTTAAGGCGCTCCGATCAATTTCGAGATATTCCTTCGATTTCTTTTTTCTAGATTCTCCCCTCTCTCCCTCTTATCCATTTATCCCTCCCCCTGGAAAAAATTCCACTTAATCCTCACTTTGTATCTCAGACTCCCCTGACAGAGTTTTGCTACATTTGCAATTGCACTAGCATTCCATTACACACGAACATTTTGAAAAGTTTGCGTTTTTTACCTTCAACACTTTTTGCGCCCAATGGTCTAAATTGTCAGGTTATTTTGAAGTGTACAATGCAGTGCACACTGAACCACGGATTCACGTCTCCTACGACGGGCGACACTTTCCAAGAACATCGGTGTTGCCATTTCTCACCGAGGGCATAGGGGAAAAATCTCAAGCAGACGAGACTCGAACCTATGAACAGATTACGAGCCTGTTGCGCAACCAACATCACTTCTTTTTGTGAAGAGGAACATTTAATCGCTTCTAACACAACGGCAACTTATTTCCTCAGCGCAATAGTTCCTTTCCTAACAGTCACTCAAACAATGCACCTGAAAGGGCACGATTATTGCACAAAATTGAGTTTTTTTAGAATAGCCCTCATTTTCATGTGCACAAGGGAGACGGAAGAGGTACAAAAAATACAAAAATTAAAATCAGAAAAGCTAATATTTTAGAAAATTTTTAAATACTAGAAATGATGAGTCAAAATGTAACTGAATGAGTCTCTGGGGACTATTTGTTTTCCTCGGAGGAACATTCATGTGGGATGCGAATTAGATAAATCACAACCAAAATTCACGTATCATTCAACTGGAAGAAAATTAAATTTCAATGTTAAAAATAAAATCGAAAAATATTTTCAGTCTCAGAATGGAAATCGCTTGTTTCGCTTCTTTTATAAAGAAATCCGGGTTCGATCTGGCAATTGTGCCTATGTGGATGTAATGTCTCTCCGCTCCCTCAGTCTCTTCAATCCTCACAAGGTCGCTTTCTGTGGCGGAATCATCTCAGGCCTCTGCTCAACGACGATAATTTTCATTAATACTTTTTGGAATTTTTTTCGAATATTTTTAAGGTATGTTTGTTGAAGTAGTTCTGAATCCCCGTGCTCCTGAAATGCAGAACCGTTACATCTTTAAAAGAAGTCTCCTGAAATGCAGAACCGTTACATCTTTAAAAGAAGTCTCCTGAAATGCAGAACCGTTACATCTTTAAAAGAAGTCTCCTGAAATGCAGAACCGTTACATCTTTAAAAGAAGTCTCCTGAAATGCAGAACCGTTACATCTTTAAAAGAAGTCTCCTGAAATGCAGAACCGTTACATCTTTAAAAGAAGTCTGCTGAAATGCAGAACCGTTACATCTTTAAAAGAAGTCTGACACACACTACACTCCTCATCCTCTCTGCGGATATTTGGCTTTGGACTCCGAGGCTAAAATTAGATAGCTCCAAACAACCAAAAGATACATTGTTCAGCGTCAAGAGACTTTCATTAAAAACCGGATGTTTTTCCGTTCGGTCATCTGTACTGAAAAGAAGCTCGAGCTCTTGAACGATCTCGTGAAAAAACCGATATTTGAAGCCAGGTAGTTGTCTCAGACTATTGTTAGGGCTTCCGGGGATGCTTTTTTGTCCTCTTCAGTCGTCTGCCAAATCAATGGCGGCTTGTCAACAACAGAAACTCGACCCTGCCGCCGTCACCAACAAAAGGGGAAGCGGTCTCCGATCGTCACTGGCCGACCACGGAGTCGATACCGTTGGGGGGCGCCTCGTCACTGGCTGCGGGGCCCCGGACACGATGCCGCCACACGAGCTCATCCATTCGTGCAAAGTGGCGCGACGCGGCCCTTTTTATCGCTAGGCGAACGGGCAGCGTGTTGGCGCCGATTTATTTTGTCATTCTTTGGCACGAGGCCAAACAGACACCGCGGCGTGGAGACGAGCCATCTTCCGCATCATGATTTCCTGGGTCGGCTGAGGGATAGTTAGAGGCTGAGTGATGCCGGACTGGCCAGTCGACGTTCCTATTTACTGGCCGCCAATCGGTCACTCATTGTTATCGGAGGGAAAACAGACATCGATTGTTGCCAAATAACGCATGGTTGGCGGCTGCTGCCACGAGGCGAATGGGCTGATGAGAGATAAGAGACCAAGATTGGGAGGATGCTTTGGCGGGACAAAATATCCGAGACTATGGTTACGCCTTAGATGATACTGCATTGTTTATAGTGCAGACGAACTTGGATTTAGGGAAGAGTTGTTTTTTTTATGATAAATTTTTTCCAATTTCTGTTTATAAAATGGAGGGAAATGTTGGTTCAGGGATATTAAAGAAGAGATAACCAAATAACTCAAATACGTTCTTTAAAAAAAAAAAACCCAAGCCAATGTATCGTCTCATTCGAACTTACTTAATTTTGGAGGCAAGTTTATTAAAAATGCCACTTAAGATAAACATTTGAAACATCTCAAACCTGAAATCAGACCGCGGCCATATTTTGCATAGTTTTCGCGCGAGATTTTCTCAGTCAAGCCATATGATCATGTTGGATTGTTTTACCTCAGAGAGGCATTTTTTTGCACACTGGACAGCTATTGAGAGGCACACGATAGCCTCCCCGTCAAGAGCATCCAGCGTGTTCTTTGACGTGCCCCGAGGAGGCCACGGCTTAACCTCCCATCCGGGAAGTAAGAGGCGAGCGATTTTCCAATAATGGGAACAATAGGTCAGAACATTAATACATCAGGACGATTCATTTCATCGTCAGCCACAGTCTCATCTCGAACCCACAACGAGGAACTTACTGAATTAAGAAGTTTCTCTTAACCTTAGATAGAAGCGGGAAACATTAGGGCAATAAATACAATTCAATAGAACATCGAATATTTTCGATATATTTAAACTGAGACTACGTTAGCCTTGAATTGTATTTTCTCCTCCACTTTAAAGGTTTTTCAAAAAAATCGTTGAAAAATGCGCAAAGTATGCAACTGTAATAATTTTGCACCCTTATTAGCATTCTCAAGGGGGGCTATCGACAGTTGTACTTTAATAGCAGTCTCCGCTTCTGATGAAAATTAAACAGCAGATGCTTCTGGGGTTAATGAAAACAACGAAAGCTCCTTTAAAGCAGATTGTCAATTCTCAAAGCACATGAAAATATTACTTTCCATCTAACTGACTTGCTGGATCCAAGTTGCTGCACTTCTGTGGGCTTTAGAGATAACCTCCCTCTTTTGTATGGAGGGGAGGAGATTTATTTTGAGTGGCGGTTTCCCCATAAGCAGTCCCGTGGCAGAGTGGTTAGCGCGTTTGGCTACTGATCTAAGGGACCTGGGTTCGAGCCCCGGGTAAGGCATGGATGTAGGTGTCGTTTTCATGATGAGGTCCTGCCATCCTCTCAGACCTTCTACTATGGCATATAAACTGAGAGGCTCCTGTCAGACCTCTGTGGCAAGCAGCTGCTTGAGGGGACATTTATTTATTTTTATTTATAAAAAAATGGTTACTGCGAAACTTTTTATTTTCAGAATGGTTATGTAATACATTAAAAAGAAGACTTTCCAGATACGCCCAGAAATGTATCTTACTTTAACTGCGAAATTTTAGTTGATTACCCCCCCCCCCCCCAAAAAAAAAAGCTTAGAAATTATTCTTTTCCTTAGTAATCGGAAACCCTTCAACCTCCATCGCCTCGTGTCATGAAAATCCAACTCCTAATCACGATTTTTTTTTTGCACGAGATCATTTTATCCGCGATCCTAGTTCGATCTTAACCAAAATCAGAATCCGCGAAGCGATCCCTTTCTAGATTCAGCCATTTCTATTTCCCATTTTCGGGAATTTAAGAATTATTTCGTTTGACTGATGAAAAATTTCCTCTTGGGGCTAAAAATAGGTTTAGAAAGAAATCGGAAATGTTTCTTTTTTTGCACACGACCAATAGTGTTTTTTCATGCCATTAATAATTTTTTTTAAGTTGCCAATAATCCCGACAGCGTTCCAAAACTGAAAGATTAACCTTGAAATGCGAAAAGCAGACGATGACATTCCTCCGAAATTTACGTCTATATATATTGGCTCGAGTCATTCGAAACAATAAAACAAACATTTCGTATTTTTAATTTGCCCACGAAAACATTTTAGATGTTGGAAATCTTGAAATGCGGATTCACCCAAAATGTTCCCCCATTACGAAACTTGATCGGAATGTCTGCCCTCCAATTGCTGTACAGGATTGATCCGATTTTTTCGTTAGTTGGTCGTCTTGATATTCGCGTTAAAGGCAGATAAAGTTTTCACGTAATCGTTTTAACTATTTCTTCGGATTATGCTTCATATTTCATTGCTGCTGCTTTCATCCTAAAAAGGTCTTCGAATTTGACCGAGAATCTCCTCCTTAGCTGTTCTAATCATTCAGAAAAGATACGTTTAGTGGTCCATCTGTCCTTTTTTTTTTACTTTCATGAAAATTATTTTTCTCCAAAGCAACGGAATTTCTTATGAAACTTTTTGTCGATCGAACACGGGAAAATTTGTGGATAGTTTTCAGATCCAAATAAAACTTTAAGCAAGAAAAAATCCAGTGAAGCCGCTTCGGAATTAAACGTAATTGAATCGATCTTTTAGTGTCGAAATCTTCTGTCGGTAGCAACAGGAAGTGGCCTGCAGTGAGCCCCAGGGGCATGCGCAGCACGCACTGCCATATATGGCACCTGCGGAATGTGGCTGCACGTGTTTTGGAAGCCGGCTTTCTCGTCCAGGTGGCTCACCAACAATGAGAGGCGAACTCTTGGGTCATGCGAGGTTTTTTTTAAGCAGAGGTCAAGGGCTACCTTTCAGATTCCCGCCAGAAGTGATGCGGTAGCCCTATTTTGGACTATTGTTCTTCCTCTTAAATACGATAAACACCATTATTCACTACTTTGTCGCTTGGCGAGTTTTTTAATTTCTGCACACGAATGATTGCGTTTGGCAACAGTTGCCAGGTTTTGCCTTCCATTATTACCGGGCAACAGTTACTTCCGCCATTTTCGTTCGAAGATATAGCGGAACAATCGTCTTCATATACATGGGGGGGAGGGTATTTTTTCGTCTATTGCAGTAGTTCTCAACCTTTAATGCTTCACGTACCCCCTGAAAATATGTAACTGGCGTACCCCCTGAAAATATGTAACTGGCGTACCCCTAGTATAGATAGATAAATTATAGTTATAGTATAACAATAGGAATAAAACACTGACTTTGTTACTAGATCTCGCGACTTTTGATCTCTCCCGGGCGCACCCCACCTCGAGCACCCCTCGTCTATTGCATTTCCGCTTCGTAAAGTTTCATTTCCCACATAAATCATTCCGTTTGTCCATCGCTTTCGAAAGAGATGGTGAAACAACTGTTTTGACAAATCAGCAAACCGACAACCAATAGGAAGAAGGGTAATAATAAAAAAAAGAAAATGCAGCCTTAGCGAATTCAACTAGCAATGCCAAAGCAATCGTTAAAAGCTTTACCAACTCTTACACGTGATTCAGTGTCATCATAGAAAGCTTTCATTACTTGTCAGATATTCAGTATGATCAAACGATCAACAATAAATAAATTTTTGAAATCGATAAAACTAGCAACCTTCTGAAGCTCTGTTGAGAAATGTTTAATCTGCCGAAGTGAAAATATCTGATCTATATATCCCCTACCACTTGTGAACCCACGCTGCTCATCACGCAATTGTCCATCAACAAGATTCTTAATTCTATTAAGCACAATAATCAAGGGTGGTCAGTAAGTCTCAAAATAAAATGGTTGGGGCCATTTAGATACGTATGAAGGATTTTGCAGCCCCAAAATGAAGCTCTTTACTAATTGGCTATTTATAATTGAGATCATTTTAGAGGCTTGTCATTTTGGCCTCCGGAGTTTTGTGGGCATGGAGGGTTGGGTTGCTTCACCTCTGAGCGGCACTTTTTAGCACACAATGGACTAAATAGCTAGGTCACAAGGACCCCGAAGGCTCAGAAGGTTGGAGGAGAGGACCCACTGGAACAGCTGTTGGGAAGCAGATGGTAGCCTCCCGTCAAGGCCATCCAGCGTGTTCTTTAACGTGCACAGGATATGGCTCTCCCGCACACGGGGCCACAGCTTAACGTCCCATCCGACGGACGGCGGCCTTTCCAAGACCATCGTGTCCCCTACTGACCGTGGGCAGGGCGGGGAATTTTGCGGAGATAAATCTCAACGCTGACCCAGCTGGGACTCGAACCTGGGAACTACAGATTACGAGCCTGGCGCGCTACCGACTGAGCCACCCCCGCCCCTAACGGGCATGGAACAAAGACCCGTTCACCACTGCTAAAGGCTTAAGCTTATGAAATAATAAGCTCAAAAAAAATAGGTTTTGCCATGAGTGGGATAGTTATAGTGCATTTTTTTTTTATCAGCTTATTATTTCATGAGTTCCATGTCTACAGGACAACAAAGTCTGACAACGCTGGTGGGAATTTCCTCTCGTACAGGTTCAGTGATACTGGTAGAATCAAATGTTCAAAAACCTGTGATGGCCTCTGATCACGGATAATCAACCAATTGATCTAAGGCGTCCTCCTAATGCCTCCGTCACTTAGGGCTGACAACCCATAGGCAAACAGAATTTTCCCCTCAACATAGACCCATCATTGCAGCAAGTCCAGGATCCGCAATAAAACTTAAAGCAAGTCCAATGGGTTTAAATGGTAACCATTAGCTCTGAAGTTGAGCACTCCTCAGCATAGCAGAAAAATATAAAAGTGACCATCGATGATCAGACCACTGATCTGGCAGCCCTTCCAGAAGAGGATCTCTTTTGAAAAACGCTAACGCCTGCCTGCCCTATGAGAAGGCCTGGTAGGTTCTGTGCGTGATCACAGGGGATTAATAACGCCGCTCTCCTTCCGGTGTGTACTTACCATTTACAGACAAAATCTCCCTGGCAATATGCAAATAACCTAAAACATCTGATCAACAGATACAGTTCCGAGAATCGATGTAAACATTCGCTTCCAAACAACTATGGTAGTGTTTTAATTATTTGACTGATCAAAGACGATATTCTTTCTCTGGAAACATGAAATTAAAAATTTTTCCGCGAGTACGGTGGGAGTTCAAAAAGCTAACGAGCTAAGACTTCTTTGAAAGATTGTTTTTAACATGTAATGACCAGTTTAGACAAAGGCCGTATCATCATTTTCCTCTTTGCTGGTTGTGGTTTAAGTTCGGTCTGTGAAATCTGTTATGTTTGTTGCTATGGAGCTCACTAAAGACGGGGAAAGATTTTTCCTTTTCTCAAGGATGCGGTTTGGGGACTGTGCGAAAAAAAATTTATGTCGATTTATTACCAGTATATGAGGATCATGCCTGTTCATATGGCACTGTTACGGGATGGATGCACAAATTCAGAAAAGGACGGCAGAGCTTCGAAGACCTCCCTCTTACAAAATCTAAGGAGGCCATGAACGAGAGAGCCATCGCTGCGTGAACACATTAAGGAAAAACCGCCCATCCCCATCCAGGTAATAAGTTTAGATGTCAGTGTATCGAATGGCAGTAGTGTGGAAATAATTATTCATCAACATTTAGAGTTCCTAAGAGATCTGTGCCAAATGGGAAAGCAAACTGACAGAACAGCAAAAAAGGGATAGAGTCGACTCGTGCAAGTGTTAACATTGACAGAGGTGTTGAGGCGTGGGTTTATTACTGTATAGCTACCAGAAAAACCTATAATTACATTTGGGTTGCGGAAGATGAATCCTCATCCCTAAATCCTCTGACAAGACTTTCGTTCAAGGAAGAGTATTCTCAAGGCATTTCAAGGGTTCTCCGAAGAGTATTCTCAAGGCATTTCAAGGGTTCTCCAAAGAGTATTCTCAAGGCATTTCAAGGGTTCTCCGAAGAGTATTCTCAAGGCATTTCAAGGGTTCTCCGAAGAGTATTCTCAAGGCATTTCAAGGGTTCTCCGAAGAGTATTCTCAAGGCATTTCAAGGGTTCTCCGAAGAGTATTCTCAAGGCATTTCAAGGGTTCTCCGAAGAGTATTCTCAAGGCATTTCAAGGGTTCTCCAAAGAGTATTCTCAAGGCATTTCAAGGGTTCTCCGAAGAGTATTCTCAAGGCATTTCAAGGGTTCTCCGAAGAGTATTCTCAAGGCATTTCAAGGGTTCTCCGAAGAGTATTCTCAAGGCATTTCAAGGGTTCTCCAAAGAGTATTCTCAAGGCATTTCAAGGGTTCTCCGAAGAGTATTCTCAAGGCATTTCAAGGGTTCTCCGAAGAGTATTCTCAAGGCATTTCAAGGGTTCTCCAAAGAGTATTATCAAGGCATTTCAAGGGTTCTCCAAAGAGTATTCTCAAGGCATTTCAAGGGTTCTCCAAAGAGTATTCTCAAGGCATTTCAAGGGTTCTCCGAAGAGTATTCTCAAGGCATTTCAAGGGTTCTCCGAAGAGTATTCTCAAGGCATTTCAAGGGTTCTCCGAAGAGTATTCTCAAGGCATTTTAAGGGTTCTCCTTCATGACAATATCAGTGCTCACAAAACCTGGCAAGTTACGGCCTATCTGGAGCAGAAAAAAAACAGCTCCCCACCCTGCATATTCACTCGATCTTGCGATTTTTGGTTGCCTCCAATAATTAAAAAGGAACTTTCTGATAAGCCATTTTCAAGGGTGCAGCAAGACCTTGCCAAATGCGTTCATTCAGAGCTGCGGAGTATTCCCCAAAAGAAGCACCACCAAGCGTTCCAGAATTGGCGAGGACGTCTGCAACTTTGCACAGATGCTGAGAGTATTTCGAAGGGGAGTAAAAGTTTTGTTGAAGTGCAATGGTTTTTATTCTGCAGACGCATGTCAAGAACTTTTTAAACGCCACTCGGGAACAGACAACGTATTTGGAATTAGAAATTTTATGCGTTTGGAATTTTTAATTTTTATGCGTAGAAATCAAAATGCTGAATCGAGAGGATTACAATTTCAGCTGAACTAGAGATTCCGATGTTAAAAATTCTTTCGAATTGGAAAAAAAATCTGAATTTTGATTTCCAGTTGCATGGAAGTTCTCACCCAATGCTATATCGTTTTCTATAGAACAAATGCCACTTCCACCCCCACCCCCTACCACTGTCCACCTAATAACATTTCAAAGATTTTAAATCTGAAGTCTAAACATTGAAATGGCGCATTTGTTGTAAAATATTCAGACATTTCCGAAATTGGTAGCTTTACGACAGAAGAAAAATTAATTCTTTTAACGATCTTGGGGATTGCCTTGCACAATATCAGAGACATTTTAAAAATTCCCTAAGAATATCCCTCCCACACACTTTTTCCTGATCTCTTTGGGTGAGAGCAGTAATCTCGTTATCCATCTGGTTGCGAATGTTTGCTTAGTTCTTCCCGTAAGATATCGGCTGAAACATAAATGACAGCCGACTCAATTATTCAGACGATCTCTTTGGAAAAATAAAAACATTTCTGCAAAACAGCGTCTACCTATGATTGTTGACTCGCAGCTGTGCGAGAGAACTGCCCGCCTCCCTCCCAAATACAAAGTGTCCACGATCCAGGACACGCGATATGTTCGATAGTAATTGGGACCGTAGCAGGGGGAGGGGGGGGCTCGAGGCGGTCGTCATCGCAGAGCATACGAAATAATTAAATCATCTGGTCGTCAATGCAACGTTAGCTCGCGTGAGCCAGCTGACAAGGGATGTTGAGTGATGCGGGGGAGGGAGGCCTCATTTGCATCAGCAACATCCGAGTTGCATCGGATTAGGAAGCAGGCGTTCTTCAAAATTTCATCAGCTCCTTAATTAGATTCCGCGGTTTGGCGGATGAATGCACGAGACGAAATCGTACAGTGATGCGACGTCACTTTCCCGCGAGGAGCAGCTCGATGATGAAGATGATCACTCGCGGCGGAGCTTTCATTTCTTTAGCCTTAAAAAGGTGCAGCAGTTACGGTTAACGGGAAAAATAATGTACCCAACATGCTGCATCATCGGCTTTTACGGAAAAGCGACCGTTAATTGATGGTTAACTATTGCTTATCGAACAATCAAGGCAATTGCATTGGGCATCATTTATTTTGGAGAGAAAAGTCTTTTGGGAGTCTCTTGTTGTCGGCTTTTTTTACTGAAAAACATTTCGTTTATTAGAAAATTATTCTTTCGCTACATCTCTTCGCTGCAAAACGTGGACATTTTTTTTTTCAAAAAACTGAAAAAACATGGTTTCTCAGATTTTTTCCCCCGTCCGAATTGTTGCTCAAGCGTATTTTTTCGCTAAAGATAAATCAGCATCCAAGAGTCAGAAAACGATTGTTAGGGCCAAGAAAGATCGAGCTGACGTCACCGGCTGTCTCGTTCCGATGAGGCTGTCGCCTTGACAAAAGAATCTCTCGTGCAGAAACAGATGAAGTCGCTATCTGCTGCTCTTCGTCCATCGCTCTACCGCAGCATCTCGTGCACGCACACGCCTCGTGCCTTTATCGCCAATCCGCCTTCCTCTATCTCTCTCGCGCTCGAATTCGACACGCGAGCAGAAGACGCCACACTGCTGCCACATCAGGAAGATAAAAAGTGAAGGCCTTCGATTCTTTTAGAAAGTCAAATTGATTCTTGAGAACAGGTCAGTATCTATGGATGCGGTAAAATATATAGAGACAAAAAAATTGCCTAACAATAACCGTAGAAGAAAAAAAATCTCGTCTGTGATCGGCTTATTAAGAGACTTTATACCTACTAGACTGGACTTGTTTATGGATTTGAGCTTGATTATGGATCCTGGACTTGCTGCACTGGTGGGACTCTGTTGAGGGAGAGTCTGCCGCTGTGTTTTCTGTTTGCTTCTGAGTTGCCAGCTCTAAGTGAACAGAGGCATGGGATACCTATATCAGCTGGTGGATAATCCTAATCAGAGGCCATCGCAGGTACCTGAACCTTACTTAGCTAGTTGGGCATCGTCAAGCCTAAACTGGAGTAATGCGTCTCAGGCAGGCCATGTGGCTCTTGAAAAAGTCCACTTGAAAAGGTGGTGCCTGAAGTTCCTACCAGCATCGGTGACTTCAGCCTTTAGCGGAGGAGGAACGGGTCTTTGCCCCATGCCTGCGATCAGGGGGCTGTTTGATATTGTTGGCCCTACCAATCTCAATAAACCTAATTTCTTTAAAAATCCTACTAATCATTTTCTCTCTGCAGGAATGTGGAACCTGAGGACATTACATAGAGATTATTCTCTTGATGTCCTCATGAAGGAATTCCAGCACTATAACCTAGATATTTTAGGCTTGCAAGAGACCAGATGGACAGGTAAAGGTGAGATACTTAAAAATAACTTTAAATTTCTCTTTACAGGGAGGGAGGATGGAAAGCATCACCAAGGCGTGGGTCTGCTGCTCAGCAGACATGCTAGTGATGCTCTTCTAGGATATGAGTGCATTAGTGAAAGGTTTCTTACAGCAAAATTTCAGACAAGCATTAAAAACTTGAATGTTATCTGCTGTTATGCCCCCACTGAGGATGCTGATGAGGATGAGAAGGATAGGTTTTACGGACAACTTCAGGACATTTTGAATTCTGTCAAGAAAGGAGATATTACCCTTGTTCTTGGTGACTTCAATGCCAAAGTTGGTACCGACTCTGACCTTTGGGGAGGAGTAATAGGCCCTTTTGGTATTGGTAGCTGCAATGGGCAACGTCTCCTACAGGTAAGTAAACTCAATGGTTTCAGAATAACTAACACATATTACAAACACCGCGACATACATAAATACACATGGGTTTCATCTGATGGGCTGCATAGGAATATGATTGATTATATATTAATTAACAGCAAATGGGCTAGTTCTGTTAGAAATACCAGGGCATATAGGGGAGCTGAAATTGGATCTGACCATTACCTTGTTAAAAGTGTCTTGCAACTTAAACTTAAAAAGTGTTGTGCTAGAGTTAAAAAATTTACCTTTGATACTGAAGCTCTGAATGACCCAGTTATAGCTAAAGCTTACCATGATAGGTTACTTAGTCATTATGACGGTCATGGTTTGCTTAATACTGAAGTTGAGGAAGAATGGGGCCATTTTAAACAGGCTTTTTTGGAAACTAACAGTACTCTTTTAGGAAAAAAGGAGCAGAGGAGGCAGAATTATTTAAGTGATAAGGCAATTGAGCTTATTTCAGAAAGAAGGAACTGCAGGAATGTCCTTAATCAGTACCCTACTAGTCCTAATAGAAAAGATTACAGAGAGCTTAATAAACGTGTAAAGGATCAGTTAGCTACTGATAAAAATCTTTGGCTTGATAGCTTGGCTGACAAAGCTGAGGAAGCAGTTAGGCAGCACAACAGCAGAGAGCTGTACCAGATAGTTAATGTTTTATGTGGTAGAAAACGGACAGGCATACAGGGATTGAAGGATAAACAAGGTAAGGTTATAGAAGGTGAGGATTCTCTCATGGCTAGGTGGGCTGAGCATTTCAGTGATGTTCTAAACAATGTGGTTAGTTCTACTCCCATTGTTTGTAATGATGATAGATGCATTGGCAGCTTTAATGTTGGCCCTATAACACAATCTGAAGTTAGTTTGGCTATCTCTAAACTTAAACTTCATAAATCCCCAGGGGTAGATGAAATTACTACAGAAATGCTCAGAGCTGGGAATGTTTTGGTTACCACTTGGATGACTGAAATTTTGAATAACTTTTATGATAAAGGCATGGTTCCTAAAGATTTTACCAGAGCTATTGTTATCCCTATTTTCAAAAAAGGTGATCGCAGTTCTTGTGATAACTATAGGGGTATCAGCCTACTCTCTGTTCCAGGTAAAGTTCTTTCCATGATTGTGCTTAATAGAATTAAGAATCTGGTTGACAGTCAATTGCGTGATGAGCAATGTGGATTCAGAAGTGGTAGGAGATGTGTGGATCAGATATTTTCACTTAGGCAGATTCTTGAGAAATGTTTAGAGTTTCAGAAACCTTTGGTTGCTAGCTTTGTCGATTTCAAAAAGGCTTTCGACTCTGTTGATCGTCATAATTTGTGGTTGATTGTGAAATCATATGGTATACCAGACAAGTTAGTTAACATAATGAAAGCTCTCTATAATAACACTGAGTCATGTGTGAGAGTTGGTAAGGCTTGTAGCAATTGGTTTAGCATTACTTCTGGTGTTCGACAAGGGTGCATTTTGTCTCCTTTTCTCTTTAGTTTGGTTGTTGATTATGTTATGCGAAATTCACTTCGAGGGAAAGATTTTGGCCTTAAATGGGCTGGAGATACGAAAATTTCTGATTTAGATTATGCTGATGATTTAGCCCTTTTGGCAAATGATGTTGATGAGATGAACTCTTTCATTCGAGCTGTTGATGAGACTGGTAGTACAGTAGGTTTGGTTATAAACAGAGAGAAAACTAAAGTGATGAAAATTGGTCAGGCAGGTTGTGATTCAGTTAATCTGAATGGTTGCAGTCTTGAGCAGGTGTCACAGTTTAATTATCTTGGGAGCTATGTAACTGATACTGGTGATGTGCGGCATGAGATTAACAGACGAATAGGTATTGCTGCCGGGACTTTTAAGAATCTATGGAGATTGTGGAGAAATAGGCGTATACACCTAAAGACTAAAATTAGACTGTATAATAGTTTGGTTCTTTCTAGGGTTAGTTATGGTAGTGAAACTTGAACGCTGTGTAAACAAGATAACAGGAAACTAGATGCTTTTGATTCTAGATGCTTACGCAGTATCTTGGGTATTAGGTGGTTTAACTTTGTAACTAATGATGAGGTTAGGCAAAGGAGTCTGCAACCTCCTTTAAGCAGCATATTGTGCAGAGAGAGACTCCGCTGGTTTGGCCATGTTGCCCGTATGGATAATTATAGATTGGCGAATAGGGTTATGAACAGTGTGCCTAGAGGCCTCAGAAGGAGGGGCAGACCTAGAATGCGGTGGGCAGACAATGTCAAACAGGACCTTGTTAGAATTGGTTTGCAGTGGCCGGATGCAGCAGATGTAGCTCAGGACAGATATGCTTGGAGAATTAAACTGCGTGGTCTGGTTGGACCTCCGTAGCCCATGGCTGCTTGAGGATGATGATGATGATGAAACATTTTTAAAGGTGCCATGAGAAAAAAGCAACTTCATTCAGATCCACTGATCGTAAAGAGTGGTGAAAGTTTCCCGGATGTCTTTACGTCGTTTGGAGGAAACCTGCATTTAACCAAAGATTCCTAACAGAAACTTCTTAATCCTTTCCCAAGTGGATGCATTCTACATCCTGTTTAGGTATTTTACGAATGCCACCCTACACACAAGGATCTCTTCTGATCGTTGCCAAAGCTAAGGATTTTTATTGTTATTTTTGTGTAAACCTTTGTCTCCATCAATATCATCTCATTCACAAAAACTGATCTGTTCTTAACAGTTAATTTGAATAGACTATGTGCAAACGTTATTTTATCTGAAGGGGGAAAAGTAATTTTCTTAAATTTTAATCTTCATTGCAAAAATATTATCCCAGTGTTATCGGCAGTTGAGTTTCCGATTCCTACTTCCGTCAACCCTCCCCTGTGCATAAAAATAAAGCAAATGTCGGCTTCTTTGAATATTTCGGTTTTTAATCGAGATGTCAATTCCAGACAGATTGCTGGCCTCGATCAAAAGATGGCGCCACAGGGCGTGGTCCCCGCTACCCTGCTCAGTATCCTCTTTGAAGAGGATCGCGTGTGCTCTTCTTCTTCATCAAACCATTTTCGTTTCTTCGCTCTCAGATGCAACAAAGGGCCAACGATCACCACTTCTTGCTACTGGAAGTGGGGAGGGGGAGGGGCAAGCTCAGTACAAGTCGGTGGGTTCGGTTGTTTTATCTCTGAGCGGCGCTTTTTTGCACACCATGGGCTAAATGGCCAGGTCACAAGGACCCCGAAGGCTCAGAGAAGGTTCGGGGAGGGGACCCACTGGAACAGCTCTTGAGAGACAGATGGTAGCCTCCCGTCAAGGCCATCCAGCGGGTTCTTTAACGTGCACAAGGTACGTCTCTCCCGCACACGGGGCCACGGCTTAACGTCCCATCCGACGGACGGCGGTCTTTCCAAGCCCATCGGTTTCCCCTACTGACCGTGGGCAGGGCGGGGAATTTTTGCGGAGATAAATCTCAACGCTGACCCAGCTGGGACTCGAACCTGGGAACTACAGATTACGAGCCTGGCGCGCTACCGACTGAGCCACCCCCGCCCCCGTCAGCGGTGGAGGAGGGAAAGGACTCGCAAATGGAAATTGCGTCTGCTGCTCAACCCGATTCCAATAATCCTGTTCTTCACTTCCTCCATACGATAGATTGTGTAACAAGGGTTTCTGCTGCCACTCGAAAAACACGTTTCTCGAATTCTTTCAGCAACAATGTGTCGACTTATCCGTACGAAGAAGCAACAATGTTGCTCGCCTTTACCTTCGCATTATTACGCATTGGAATTTTGAAGATTTAAACGAATCATTTAGAAATGAATCTTTTTCGAACATCATCATCTCTTGTGGTTGACGAAATGCATCGAAGATAATTCGCAACCTCGGATTGCACCTTCGTCTCGTTCAGTTCGCACATCGTGGAATTTGGGTTTCTCCCCCGGGAGTAGTTGTTGTGAAGAGAAAGGGGAGGTCGCGTGGGCGCAGAGGTGGATGGTTCAAGAGAATCCGCAGGATTGCTGCACGGGCTCTCCCGCACAATGAACCGCGGCTTAATGTCCCATCCGACGGACGGCGGCCTGCCAAGCCCATCGGTGTCCCCTACTGACCGTGGGCAGGGCGGGGAGTTTTTGCATAGAAAAATCTCAATGCTGATTCAGCTGGGATTCGAACCTGAGCTGCAGATTACGAGTCCACTCCTAATAACCACGGGGCACCCCGAGAATTTTATATATTATTAATATATCTTTCTACCAATACTAATTACATCTTAGTCTTTCGTATGCACGTAGGAGTACTTTACGTAACTAACGGTTCCTAAAAACATTTTTCCAATGTGCCTTTCTTCATAAGGGGTCGTTTTAATTCGTGAGGTTCTTCTCGTGAGGAAGTCTCGACGAGATAATTGTCAACCTATTAGGATCACAGAGACAAAAAGAATTTTCAAATGAAGCCAACGGAAAACAAATTTCTTTGCTTTAGATAACTTCCGAGAAAAGCTTTTTATAAATACAGCATTTAAAAAATCTCGAATAGTTGCTTGACAAAGAGAACGGACAGGAGCCTGTCGGTGCAAGATGCCACAGAAAGAGCGTGCGAGGAAGGCGAGACCTCAACAGAAAGGCGCGAGACATCCACGCCTTAGCCGTGGCTCGAACCCAGGCACCTTTGATCTGCAGTGAAGCGCACTAACCTCTCAATCACCGGTTGCCGAAGTTCAAAGTTCGGAATCAAACTGATCGAAATCGGTTTCCAACAATATTTGTTCGGCATTTAAGGAGTTATGGAAGTTTGAATCTTTAATAACAGCCATTGGGTTGGGTTGTTTTACCTCTGAGCGGCACTTTTTTGCACACCATGGGCTAAATGGCCAGGCCACAAGGACCCCGAAGCCTCAGAGAAGGTTGGGAGAGGGGACCCACTGGAACAGCTGTTGGGAGACAGATGGTAGACTTCCGTCAAGGCCATCCAGCGTGTTCTTTAACGTGCACAGATTATGGCTCTCCCGTACACGGGCCCACGGCTTAATGTCCCATCCGACTGACGGCGGATGGGAATTCCAAGCCCATCGGTGTCCCCTATTGGCCGTGGGCAGGGTGGGGAGTTTTGCGGAGATAAATCTCAACGCTGACCCAGCTGGGACTCGAACCTGGGAACTACAGATTACGAGCCTGGCGCGCTACCGACTGAGCCACCCGCGCCCCACAGCCATTGGAATTTACCTCGCACGTTAAAACTTAATCAGAACATTTTAGAATTTTTAGCCAATTTTTTTGTTAAGTATCTTAGAACCGTCTTTCTGCTCTAAAATATTCCAGCTTCCAGAACCTTTTTTGTTCGTTAACGAATAATGTTGCAAATTGAAATAGATTTGATGGCTATTCATGTCTTCATTCCCATTTTTTCTTAAAATGTTTATTTTCAGAAGGCGGCGAGACTCTAATTTGGCTTTCCACTCGCCCAACGTGGAGATCGATTTTTGTCTGCGTAGTGTATGCTGCGAGGAGTAGATTGTAAGAAGATAGAAGGTTAGAAATCGGGTAAGTGAGGAGCGAGGGTTACGTGTCAAGAAGTGACATTGTATCCAAGGAAACCAACCTCCAACCGATCTCAAGGAGGCAAAAACTATTTGCGAGCGCGCGCACGCGTAGGAGCCGACCTTCGCAGGGAAATGATTTAATGAACGGGTTAACTTTTTCCCTTCTCCCCTTCCCTGTCCGTGCTCTCGTGACGAAAACGACGAGGAGGAGTTTTTTTTTCGGAAGGGGTCTACTCCTCCGACAGAAGTCCCTCCCCCCGCCCCTCCTTTTTCTCAACAGAATCGAGCAGCAGAAGTTATTAAACCCTGTTTCTCGCCCACGACGATCGGGGCGAGGTCGTCAGGTGGGTTTCTTTGCTCGCGCCGCCGCATCACGGTCATAGCACGTCACTAATCAACCGAATGATGAACGATCGCGATGGGGAGGAGAGGGGAGGGGGGGAGGATCGCGTTTCCAGATGAATTTCTTCTAAGGGTTGAAGGGAAGAAATTCTTTGGTTTGGAAGAGCTGAGGAGGAAAAGACAAGATCAGAGTAACACGTTAATTACACGTTAAGAGTAATTTTTCAGAATCCTTCAGAGTAAGATGTTCAAATTTTTAAACAATTTCTTTGGCCAACTGATGTCACTCGAGGGACCGAAAATAGAATCCTCTTTTCCTTAATACTTGATCAGAGATAAGGCACGACCATTAAAGGCCGTCTTTCTGTTGAAGTCTCCTTTTCCATCGCATTAGAGTTTTTTTTTCTACTATTCACCCCCTCTCCCCCCCTCAGACCTTTTTCTTCATCTGCCAACGAAACCGATGACGCAAGTTTCAAATATTAATGGTGATGACTGACAAGTACATAAAGGGGAGAAAATCCAAAATTTCCACCCCCACTGATGAAGTCGGGCCTTTTGACTCGGTAAGTCAAATATTCTAGCTCCGCGAAGTAATTCACGATCAGAAATGGGTTATGTTGTTAATGGCGGCAATCTTTCTCTCAAGGGGTTAACTTCCTCGTCTGCCAGAAATCGCCCACTTTGTCGTCTTGTAATGAGTTTGCAGATGACGATTGAAAAGGAAAAGCCATTCATTTCACGTCCTTCCTTCTGCTGCCGCCCCCACCCCCCTCCTTTTGCCACGCGGCGAAATAACCGCTTCGTTGGCCAACGCAGACATCGCTCGAGAGAAAGCTCGAGCCAAACAGAAAACAATTTCATCTGATCAGAATTCCATTAGATCAAGAATCATTTTGAGATTCTTAAACTATATTGTTTTCGAAAATGAACCTGCTTTACATTTTAAATATTTTTGATTTTCTTGACATTTTAAATATTTTTAATTTTCTATCTTACGAAATTAAAACTGTCAGCCGAGTGGTTAGCGCGCTTGATCTAAGGGATCTGGGTTCGAGCCACGGGTAAGGCATGGATGTGTATGTGTTGTTTTTCTGCTGAGGTCCTGCCATCCTCACATGGCATATAAACTGACGGGCTCCTGTCAGACCTCTGTGGCAAGCAGCTGCTTGAGTGGGTATTATTATTTATATATTATAGCAATTTTACAAGTTATTCTAAGCAATTGAAGATTTGGTTATTGGGCATATCCGACATTGAAAATATGCTTTAATTTACATTTTAATTTTATAGTGAAAGATGATTAAACGAAATCGCCTACAGCTCGCACAGACTCGCCTTATATGTCAATCGAAGTGCCTTCAGCTGTTGGCCTCTCTTGTGTCTTCTGATGTATTTGTACATCTAGAGTTGGTTTTTTTTTCCTACTCGCATATAAGTTAGCTTCGTGAGTGGTACCTACAAAGGCTTGTTATACATATTTTTGTATAGTAAATGAATTATTATTACAACACTATCTGACCCGGATGTTTTACTGCAACCTCCGAAAGGCCCTTTTCGCGAGTCATACTGGAAAGCCTTCACTGATATTGAAGTGGTAAAAAATAAAAAAAAAAATAAATACCCCCTCAAGCAGCTGCTTGCCACAGAGGTCTGACAGGAGCCTGTCAGTTTATATGCCACAGTAGGAGATCTGAGAGGATGGCAGGACCTCAGCAGAAAAACGACACACATCCATGCCTAATTCCGGGGCTCGAACCCAGGTCCCTTAGATCAGTAGCCAAGCGTGCTAACCACTCGGCCACGGGAAATTTATAGCTAACACATCCGACGTTTTCGATTACCGTTAGCATTGAGGCCCTAACTGCATAACGAATAAACTCGACCTACTCGATTAATTGGTCACCTTGGTACTAGTCATCTTCTGGATTCCATCAATGGGGATACTCGATAGCGGGAATTGTGGACATAAGGAGACAAAATGCCCCCCCCCCCCCACCACTTTTCTCTCTCTAAATCACTCTGCAGGTAGCATTTGTTAAAATGACAACACTCTCACTTAAGAAACAAAAAGCTTTAAGGATTGTTTAGTGCCGTCATCACAATTAAGAGCGTGCAGACGATTCACGAAGACATTCGTCATTGTCTGAATGCAAGAAAAGGTCGTCGACACTCTGGCGGCGGCGGTGGCCACAACACTGCTCGTCGTGATATCATTCTATCTCCACCCCCCACAAATGAAGACTCAAAGCTCACCGATGACCTGCGACCTCTCGGGTGCAGCGAAGAAAAAAGGGCGACTACAAATCGCAAGAAGTGAAAACGAGTTTCCTCGTTTCAGCCGAGATCGTCTGATGCATCTTCGTTCTCGCCAGAGGAAGTGAAAGCGAGGCGAATAAGTGAGGCCGCCACCTCTAGAGCGTGATGAACCCATCATCACTCACCCCTCGGAGGGGGGGGGGGGAGCATAAGACTCCACAATGAAGGGCTTTCTCTCTTTGCATCCGACAACAAATTGACACAGGACATTCTCATTCAAGGGGAGGGGAAACTTGGGTTGCATTGCACGGACAGTTTGCATCAAGACGAGGAGATAGGATTAAGCCAACAAATTCGAAATAGATTTAGTACGAAGAACATTTTATCCAGACTCAATTTTATTTATTAAAAATCGGTAATATCTGCCATTGGGTCATGAAGAATATTGTTACGGCATATAAACGTGCTTCTACATAAAACCACGATTGATGTGTCATTGACGCTCACGTGCGCTTCAGCGTGAGAATGACACCGCTAGCTGACTGGAACAGTCAAAACTTGAATATTTAACTGTGTTAAGAGAGAATTGAAAAGTTGTCGGTCGTAGCTAAAAGTGCCCATTTCGTGTTAATCTTAGTGATGGCTGCTCAAGGATTGGATTGTTTTACCTCTGAGCGGCACTTTTTTGCACACCATGGGCTAAATGGCCAGGTCACATGGACCCCGAAGGCTCAGAGAAGGTTGGGGGAGGGGACCCACCGGAACAGCTGTTGGGATACAGATGGTAGCCTCCCGTCAAGGCCATCCAGCGTGTTCTTTAACGTGCACAGGGTATGGCTCTCCCGCACACGGGGCCACGGCTTAACGTCCCATCCGACGGACGGCGGCCTTTCCAAGCCCATCGGTGTCCCCTACTGACCGTGGGCAGGGCGAGGAATTTTGCGGAGATAAATCTCAACGCTGACCCAGCTGGGACTCGAACCTGGGAACTACAGATTACGAGCCTGGCGCGCTACCGACTGAGCCACCCCCGCCCCGCTGCTCAAGGAACTTCGCGATTAAACCGAAGAGGCAATATGCTAGTAGAGGAAGTGGCTGGTTGGCTTTGATTTCTTCGTAGAAGAGTTCATCTACGAATGAAATGTGGTGATCTTAATGAATAAAAGGAATTGGTAAGATGAAAAAACTAGGTAACTTGTAAGTTCGTTCACAAAGGTAATTGTGTCGCTTGATGAATATTGTATAAAGATTCCCTTTATGCTTTTGTTAAAGTTTGTAAGAATTGTAACAGAACTATTTTAAATGTAGTCAAGAATTGTGAAGCTTTCTCTTGAGGATTTCATTTCGTGCTCATAGTAGACAAATTCGTGTTTAGATTACGTTGTTGTTTGTTTGTGATCTGGTTGCCCATGTAATTAAATTAATTCATTTATAATTCTTGTTGCTAAGCATTCTTTTGAAATAACACTCAAGATTTACTATTAAAAAATTCATTACAATATTCTTAACCGAAAAGACAATTTCAGACCTTTTTGAAAGCTGCTGAATGGGAGAAGTGACCCTTAATTGAAGTGGACCCTTTCTGCTGCAAGATTAAAGGAAGATGCGGATTTTCTTTTCACGAGGAGAAAGAATCGACATTAGAGCGCGAGGGAACGTGACAATAGAAATGGATGCCAAAAGAACAGTCACATGTCAGACACATTTTGGTAGGCATTTTTTTAGATTATAATAGAAAAAGAAACACTAACGGAACTTCTTTCGGTCTTTCCCATTCAGTTACATTGGTCCACTTCATTACAGGTAAATAATGTCACGCGTCCACGTTTCAGACACCATTGGGTGCAGACACAGTCTAGTTTCTCAGTACCACTGGATATGCCATTCTACTATTGGGGGGGGGGAGGAAACTAGCGCATGCGATCTGTGATTGACTTCGTTTGCAGATTGCTTCGCAACATTGGATGGTTGAGGAAGATTCTTGGATGTTCCCGTTCAGATGTTTACGAATTATGAAACAGATCCCCGATAAGAACGAAAATCAAAAATTGGTCAACTCTGAGAAGCCAAAAGACAATTCCGGAAGTGCTCTGCTTGATCTCGGGCATGCGCAAAAAAAATTCCTTCCTCTTCGTGACGGATGCACGAGCAGCAGATGGGCAGCACACCCTGGCAGGCGACAAGTGATGCCCGAGTTTTGCGCGGTTCGACATCAGAGGCAGACAGAATCTCCTTTGAAGTGTGCCGCGCACGAGATTTATCCTCCATTTGCAAAAGCTTCGAAGTTTTTACTATCTTCTGTGGCAACACCTGCGAGCCATTAAAAAGCGAAAACATCGCCCGGCGATACATAGAAGACCGCATCACAGAGGTAAACAAATCCGCTCTTTCACTAGCATCGCAAGCGATTCCACCCGTAAAAGGGTGGATGCCGCGTGCATCACCCTTTCACCTCCCCTCTCTCGTGAGCCATAAACCGCCTTCCCATCAACCTCCCAAAGTTATTTACATAACAATTACATCCCGTTGCACGTGTAATGGAGTGATGGACCGAACGAGACGTTAGAAGAACGTGTCGACTGCTGTGTGTGGGGGGGATGCAAGCCAGAGCGTGACACGTGGGAAGGACTCAGGAAAGGGTAAGAGTCGTCTGTGTTTGTTTTTGGTGCACGAGCAGGCCTCGCGCCAACGTGGCCAAGGTTATGCGTGGGAGTTGCAGGGGGGGGGGGAGTTAGGTGATCGAGGGATGTGCACGAGGAAAGCAGAAACGGTTTCGCTGCCGATTGTCTCTGTTGGGAGGATGGGCAGACGAGAATAGCAGAGGGAGGCTCGAGCCGCCATTATCGCGACCTGTACAAGTCCAAAGATTTACAATTTAAAACATCCGGGCAACTTTTGTTTCTGATTGCGGAAGGATATTGATGCAACGATCACGTGCATAAGTTGTCGGAAGAGGTGCGAAGATTCTTGCACGTGACAGATGCGAATCGAGATAAAGAACGAAATGGTCATTCGTTTCGGAATCTCTTCTGAAGTGGAAGAGGGGGATAAAATTTGTTTCAGCCTTTCCACTAGTTTGTTACTCTTTACATTATCTGATATTACATTGATATTCAGATTTTCTTTTAATTACAAAGAAAATGGTCCCTTATATTCGTATGGAAGTTCATACACGATGCTAGTTACTAGTTATATGTAGAACCCATTTTTCAGTTTTTTTTAATCCCACGCACACAACTCCACCCTACTGCGAACGATTTTAATACGAAACTTTCAAGCTAAAAAGCAAAATCATTTTATAGTTTGCAATTTGGGAAGGTGATCTCTCCACTCTGCAGCTAAGGACCGATGACCTCGACAGATGGGGATGGTGATGATTAACCACGCAGAAGTCATCTGAAGGGATCGAAAAAGAGGTGGGAAATTTTAACGTCAGAAAATTGTTACGTAACAGATTTTAGTCCATTGAAAAAACAATTGCACCGCTTAGTTGCAAATAAAACAGATTTTGATGTTATCCTCATTAAAGTTATTCTCTAGAACCGACGCTAACTGGTACGAAGAGAAACATTTTAATATCTAATGTTCCATATTTGGGGGGGAAAATGAACAGAAAAAGTGTTCCAGCAATGCCCTTGTGAAAGTCAAAAAATTCGAGTCTTCGTGACCTGTTCGTTTAACCGAGTGCGTGGCCCTTCATACCGGAAAGGACGTCATTAAATCGGTCGGGGAAAAAAATTCATTCCTGAAATAGATCGGCGCGAAATGTTTCGGATGAAACGAGAGCTCGTGCACAGAGTGGCTGAGGAAGCCTCGAGACCGATGAACTAGAAGTGGTGCACGCGGTGCTCTTCGCAATGAGCGAGATGGTGCGCTAGTGCAGGGGGCGGAAGAAGGCGCGTGGGAGGAAGGAAAATTCAATTACCGCGGTGACGAAGACCTGCAGCAGGATGCGAGACAACCACGCGCAGCCACTCTCGTCGCAACACGGCCAATGCGAAAGCCCACACTCGCCGGCAATGCCTCCAAAAGAGGAAATGGGAGAGAAAAAAAATCCTTTTCTGGCGAAGGGCGATCGGATAAAAAAGAAATGCCCGAAATAAGTTTTTCAAACTCCCCCCACTATTTCTGATAGCAATCATGGGTCAATTAAAAATTAGCAAATATATCATATAAAAATTTCAAATTTTTGTTACACAATATTGTGTCTTCTTGCACAATATTTGAGAGGCATTTGCATATTTCACTAGCAGACATAATAATCTTCTTGAATGAAGTTTTAGGGGCAGTGATGTCCCCACGTGCAAATCGTTATTTTTTTCTCTTCACTTGCATTCAACTAGTTTTATGCATGAAGATATTTATCAACTGAAAACTATTTTCACGAATCTATTCCTACTTTGCGATTCAATGGGTTCATTTTCTAATCCGAGCCCATTGGTCCCTTCTCACTCATTAAGCTATTCCCTCATTGATCATTAACTATGCAAAGCACGATGATCACCGACATATCACCATGGTAACAGACCCACCCCAACAGAGTCGCAAATGTCAAGCGAAAACAGGAAATCGGAGGAGGGATGCGTTTCCGAATCCTGCGTGGCTCCCACTTCATTATTATTAATTGTTGGCATCAGCACAAGCGAATTGTTGAAAGGTCATTACGTAACAGCTAAAACGTTTTTAATTATAACAATCACTGAAACAAGCAAATAGTTACTGAAAGTTAACAGTAACGTCAAAAAAAAACAAATGAATTGTTTGCACTGTTTCAGAAGTCCAAGCCATTGTTACCCTCGTGTAACAATTACGATATTATAGTCGGAAATCAGCTGCCTCGATGGCGCAAAGTATCGCGTTGATAATGTATCTTCCGGGGTCTGGGTTCGACTCCCGGAATGGCATGGTAGTATGAGAAACCAGGCCAAGCCAAATAAAGCTTGTAGGTTCTTCTTCCTTTGCGTAGAGAGGGGGGGAGGGCACTTAAAAAAATCGTAACCATTCTTCGAGAGCTTCATCGAAAGCAAAAAGTCCGCCGAACTTTCAACTTCTATCACGGCGACGTGACCTAGCACTGTCGCAGTCAAAACAAAAAGACTCTGCACACCTTTAATTACCTTTGTAAGCAGACCCCTTCGAGAAGCAAGCTGAGGTGGAATGCACGAGCAGACTGATGATATATTACAGTGACCCCCCCCCCCGACACACACACACACAGAAGATCGTCTGTCTGTCTGCGGCAAACGCACAAAGTTCATCCAATAAACATTCCCGTCGAAGCACTCGTCTGGGGAGAGAATCAGCCTCTGTGAATCCACGAGAAAAAGACAACACCGTCTGTTGGCTGGCACTCGCTGACACACATCGCCAGGGTCAGACGAACGGAGGACAGATGGCGCGCAATGGATCCTTGATGGCCCTACAATAACTTTTTTTCGTTTGGGGATCTGGATGCTGAACGTGGAAAGGAACCGAGGGCCCTGGATGAGAAACATCGAGGCCCATTAGGAGACTCCTTTGGAAATTGGGAAGATCAAGATAAGGCAAAATTTCTTACCCTTGACGACGTCTTAATTAAATCCTCTTCCTCGTGGCGTCTGCTTTCGAGATCACGTGACAGAGAAAGAAACTCCGTTTTGCAAACAGACCGAAGACATCGTAAAAAACATTCTGGGTCGATGGGAATTTTTAATACAGCAATCAAACGTTAAGTGGGGAGGGATGCTTAGCAGCAGATGGTCTTAAAATTTCAAGTCATTGGGTTGTTTTACCCGTGAGCGGCACTTTTTTTGCACACCATGGGCTAAATGGCCAGGTCACATGGACTCCGAAGGCTCAGAGAAGGTTGGGGGAGGGGACCCACTGGAACAGCTGTTGGGAGACAGATGGTAGCCTCCCGTCAAGGCCATTCAGAGTGTTCTTTAAAGTGCACAGGGTATGGCTCTCCCGCACACGGAGCCACGGCTTAACGTCCCATCCGACGGACGGCGGCCTTTCCAAGCCCATCGGTGTCCCCTACTGACCGTGAGCAGGGCGGGAAATTTTGCGGAGATAAATCTCAACGCTGATCCAGCTGGGACTCGAACCAGGTAACTACAGATTACGAGCCTGGCGCGCTACCAACTGAGCCACCCCCACTCCATTTCAAGTCGTTACTCTGAACTATGGGTGATGATGCAACAGACACTGAATATGGAAATTAAATATCTGTAAAACATTTTCATATAGGCGCTAATAAAACACTGTTGTGGAAAATTAATATATAATTATATATATAACATTAATTTTAATAATTTTTGTGTCAATTACAACTGCCGATTCTTCGTCAATATCAAATGTTCGACGTGATTACATTTCAAATTTTATTAGTAAACATTTTGTGGTGCAGATGACTACATTAATTCCATTCTTCCTTCTAACATCCCCTCTATGATAATCACCGACCCTCCACGTGCATTTGCATTCGATGAGCATGCCCAACTCGATCGAATTGGGAAATGAAACATTTTGGTGCTATTAGCAAAGTGCACAAGACAATTAGGAAAAATAAATTACAGACCCTCAAATTAATCACTCACTTAAGATACACTTATAAAGCTCCCAACATTTAATTTGAATCAAAAAACTTTTTTCTTCGGAGGGTGTGGCAACAATTACTTGCTCATCCATCTACAAATCCATTCTGAAGGTGGATATCGGAATTCTTCTGGATCCGCCCTAAATGGGATTAATTATAATTCATGTTCATCACGTGATTCGTAATTAACCTCTGACGTGTCAGCTTACTTGTTGTTTCGAAATGAAAATCTCGAGGCTTTGGTATCAAGTCATTTGGATCAGATATGCCCGTCATGTCGAAATGGAGTCATTTACATCTAAAAAAATTTTTATGAGCTGCACAACTGTCTCAAGGTCAGGTGACAAGGGTGGGTCAAAGGAGGGTTGGAGAAGCCACCCCCCCACCCCATTGGAAAGCTTTTAAGGACATGTCGAGGCATCTTATGAAAGCCACCAGAATGTACTGGATGTTGTACCCAAGGGTACCTTGGAAGTTGAGAACAACAGTACACGTCATATCGCAACTGTTGTATAGGGTTACTTGTGCGACGTTGTTTGCCGTCTCGCAGATTCCAATTTAAAAAAAGAGGCAGACGAAACGGAATGTCGCTGGAAAAAATCGTAAGCAAAAAAAAAATCGCCGTTAGCAAAACACGAGCATGAATGTGTCACTGGTTTGTGATGCCATGGCAACAAAAGCCTTCCCCCCAGCAACAGAGAAAGCGGAATGCCAAAGTATCTTTCCACCCTCTTCCCTCCCCCCACGTCAACTCGTGCCTCGTGCATGTCACGTTCCCGCATCAGATTCCACTGGAGGAATGCCCCGAAGAGCCTCTCCATGCCGATGGAGGATGTCACGGGATCAATTGGTGACGTGTTTCTCTTCTTATCGCTCCAATTAATTCGTCTGCCGAAATTGTTTCTCGGCTTCAAAGGGGGGGGAGGAGGGGTCAACTGGGCAGACGAAAGGTGACGACGGAATAGACTTGAATGCGCACAACTTGAAACAGAGTTTGTGCGCTTCATTCGGAAGATGGAGATGGATTTCTGAGTCGGAAGATCAATTCGATTCGCTCACGTGACTGATGGCAAGGGCATGCAGCAAGTTTCTCGTATGAAAATCCAGAATTTAACTGTTTAAACATCAAAGTGAGAGCTGTCCCCTATAATGGCTCCTTTCTCTGCAGAAAGAAAGGACTTTGTCCTTTCCCTTTCAAGAGAAAGGACTTTTTCCTCGGCATGTTCCCTACAGACCATTTCACGTGACGGCTCGAGGAGCAGACGACAAACCCGAAAGCGATCTGTCGCTCCTATTATGATCGTTTTCAAATTGGTTTTGTGCCTTTTAACACTGGAAATTTAAAAAAAAAACAAGTAATTTTACTCGCCAACCCAACGGAAAAATTAAATAAGGCAGTAATTGTTAGGGATTTCCTTCGCATTCGCAGCGAACAGAAGAAGAAATCTCGAATTTGCTTTGTTGGGAAACTCATATTAGCAATAAAGGCAGCCAAACGCCTCGATGCTAAATCTTTCTTTAGAGCCAAAAAAAAAGGATCCAATAAGGAGGATGAGGAGGAGAGGCCATAAAGCCCCATTCATATATTGCGACTTCTGCTTACAGTGGAAGAGGATATTGCGAAAGAAATAAAGACGGTCATCAATAACGCGCTCGGAGTCTGTAACATCTGGCGGCGAACGGAGCAATGGTTGCTGGCCACGTGCAGTTAGAAGCAGAGCCGGGAGGAAGAGGGGGGAGGGAAGTGATCCGATGTTTACATCTCGCCCAACCGAAAAAAAAACAATTTATGATTCAGGAAATGCCTTTCGCGAAAATAAGGGACCGTCCATTAAAAATAACAAAGGTTAAAAATATTCCATTTATATCAGAATAGAATGAAACTTGGAGCGATGAATTAAGATTATTCTAATTTAAGTATATATTGCTGCAATTGGAGTATTCGTAGTATGGGGGTGTGGTTATTGTACGCATTAATACATTGCTAAATGTGTATATGAGAAAAACTACCTCGTCGGTGCTATTTCCGCTGGGCAAATTCTAGTCTTTTGGCGGGAAGAAATCTTTTCAAAACTCTTTCGATCAATCAAGCTCAGACGATCATTTCGCTCTCATTCATTTCACCATCAATTCTCGTGATCGTTTCAACCGATTCCATTGGTTGCATCAACAGGTGATTTCTGTCGACCCTTCCTCTCCACTGCAACAGTCACGAAAAAATAATCCCCGTCAACTGGATATTGGATTGTGAAGGGAAAAGGTCAGTTTTTCGAGGGAGTGCCCGCCACTCGGCATCAACGCCCAAAAGCATCGATGTCTCCTTTTCTTATCGAGGCCAGGGTTACGAAGATCAATCTCAAAACAGACACGGGAAGGATTCGAAACACGGCGAACGTCAAATGACGAAACACGGCGCAGGGGCCAATCTCTGTTCCTGGCATGACGAAGCGGGGGGGGTCAGCTCACAATCCTCCCACAATAGAAGGAATAAAAGTAGACGACTTCCTGCACGTTCACCGCCGATTACGTCATCCTGTTCCGAAGGAGATGAGACGCTTGCTGCCAGGGCAACTGCGTTTATTACATGGGGTGGAATCGCTTGCATTTTTTCACTTAAAATCTGTCACAGCAGACTACTTTTGTTTTTAAAAAAAACTAATCCAGTTGCCCTTGAATCTCTCTTCTCAGGGTCATCGCATTCACTCCATTCGCCGTCGTCTCGTCTTTGTTCCCCCTTCTGCTGCTCAAATTGTTCTTTCTCGTGGCCTTATTATTGTTACTGCATTTATTCTTTCTACTAAATTCAGATTAATCGAACTGTTGATGAATCTTCTGCTCTCTTTTCACGTTCATCGTCTGCTTCCACTTAAAATGTTTCATCTCAATTAAATAGACATTTGAAAATGACGAAAAGAAACTTGACCAATTGGCTCTCATTTCACGAAGAAGAAAATCTGCAACGAATCAACAGACGAACACTGAATTTGGGAGGGGAGGAATTACCTCCCCTAATTGTTTAAAGCCACAAGAAAAAACGATCACCTTCGGAGTATATTTAAAAGGCCTCTTTATGCAAATTCGAACCTCTTTCGAGTCCACGAGGACGTCGCTGCAAAATGGTGGTTGAGGAGGGGATGGAGAGGGGGGGATCCAACAGCCGATGTGAAGAAATCAAAGTAGCGCCGAAATGACGTAATTATACCCTCTCGTCTCTCGTAACGGTGCCCGTGCCCTCGAGGAGAGCGACCCTGTACCGGTTTCACGTGCAGGCTGAAGGCAATTGATGGGGAAAATTAATATGGTGGGGGGGGGGAATGGCAAAGGTCATTTGGTGTCTTAACGTCTATCCATGTACGTAGTAGAGCAAGCGATATTATGCCACACTGGCAACCCCCCCCCCCCCCCGGTAAGTGACGGACATCACCAGCAATAAATCAAATTGGATTATAAAAAATGAAATTTAAAATGTTAATGAGACACTCTGAAGTTGTCTTTGAAGGGGGGGGGGGGCAGATGCCTACAGATATTTGGAGAGAGGACTGATGAACAAACGTCATTACGCCATTTCCTTCCGAATCGGTTTCCACTCCCCACAAAAACGATTCTCATCACCAATTCCGTCGACTTTAAAAGTCTCATTTCAATATAAATTATTTATCACTTAATCAGAAAGCCGTTTGCGCACAGTGGTTAAATGGCAGTTCACGAGGACCCCCATATAGCTCTCGAGTGTTGGGGGAAGGAGCCTCCTCGCCGGCTCCTTCCCAGACGCTCTAGAGCAGAGGTTCCCAAACTTATTTGTCCTACCGCCCCCTTTTCAGAAAAAAATTACTCGGCACCCCCCTGGAAATCTACCTTCTTTAAGCGAACAAACAAAGATGCAGTGACAAATTTACGTTCTTTTAAGTATCTATATTTCTACCTACGTCCTACAACATAGTAAAGATGTTGTAAATAAGACACCTTGAAGCTCGAAATCATAAAATTATTTATTTAAATCAACCATAGTACCATTCGCATTACACACAGAAAATTAAGAAAACGAAGGCTAATTTTTTGTGTTTATTTGGAAAATAATCACTACGACTTTAACTCTATGTTACACAACAGATGAAACATGTACGAACGTTTTTTAAAAATTTCTTATCTTCCCTTCTTCCTTTATGCCTCCAACGTCCCCCAATTGCACCCGAGACTACTTCCGACCCCCCTCGATCGTTCCAGCCACCCCCCCCCCCCCCCCCAAGGGCGCTGGAACGATCGAGGGGGTCGGTAGTAGCCAAAGGGGGCGGTATCACCCACTTTGGGCAACATTGCTCTAGAGAAATTCCGATGAAGACCACCCAGCGTCTTTATTTCACGTGCACACGGTATGGATCTGCTGCAAATAGGTCCGTAGTTTAATGCCCCGTCTAAAGGACGGCAGACACTCAGATTTTATTTGCTGCACAATGGTCTAAATGGCCAGGTCACCAGGACCCTTTTAAAGCTCAGAAGAAGGTTGACGAAAAGGAACCCACTGATCAACTGTTAGGTGAGGCTTCCCCCATCTGCCCGTGAGAGCCATCTCGTGTGCTTTTTTACGTACAAGGGTATGACGCACAGAGCTACGGCTTAACCTGATATTTGAAGGATGATCCAACTATTCCAACGATTTTCCAATTCTCTCCGGAAGAGGGCGTGGCGCAGACAAAATCTGAACGTCGTTTCCCGTTTCGAGTCGCCTCATCTAATGAATCTGGAAAAGCACGTGCAATCACTCGAATCCGAAGTTTCAAGGGGAAGACGAAAAAAGTTCGAAACTCTGTCCGCTCCTCATTCCGCAGAAGAGACGAAAGAAAAAACAGGAAAGACCTCCTCCGACAATTAATTCATTGTGGAAACTTTTAACAATGCTTTTTTGAAAAGTTTGGGAGGTTACCAAAAAGTTCTCAGAATGGAGAAGGGGGGGGGGGGGGCAGAGGAAAACTGTTAAAGAAAATTTTTCTCTTCTGCTCCAGCAGAGAGGACTTATGAGAAGGACGAATTACAGAAATGGGGACATCTGCGAACAACTTCCTTGGATTGGCAACAGTCGACGATAGTTGCCAGATATATTTCAACCCTTTCATTTTGCGCACCCCCCTCCCCGCCAACAGGATCTTTTCAATTTTCGACAGTTAGAGTTTCCGGGAGTTGGGGGGGAGGGAGGATAAGCGCTTTTGGCCTGACAACGACATCAACTCTTAATGGGTGCTCGGTCGACTGAAAGTTAGATGGAGGGGGGGAAGGGAAAGGGGGAGCAGAGAGCTCTCGTGTCAGTGGCACAGTGACAGTTGTCATGGCAACGGGATGATTTAGAGTCTAAACACTCGCCCTGGCTCCTTGCCAGGGAGAAGTCGAGATGAAAAGATCGGTTGAATCCAACTCTTCCCCAAACCAAGAGATTCCCCCCCCCCACCAATAAACAAAAATCAGTCCGCCTGACGAGAGGCTAGCGCCTGCTCTCGTGCCCAAGAAAGAGCAGATCGTAAAAATCTCGAGGGCGAAATGAGCAACTATTGAAACACGAGTCTCAATTTAAATCCATTGTTGCGTTAAGAGAAAAAATTCGTTCCATTTTTCCTCCATAAAAAAATGTAACGTAGCGTAATAAGCCCAATAACGTCATACGCAACAATAATCTTTCCTTCACAGACGATGCTTACGTGCCACGCGGAGGGAGACGAGGCGCGCGCTACAAGGACGGCAGAAGACGGAACATCTAGGTTCATGCAAATGAGGTTGGTCGGCGCGTGCCTTGGAATCTGCTGCAGATGAAAATGTACACAGCCTAAACAAGAACGCTGACGACACACGTCACCAACAGTGACACTTGGTTCTTTTGGGGATATTATTGCCCAACAGTCAGCAACCGAAACGATAATCAATATTTATACCAATAGTGTAATTATTGGCGATTAACCATACTGCTTATTCCAAACTAATATTATACACAATTATTTTAGATAAGCTTACACTTAGTGAGAATGTCTATCAGTGGAAAATATTTAATTTTCACAAATCACGAAATAGATGACACTCATGTCATAAAAAACAAGCGAAACATTCGAATGCATAAATCATTTTTTCAAGTACTTTGGCAAATAATTCTTTCAGAATTTCTTTTTGAAAATAATGGTTTATTTAGGAAGCAATTAAAAAGCTTTTGATATATTTTTTGAAACTCCGTTCATAATTACTATAATATTTTGGCAGTTTTTAAAAAAATTGTTTTTTATTAACAAAAATATTTATCACGAGTCTTAACAACACAAATATAACTTCCAATATGTGAAGTCTTCAACTAACCAAAAATATCCTTTACACTAAACTTCAATTCCTGGTTCATGCAATCAACTTAATCGACCTCAGATTACTTCATTTCTTGCAGTAAGGTCAAATATATTAGCGCAAAATACTTCCTTTCATTTTAATTAGTAACTTCATTTAATATATTGTACAATTTAATGCGATTTAAATTTTAAAGCCCCTTAAGAAACACCAAGTGTAAAAAATTTAAAACGTGGATTGAATCGATTCACCTCTGAACGACACTTTGCCCGGAATGGGCTAAATGGGCAGGCAGGGGGGGGGGGGGGTTGGACTCTTCCGCCCCCTTTCTCCAAGTCTAATCTTAGATATTAATTTACAGACCCAGTAATCACGTTGAGGCCATCCAGCGAGTTTTCAACGTGCGTAGAGTGTGGCTTTACAGACCTCGGTTTAACGTTAACATCGACGGACTACGGCTTCTCCAAGCTCCCATTTCTCAGGGAGGGGAGGGGGTAGAGCGGAGATCAATCTCGACGCTGGCGCACGTGGCAGTCGAACCAGAGAACTACAGATTTCGAGCATGGCGCGCCGCCGACCCCCACACCCTTAAAAACACGGACACTCAATGTCGCCCTTTACAGCACGATTTCCTCTGGAATCTGTTTTAAAGCAAAATACAACAAACGTTCGAGTTGGAGCAGTCTTCTGCCGATGGAGGAGACAGTGGTTGTCCCAGTCGGCAGCACGCGCCAGGTTCGAGACCCTCCGGTGCCAGCGTCGAAATTCATCTCCGCTGAATTCCTAACCTCGAAAGGGAGAGCGATGGGGGGGGGGGCTTGGAAAAAGGCCGTCATCCATCAGGTGGGACATAAAGTCGCATGCGGACAACCTTAAAGAACACATTGAATGGACTTCGTGGGCGACTTCCATCTGCCTCCCAACAGCTGTCCAGTGGGTCCCCTCCTACCAAACCTTCCGAGCCCTCGGGGGTTCCCCACGTCATTTACCCCATTGGGTGCAAAAATTCTTTCAGATTTGAACTTCAGTAGAATCAAGATGGCTTTCCGTGATCTTCTCTCAGTTGTTCTCCAAACGAAATGTGCTTTTTTTGTGTGTCGATGTGTTTAGAAAACAATTCGTACATTCACGATGTTCCTCAGTGCCGATTCAGATGTAGTCCAGAAAGTCTCTTGCACGGCAGCAGAAGACGAGCTAGTCTCTCCGACAATCCGGTCTCGTTCGGAGTGTGACGGGCTTGACAAATGAGTTCGTTTTCACTTCGTCCTTTACGTGCTCCCGTCATTTATTATTTTTATTATTGTTCTCGCAATTACTTTAATAATAGCCAAAGACACGAACATGCCTAAGAGGATCATTTAATACTCCGGAATACCAAAAAATCTGGCCCCTTTCAAGTCCCAATGTGCCGGAATTATCCTCTATCTTCTCTGATCCGCATTCTTCATCCGCATCAATTATTCAATCGCAGTCCATTACGATACTTGGTTTGCGAACTTCATTTAAACAGAATTCTTCATCAGAACTGGACGAATCCCATTCGAAAAAATATTTCTCAGATCCTAAATTTGGAAAAAATTCCAAATTTAGGATCGGAGAAATATTCGTCCAGTTCTGATGAAGAATTCTCTTTAAATGAAGTTCGCAAACCAAGTATCGTAATGGACTGGAAAATGGCCGTCCTGTGGCAGAGTGGTTAGCACGCTTGGCTACTGATCTAAGGGACCTGGGTTCGAGCCCCGGAATTAGGCATGGATGTGTGTGTCGTTTTTCTGCTGAGGTCCTGCCATCCTCTCAGATCTACTGTGGCATATAAACTGACAGGCTCCTGTCAGACCTCTGTGGCAAGCAGCTGCTTGAGGGGGTATTTATTTATTTTTAAATTTGGAAAATGTCTTCTTGTGACATCACTCTCTCAATTGTAATAGAAGCTGGACGTTCAAATCCACTTTTTGCTTTGTTAATGGACGACTGTCGGGGACGTTTTCATTTTCCCAACCCTGCTTCGGGCTTTTCACCTTCATCCTTAACTTAGCAAACGAATCCATAAAAAGTTGTTTCACAAAAGAGGCAACAGATGGCACTAGTTGGATATAACACTCTTAACAGCAAGAGAGAAGAAATCAGCCATAATACACCAAACTAGGCATAAAAGGATAAAAAAAAGTCAAAAAGTTTAAATCGGACAAAACTATAAACGACATAGGGTAAAGAGTACAAGATGGTTGTTTTACCTCTGAAAGGCGTTTTTTTGCACACAATGGGCTAAGTGGCCAGGTTACAAGGACCCCGAGGGCTCAGAAAGTGGGGGGGGGAGACTGGAAAGCTGTTGGGAGACAGATGGTATCCTCCCGTCAAGCCCATCCAGAGTGTTCTTTAACTGCATAGGGTACGGCTCCCTCCACACGAACCACGACTTAATGTCCCATCCAACAGACGGCGGCCTCTCAAAGCCCATCGGTGTCCCCTACTGACCGTGGGGTTTTACGCAGATAAAGTATAACAACAACGCGCATAAAGGATCCATCTAAAAAGGGAAAAAAGGCAAGAGTAAAATACGAAAAATCAAAAGTGTGTAAAAACCAAAAGTATGAAAATACAAATACCCACAAGGTCAAAGAAAGAAACTCAAGGAAGGTTAAAATACCCATTGAAACGAAAAGGGTTCGGATAAAAAAAACATAGTACAAGAGGCTAGGATGTAAAATATAAAAATATACGCAAAGGTCTAGAATAAAAAAATTCAATTAAAATAATATCGTTAAAACGTTGTCACAAAACTCGTACTTAGGTTCATCGTCCGCCCTTAAAAATATGTGTTATAAATGAAAGATCTAAGAGGAGGCGAGCACGTGCAACGTCTTGCTTGCGATTCCTGAGAAAACACGACTGCCACAGTTTCACAATCGGTTGGAGAAGTTTCTTTTGGCCCCTCTGTTGTGACCAAGATCATTCCCGGTGCCCGATTGGAAAAAAACACTGCGCCTAAGATACCCCAGTCTTTCGCGGATCACTTCTGTGAAGGGAATTAAGAATTATTAAAAAATTACTCGAGATATCAGAAAATGTCAGTGGTCAGTTGATTATTTTACCAATTGTTTTACAATTTTGATACGATTGGACCGCTTACATTGCTGAATTTATGCAAATCTGAGGCCATGGCTTTGCGGTAACGAAATCTATTTTTGCATCCGATCTTCAATATTCTTCTCAATTCCACTTCTTGGGCATGTGCTTAGATAACAAATTTTATGAATAACAGTTATTAAAACATTGCAGAAGATAATTCCGCCAATGGCTTCATTTGACCTTTATGAATGACATAAAACGCGGTCAACTCCCACCACCACACCTTCCTCAGTCAGCTTCTTATCATGGAAGTGACATCACTTCCCTCTCACCATCGGAAGTGGCATCAGAAATAAAACAAGCATCTTCGCTTAACGCAATGTTTACATCAAGATTGCCTTTTTTTGCTTACCAAAAGGATTTCGATCGTGTTTTGAAACTGGGATTTCCTTTTCGTAGAACCTCCGAATGAACGAATTCAAAATATAATTCCCGACACCTCCACCTCATTGTACGAGGACAATTCTGGACGCAAATTTTCACAGTTCACCACGCATGCGCAAGTCAATTTTCGTAGTTCGGGAAGAGAGCGTAAAGGTCCCCCCCCCCCTCACTTTATTTGTAAGGACAACGCGAGAGGAGGAGAACTCGTATCAATGATGTCTTTCGGAACTTGCAGAGATTTGACATTTCCGCGTATCAGGCCGACATTTCAGAACAGTCACGAGAGACCTCGAGCCTTTTGGTCTGATATTTTTCATTCTCAATTTTAAAATATTTGGAGGTGGAGGACCTCAACCGAATTTAAAGCAGCGATAATTGTAAACATAAACTCCCAACCTACATAAAAATGATGTTGGATCATTTTCAATCTCATTCTCTTCATCAACCTCATCAAAATCATCATCCTCTTCTTCTTCTTAAAATAATCACATCCCAGTGGCGATCATAAGGAGGGGGCCATGGCCCCTCCAAAGAGGTTCGTAGGTGTTTTATTTTTTTAAACAGCCAGCCAATTTCTTTTCTGAGAAGGCAGACCCCTGACGCCTTTAGTCCCCAATATGAAGGCATATGCAGGTGCATATAAAGGATTTTGTAGTCCAAAAATGACAACTACAAAATCCTTCATATGCCCCTAAATGCCCCCCCCCCCCCCCAAGCGTGAGACTTATGACAGTCCCTGTCACATTCATCAATTGTCTTCACTTCCCCTTCATCGTCTTAATGGAATTCCTGCTAGTCGTCGTCGTCATCATCATCATTGGCCTCTTTCTCATCCTCAGTCATTAACATCCTCTTGAAAGTCATCTATCAGCCACCTCTCATCAACGGCGAAAATCTCGCCGTCTGAAACAGTTCCAGAAATGCAGCACACGACGCCGTGCAATTTCGTCGCTATTTCAACCTTTTCCAAAAAGTTACTTCCGCTGCAAGCAGCAATGAAAGATGACACTGATGGCATCCAAATAAACGCTCTCAACGTCACTGCTATGGAAGGGGAGGGGGGAGATTCGAAATCCGGAAGAAAACAAACAAGTGCGCGCGCGAGACTTTTTCCTTCCCGTTACTTGGCCAGTAGCCAGGGTGCTAAAGAGGTTATGCTAATTTCAGAGCGCGTCTCTCTCGCAAAAGCTCGTTCGCAGTGTACAAGTGTCGGATGCTTAAATTTAAACGTAAATTCTAGGTCACCCAGAGTGGCACTCTCCCCGTGCTGAGGTGTCGCTTGAATCCTTTTCGCCTATTTCCAAGTGCCTTCTAGAAAAACGATTTGTTCTCCCAACGAATCGCTTCGTCCACCCATCGACCCCATCACCTTAAAATGAGGGGGGGGGGGCTTTTATATCCTCGATTAGCAACTAAGAAAAAGGAAATATTTCGACTTGGGAATCAGAAACTGTCCTTCAAATGATATGTTATAGAAGAGATTCTCGACCTGATGGAGGCAACAGATACAAGCTAAGCCATGACAATCGACTCCTGTAATAGCTGTCTAAGCGAGTCAGGCTTGTAAGGATTTAGTTTCGAGGAGACTCCGATAATTTAGCTTTGGAGGTGGGGGGGGACGACGAACGAGACTTGAGTTGGGTTTTCCCCAATTACTAAAATATTCCATCGGACAGGAAAATTAAAATAGTGTTCTGCATGGAATGAGATTTCATAAATTTTATTAAATCTATTTTTAGTGTCCGACATAAAACAAGGGGCTAAAATTATACAAAGAAATCAGTTTTGGATTTCAAAAGCAGGTAGACGAGTTTGAGTGTTTGAGTGTAAGACGATCGGGTTTTCCGAGGGGGGGGGGTCACATGGTAGCATACTGAACGGAGGAGCCGTGCGAGGTCACTTCATTTAACAAGTCTCTAAATTGCCAGATCAGAAAGACCTCAAAGCTCTGAAGAGGGCCCACTGGAAAATTTATCGTCATGGGATATCCACAGCGTGTCCTTTATAAAGTGCAAGGAAATGCGCATCACTTAACGAGGATTGGACGGTTTCGTAGATGGGAGAGTCGATAGCGCAATGAACACCTCTCACATCGAAAGAAACTTCTTTGTTGCCATCAAGGCATCCATCCTGGGTGGCGACGGTTCATCCCCCCCATTGCCATTTACCCCTTAATGAAGCATGCTATAAGAATCACGTTGACATAAGAATTCGATACAGGATGTTAGAAGTCTAACACTTCAACAGCAAAATAAATGTTTTTCTAAGAAAAAAAAAACTCGTAAAAGGGAATTTCTTTCATCGCAGCTAAAAAAAACTCGTTTTAACATCAGATCAATATTGACATTTCTTCTTCAAAGGAAGATCACGTGACCGAGACAAAACTTACTGCAACACTAACTTCTTGACCGCAACTACCAAGGTCACGGTAAATTATTCCATTATTCCGTGTTTTCAACCCCCCCCCCCGTCTGTTAAACCGGTAAAAATGAATGCCTTGAAGCCATCAGAAACCAGTTTTCCACTGATTCGGACAACAATTTTTTAATTCAGATTTGTTTGGAAAATCCTATTTATTTCCTCTTTGGACAAATTTAGAAAGTAAGAAACTCTTCTAAACACCACGAGATGTAGATCGAATTCATCAAGTGCGTGATTTTTAAAGTTCAACAATTTTAAATTTTTTTCTAGAAATTTTTAAATCGATCCCAACTTTTTGCAAACACGGTAAGAGAGATCGTCTGAAGCTTAAAATAAAGTGAACCAAGGGACCTTAATTATGGAATTCGAAAGAGCGAGAAAAATGAAAATAAGATTGACTGTTGAACATCTTCAAGTCATCTCGAACAATCTCTGTCGAAATGGCTCGAAAATTTAAGCCCGAATTCATCTCTAGGAGGAAATTTTAATTCCCTGTAAAGGAGATTTCTTCCCCTTTCCTGAAGATGACTGAATTCTCGGCGAATTGACAATTTATGGCGAGGCACTCGGTACGATTGATATGTCTGAGCGGCACGTTTTTGCACACAGCGGGTTAAATGGCCAGGTCACAAGGACCCCGAAGGCTCAGAGAAGGTTAGGGGAGGGGACCCACTGGAACACTGTTGGGAGACACATGGTAACCTCCCGTCAAGGCCATCCAGCGTGTTCTTTAACATGCACAGGGTATGGCTCTCCCGCACACGGGGCCACGGCTTAACGTCCCATCCGACGGACACTAGGTAGGAAAATGGCTAGCAAGATGAAGAGCGTGCGAGAAATCTACTGAATATCCATTCTCCCTGTTAACGGCAGAAGAGATTTTGTTCCCTTCCTGTGACCTTTGCCCCCACTTCACCTGTGCACTCTTGGATGATGGCGCAAAATTAAGGCTTGAAACCGAAGCGGATATCGACTTCATTTCAAAAGACAGCACAATGAAGATTCCATTTGGTCACTGCACCACACATAGAAGAGGTCTAATAGTTCAATGTCGGGGGGGGGGGGTGAAAAGACGAGTGCATTATTTCCGATAAAGCGAAAAGTTGCATGCAACTGAAAAACAATGTACACAAATTCAATCCGTTACTGAATGTCGCAAAAATTTTACAGCACTAACACTACTAGGGAATGGGGGAGTGGGGGGGAACTGCCTCCACCTTATTGGCTACGTGACTACCTTCACTGCACAAAAAGATTTAAAAAATAAAAATGCAAAATCTCTTCTGTTATCGGTTTCTAACCTCGCACTATCTCTCGAGCACTTCGGTTATCAGTTTCACCAAACACGGGAAGAGCGTTATCGTCTGCCACATTGCCACTCAGGTGTGTTGGGGGGAGAGGGGGAAGAGGCCTCTGTTAGTCGTTTGGGAAAACTGGTGGTAGATGGTTACATTGACCAAAAATTCAGCACCAACGTAACTTTAAAAAATCTTCAGGGTACAGCTGCAAAATTCCAGGAACAATTTCTCGGAGAATCCCTCCTCCCCGCATGTACCCAGTATTTCATTACATTCCTAGAATAAGACTTGGGTTAGGGTTTCCCCAATACTAAAATATTTCACCGGAAAGGTTAAAATAATATTCTAAACATATGGAGTAAGATTTTAGAGTTGGTTTTCAAATCCATTTTTAGTGTCGGACATACAAATATGGAGGCGAAATAAAATTATGCCAAGACACCTTCGGGGGGGAGCGAAGGACTTTAGCCCCCTGGTGCCTCCTCCCCCCCTCTTGGTTCATAATCAGTTTTAAAATGGAGCTCGGGATGGTCTTTTATTTTGAGAGACAGATTCGATTCAAGACTCGTGCCTTAGTCGTCCTTTAAATTGAGTTTTTTTAGGAGGGTGGCACAATTGGGACTCGAACCTGGACATCAAATCTCCCCTAACGATTCTTGCACGAGCGAAAACTAGATCAGTATCCCCCCCCCAACCTTTCAGAGGTCAACTATCAAGTAATTGAATGTCTTGAAGAATGAACCTGGCGAGGTGAATGGCAGCGATCGTCGATCTATTCCGTCCCCCTTTCAGTGTGGGCGGGAGAGCATTTCTTACGCTTCCTTAATCCTTTTCGCATTTCCTTTATCTTTTGAAAGTTTTCGTAAATACTTTTCTCCATCCTTCCAATTGCTGTTCATTTCATTGCCTCCCAGAGGCATTCCGATCAAACGAATTCTTTGCTCTCCGATTTCGTTTACTAGGTTGGTGGGGGGGTGCTGGTTATGTCGCTCATAAAAGAAACAACCAAGCAAAATTAAAGAATGACGTTTGGCTTCAAAATCTGCCTCGTCATCTCCCACGAGTCGACATTTTCCGCGGGCAAATTCCCCCCCCCCTCCGTCTCACTTGCTCGTGCAGACAAACGACACCATCGTCTGCATTGGTCACCTCCGACCAACGCCCGCGCATTTGGACCTTGTCCCGCGCTTCGCACACACGTGCATCGGCTGCCTGAGAAGGAATGCACTGCACAGGTAGGGAGGGGAGGAGAGATTATCTCCCCACTTCCCTTGGCGACAGAGGAATGGCGGAAGTCGTCTTCGCAGGTTCTGAGGCCCTAAGCTATAGAAAATTAAAGAGATGCCCCAAGCTGTGGCAAGTTTAAGAGGCCTCAAAAATTCAAGACTAAAATTTATATTTAGTATGCTGATTGAAGGGAAGATTAAAAAACAAACGTGAAAATGACGGGATAAAACAAATCTATCTACAGCTGAACAGGGTTTGCGCAATAGATTAATTTAAATATTGAAAAAAACCCTTTAACGTTGCACAGCAAAGCTTCAAATGCATTGTTTTGAAGCCCCCTCATATTGCGAGGGCCTTAGCTACAGCTCAGTTAGCCTGTGCGTGAAGTCCCGCCCTGCATCTTCGGTTGCCACCTTCCTTCCTCGCTACTAATCCTTTCGTCCCTGGCGCTTCCCTTCCGAAAGCAACTATTCCCGTCCAGAGTGGTGATCATTTCATGTTCCCATCGCTACAAGCACTCGTGGATTTGACTTGACGCGAAGTTGACTCAAGCCTTGAACGGAACTTTTCGATATTTGAAACATTTATCGTCGCTCAAGCATTTAAAAGCCATTCCCAGCATTATCCGATCTTATACCATGCAATTTTTGTTGTTTCCATAAATTAAGGAACTCGCTGGGAAGAAGCAATTTTGTTGCGCAGTATTCCCCAACAGGAGTGCCACCAAGCGTTCCAGAATCAACATAGACGTCTGCATCTTTGCATATATGTTGGAATGCAGATACTTTGAAGAAGAGCAGAAGTTTTGTTAAGCGCAATGGTTTTGTTTTGCAGATGCATGTCAAGAACGCCCTTCGTAACGGGGTTCCGGTCAAATATATCCCCGACTTGGGTCATAAAGGAATTGACAATGTATCAAATTTCACAGATACTTGATACGATTTCAAAACGAGACGATATTTCAAGGCTTTTCCCCATTAACTCAAATGTGACCATTTCACGATTTGGTTCGATATTTTACGATCAGGTTTCTTTCGATGCTTTGACCGTTACAAGATCCAGCTAGCCACCAAAAAGGTATTCGATAGTTCACACTGGGAATTTGGCAACAAGCAGAATTCAAAACCTTTCAAATTCAGATGGCATCATTTTTGTTCGTTATAAAGCAATAGAGGTCGCTTGTGCTGAGGGAGAAGATTTATCAGACGCGTAACTTTTCGAAGATGACGAAACAGATTGGCACTAAATAAAATGGCGCTCACTGCCAAGTCACTGCACTCTCTGGAGTTAATGTTATGTCAACAGATGTCGCTGCAAAGATGGGCAAAACAGTGTTGCCATTTGAAGCACGGGAACATAAATAATGGCTGTATTTCCTTCCAAGCGTATTCCGCGTCGCTACGAGGAAGCATGCTAACACTTGGCAGTTTTACACGGGGATTACACCCAACCGAGGCGCGCGACACTCGACAGTTCGAAAGTTGTTTTTTTTTCTAAAAATTTGAATCTCTCGTAATTTTCCGAATACTTGATCTTCCGATCTCAAATGAAATTTGCCATTCGGTATTGCGTTGAAATTTGAATTCTCCGTCTGCAATAGAACCACGTATCTTATTGAAGCAATTTTTTCCTCTAATTTTTTTTCTAGTTCGCCGTTTTGAAATTTTAGTTTTCGGCAGGCTGCACACGACAGTATTTAAATGAGGAAAAACTCGGGTGAACCGGTTTTTACCTCTCATTCCGCCTGTGTACATTTCATTCTGTTGTGTTTTAAGGTCAACTGTTAGCTGAAAGAACTTGTCGGTTTCCTTTAAAATTCGTTTAATATTTCAAAAGTCCAGCATCTTTACGCGGTTAAAGAGGAGATAAAAAAAAAACGTTCAATATATTTCCATCCACCATTTCTGTCGGTTTCTTATCAACGCCCTCTTTTTCATTGCAACCGCCGAGTCTTTGTGGGCGTGCCTGTTGCGAGCGCGCGCTCAGGTGGCGCTTTGCACGCCGCTGCCTTTGTCGCCAAGGAAGAAACCGAAGACATTCTCAGGATGAGGATCGGTGGATTCGGTTGCACACGATCCATCAAAGTCTGTAAATAAGTGGTGCGGACTGACGTCATTTGTTGGGTTTTGCTTCGCCGTCGGATCTTCGTACTCGAATTTTTTTGCATTTTACTTGCCTTATGATTGCTTGGTTAAAAAAAAACAAACGATTCTTCCACTATGGGAATCGGGGATCTATCAGGGCACGGAACTTTAGGAACGACATTTAAAAAGGTCTCAAAATTGATACACTTTCCAATTTTCGATAGTTAAAATAATTATCGTCGCTCAAGCATTTAAAAGAAGTATCGTTTGGCATTTAAACATTTTCTCCAAAAATGCTGATGATTAGAGCAAAAATATATACATCCAAAACAGCAGCTTCAGCTCACTTCCTGATGTTCGATTTCAAATTATTCTTACGACCGACAAAAGACGCCAAGTTGAAACTTCAATTCTTTGAAAAGACGATCTCTAATCAAATGTCACGTGTCCGTTGACGAGGGCGTTACGATTCTGGGATTCTTGACTCAAAAGCTGATCGAAATCAATTGTTCCTGCACTTTTTTTCGCACACCATGGTCTACTAAATGGTCAGGTCACAAGGACCCCGAGGGCTCAGAAAGTGGGAGGAGGGGACACACTAGACAGTAGCCTTCCATCTAGGCCATCCAGCGTGTTCTCGCCCATCCGACGGTTGGCAGCCCTTCCTAGCACGTCGGTGTTCCCTAACTGACCGAAGGCAGGGCGAAAACTTTGGAGGAGAAGAATCACAACCCAGGTAGGACTGGTAACTGCAGAGCCAAGTGGCCCCAACAACCGAATATAGTTTAAGAGAAGGGTGAGGATGTCGAGGTCTGTAAATGGTAGCTAGGTAGTCACTGGAAGGAGAGCTATGCACCAATCCCCTGTGATGATGCATAGAACAGGTCAGGCCTAACACCTAATGTCCGACCCCGCCTTCTCGTGGTGCGGACCGTTAGTAACTTTCAAAAGAGATACTCTCTTGTGGAAGTGAACGGAAGGGGAGGGCTGCCACATTAGTGTGGCCTACTGATCTGGACAACTATGGCTACTTTTCTTTTTTTTTCTACCCTGCTGAGGAGTGGTCAACCACACAGGGTCCTGGTGCTGACCGTATAAACCTACTGGACTGGACAGATATATGGCTCCGAGCTTGATTATGGATCCTGATTTTGCTGCACTGGTGGGCTTCTGTGGAGGGAAAATCTTCCGCTGTGTTTTCTGTTTGTTTGTGGGTTGACAACCCCAAATAGATTCACAGGATATCTTTATCAGCTGGTAGATAATCCTGAGCAGAGGTCATCGCATGCACCTGAACTCTTTGCTTCTATTGGCATCGTCAAATTCTACATTGGAGGAAGTCTTCCAGTGTAGATGGCTTCAGCCTTTAGTAGTGGGGGAACGGGTCTTTGCCCCATGTCTGCGATTAGAGGGCTGTTTGATATTGTCGGCATTCCCTCTCTCAATAAACATAGTTTCTTTAAACATCCCACTAACCATTTTCTCTCCATAGGTAGTTGGAATGTGAGGACTCTGCACAGAGCTTTTTCTCTTGATGTCCTCACACAAGAATTCCACCATTATAATTTAGATATTCTCGGCATGCAAGAGACCAGATGGACAGATAAAGGTCAGATTCTTAGAAATAATCTTATATTTCTCTTTTCAGAGAGGGACGATAATAAGCATCACCAAGGCATGTCTGCTTCTCAGCAGACATGCTGCTAGTGATGCTCTTCTAGGATATGAGTGCATTAATGAAAGGTTTCTTACAGCAAAATTTCAAACAAGCGTTAAAGACTTGAATGTTATCTGCTGTTATGCCCCCCACTGAGGATGCTGATGAGGATGAGAAGGATAGGTTTTACAGACAACTTAAGGATATTTTGAATTCTGTCAAGAAAGCAGATATTACCCTTGTTGTAGGTGACTTCAATGCCAAAGTTGGTACTGACTCGGACCTTTGGGGAGGGGTGATAGGCCCTTTTGGTATTGGTAGCTGCAATGGCAATGGGCAACATCTCATAGGTAAGTAAACTCAGTGGATTCAGAATAACTAACACCTATTACAAACACCGCGACATACATAAACGTACATGGGTTTCACCTGATGGGTAGCATAAGAATATGATTGATTACATATTAATTAACAGCAAATGGGCTAGTTCTGTTAGGAATACCAGGGCATATAGCAGAGCTGAAATTGGATCTGACCATTACCTTGTTAAAAGTGTCTTGCAACTTAAAAAGTGTTGTGCTAGGGTTAAAAAATTTACTTTTAATACTGCAGCTCTGAAAGATCCAGTTATAGCCAAAGCTTACCATGATAGGTTACTTAGTCATTATGACAGTCATGGTTTGCTTACTACTGAAGTTGAGCAAGAATGGGATCATTTTAAACAGGCTTTTTTGGACGCTAACAGTACTCTTTTAGGAAAAAAGGAGCAGAAGAGGCAAAATTATCTGAGTGATAAGGCACTTGAGCTTATTTCGGAAAGAAAGAACTGCAGGAATGCCCTTAATCAATACCCTACTAGTCCTAATAGAAAGCATTACAGAGACCTTAATAAACTTGTAAAGGATCAGTTAGCTGCTGATAAGAATATTTGACTGACAAAGCCGAGGAAGCAGACAGCACAACAGCAGAGAGCTGTAAAAGATAGTTAATGTTTTGTGTGGTAGAAAACGGACAGGCATACAAGGATTGAAGGGTAAACAAGGTAAGGTTATAGAAGGGGAGGATTCTGTCATGGCTAGGTGGGCTGAGCATATCAGTGATGTTCTAAACAATGTAGTTAGTTCTACTCCTATTGTTTGCAATGATGATAGATGCATTGGTGGCTTTAATGTTGGCCCTATAACACAATCTGAAGTTATTTTGGCTGTTTCTAAACTTAAACTTCATAAATCCCCAGGGGTAGATGAAATTACTATTGAAATTACTACGGAAATGCTTAGAGCTGGGAATGTTTCGGTTACCACTTGGATGACTGAAATTCTGAATATCTTTTAAGATAAAGGCATGGTTCCTAAGGATTTTACCAGAGCATTTGTTATCCCTATTTTCAAAAAAGGTGATCGCAGTTCTTGTGATAGCTATAGGGGTATCAGCCTACTCTCTGTTCCAGGTAAAGTTCTTTCCAAGATTGTGCTTAATAGAATTAAGAATCTGGTTGACAGTCAATTGCGTGATGAGCAATGTGGATTCAGAAGTGGTAGGGTATGTGTGGATCAGATATTTTCACTTAGGCAGATTCTTGAGAAATGTTTAGAGTTTCAGAAACCTTTGGTTGCTAGCTTTGTTGATTTCAAAAAGGCTTTCGACTCTGTTGATCGTCATAATTTGTGGTTGATTGTGAGATCATATGGTATACCAGACAAGTTAGTTAACATAATGAAAGCTCTATAATAACACTGAGTCGTGTGTGAGAGTTGGTAAGGCTTGTAGTAATTGGTTTAGCATTACTTCTGGTGTTCGACAAGGGTGCATTTTGTCTCCTTTTCTCTTTAGCTTGGTTATTGATTATGTTATGCGAAATTCACTTCAAGGGAAAGATTTTGGCCTTAAATGGGCTGGAGATACGAAAATTTCTGATTTAGATTATGCTGATGATTTAGCCCTTTTGGCAAATCATGTTGATGAGATGAACTCTTTCATTCGAGCTGGTGATGAGACTGGTAGTAGAGTAGGTTTGGTTATAAACAGAGAGAAAACTAAAGTGATGAAAATTGGTCAGGCAGGCTGTGATTCAGTTAATCTGAATGGTTGCAGTCTTGAGCAGGTGTCACAGTTTAATTATCTTGGGAGCTATGTAACAGATAATGGTGATGTGCAGCATGAGATTAACAGACGAATAGGGATTGCTGCCGGGACTTTTAAGAACCTATGGAGAGTGTGGAGAAATAGGCGTATACACCTAAAGACTAAAATTAGACTGTATAATAGTTTGGTTCTTTCTAGGGTTAGTTATGGTAGTGAAACTTGGACACTTTGTAAACAAGATAACAGGAAACTAGATGCTTTTGATTCCAGATGCTTACGCAGTATCTTGGGCATTAGGTGGTTTAACTTTGTAACTAATGATGAGGTTGGGCTAAGGAGCCTGCAACCTCCTTTAAGTAGCATATTGTGCAGAGAGACTCCGCTGGTTTGGCCATGTTGCCCATATGAATAATTACAGATTGGCGAATAGGGTTATGAACAGTGTGCCTAAAGGCCTCAGAAAGAAGGGGAGACCTAGGATGCGGTGGGCAGACAATGTCAAACAGGACCTTATTAGAATTGGTGTGCAGTGGCCAGATGCAGTAGATGTAGCTCAGGATAGACTTGCTTGGAGAACTAAATTGCACGGTCTGGTTGGACCTCCGTAGCCCATGGCTGCTTGAGGAGGAGGATGATGACGAGGATGTCGTCAACTGGCAGATCAAATCATTTAAGAGTAGTCCATCACACTGATGATCGAGCGTTTTTTATTTGGGGGGGGGCGTACCTCTGTTCCAGGTTTCGATATCTAGCCAAAGTCGAAAATTCCCTATTCTGAAAAACACATAACCCAGTTCCTTTACTGATTACGACAATATTAAAATAGATTCAGTTGGTTCTGGTGGGATACTTTGCTTGACTATTAAGAAACTTTTAACGTACCAAATTGCATTTAATAAGTTCAGCTGAATATATTGCTATTTATCTGAAAAATTATCAGCAATATTTCGTATGTAACTATAGATCTCTTTGTATCCCACTTACCACCTTCCTAGTAGAATTTCATCATTTGATAATAAAAGCGAAGTTGTTGTAATTGGTGATTTAAATATAGATATACTAGGAAATGATCACTACACAAATGAATATCTAAATTTGTTGTCATCAAATGGCTTTCAAAGTTTCATAAATTCACCGACCAGAGAAAGTATGATATCTTCTACTTGCTTAGATCACATTTTTGTTAAAAGCAAAATCGAAAGTACATTCAAAAGTAGTATTGTTAAATTAGCAGTGACTGATCATTATCCCATTGCCTTAACAGTTAATTTTAACAATATGAATATTCAGTGTGATAATTATACAGAGCCTATTCTTTATCACTTCATAGACTATATTGAACAGGCTTTTAAGTGAATGTTCCTGGAACGAGGTATTAACTCTTAATGATGCCAATGAAGCTTATAAATTTTTAACATTTAATCTCATAATTAAAGATTCAACTAGAGAAAGAAAATTTCAGAATAAATCACAATCAGCAAAGCCATAGATTACTTCCGAAATCCTGAACTTATTAAAAGAAAGAGATAAGCTATATAAAAAACACAAAAAACCCTTTAAATGAAACTTGCGAAAGTAGCTTTAAAACTTTAGAAATCAAATAAATTATAAAATACGAGATGCAAAAAACAGTTTCCTTGCAACTCAGTTTCAAAATTGTGATGGAAATATATCAAAGCAGTGGAAATTGATAAGAGAGATAATAAATCAGAAGAAGGTAGAAAACAAATATCCAGAATTAGCATTTTCAGTTGAATCAGAACCACTTTCTAAGTTACTGGCAAACCAATTTAATGAATACTTTGTAAATATAGCAGTAAATCTGTCAAAGAATAGGATTGTAAGAAATCAAAATAGCCATATGAGTAAAAATGTCAAATCCATGTTTTTAGCTCCAACTTGTAGAAAGGAATTGAGTGACATAATACAAGGATTTAAAAATAAAAAATCTGCTGGGTATGACAATATTTCCATTATTACTGTTAAAAAATGTTCTTTCCACTTGATTCAACCATTGGTTCACATTTGTAATTTATCCTTCGAAACTGGCACTTTTCCAGATTTAATGTAGAAAGCTATTGTAATTCCAGTTTACAAGGGAAATAATGATTTTAAGAATTATCGACCGATATCACTTCTCCCTGTATTTTCAAAAATATTAGAAAAACTAGTTAATAGTAGACTGATAAATTTTTTAGATAGTTTTAATTTTCTCTCTGAAAACTAATTTGGTTTTAGGAAGGTAGAGGGTACAGAAACTGCATTGTTGAATTATACATCAAAGGTGTTTCATTCCATAGACAATAATCAATTTACTCTGTCCGTATTTATGGACTTGGAGAAAGCTTTTGACACAGTTGATCACGAATTTTTAATTAGCAAATTAGAAAATATTGGCATTCGTGGTGTTGTATTAAAATGGTTTAAAGACTACTTACAGCACAGAACGCAATGTGTTAGTCTTTTTAATACACTTAGTAACCCAAAACATATTTCATGTGGCGTACCACAAGGTTCAGTCCTGGGACCACCTTGTTTCTGATATTCATATATGATCTATGTAAATTAAAAATAAATAGCTATATTAACACTTTTGCAGTTGATATATCATTAACTTTATGTGCCGATTCTCTGGAAAATCTCATTTATAACATGAACACTGATCTAAAATGTGTGATGAAATGGTTGGATTTAAATGGATTACATTTAAATACGAAAAAGACAGTATATTCTATTTAACCTAAAAAAGAATCGTACAATTCAAATTTGATTAAATTAAAATCGTACATTTTCATGCAATAATTACTCAGCTTGTTGCTGTGAAGACATTGAACAGGTTCAAAGTCTATTATACCTAGGCGTTTATATTGATAGCTCCCTAAGTTGGAAAATGCACATTGGAAAACTAACAAACACACTTAGATGTTATATAAATTTTATTATTTAAAAAAAAAATCCTCAGTAATAAAATGTTAATAATGCTATACAAATCTTGGGTCCAGTCTGCTATACAGTATGGTATTACAAGTTGGGGAGGACCATACATTTCATCATTAAAGAATCTGATTTCAATGCAAAATAAATTTATATTTCAAATATTACCAAATAAATATAAAACTTACCATCTTTTGTAAGTATACCACTTCAGGTGTATTTCCACTGAGACATTTATTTGTTTATAGAACATTAAATTACTTCTTTCAAAACAATAATGCAGTGCTGCATTATTCAAATTATTCTATGCGACATAATGGGAAAAGGTTTGTGTTGCCACTTGCAAATAAATAAATTATGCACAAACACTTTATTGGGCCCTAAAATTTTTAATTCTTTACCGATTATAATTCGAAATGAAACTAATTTTATGGATTTCAGATCTCTCACTGCTAATTATCTAATGACCATTACAAATGCTGACAGCCTGTTTTCAGTGTTAAAGTAAAAAAAATTTAATTCGTTTTTATAAATTCTGTGTTTTTGTATATATATTTTTTCTTTATGTAAAGTTGAGTGTCAGTGTTGCCAAAATTATGTATTTAAATAATTTGTAAATTAACCTACATGAGCTTATATGCTCTTGGGTTAATAAGAGTATTACAAATATATGTTGTTTGTAACCTTATTAAAATAAAACTGAACTGGCGAATTCTTGCCAGCAAGTAAAATCCAGATTATCCGACTTCAACTGGACCTAAGGGTGGTCGGTTCAATAACCAAAAAAGTTGAATAATACGATTAATATTAAACACTATGAGCAAATATCTACACAACTTTGTTCATTATAAACTGTATTATGAAATAATGAAATGGAAATATTTAATTGTTAACAACATCGAAAATAAATGCAAAACTGTTATAAAAGAACTCATTACAGAGAAGGGGTTTTCCATCCCCGACTGCTTTTTTGCGGGCACTCGAGTCTCGTAGCAAAATGTCTGATGACAGTTTCTACTGTACTTAAATAGAACTGTCCAAAATTAATCGAAATTAATGATTTGTGTGAATAGAAAAAATAAAAGTCTAAATTATGGAACAATAATCTTTGTCATTAAATACATCATCATCATCCTCAAGCAGCCAAGGGCTACAGAGGTCCAACCAGAAAGAAAAAAAAAAGCATCTTAAATTTTATTAAACTTTCGAAACATTCTAAACTCAGAAAAAAATTAATATATATTTTGCATGTAACATTTTAAGCATAACAAAGTATATAGAGTTATCTAGTGGGGGGGGGATGAACGAAACAACCAAATGATCGTAGATTAATCTAGTGCGAGGTTTGTTGATAGTAACCTGTTCCGATTCTTTCACAACAGAGAGCATTTTATGTCCCCTTCGACAGTTGTAAAACTTTTTCCTGTGATGGTGGGGGGGGGTTAAAAAAATTGCGCTCTTTCCATCCCACTTGGAAGCCTTAACAACGCACGCGCTCCCTGTTCCAGGTGTTGCCCCTTTCATCGGAGGGCTCTTCTGCGACATAAGCAGACGAGCACCTCGGCGGGAGAACCAATCCTCGACGTACAAATATCTGTAGCCTGCGCATCGTGGGTGAACCAACACTGGGGTCAGGGACGGACGACATCAGACGCCCTCCGTCGCGCAGAAAAGGAGGGAGTTCGGAGGGCGGGGTGGGGGGTGGATACGTCTGGCACTGCCCCAGACTGGTGCGTTGAAGAATGAGAACTCGACGCCCATCGAAACTGGTTCCTTGTCTCGAGCCTTGCGAAGAAAGTGAATTTTGCGGCGGAAAGTTGGCCGAAGGTCAGAGCGCAAAAGGGACGACGACGGAGGAGGAGGAGCAACGACCCGAGGAGCAGATGGAAGTCGTTCGTTGCACGGAGTGGAGGAGGGGGGAAGGGAGATGACCAACTCTTCTTGGTATTCTGGCAACGCGTCATGGGAAAGGGAAAATGTCGTCTGTGGATCATCTGGATGCGAGAACAGGAGTCGTCCGGTTTTTTCTTTTGCTTTCAACAAGCACGGAATATTCGAATCTTGGGTTGCTTCCTTCGCCAAAAGGTCGGCAGGCGCATTCCCAGCGAGTCCAATGCGATTTGCAATCCACTGGAAAGAGATGGAATTCTGGTGGTGGCGTTGTTTTTCAGCAGCGAATATTTTGTGTCGGCTTGGGATTGCATCCTTTTGAGGGTTCTTTATAGAAACATTCGTAACGCTGATCTGCTCTCGGTGAAAATGACAATTCTCTTTTTGCTTTCAAGTTTTATTAACCCATCGTAAGGGTTTCCATGTTGCCGCTAACTCAGTCTCTGATGTGTCTGCGAAATTCTTCATTTTAGTTTTAACATTTGAAGTTACCTTGCGAGTCAAAAAATGCTCCTGCTGATGGGTTTAATTTTAAATCCACGGTGCCATTTTTATAGATTTTTTTCAGTAGTTAAAATCTTGCTTTAAAGTATCTTTTACATGGTCCAGGATGCAAGATTTTTTATACTTTGGTTGATTTTTCTTTATTTTTCTTTGGATGTTTGATAGTTTGTGGGGGAATATATATATGACCCAATCAAACTTTCCATTGAAGTTGGCTATGGTTTTGTGTAGTTTTTGCCTTGTGATTGTTTCCTGTAATTTTCTTATAGTGTTTTGAAGCAATTCAGAAAAATTTCATCAGCAGTTCTTGCATTTTAAATTTCAGAGTGGCAATGGTTGTTTCAGCATAAAGTGAGATTGTTGGGCAGGTGGGAAGTTGCCCCAAGCAGACTAAATATTTAGTTTCGTACACCTTCAAACTTTTTATTTAGGTGTTCAGAAGCATTGCAGGTAAAGACGAGTGCCTATTCCAGTTAGGTATTGAAATTATGGTGTAGAAGTTTAGTAGTCATTGGGATTTGCATCCCCATGTGGTGCCAGCAACACTTCTCAGGAGCAGAAGGAGTTTCTTTACACAGCCAGAGGTAGATTTTGATAGTGTTCAATCCAAATGAATTCTGTGTCAATAGAAAGCTCTAAAAATCCATGGAATTTCAATTGTTTGAAGGTGGAATCTTCAGTTCTATTTTCGGTGTAGGTCTATCATTTTTCAAAATGGGCAATATAACTTCTTGCAGAAGATTACTTCAAGAAATGGCACTTGAAGCTTTCTTGAAGACAAGTAATAGTTTGTTTCAGTTGTCCTTCTAACCTGTAGCATGATGTATTTCTGCACCAAATAGTGATATCATCTGCACAGAGAAACTTCAAGAAATCCACAACCATAGAAGGATGTGGACCAAAACTGACAGAATAAACTCAAAAAAGTTCGATAGAACTGACCATCACTCATCTTTGTCTTCCTAAAAAAATAAGATCTTTACCACAAAATATAAAAAAATATGCTAGACTCCATCAGCCATGCAGTCAAAATAAATAAAGCCCCGCCCTCAAGCAGCTGCTTGCCACAGAGGTCTGATAGGAGCCTGTCAGTTTAATAAGATAAAGTGAAAGGCCGAGGGGCAAAAGGACTAGGAAATCCCCAAATCTGATCTATATTTTGGAACTCTGTGCCTAAAGAACATTTTTTGTGATATAGAACAGCTGAACATGGCAGGACTCGCACATTGAAGAATTTAGAACTTAGGTTGCATAATTTTGATTGTCTCTCAACAACCTGTATTAATTGATGATGGTAACTGAAATACCCATTCCAGCATTTCATTTTATTCCTCATTTTCCACATCCTGCAGAATTTTTTTTATGCCTGAATAATTTTACGAGTACTGTTAAGATTTTCCAACATGTATTTTGACTTACCCTACATTTCTTGAAGAGCTCGTTTCCAAACTAAAATAAAAATCTTGCTACCTTTAATTCCCCCAAATTTTCCTCTTCGTGGAACGCAAAATACTTTGCCCTGGGATTGTTTGCGGCCACAGAGCCGGACAAAAGCTTCCCATAGATTGGCAAATACAAGCACTGAAAAGATTCATTCAGAAACTCATGTGAAACTTCGGGGCGAGTATTTCCGATAACTAATCCGAAAAGTTTGCATTAAGGAAAATTGTTTAGTTACCATGACATATGTCAAAAGAAAATTCACCTGTTATTAGAAAAATGAAGGCAATAATTGATAGAGGGACACAAATTGGATTGGACTGTTTTACTCTGAGCGGCACTTTTTTGCACACCATGGGCTAAATGGCCAGGCCACAAGGACCCCGAAGGCTTAGAGAGGGTTGGGGGAGGGGACCCACTGGAACAGCTGTTGGGAGACAGATGGTAGCCTCCCGTCAAGGTCATCCAGCATGTTCTTTAACGTGCACAGGGTATGGCTCTCCCATACACGGGACCACGGCTTAACGTCCCACCCGACGGACGGCGGCCTTTCCAAGGCCATCGATGTCCCCTACTGACCGTGGGCAGGGCTGGGAAATTTTGCGGAGATAAATCTCAACGCTGACCCAGCTGGGACTCGAACCTGGGAACTACAGATTACGAGCCTGGCGCGCTACCGACTGAGCGACCCCCGCCCCAGGGACACAAATAATCCATTATAATAGCATATGGAAAGAGCTCATCGACGAGCATTATCTTTTGGCAATAAAGGACAATGGCTTTCTCTTGGCAGATGAAAAGAATTTTATATAAACTTCCGCATATTTAATGATTACATAGGAATATCCTGCTGCTAAACATAAATGTAAAAGCAAGCGTTAAAAGAAAATCATTAAAATGAGGAAATAGATTCATATATATAAATGTAGCCGTCCCGTGGCCGAGTGGTTAGCACGCTTGTCTACTGATCTAAGGGACCTGGGTTCGAGCCCCGGGTAAAGCATGGATATTTGTGTCGTTTTTCGGCTGAGGTCCTGCTATTCTCTCAGGCCTTCTACTTTGGTATATAAACTGGCAGGCTCCTGTCAGACCTCTGTGGCAAGCAGCTGCTTGAGGGGGTATTTTTTTTTTACAACAGATGGATTTCGTGTGTAGATAATTTTAGGTACTCCGTTATATACACTGAAGTGCCATTGAATGAGAGATAGCAATCTAGTAACGTGTTGGATCCCCTCTGGCCCTGATAACGGCCGGCACACTACGAGGCAGACTCCATAAACATGCGTAAATGTTCCACAGGTATGGCGACCCATGCATCCTCCAGAGCTGTCCACAGTTCTTTCAAGGTCGTCGCTGATGGGTCACGGGCCGAACTCTCTGCTCGACGGTATCCCAAAGATTTTCGATGGGATTTAAATCTGGGCTTCTAGGTGTCCAATTCATTATTTTAAGGTAAACAGAATGCTCCTGCAGCCATGCATTTGCCAACCTGGACCTGTGAGATGAACAGTTGTCTTGCTGGTAGACGCCATCTCAATTGGAATGCATGATGGCCATAAATGGGTGTAAATGGTCAGCCACGAGTTCTACATACCGGGATGCACTGAGAGTCGTGGGTACACGTACCAAAGGTCTCACAGACGTCCAACTGAAGACACCCCAGGCCATCACTGAGCCACCACCAGCTTGTACTGTTCCAACCTGACATGCAGGATCCAGGTTCATGGGGTTGTCGCCATACCCTCAGTCTCCCATCTGCGTGATGAAGTTTAAATCGGGATTCATCACCGTAGGCTATCTGTTGCCAATTTTCGATGTTCTTTAGCCCAGGCAATGGAAATTTTTTTAGCCAGGCTTTAGCCCCAGCAATGTTGAACCCAATGTCGTGCCGTTATAAGTGCGACTCTTGTAAGTCGGCGGCTCCCGAAGCTGAGACGATGAAGTGAGCGTTGCACGGTCCATTCTCTGATTTACCGGCTGAAACCCACGTTCTGATGGGAGGCGATTTCAGATAATGTCTGGTCCCTATCGGTCCGTACGATGCGGGTCAGAGAGCAAAGCCCACGATCATTCAAGACTGGTTGTCCGGGTGCTTGTTTTTTTGCCGGAATATTCATATTCCCGGAACACTCTTGAAACTGTCGTATGAGAAAATCGAAGTTCGGTGCCAATTTCGGAGATCGAGTGTCCCATCCGTCGGGCACCTACGAACTGTCCTCGGTCATATGCGTCTAAATCCTACCTCTAATTCAATGGCACTTCAGTGTGAAAAAAAAGATTGTTAATATTCATGTAACTAGTTTTTCTTTTAAATGTTTCAAACAATTTATCCATTACTCTTACCTTCTTTATTCATAGCTGTCGATAATGGGCTAGACTCGCAGCTTTTTTTTTATTTTTACACAAAGGACTGAGACAACCTAGAATCTTCATGTAGTTTGTCCTGGTTCCACATAGAAACATTTACATACCTCATAGGACACTCCCACTGTCTTAGTTTGGTACGCTAACTACTAGACCAGATAGAGTTCCCCTTTAAAACCCGGTTCTGTCCTGGTTGAAAAAAAGCGGGCACCGATTGGCTTTGGAAAGGTTTCCGCCCTCCGTGGATTGGAGGTTAAACCGTGGCTTGCTCAGGAGAGCCACAACTCGTGCACGCTAAAGAACATTTCCTGCTTCCATCTGTCTCCCCCACGAGTTGTACCGTGGATCCTCTTCCCTTTCAACCCTTTGGGGTCTTTGTGACTTACCATTCATAGGCCATCGTGTGAACAATAGTTCCACTCAGAAACAAACTATCAACCTCACTTCTGGCTTCACGTAAAATGTTGCATCAAAAAAGTTACTAAATAGAAGTCCCCTCACGATGTTTCGTAAACAACTGAAAGACCTGGGTTCGAGTCCCTGAGAAGGCATGGTTGTCTTTCTGCTGAGGTGTCTTTCCTCACAGACTTTCGCAGAGACAAGGGTTTGACCTTCAAAAGCAAGGCATCCACATTAACTAACACGTATCGACAGAACCCACTTTGTGTATATTGGCCCAATGAGATAGGCAACTCTCTCGAGACAGCTGCCAACATGGAGGGATCTAGGGGTGAGGTCAATGGGATCACGTCCCCGTCATCCGCTTTCAGAATGCTAGTAAGGGTAATATAAGCAAAAATAAACATTTTTCGAGATATTTTTTAGACCTCAACCTGAAGGAAAAAATGTACTCCTCTATTTTTCCTCGATCGCAGCACTCTGCTCCTTCCCAATTATTTCCTTCCAGATGAGAGAACCTGGTGACAAACGATCTCTTCCGACGTTCACATCTCAAAGGATCAGAAATCGACTGCCAAGATTTTATGCGCAAACACCAAAAAGGTGTATTGATACGTTTGCATTGGAAAGAGGAAATTTTGGTGCCAAAAAACACAAATTGGAGTCCGAGTCGTGCAATGTTCTCTTCTCACATGAGTCAAAGTTTAATTTGGGCACTGATTCCCGACAAGAGTCTGGAGAAGTTTAAGAGAAAGGATTTTGAAGTGTTGATAAGAAGACTGCTTATTGTGGAGGAAGAGGAGGAGTGGGATGGCATCGCATCGTCATCACGTAATGTACACGATACATCGTTCAATTCGTTCTCCTTAATAGATGATAATGACACAACTTTCCCAAATTATTTAGGAACTATTTCGGTATTGAAAGAATCGAGTGATTAAAGCTCAATTCCTGCACTTCAATGTAAAAGGGATATGTAGCTGAAGATATAAAAATATTCCTCCTTCTCAATCGATGAGATTTGACAATTGCTCAGTGTGCATTTCAGTTCATGGAGGACATACACCTAACAATAATTAGATGCTATTTTATTATTATTGGGATAAATAAATGTATTTGAAATTCATGTAAAAGCATAACAATGGAAACTTAAATGGTCAGACGACAATACTCTTAACTGCAGGATCACACAGACGACATTTAGATACGCTCTGACGACATAAAAAGGGATAATTATTGGCACGTGATGAGCAATGATTTGCATATACAAATTGAGGGTCGTGCAAAGTGATATCATTACCATAATAAGACAAAAATCCTCAAGAAGTCGTGATATACGGAGGACTCAAATTTAGTTCTCGTCTGTCCCGAGTTACTGCATTTGGCGCCACTTCTAACGAGATCTTGCTGGACATCATCTGCCCACCGCATTCTAGATCTCATCTTTCTCTGAAGCCTAGACACTCTTCATAACCCTATTGGCTAATCTAGGGTTTTACATACGGGCAACGTACCCAAGCCAACACAGTCTCTCTCAGCATAATATATAGTAATAGGACAAGATGTTAAAAAATCTCCGCACTTGAGTTGTCCACAATCCGACGCATCTAGCTACTAGTAGAGTCATTTTGTATAGTTTGCCTGGTCCATTTCTTTCTGGCAATTAAAAATATCAGTCATTCAGTTCCATTTATAAAGGCATTTCCTACTTTAAAAAAAAAAAATCAGATAAAAGTTAAAAAAATTTTTTAAACGATTTAAATTTTTGTTTTATTAAATTCGTCCCATTTTCGCGAATTCAGGATTATTTTTATTCTTTGCACAATGACGTGTACATAGAGATAAAACTCTTTAAGTCATAAAACATTAATACTACCATTGAAGAATTTCTTTTGCATCAATCGCCATTTCATCAATTATTACTACATTTAGTTATTTGCTTCCTTTGCATCGCCACTTGGACTTGAAACAAGAGGGAAATTGGAAGCTCATTCCTCCGAAAAGGAACTGGGAATGGCATCAAGCATGCAGACGAAAAAACTCGCGGGGTGGTCGTCGAGCGCGAGCTCTCACGGAAACGGACCATCGCTTCACAGAGAGCAGGCATAACAATCGCAAAGCTCTCCAAGGGTGGTCCGCCTGTTGCCAAGGGTATCGCGTGCAACATCTCCACTCTTATCCACAACACTTGACATCGAATAACCTCCCCCCCCCCCCACAAGGGAAGAGGAGTTGAGGGTTGGGCACTCTAAGCGCCACCGTGATTTATATGTGAGGAATATTTTAAGATTAACATTTTTTATGCATTCTGCCACACACATAAAATATTAATTTCTATGGCCAGTTCTTTCGAAGGTCCCCCCCCTCTCCGCTGATGTACTCCTTTCCTCTCCCCCTCCCGACTTCTGGTGTAAGAGAAGTGAATTTAGGACTCTCGAGAACGAATGTCTCCACGTCGTCGTCAATATTCTTTAAGAGACGAACGGATATAACTCCCCCCCCCCAAAGTGCGCCAAATGGTGGCACGTCCGCTTTCGTACGCATCAAAGAATGTGGATGGCAGACGTTTTCTCCGTACCCTTCGAGAAATATGACAAATGGAGGCAGCACGAGTCTCAGTGTCTTCTCCGGAAGGATTTAACCCTCGCAAATTCAGCGTTTCTCGTAACAAATGCATTGAGCCTCGAGACGGAATGAGAAAATGGAGCCACCAAAGAAACCAGAAGGCGACAGAGGTGAGGGGGGAGGGAGTAGTAATCATCACTCATCATTTAGAAGTGACGTTAGACCATTTTAACTTTGACCTTTTCTATTTTGAGGAAATTCTTTTCAACTCTCCCTCAGAATACGTTTCACGAAAACCAATTAGTTTTCCGTCGATTTCCATAATCTTCCGAAAATGAGTACTTCAGTTCAATGCCCAGGTCACAACGACCCCGAGCCTCAGAAGAGGGTTGGGAGAAGGAGGCTCGCCGAGCATTTTTTGTTAGGGACTGCCAAGTGTATTTCGCTGCCAGGCTTTGCCTTAACATCCCATTTCAAGAACTGACTTTCCCCCCCCCCCCAACAGATAAAATGGTCTGTCGACATAACTGACTCTATTGGGAACATCTAGACGCGATCCATCCAGTCCGTTCTTTTCACCAACATCATGTGGTGTGGTTCAAGGGCAGGAGGGGGCGTCACGGCATTGGGAATCGACCTCAAAATGGCAGCTTATTTCTTTTTTTTTAATTCCCCTTCTGATTCTTCACACGCTAAAGATTAATTGCCACTTTTTAAAATTCTTTTCCTTGCACATCATAAGCCCCAAGCTGGCTTCTCATTTCGTAACCACTGAAAACCGTAACGTTCAAGGATTTGCAGTCCCTCCCCCTTTTCGCGACTAGTTCTATGCGAAGGCCTCCCGTCATCAACAAAGTTAATAGTAGCAAGTTGGTTGTCATGAAGAGGACGTCGCCACCTTGCCCGGATGTTATCAGAGAGCGCGTGTCACATTGTATCGAGGAGCCAGTTAGTGCCGACGGACAGGGCAAGGCAGCGCAGAAGATAAAATGTTTGATTTGCAGCAGCAGTGGCGCCTTGTGACATGTCGTCTGCTGACAGGCAGACGACAGACACTTCTTTAAGAGGCTGAAACGACCAGAAATGAAGGGGGAGGGGTGAGAGTCGCCTCCCCCTATCAAATGATTCTCAAGATAAACATCGATTCCCACTCAGAGCCTTGCACTTGAAACGCCAAAAGAGATTTGATTTTTCAATGAAGTGATTAGAGGATAATTCTCAAGCCCAATCTTATCTGTTGGCGGGTGTTGTGAGAAAGTCAAGCACTTCGCTGAGAGAAAGACTGATAGTGGGAGGGAAAGGAAGGGGGGGGGCTGTAGAAGAGTTTCGTGTGCAAGAGGGACAGAATTTGTTTCACGGCAGATGGCCTTAACACCCAGGTTCCACTTTTCTCTCTTCTCGAATAAAGAATAGACTTCCTGCCAATGACGTCACGCCAATCCAAAGAGAAAGTCGAAGCTAGTAATATTTGGATTTCCCTTTGGTAAATGGAGATCTGAATAAAATCGATCCAAATCTTTACTTTTGCTCATTTTTCTTCCAAATATTTAATAAGAATAACATAATGAAAAATTTTACACTGGTGGTCAAAAGTTGAGCATAGTTGGCAAAATGGGCTATATTGAACAGAAAATCTGCGAAAACAGCAACAAACGGTAAGTACAGATAACAGGAGGGTGGGGGGGGCACATGTGAGAGTAATGATGCAGTAACACGTGAACACACGTAATGTGTATAAAATACAAGAACTGGCAATGGTATACGTAACTGGATAGATGTGGAAAACCTCATTTCTTCTGGCCAGCGTTATCGAACCGATTTGTTGCTGTAACAATATGTCCAATAGACATAATACCGATGTCTTTACACGTAATTGGGATCATGCCGAACACAGAGTGATGTTGCCGTGGGAAATAGGTGTGCACGTGACCCGTCAAAATAGCTCAAGACAAAACAGCCCCGACAAAATAGCCTGTTCTAAAATAGCCCAAGACTAAATAGCCCCGGAGAAATAGCTTAGCCTATTTAAATTCTAAATTTCGCATTTTAAAAATTGTATACAGACATATAAATAAAAATTCTAAATATGGTTTGGTAATTCTTTACAAGTCTTTAAGGTTTGTGTTCCTTGCTACATTCTTTACAAAATTTACATTTCAAGGTTATGTGAAATGCCACGAAGAAAGTCCATATGTTCCATAGTTGCATAATTTTCCACTAATGCTTCCAGGCGTCGATTCAGTTGCACATATTTAGTTTTGCTAGCATCTAGGTTGCGAATACCTGCAGCAAGACGGGTTAAGCGGATTTCTACCATATCCTGCTCTTTTCGGAAATGGTCGACGAGTTTGTAGACGGATGGATGATGGCAATCTACAGTTTGCTGGAATGCCCTATGCCACCCTTCTACCGAATTATTTGTCCTCTGAAGACCATTGACAACGCGCTCATGAACATTCCATATATGTATTGCAAATCGTGGTTGTGCTCGGCGATTGCGTCTTATTCGTCCTATATTATGTATCTTCCCAGTAATCGATAATGGGGTCTAGTTCGTTTGGGCATTTTTCAATTAATTCTTCAAATACTCCTATAACATCATGCACCGGTACAAAACTCAACGCAAACAACATTTTTATATAAGCACGCACATTTTCATTATTTACATAAAGTTCCGCTAAATTCAGTTCTTGCACTTTTCGCCATAAGCACTGTCCCAAATGAAACAAACAGCCAACAACTTCTGTGTTATTAAAAACTTGTTGCACGGCGTTTTGAACCGCTTTCTCGTAATCACTTAACACACTTGTTGGATTTAAAGTTTCCTTCAACTGTAATAGTTTCTGAAATACGCGAACATATATTGCTTCACTTTTATTTCTTAACAATACATATATCAGTGGAATACAACACTTTTCTATTAGTCCGTGTATCGTGAATAATTGAAAAAACAGTTCAGGTGATACTTTAAACGTGCCATCAACAAACCAATGATGATTCTGTTCCAATATTCTCAAATTTTCCTCAGTGCCGAACATTAGAATTCGATCAGGATCGTTTTCTCCAGAATCCCACAGAATAAAATTTTCGTTTCTTGTGGTACTTTGAAGATCAACTGGAATTGCAATATTGGCAACACTTGCAGGATTTGGATATGGAAGATTCGTTTTTTTTCGTATACGTTCTATTGCTCTCTGGGAGGCAATATAATTTGGAAGCTGAATCGATGCTTCCAAAGATATTCCACTTGTGCAGGCTTGATATATTTGCCTAGGCTTCTCATAGAGCACAGCACTCTGTGCTCTATGTTTCATTTCAGAAACGCATTTCAATGCCTGATTTTTAGCTGGATTTGGCGCATGGTTGTGTTCCGTCACGACCCGGAAGTCAGCACCCAATGTTCTTAGACGCCCTTTACAAGTCGGAACTACACACCTCCACGATGTACTTTCATCCCGGTTTTCCCTAGCCTTGCGATATCGATGACCATCTTTCAGCAGCAGATCTTTTCCTTTTTGCGACGAGATTTTCTCCATTTTTCTTGCAAAACACAAATAATAACGGATTATCAGTTAATATCTATTAAATAGTTCTATATTATATCAATAAATAAACGCATCCGGTAAGATAGATATTAAAATAGCTTACTTATTTCCGTTAGAGATCTCTTGCAACGACTCCCGCAAGACACACGTGCGAATAAAAAACTAAAACTAGAAGCTAAACTAGAAGCATCGGTTTTAATACTAAAACTAAATCACATGGCTCCGCCTACCGGTGAGCCATGTGCCTGTCACGTGACTCATTTGTTACTATAATATTTCTAATTATAGATGCACTCAACGCA